>CM026553.1:30329039-31032742 GCA_015143295.1 Tetracentron sinense | reverse complement strand
CTAGTAACCCTATAGATACCTATCTTTCGCCTGGTATCCTTCATACTGTTTTATCCAGTCTTGCTTTCACATCTATCCCGTTAGTACCTTCTTTCATTTGCAACCTATTTTAGCTCGTGTATTAGACCATAAATTTTATTACTAGCATATTTTCCTTCTATGTCTCACCCTACCCAGTTCAACACTATTGCTCCATACCCACCAACACCTACTTATTTTAATCTCCTCGTCAATCATCTTCATATTGTATTTTACTTTTGAATCATACCACCTTAATAATTCTTTAACTTTTCAATTAAAACCTGTCTATTTTCAGCCTACCACTCTCCTATACGGTTATTATTCATCAATCATCAAAAACTCATTTTCCACCCTTTACAATCTACGATCAGATCACACAATGAATCCGATCTCAAGTCAAGATGGCAACTGCAAATCTTTTTTGTCTTTAGGTTTTTCAATGTTTTTGATTTTTTCAAAATAAAAAAACAGAAACCATAACCAAAGCACATAACACAAAATCGTATAGCCTCACCAACTCCTATCCCTATTCCACTTTATATCCTCAAGCACACCCTAGGCTATTACAGGCAACGATCTAATGAAGCCCTTCATGTATTCCTTTCTCACCCAACCGGTTTTCGAAGTTGATTGTCATTTGGTTCTCTAACCTTTTCAAGTTGATAGGTATGACCTTTTGCCTCTTCCTCCTGTTTCCTCCTTTTCCTAGGATTAAGTCCTCGAATTATGGCGGGCATTATGGTTCTCCCCATTACTCCTTTATATCTAGCATGAGGAGTGTCATGACCATGCCACTGTATAGGAGTTGTGAGCCATCTTCATCACATCTTCACACAAACTCCTAGACTTCTCCACTAGGACCTCAACTCTCGTTTGAGATTCCATTAAGTTGTGTTGGTTCCTTGACTATGATGGGCATTCTTCGAAGTTTAGGATATCAAGGCTTAATATGACCCTTCACTCCACATTTATGACATGTAGGAATAAATTTTTGAGTAGAAGGGTCTTTCCCTTTAGCAGGAGGGCGCCTTTTAGCACCAGGCTCAGTGTTCGAGGTGGATGGAGTTCCCTTCACATCTCCACACCTCTGGTTTTGCTCAAGTTCAGCCAACTTGATTTCTAGACTTGTCTTTTCATCAAGACAAACATGTAAATCATTTTCAAGTAGCTGAGTCTTGGCAAGGAGGGAAGCCTTCTCTTCCTCAAGCTGTGACTCAAGAGCTCTCAACCTTGAAGCCACTTGGTCTAAGGCACCTTTTTCCATTTCAATAGATTTGATCTTTTTGGACATGGAAAATTAAACCTTTTTTAGCTTTAGGCATTCCTGAAATAGTTCATCATAGGTTGCCTCAAGGTCTCTCTCAAAATCTGAGTCATTCTGACTCACATCATCCTGTTCACCATCCCTACAGTGTTGGTTACTCACATCATTTGAAGAAGATTCCTCAATCCCAGATAAGGATGCAGTGAAGGCCATATAACCCCTAATCTCCTCACAAGAAGAACTATCTGATTCCTTAGATTCAGACTCACTGTCATCCCTTACCTTGCCCTTAAATCTTTTCTTATTAGAGCATTCAGCGGCAATATGGCCGTAGCCTTGGCATTAATAGCATTGAACACCTTGGGATTTCTTGTCCACACTTTTAAAATGTTTCTTGCTTTCAAAGTGCTTGGACTTGGGCTTTTCAAAAAAAATTTGTCCTTTCGGATTAAATCTCTTATTAAGTTTTAAAAATTTTCTAAATTTCTTTGCAAACAAAGCCAACTCTTCTTCTTCATCCTTAGAGTCACTATCTGAGCCATCTTTGGATTCCTTGACGGACTTCAAGGCAATGGATTTTGGTTTCTTAGATGGGTTCAGATGTAACTCATAGGTTTGGAGAGAACCAACCAACTCTTCAAGTTTGAGAGCATCAACATTTTTGCTCTCCTCGATGGCGGTAACCTTCGATCGAAATCTCTCAGGTAAAGATCTCAAAATTTTTCTAACAATTTTGGACTCAGGAATTCTTTCCCCTAGATTGAAGCTAGAATTGACAATGTCACTCAAATTGGCATAAAAACTATCAAAAGTTTCATTATCATCCATCAACTTTTCAAACTTAGAGATCAGTAATTGAAGTTTGGAGATCTTGACAGTTGTAGTCCCTTCATGGGTAATTTGAAGAATGTCCCATGCCTCATTCGAAGTATCACATTTAGAAATATGTCAAAATTCTTCGAGTGTGACAGCGGCAAAGATTGCATTTAGACCCTTGCTATTCCATCTACAACTTTCAAGTTCCCCATTGGTCCATTCAGATGAAGGTTTAGGGATGGTCTGGTCATTTATGATCTTTGTTGGATGGGTCCAACCTTGTCCAATGGAGAACCATACTCTCTCATCCAATAATTTAAGAAACGCTCTCATTCGAGCTTTTCAATAGGCATAATTATTCCCATCAAATAATGGGGGACAAGTGATGGATCCTCCCTCTCTTTGGATATTTATATTCACCGAAAATATGAATCAAGATCATACTAAAAAGCCAGTGAACCTGCTCTGATACCAATTGAAAAATCAAATTTGGTGAATCCCAAATCTATGTTTGAGTTGAGAATCTACAAGTTCGAGGGGATGGTTAAGACTTCCTATAAGTCTATCTACCCTTTTTTTGATGTTTTAACAATTAATATTAAGTTAATTGATGATGTAATTTAAGTGCAGAAAATAGAAAGCCAAGCAAACCACAACACAAGGATTTTTACGTGAAACCCTTTCGGGAAAAACCACGGGACCTAGTCCAGTCATGAGAATCCACTAAGATAAAGTAAACAAGAACTTACAAGACTCGAACTTGACTCCTTCGGACTCGACACTTCGATCCTTCAGTTCTTAGTCCTTCATGCCTCGAAAAGTCATCACGTACTCTCAAGTCCCGTGATCAACTGCAGCCGCTCGTACTTCTCTTTGTGTCTTGAAAAATAGTCCATGATCTTTCGATCGATCTCCGTCAATGACGGCTTCGGATTCCACCGACCAAATCACTCTACCACGATCCTTCTCAGATCGATCTCCTTCGTAAAGGCTCCAGAACACTCCATCCAAGGTGTTCTATCCAAAACGGGTTGATGATTTGATAAGAATCATCACCTAGATGGACTGCTTCAATGCACAAGTTGAAACAAGCTAATATGGAGCTTTTGGCTTGTAATCTCTAGCTAGAATGCACTAACAAAGGAAATGAGAACAAAAAGATTCCAGAGTGTTTAAGGACTCTAGAAGAAGTTAAAAACCTTCTTAATACTTTCCCAAAGTTGTTCCTCATGAACTAGAGGGGTTCTTCACATATAGGGAATCAAAAACCATGTTTAGAGGTTGCTAAAACCAAAGAGGGAAGTTGCCAAAATAGCAAAATCGCAAAAAACGGTTTTAAAAAAAAATTCCATATCAGGGTCGACCCATTGGTCGACCAAAGTGTACCTTTCGGTCGACCGAATGATCCTCCAGGGTCGACCCTCACTTTTCCAACTCTCTGTTGAATTTTGCCATACAAAATGTTCTATACCTAGGGTCGGTGCAAACCTGAAAATAAAACTTCATTTTTTGGTCTCACACCCTTCATGAAAATTGTAACTCTTTTCGACGCGATGATTTGACATATTATGGAGAAAAATCCGAGCTACGGTTTGGGAGATATGCCCAAAACAAGCAACCTTGGTTTTTTGAAAAATTTTCAAAATTTTTAAGTTGGTTTGCACTACTTATCTCACCACCTAGGGTCCGTATGATTAGTCTAGGTCACTCACCACCTAAGGTATGATATTAGGATTATTCTAAGTTAATTTCCACCTATGGTAGTATGGTATCTAGGTCACTTACCATTTTATGAAGGAAATGATCAACCGAGACTTCAACGAGTCTTCTTCGGTCTTCAACTTCACTTGTTGTGGATGTTTGAAGGCAATGACACAAGATACACATCTAAACACCTAGACTCACTTGTTTTGACACTGAAATATGCCAATACAAAAACATAGACTTTACATCCCAATCTTACTTAGTGGGAATTCTATACATCCTCGGCATCCCTACACATGCACACAAATTCCAAATCACTAACTGATTTTGAAACATGTCATGTCCAACCATATTTATAACTTGCTCAACTACGCCCCATGATTATATTTTGGAGAAAAATAGCAAAATGTGACTCTATCTTGAAAACCAGAGTATCAATAGGTCATATCGCAGTTGATAGCTCACATTCTAGGGTATAGTACACATATGAACATTTATACATACACTAGGAAGTATACCCTCATGAAGTTCCTAGCGACGCTAAGACATGAGGTTTGGTTGAAACATCAACCTGTTTAACTAAGACTGACTGATCAGTCTATGCTTGGAATACAACTCCCTAGTTAAAAAGAACAAACTAATCCCTTGATGACCAACACATGGCTAAGCACTTGCTTATCAACAAGGCACCTAATTATTATGCCTAACTATGTTCTTAATTTGCATTAAGCATACATAAGTTCATACGTCACAATATGTTGCACATATAGTTGTATAATAGCATGTTTTTTTCAATCATCATAGTAACACAACGTGAGTCTATTTGAATCAAGCTCTTTGAATAGTTCAATGAGCATATAGGGCTTATATAGCGCACTGTATACCTCAGAGTATACACCTGATAATACAATCATACAACTTGGCTTCCTAGCGATGCTACATTCGGAAACTCGGTTAAACCACTAATCGATTATATACTTAAGACATTAACCGGCTTAAGACTAAGGCTAACAATTTGTTTATACCTTGAGTTTTTTTTTTAAATCATTTGAAACCTTACGACATGTATGAAGCTTTTAAGATATGCATGATGCTTATGTCATGTAGATGATATGTATGATGCTCATGTCATGTACATGATGCTTATGTATGATGAAAATTATCGTTGGAGTTTATAATATGTTTATTATTTTGGACGGAGCAATGGGTCTAGAACGTGCTGCAAAAATGCGCATCTGTATCTAGAAACGTGCTTCAACCATCCATGAGCTTGTTCAAAATTATTTATTTATTCTTATCAATTCTTTCCAGGGGCCCTACTAGTCATGGGTATGCACGAACTCATATTGGCTTATCACTCGTGCTTGTTTGTGATACAAGATGTATTAAGCATAATGTGACAGAGGAAATTACACAAGATACATATAATAGTATACATATCGAAACCTAAATCCTTACTTCCGCAATTGCTCTAAATCTTCTAAACTTGTAAAACGAAAGAGAATCTTATGCTTGATGAACTGGTTTCTAATAATTTATAATGTATAGTACGCACACAACACTTAGCATATAGTAACACTTATCAACACAGTACATACGGTATACACACGAGAGGGATTTCTAGATAACTTAGCGAAGCTCAGAATCAAGTCGGTTGAAGTATCAACCGGTTTAAGATGAAAGCTATTAAGGATTCTATACTTGGAATACCATTTTCTATACGGACCTAATACCCTTGCTTGGTACCCATCATGTCGTTGTATCAAACCTAACATTGAAAGTTCATCTGAGTTCTAAATTTAACTCAAAGAACCACTTCTACCCATACCGTTCTAATGCATAGGCTTGATACTAATTTTATTGTGGTATCAACCTCTGACTCGAACATACTCCTACTCAAAGGAGAACTATCCAACTCGTAAGAAGACTCTAAGTCACATGCCTTATCCCTAAGGGAACTAATGCCTAAGCTCTGATACCAAGTTTGTCACGACCCAAAATACCCTCTAAGATTTGAGGATACTTTAGTTCGTGACCGCCGTATCATACATCCTGTGTGACACATAAGGTACACATATCAACCTGTCAGAGTACACAAGTCATAACACATAGCGGAAGTAAAACGGAACAATTTATAAAAAACTCCTATCGTTAGGTTCAAGTCTGAACCAACATAGCATATCCAAAAGATGGAGTGGGCAAGTCCCACTCTCAACATACATAAGTATCTGTCTTCTGACTCACTCAACAAAAGTCAAAGTCAGGACACCTATCTAGTGTTCCTTCAACCTGGTAATGATCCATAGAAGGCTCCAGCTCGTAGTACTCCTCCTTTATCCAAGGATCCAAACCACAGACATCAAATGGAACGCATGCACCTGCCGACAGTCAATAATTCAGCTGAGCATGGAATACTTAGTGATATACAAACTACTAACTAACAGTGAATAATATCATGAACATGCATAAGCGTATAACATTCGTGAAAGTAGTTACCAAAATTCTTTTTTTTAACAGTATTCATGTGAAATCAAAACTAGGTAAAACTTGTCAAGTGATAATCATGTTCTTGTGAGTTCTTGTGAATTCTTGCCAAGGTTGGGATCCCTTGTGAGCATGTGAGGATCTGAGTATGCATGATTTTCTTGTGAACTCGCGAGCTTGTGAACTTGTGAGCTTGTGAGACATGACTACTTGTGAGTCCATGTATAGTGGGATTCCTTGTGAGCTTTGAAATGATCTTAGAACTTGTCACATACCTACCCAAAGTTTGGCCTTATCGCTTGTGGGCTTGTGAGAATTCTTTTAATAAAACCTTGCTTATGAACTTTTGAAAATACCTTTCTTGTGAGAAATCATCGAATCATGCAAGACTTATGAATATCATGCTAAACTTGTAAACATAGGTGCATATAGTACTTGTGAATATCATGGTGATCTTAGAAAACTTGTAAACATGGCATCATATTCATAGAAATGAATAATAGTGATAGCTTACATCCCATATACCAGTCATCATCCAAATCAGTCCAAGAACAACCTTAATATAGAGTTTTGCCTTTAAAATAATAGCACAAGGTAGGTCGTAGAGTGTATCTACCTTTCAAAACCGAATCCCTACGGTTTATAGCTTGAGAATACTCCTTGGTAGCAAGAGAAAGCTTTGAGGAAGTTTGTCAATCAATCCGAAGCATGAAAAAGCTTGAGGAGAACAAGATTCACGCATGAGAACGCTTGTGGAGGCGAGCTCCAAACTTGAGAAGCAAATCCTAGTTCACCTCTTTACGTCTAGCACAAGCCCTAGCAAAAATCCAAACTTTCCTCTCCTCTCTTTCAAAATTTCTCCCAAAACTTGCTGAGGGTTGTAGGAACCCTAACACCCACAAAATGGTGCTTAAATAGGCCAAGGGAGTGAGGCCAATGACCCTTAGACCCTTAAAAGATCTTAGGAGGTCGGTTACTAGGCAAAAGGAAGAACCAAGGATCTATCGGTCATGAGCACCAATAGATCCTTCAAAAAAACCCTCTCTGGCCAAAAAACCCATACAAAATTGGGCTTGGTCGATCGATCAGTCATGGGGATGGATAGATCCATCAGTGTGTGGAATTGAAGGATCTATCCTCCCCAAACTAGATAGATCCTTCTACTGTTCATTCTTTCATTTTTCCCACTGTGGTATTTCAACCATAACGTTTGACTCGATGATTAGATTTTGATGATTCAACTTACGTTGGATTCTACATTTAAAGGGAAACAATATTCATGTTTTGCACAAAACCCAATTCTTTCGTATTCATATTCCAAAATGGCCCTAAAAGCTACTGGTCCAAGGGATTGCTGAAATGACAGTAGACCCGCTTTCGAGAAATCCCACGTTTGAATTAACTTCTAGTCCAAATCTCAAAAAGTGATAAACATGAACCTTAAAGAGGTGTTCAATACCTTTCCAAAGGTAGAATCACTCAATTCCGATGAGAGACGACAAAACTAGGGGTCTGCAAAGATGAGGTTATGGTAAGACATTCACCCTCTTTGACACTTAAAGTATTTTATACTCTCTTACATTCTGTCCAACACCATACTCACACCTCATTACTGAGTGGATTATTATACTCTTCCTTCGAGACATTTTTACCCTAATCAAGAACACCTAAAAGGCTTTAGGCCTTTACACACACTAGGCAAGTGCACTATTCACATGAACAGTGAACCTAAATTCCTGGGCCCTACATGAAGTCAAATGTCCGGTTCCTGAAACTGGGTCTGCTGCAAATTTGAACTGTGGAAGTCCATTTGCAGACCAGTCAGCTTTACGAGCATTTTTGTCCATAAGAATTAGAATATTTGTGAAACAAAAAAGTTGTTCATCTTCGAAAGATGAATCCAACGCAAGTTGAATCGTCAAAATCCGACGAGCGAGTCAAAAGTTATGGCAGAAAGACGAAAATATGAAAAACCTGAAAACTTTCTGTCCTAGGTACGATCGTTCGTAAACAACCTACAAACAATCGTAGCATCGCTACAAACGATCATAGAGTTGCTACGATCGATCGTAAAGCCTCAAAATTGCTGTAAACCCTCTGGCCAACCTACGATCAATGGTAGGAAGCCTATAAACGATCATAGGGGCGCGAATAATTTTTTTTAGAACATGATTTTTGGGGTTTTCACCCATTGGCCAATAAATATGGGATCAATTGGGGGGTTTTTGGCTCACCCTAAACCTAGAGAGACTAAGAGGAGATTGAGAGAGGAAGAGAAAGGAGATTGGAGATTTCTCTAGGGAGTTTGGGTTGGAGGAAGATGAACCCAAGATGAAGCTTGGATCATCCTCACTCAAGCACGAGTTCCTCCATTCTTCAAGTTGTGGATCCTTCCCTACTTAAGCTTGGAGCATTTGTTCAAAGTGGATCTTCTACACCAAGTGGGGTCCCCAAATCAAGGGATTTTCTTCAAGATCAAGCTTTGATCTTTAAGGTTAGTTTTTTTTTTTTTTAAAGCCACTCAGGAGGAGTGGGGGGTTTGGCAGACCCCTACCTGTTTATTAGATACTAAAAAATATGGGGGGGAGGGGGGTGTTGGACATATATGCCCTCAAAAGCCAATAAGAGACTTCTCTATGTTGATTAGACAAGCATCATATTCACACAACCAACTATAAAGGGTATTTATATTAATTACTGTCTCATATGATGATGACATAAAGTTCCATAGGTAACATTGTAGGAAAATCATGCAAAGGTTGCGAGGAGATATGATTTTCCGGTTCCTTGTAAACCTAATATTGTTCGAAGCCTCTAGAGTACTGGTTGGGTGCCGTACTTCATCATGGCTTGCACATGTGTAGTTCTATGAGATAGTGTGATGAATCTCATTCACAGAGAGTGGTGACTCTTGACTAACATGTGAGTATATGTAGCAAGTACATAATACTGAACGGGGTCACTAGTGGATACCCTATGGAATATACTGTCAGATTGTATTAGGGTTATCCATTTGAAAAATTGTTCCTTAGACCTGAGAGTGGAATGGTTCTTCTATTCATAAGCTAGGGACTAAGACAGTGGAATTGTTCCAATCCCGGAAGCTTACAAGTGATATCGGAATGTGGAAGGATTTATTTGTAAATATATTGTGAGATGGTACTTAAAAGCAATTCTCTAATTTCTGGAGGTTAATCACATTGTGTTAATGGGCATTAATTGTGATTGGTGGAAGTCCAGGGATATAGATAAAATTCTATAATCCTAATGGAGTGTAGGAAAGGTATTTCCTAGTAACAATGCTTTAACCAAAAGGTTGAGTACTTGGTCCCACAACTGGAAATAGGAGATTCCTTTAGATCCCACACACAAGGACCTTCTTAAAGTATTTAATTTAATTTATAATTAAATTAATTAATTTCTTTAAGTAATCACTATATGGTATAGTGAAGCTCTAAAAGGTGGAATCACATTGGATGTGAAAAACCAAATGGGTAGGACCCATTGGGAATTATTATAAAAGAATAATTCAAGTGACCAAGAGGGTTTTGGAAACCCTTTAGGCGTGTGGGGTGGGACCCACCTAGGGTGGGACACCCACTTCAAGGAGGAATAATAATTGTTATTATTTTAATTAGTTTCTAATAACTAATATCCTTATTAGATAAGGTTAGTTAGTTAGTTAGTTACTAATTAAAGATTCCCTAATTGTTAGGGATTCCATTAGTTAGTTACTAATTCAAGATTCCTTATTGGATAAGGATAGATTAGTTACTAATGAATAAGGTTAGTTTCTTTTAAGATTAATCCTAATTGGATTAGGAGAATAATCAATAAAGGAAACTATTGAGGAATCCTAATTGGATTAGGATAAGGTTAATGAATTAAATTGGATTACAATTCAAGCAACCAAGAGGAAATTTATATAAAGGAGTGGATGCCCAGCCCTTTAAATAATATAATTCTCCATAATTTTTTCTTCTCTCCCTCTCCTCAAGTTTATGCCCAGCCCTCTCCCCCTTTGAGGTTGTATGGTCACCCTTCCCCTTCTTCCTTTTTATTTGGTTTTTGATCTTGATGATCAAGAACAAGTTCTTTGAAGATCAAGAATGGATCTTGTTTGATCAAGAAAGGTTATTGGATCAAAGAAAAGAAGAAAAGATAAAAGAGCATGAAATTTGGAAGGGCCATTAGCTTCCATTAGAGAAAGCTTTAAAGGGAAAAGAAGGTTCGTGTGAATCAACAGGAGACTTGACACTTGTGAAGTTTTGCGAGTACTATTCTTATGTAGATTTGACTTAACAATTTCAAAGTCGCAAATGTGAATGTTATGCTAACCTTCATTGAATAAAATCAATTAGAATCTTAGTCATATCTTGGGATGCGATGTATGCCCCCCAAGAACTGTGTTTCTAAAAATAAAAAGAGGCATACTATTAGTGGTATCAGAGCCTTGGCTATGCTTCTCTTTGATTTTTGAGTTTAATCAAGATTTATATCAAGATTGGCTCCCCTATGAATTTTGGTTACCCTAATGAATCAATCTTCTAGATTCTTGATTATTAGATAATCATTTATTAGGGATAAGGGATCCCTCTAGTTACTGAGGGAGAGATCAAGCCCTTAGAAATTAGTGTGATACTAATTTCAGTTTTGGATGATTTTAAAACATCTCTTAATTCTAATAGGGATAGGTATATAGAGATATAAATTTGGTTATAGCTCTTAAGGATTTAGAGATCTTTTTTATATTAAATTAAATTGTTTAATTTATTCTTGTGAGCCCCGGGCAAGTTTTCCCTTTGATTTAGACCACTTGGATACCCATTGAAATTTTAGCTAGCATATATAGATGGGATTTTATTTATTAAATGTTAATTAATAAATCTCATGGTGTTAGACACCCTTGCTTAAGTTTTCTTTAAGATTACAGCTTATTTCGATTAAAATTGATTCATGGATTTTCGGATTTGTATTTGATTTAAAAAATCAAACAGTTTCGGTATTTCGGCCATAACTTTATGACCGTAAGTCCGATTTAGGTCTGTCAGTACATCATTTCAAAGCCGTCGAAAAGATCTACAACTGTTGTGAAGAAATTTTTTCTAAAATCAATCGTTTTGAGGGTCAAAACTTGAGTCAAAAATCTAAAGCGGGAAAATGAGTTTTCTAAATTAATTTTCCAAGAGGCTTTCAAATTTTTCCTAAATTTCATTATTTGATTTGAGAGCATGGGATGCTATTAAATCGTTTAATGGGCTATCAATTAATTAAATAGTTTAATTATTTGATTCGAGAGCAAGGGCTGAGATTTAATTAAATTGTTTAATTATCTGCTCCGAGTCCACGGGCTATCATTTAATTAAATGTTAGTTATGATATCCTTTATGGTTCCCTAAAAAGTTTACGGGAATAATACCATAATTATTGTAGTTGATTTGGATCAATTACATGTACTCAGAATGACTGCCTACATAGTATTTATAAGTTTTTATTTGATTAATAGTTAATCAAGTAATTACATAAATGTCATTGGTTGAGATACAAGGTTTTATCTCAAGTGAATTTTAATTGAGAGAGATCAATTATTTTATGTACATTTAATACTATTGTTTAGGGTATTATTTTATTTAATTGTTAAATCAAATAATCCCTAAAGCAGTTGGCCCTTATGGAAAATTTTGAAATCACCTATTATTGATTTTGAATTTATTTTGGAATCAATATAAAGTGATATTAAAAATTAGCAATTTGTTGATTTTTATTTTGGTCTTTTAATAGTTATTAGATCAAAATAATATGGAAGGGATTAGATCCCTAGCCTAGCCGAATTTAATATGGTGTTTTCTATTTGTTTATCAATTAAGGAATGTGAGGATGAATTTTAGAGTTAAATTAAATTTTAGAGAAATTGTTTCTCTTAATAACTTTCTAAGCATTAAAGGAAAATTGTTTTCTTTTAATGATGATCTAAAAACCCTAAGAATTCATTCTAGTCATGCTTGCTTTCCTTGCTCTAGGGTTTATCTATTAAATGTTAATAGAGGCCTTAACCATATGGGAAAGAGTTTCCCTAAGGTTAGCCAAATCCTTGTTGAGGTTATGGACTTTCTAATTAATTTGTCTTGCCATATTATTATTCATAGTTGATGAATTGTTAATATATATTGTTGAATGGTGGATGGGTTCCATAATCATGCCTTCTTCTCTCTCTATTCTCTTCTCTTTCTTCTTATGAGTTGTACTCCCCTTGAGCACCCTATTTTGGGTGGTTTCTCAAGGTTTCTTATTTTGAATATGATGTAATCTTAGTATTAGGAGTTGCTGGTTTTTCTCTATGGAGAAATAAAATTGATGATAGAAGATGATGGTAATCGCATGGAGAATAAATCTTAGGAGGCGTTCTACAAGAGTAGTTGTAGGATTTCTAAGATAGCATGATCATATGGACCTATTGTGCAGCTATATTATGTATTTCATGTGATGATTTGTTATAGCTTTTAGTTGCTTAGAAAAGTCCGTAACCCTTGTGATAATGTGATTATCGTTTTTTTGTACAAATTTTGGATAATTGGATCAAACCCCACAATATGTGTCTTGTTGAATCATAAAAAGTATGTGTTTAAATAAAACACATTATTATAGCCCTTCTGGACGTGATGCATGGAGTCCATGTTGAAATTTTTACGTGGAATATGTTACTTGCATGATTATAAGATAATTGTGCCTTAATTGGCATTGATGTAAGCTAACAATATTCACGATTATGGGAAGTGCTTGATTGACACTTATAGATCCTAGTAGAGGTCTTAGAGAGTTGTTTAAAGACTTTCATAATTTCTTTTAGACTTAGGGTTTGTGAACATGTGCTAAAAATAATTCGTAGAGAATTAAAGGGTAAATATAGTCCATTTTGACTTATGGGCTTTAGTGATGCACACGGACACTTTATAATTATTAGCTTGAGCCCATGGTGCTTCGTATGACCAATGGTCCATCATATGGATGACTGAACCATTTAAAGCCAACTGATGTTAAAAATGACCTTTGTACCATTGGATTAGATCCATTAAGATTTCTGGGGCTAGTGGGAGTTCATTGGAATTAGTTTGATCTAATTAAACAGAAATTTGATTTATTATCATGTGATGATTTTGTATATTGTTCTATACATGTGATACAATAATAAATATTGTGAATGTTTTTGATATATGCATTAGATGTATAATTTGTTCATAATATTCTATTTTCCCTCAAGAAAAATATTAAGTGAATTAAATGCGCTAATCTATCCTACGGGATAATATTGCCCTATGACCTTCCATTATCAATTAGACTAGAAATTAATTAGCCTGAGTCTTGTCTTCCCAAAAGGTATTGACATAATTTAGTTTGAGTTAAACTCCTAGAGTCTTATTTCTATAGTAGATAGGTTTGTGTATGGCCTGATAGGGAGTGTCAACTAAAATGGGGGCATAGCCCTACTTGATCATATGACGAACCAGAATGATGGGTTTCACTTAACCAAGGAACATGGGGCTGAAACAGTGACAGTCATGTTGTCCTTGGAGGTCGCAAGAAAATTGGAAATCACTGATTTACATAAGGAGTTATGCATGAGATGCTCAGTGATGGATAGTTACTATCCACCTTGTAGTGCATGTGTGGTACTATCCTAAAATGGAAGATGGCATGTGTATTATAAGACACCCAATGCTCATCAGAAATATTAAGTAGCATATTTCCTAATTTTATAGATTGAGGGGTCTATGAAATTTGATTGAATGATGAGTAATATCATCAAAGATCAAAAGCCCTGATCTAATGATATTATAATGTGTGAAATTATGATGTAAGTTTTAATTGTCATGTCATTCCATAACCACCTTACCAAGACTTTAATGAGAAGCTCTTGACCAATTCAAAGTGTTTGGAATGAAAAAGGAATTTCAAGTTTGTGGTTACTATCTAAAGAATTATCCAAGTTCTTACTACTAATGGTAAATATCATTTAAGATGTTTACAGAATACAATAGGGCTACTAAGCAGTTTACTATATAAAAGGACAAGTAGACACCAAGTTGACTAGGGAAACCCAGTCACAAAGAATATGATAAAGATCATTGGATTCATAAATCCCAATTCTTGGTGCTGAGATAAATTGAAATAAATTTATGGGATAAAAGGATATGATTCTCGACAAACTCCCGGAGTCCTTTAATATGGTTATGTTGAACAAGTAGGAAATCAGATTGTCTAAAATCTCACATGTTGCATATGGCTAAAAACATTTGAAGAGTTCAATGCTCTTTGCAAAGATGTTCAAAAGAGTTGGATTTTTCTAAATCCCGAGCATTTATGCAAAGGAAAGAAATCCAAGATTTTCCATTGGAAAGGTATTCTGGTAGTATGGACAAGGGCTCTTTAGAGAAGAAAGGAAAGTATAAGGATTGTGCTTCATAGTGAAACAATTGGTCATTGGATACAGGACAAACCTTTAGAAGGATTGTCCAGTTTGTATACTCATCAAGTCCAACTTAATTGTTGGAACCTCTAGCTCCTAATGCTTGGTATGATCTTGCATAAGTGCAATAGTTGCATGTTTGTTAAGGAGAAGGAGAAATCCGAGTAAATAAAACTTCTAGTTGGGAATTGGACAAAAGTTGGATGATCGTAATTATATGAATCTTCCATTAAGAGGTAGCTAATTTTATTTCACCTTCTTTGAAAAGTTCAAGGAATTCCACATTAAAATAAAGAAACAGCTAGGTAAGTCTTCCATGATTGAGAAGAGTACCCCTTAACAGAAATTTCATAATTTACTCTCATTACATCTTGTCTCAGATAATTCCCATAACAAACCATAGCATGATGGTGTTGTTAAATCGAATTATATTGGATATGATTTGATGGAAGATGAGCTTGGGATTCGCATTAGAGATACTTAGTCTCTATTTCTGGATAACAAAAGATATTTGTAAACAGGAATACAAGTTTCCTAGTAGAGAAACTGAATCTAGAATTGTTCTAGAAGCGGAAGCCCAATAGACCGATAACTATGAGAATTGATAGAGATCAACTCTCTACTCTCACTATACCTAAATAGTACACTAGAACCCATAGGTCTCAGAATCTGTAGATGGACTAACTTTTATTCTGATGAAGTAATCAAACGGTTTGATTTTCATCTAAGAATAAAAATATCATTTGTGTGCAAATTAGTTAGTGAGAGCATAATTACTTTCCTAACTCTATGCAAAGATAATATTCTTTTCATTGTGAATAAAGTATGAATATTATTTTTCTCTTAGATATGATCTAGCAATTTTACAATGAAGGACAAAAACTTTGACATCATGTTTTCTTAGTCCTAAATAGTTTAGAGACAAAAAGAAAATGATATTGTTATTCTCCCAATAACAATCATGTTTTTGTGCAAGTAAGATTCCAAGAAAAGAGTTTCTACCTTTATGGGATGGAATCTGTTTCTTTTATATATATGATATCATGAGAAAGTATACTTGTACTAGACCGAATATTCATCACATTTTGATGTGATAAGATATTGGTCAGATTAGTCCGAAGCATTGTACAATGGTAAAGCACAAGCATGTTAACTTCTGAAAATGACTGTTGGACAGTATCATTTTTGTTTAGTCTTTTAAGACTGTGGTTATTGATAATAAATTTGCAAGAATTGTAAGTTTTATTGCATCACTACAATAGTTGTGGTAAAGCAAACATGACAGACTCATGTATATTAAATTATACTTTAGCTAGTGTTTGAGAAACATCACTGAGAAGATGGGCATTACATCTAATTGGCTTAGAGTGCAAGTGGGAGATTGTTGGACATATATGACCTCAAAAGCCAATAAGAGACTTCTCTATGTTGATTAGACAAGCATCATATTCATACAACCAACTATAAAGGGTATTTATATTAATTACTGTCTCATATGATGATGACATAAAGTTCCTTAGGTAACATTGTAGGAAAATCATGCAAAGGTTGCGAGGAGATATGATTTTCCGGTTCCTTGTAAACCTAATATTGTTCGAAGCCTCTAGAGTACTGGTTGGGCGCCGTACTTCTTCATGGCTTGCACATGTGTAGTTCTATGAGATTGTGTGATGAATCTCATTCACAGAGAGTGGTGACTCTTGACTAACATGTGAGTATATGTAGCAAGTACATAATACTGAACGGGGTCACTAGTGGATACCCTATGGAATACACTGTCAGATTGTATTAGGGTTATCCATTTGACAAATTTTCCTTAGACCTGAGAGGTTAACATCTTCTCAGACATCTGTCCATATGGCTTTGATGTGCCAATCGACAATGTCCAATACACAGGACTAACTCCGGGTACGTTGGGTCATGTACACAATGTTTGGAGAAGTGTGTAAACACTCAATAAGGAATCCACAACTCCTTAATTGGAGATAATGATATCAAGGTGATACTTGTTGAATTGAACTGTTAAATCCAGTACTGGTGCTTTTCGGTAATGTAGCACCCCGGACTTTTCTATACTTAATGAATACTATTTTCGTAGCTAATTGGCCTTCCTCATAGTCTAATTAATAAATAAGAGAGAAATCGGAAATTCTGAAACTTTAGAAATGTTCATTTTCGAAAGACGAACCCAACGCAAGTTGAATCGTCGAAATCCGACGAGCGAGTCAAAAGATATGGTCAAAACAGTCCAGACTTACAGAGCACCGATCGCTCGGTCCAGTCAGCGATCGATCGGTCCAAAACCGATCGATCGGTAGTTATCGCACGGTCAAAGATTTTGTATGGGGAAATTTTCCAGAGAGTATTTTTTTGACCGATCGCTCGGTCAGAGTACCGATCGCTCGGTAGGCAACCGATCGATCGGTCATAACTACCGATCGCTCGGTCCCCGTGTTTTGCAGAAATTTTTGTAAGGGCATTTTCATCTTTTGGGCGTTAAACCCTTTCTTCTTAAGGCTTGCCCGAGCCTTTAGGGCTTCATTCACATACTTAGAGGATTTTGAGAGTTAGGGAGAGAGGAGAAGGAGACTCTAACCTAGGGTTTCGTTTTTGAGGAGGAATCAAAGGGGGTTTAAGAACCCTAGATCCCCCAACTCGTTTGGCTTCGATTTCAAGGCTCATGCTCTTGTGGGACTCCTCCTCCAAGCTAGGGCAGCACTCACGCACGTTTTTTAAAAGGGGTTTCTTCCCCAACTCAAGTCTTCCTCAAGCAAGGGTTGTTCCCTACCCTTTTTGGAGCTTCAATCAAGGTTCCTACCAAGATCAAGCCTTGATCTAAGGTTAGTACACCCTACTAACTTACCCTAGCAATAAATCGAAGTTTTCTTTATGAAATGTGATTTATGCTCTTTATGAAATGTGATTTATGCTATTATGTTTGCTTTCTTGTGAAATGTATCATCCCTAATAAATATAAACAAGATAAAGAAATGGTATGGATGCTTGGATGGATGTTGGATGTGGCGATTGGATGCCGAATGGGTGATGTATGATATGTGTGGGTTGTGGATTGGAAAATGGAGGATGGGCATTACACAAATAATAAACTTACCTTGTGTGATTGAATGTAAAATATGCACAAAAAAGGAGAAAATGAATAATGAGGAAACTTGCATGCTAAGTGTTTGACAAAATACCTAAACTATGAAATAATGACTTGAATGAAGAAAATGGAAATAGGCCTCATGCATGTACTCTTATGAATGATGAATTGATCAAGTAATGTGCAAATTTCTTAAGTGCTCCTATGCTTATATGATGAATCGAATTATGATGCCATATCTCTCTTGCTATCCTCATTCCACGATGGTCACTATTGACACATACACGAGCACGCATGTTAGCATGAACCGCGATTTCAATTGCATATGCATATAATAATAACAAGAAAATATTGCATATCAAGGAGGTTGGTAGCCCAGGGACATTCGGGTACTAACCTCTGGCTCACAAGTGCATTGCATATCAAGGAGGTTGGCAGCCCAGGGGGATTCGGGTGCTAGCCTCTGGCTCACAAGAAAACATTGCATATCAAGGAGGTTGGTAGCCTAGGGACATTCGGGTACTAACCTTTGGCTCACAAGTGCATTGCATATCAAGGAGGTTGGTAGCCCAGGGAGATTCGGGTGCTAGCCTCTGGCTCACAAGTTACAAGATGCAAGGTTTCAAAATGATGACAAGACATTCATGCATGCACGCATACATGATTTCTATAATGCATACCGAGACATGAAAATGGGTTTTCAAGCATGAGTTTTATCGGCGTTTTTGCATTCATGCACATCAAGATGATAATATTGCTCAATGTTTAATATTGTTTGATTCTATGATTTTACTATTTCCTGGAATTGATGATTGGGATTGTACTATTCCTTGCATGTTTATTATTGTTATGGATAGCTATTAGCTTGTACTCGCTGAGTATTCCATGCTCAGCCGTACTTTCATGTCGGCAGGTACTGAGGGAGCCCTCGACCTGGAGCCTTGGGTCGAGGAAGAATATATAGAGGAGAGAGAGCCGTCTATCCCACTGCAGTCTCAGGCGGACCGAGACCTTGACGTGTAGCCGTACCTCGATTACTGTTGAGGGGAGAGTACGAGAGGGTGCTTATGTATTTTGACATTTTGATAGGTGGGCCTGTCCACCTTAGACTTAGACATGTTGTATATATATTAACTTGGAGTACTAATTTAGAAATCTTAGAAGAAAAGAAAAAGTTAGTTTACGCTTCCGCATTTATGTTTAGCTTCCGCGCTCTGATTTTCATTGTTTTAGTACTTAAATTATCTTGTTCATGACAGGATGGTTTGGCAGGTACGTATAGTCCTAGGGGGTATTTTGGGGCGCGACAGGTAAAATGGTTTTTATCGAAGTTGTTATTTTTAATATGGAAAAGTATATATAAATATATATGTCAGTTCTTTTCTAATGTTTCTTCAAAAGTGTTTTGGAGGTTCAGTTCAATGAAAAAGTAATCATGAGAAAGGGTTCTTCTATTCATAAGCTAGGACTAAGACAGTGGAATTGTTCCAATCCCGGAAGCTTACAAGTGATATCGGAATGTGGAAGGATTTATTTGTAAATATATTGTGAGATGGTACTTACAAGCAATTCTCTAATTTCTGCAGGTTAATCACATTGTGTCAATGGACATTAATTGTGATTGGTGGAAGTCCAGGGATATAGATAAAATTCTATAATTCTAATGGAGTGTAGGAAAGGTGTTTCCTAGTAACAATGCTTTAACCAAAAGGTTGAGTACTTGGTCCCACAACCGGAAATAGGAGATCCCTTTAGATCCCACACACAAGGACCTTCTTAAAGTATTTAATTTAATTTATAATTAAATTAATTAATTTCTCTAAGTAATCACTATATGGTATAGTGAAGCTCTAAATGGTGGAATCACATTGGATGTGAAAAACCAAATGGGTAGGACCCATTGGGAATTATTATAAAAGAATAATTCAAGTGACCAAGAGGGTTTTGGAAACCCTTTGGGCGTGTAGGGTGGGACCCACCTAGGGTGGGACGCCCACTTCAAGGAGGAATAATAATTGTTATTATTTTAATTAGTTTCTAATAACTAATATCCTTATTAGATAAGGTTAGTTAGTTAGTTAGTTAGTTACTAATTAAAGATTCCCTAATTGTTAGGGATTCCATTAGTTAGTTACTAATTTAAGATTCCTTGTTGGATAAGGATAAGATTAGTTACTAATGGATAAGGTTAGTTTCTTTTAAGATTAATCCTAATTGGATTAGGAGAATAATCAATAAAGGAAACTATTGAGGAATCCTAATTGGATTAAGATAAGGTTAATGAATTATAATTGGATTACAATTCAAGCAACCAAGAGGGAACTTATATAAAGGAGTAGATGCCCAGCCCTTTAAATAATATAATTCTCCAGAATTTTTTCTTCTCTCCCTCTCCTCAAGTTTACGCCCAGCCCTCTCCCCCTTTGAGGGTGTACGGTCACCTTTCCCCTTCTTCCTTTTTGTTTGGTTTTTGATCTTGATGATCAAGACTAAGTTCTTTGAATATCAAGATTAGATCTTGTTTGATCAAGAAAGGTTCTTGGATCAAAGAAAAGAAGAAAAGATAAAATAGCATAAAATTTGGAAGGGCCATTAGCTTCCATTAGAGAAAGCTTTAAAGAAAAAAGAAGGTTCGTGTGAATCAACAGGAGACTTGACACTTGTGAAGTTTTGCGAGTACTATTCTTATGTGGATTTGACTTAACAATTTTAAAGTCGCAAAGGTGAATGTTATTCTAACCTTCATTGAATAAAATCAATTAGAATCTTAGTCAGATCTTGGAATTCGATGTATGCCCCCCAAGAACTGTGTTTCTAAAAATAAAAAGAGGCATACTTTCAGGGGGGACATAAAACCTTACCCCTACAAATAAAAGAAGGGGGGGGGGGGAGGACATAAAACCTTACCCCTACCAAGACTCAAAAATCGGGGGGGACATAAAACCTTACCCCTAAAAAAAACACACTAACATAAGGGGGGAATTAAAAACCCCTAACCCTAAATACGAAAAAACAACCACAAAACAAATCAAGATAATCTAATATTACCAACACCCACTTTATCCAGAAATATAAGGGCCCTAAGACGAGGAGGGCAATCCTGATTAGTCTGGACCAAACCCGAGCTCTGAACGTCACAACCATAATTAGCTAAAAAATCAGCAACCTGATTTGCTTCTCTGAAAATGTGAGTAAAAGATGAGCATATATTGTTGTTTTTTCTAATTTTTTGGTTCCAGTACCAAACAGTCCAAGGATGATGACAATTACCCTTCCAAGCTTCTACAAGGGTTTTAGAGTCAGACTCTACCTCAATCTGATTATAACCCAATGAATGACAAAGAGAGATTCCATCCAGGAGGGCTCTAGTTTCAGCAACATAGCTTGTGCAGTAGTCATAAAATGAAAAGAAACAAGCTAACATATCACCTTGATAATTACGAAGAATACCTCCTCCACCAACTAACCCAGGATTACCTCGAGACGCTCCATCAACATTTAACTTTATTTTCCCTTGAAGAGGCCGGATCCATTTAATAATAGAGATAGACTTTCTGGCTTGGGGAAGAGGAGACTCCTTACTGAAAAGCGAGAGATCTAGTCTTTGTTTTGAGGGTAAATTGCCCAGCTCCAGCAACCAACCTTTTATTCTAGCAATGATAATGTCTAGAGGCTTCCGAATATTTTTGAATCTTCTCGAGCATCGCTCCTTCCAAATTTCCCAAATGATGAGCAGAGGAAGCATATTGAAAAGAACATTATGATGCCTTTTATAAGCTCTGAACCATCGTCTCAGAAGGCATTGTATGGTATTATTGGGCTGCAAAACAATGGAACAAAGTCCAGCAAAATAATTCCAAATGCTGACTGCAACATCACTGTGGAAAAGAAGGTGAGTCAAAGATTCAATATTTCTAGAATTACAACAATAGCATCGACTAACAAAAGGGATACCTGTAGATTGAATCATATTATCTGTCGATATGGCACCATACATTACCTTCCAACCGAAGATCTAAATTTTTTTTGGAATATTAGAATTCCAAATATTTAAACTCCAATCCTTATGAGCATGAAAATTGCGAATCGCATCCCAAGCAGATTTAACAGTGAACTTACCATTAGGATTGGGATTCCAAATGAAAAGATCATCAGAATCAGAAGTAAAGTAACCTGTAGATTGTATTTCTATCTTCAATTGATCAGTAATATAGTCACTAACAAGATAGAAATCCCAATTACCATTAGAATCCAACATATTTGAAATGAATGGAAAATATTGAGGTGGATATAAGGCAAGTTCTATAAGAGGAACTTCACCAAACCAACGATCTAACCAAAAGTTTATCTTAGTACCTTTTCTAATTAATCCAGTAGATTTAAGGATCACATCTTTACATAAATGGCTAATTTTATCCAAGTTTTTGAAGCACCAGGACTATAAGAAGCTTGCCATATATGATTAAAATGAAATTTATTCCTGACAAAAGTTAGACCAAAGATTATTCGATCGGTAAAGATTCCATATTTTTTTCATTCTAAGAGCATTAGAAAATTCATTCATTTTGCAAATACCTAAACCCCCTTCCAACTGAGTAAGAGAGCAAATATTCCAATTTATCCAATGACGTTTTCTAACCTCACTTATATTATTCCAGAAAAATTTAGCGATGATTTTATCTATTTGAGAATTAACACCTTTGGGCACATGTATGCCCGCAAGGAGATATGTTGGCACTGAAGAAAGGACATGTTTAATCAAGACAAAACGACCACCAGCTGATAGAAGCTTTGCTTTCCAGCCTTCCACCTTAGAGGAGATTTTATCAATAGGGAGTTAAAATAGCTCTTCTTAAGACGGCCTTTATAAAGAGGTATTCCTAAATAAGTAAAGGGGAAGTTTTTCCTATGAATGCCTACCCAATTAGCAATATTATCCACTCTCATTCTATTTAATTTATCCGAACAATAAAAAGAATTTTTAGATCTATTAATCAGTTGGCTTGAAGATTTCTCATAAGTAGTAATGAATTCAAAAATTTTCTGAATATTTTTTTTCCTACCATTACAGAAAATGAGAGTATCATTAGCAAATAGAAGATGAGAACAGGATAACCGTACCTTCCAAGTTTATAATTAGAAGAAAGATTCTCAGATATAGTTTTTATGCCCCTACTTAGAAATTCTTCTACAATAATGAAAAGGGCAGGAGATAAAGGGTCCCCTTGACGAAGGCCCCTCAAACTCTGAAAAAAAACCATGAAGACAACCATTAATAAGAATAGAGAATGATTGATTAGTAAGATAGCCATGGATCAATCTAATAGAGTTTTCTGTAAAACCCATCTTAGAAACAATAGAAAGAATGAAATTTCATTCCATTCTATCATAAGCTTTGGACATGTCAATTTTAAAAATAATATTACCTCCCGGGATTTTCATATCAATGTCTTGCACCATTTCTTGAGCTATACTAACATTATCAAGAATATTTCTCCCTTTAACAAAAGCACTTTGCTCATCAGATATAATATAAGGAAGTAATAAACTAATACGATCAGCCAAAGTACGAGATATAATCTTGTAAAGAAAATTACATAAGCTAATAGGTCTAAAATCCGAGAAAGTTACGGGAGAAATACTTTTAGGAATTAAGGCGACAGCTGTAGCATTTATAGCTCCAGGAATTTTAGCAGTTAAGAAAAAATAAGTAATAGCCTGAAATAGATCTTCCTCAATAATGTTCCAACAAGAATGGAAAAAGTGTCCCGAGAACCCATCGGGTCCAGGAGCACTATCAGCAGACATGCTAAATACAACCTTTTTAATTTCTTCTAGTGAGGGAAGAGAAGATATAAAATTATTATTTTCCTCAATAATGATACATGGAATATGATGCAAAATATTATCACCAATAATAGAATTATCAGAGGTGAGCATATTTGTAAAAAAATTAACTGCTTCAGATCCTATATCATCTTGAGATTCCAACCAAATACCTTGATCATTTTTTATTCTAGAGATGCAGTTTCGGCCTCTTTTAGATTTAGTGATCATAAGAAAAAATTTCGTATGATTATCACCTTCTTTAAGCCATTGAACTCTAGATTTCTCTCTCCAGAAAATTTCTTCATAGAGAAGAACAGACTGTAATTCAGTTTTAAGATTAGATAAAGAAGAGCTTTTACCATCATCCCTAGATCTTTGAATATCATCTTCCAACTCAAAAATTTGACTCTCTAGAGAGTTTACCTTATGGAAAATGTTACCAAAGACATCTCTATTCCAACTTTTTAAATAATTTTTTAATCTTTTAAGTTGGAGGAAAAAAGTAACGAGAGGATTGGCCAAAATTGGCGACCCCCAAGATTCTGAAACGATTATGGAAAAATCCGGGTGATCTATCCACATTTGTTGAAATTTAAAAGAAGAGGCTTTCTAGATAGAGTATTACCAAACTCCAATAAAATCAGAGCATGATCCGAAGCAATAAAGAAGAGGGATTTCTAGATTGAGTACACCCTACTAATTAACTTAGTAATAATCTAGTTCCTCTTTCAAAAATGATGTTCTTGAGTTTGGTTACCATTTTCTTTGAAATACAACTACTATCCCTAATGGAGAAGATAAAACGAATTGATATGAATGTGTGGGAGAAAACATGAAATAAATAAATATAACAATGTTGCATACCACTTGTTTGATAAAATGCATCAATGACTTTGGAAACCAAGACTAAGTGTCGCGACCCAAAATACCCCCTAGGAGTTAAGGATACTTTGACTCGTGACCGCCGTATCATACCTCCAGTATAATACATAAGGCACACGTGGAAACCTGTCAGAGTACCTGAATAAACATAGCGGAAACGAAATACAATGCACAGCGGAAAAATAAAATACTAAACATAACGGAAGCAAAATGAATACTCCTATAGCTTGGCTCAAGTAAGAACCAACAAGTAAACATGTGTGAGAAACTCAAAAGTGGAGTGGACAAACCCCACACTCACATAACAAAAAGACATAGGTTCTAAGTCGGTCGATCAATAGAAGTCGAAGTCACGACTCCTATCTAAAGCACCATCGTCATGATAGGGATCCATGGAAGGCTCCGGGTCATGGTACTCTTCCTCGACCCAAGGTTCTTCGCCACATAAATCGAATGGAACCCGAGCACCTGCCGATCATAACAATATCGACTGAGCATGGAATACTCAGTGTATACAAACTAATAACAATAAAGCGGTTAGGCATAGAGCATACAAGACATGGAGATTGAAATCCGTAATTTCCTTAAAGCATAGAAACCGTGAAAACATATGTGAGATAATATTCGAAACCAAAAACCGTAACCGTGTGAGTCAATCGATAATCATAGCCTTATGAGTTCTTGTGAGTTCATGGAGTTACTTAGAGTCATTATGATCCGTAGAGACATAGAGCATAGAGCAATAACCTTAGAGCATTTCCATAGAGCATAACCTTAGAGATCTTAGAGCATTTCATTGTGATCCGTGGAGCTTGTGAGACGATCTTAGAGCATTATCATAGAGTTTCCTTGTGAGCATGGTATGATCCTTAGAGCTTGTGAAACGATCTTAGAGAAATCATAGAGTTACTTAGAATCATTCATTATTCGTCTTTTCGTGAAAAACCTTTGTTTGTACTTTGAGAAATCCATGGAAACCATCGGTTCATGCGAGACATGCGAGCACATACACTTAATAAGAGAAATCATCGTATTTAAGCATAGAATCCCTTAGAGGTATTTTATCAAACACTTAGAGTGCATCATAATAGTAACCTTCATCCAAGTATATAATCACACATTTTCATACATAAAATCAGTACATATAGATAGGGCATAGATAAGAAGAATCATATTTAGTAACTAGTAGGATTGCAAGATTGTAGTAGAGTGTATCTACCTTGGTGAAATCAAAGATTTTGATTCCCAAAGGCTTGAACAAGCAATAACCTTGTGTTCTTGGTTGAGAATCACCACGGGAAGTGGAAGAACCTTGATCCTCCACAAGCTTGATCAACAAGTAGTTCCTCTCCTTCTCTCTCTCAAAATCTCCTAAGATAGGGCACAGAGGGTTTCTGAAACCCTAAGGCACGAACTCAGCCTATATATAGGCAAGGGGTTGTGTTTAAAGTCTTAAACACCCTTAATGAAGAAAAACTGCGTATGACCGATCGATCGGTGGTATGGACCGAGCGATCGGTGGCTTACCGGTCGATCGGTGTTATGACCGAGAGATCGGTCAAAAACACCCTCTCTGGAATTTTTCCCCATACAAAAAAGTTAACCGTGCGACAGCCATCGAGCGATCGGTAGTGGACCGATCGATCGCAGGTAATGACCGAGCGATCGGTGCTCTGTATGTCTGGACTGTTTTGACCATATCTTTTGACTCGCTCGTCGGATTTCGACGATTCAACTTGCGTTGGATCCGTCTTTCGAAAACGAACACTTCTGACGTTTCGGAATTTCCGATTTCTTCCTTATTTATTAATTAGACTACGAAAACGGCCAATTAGTTACGAAGGTGCTATTCATTAAGGATGAAAAAGTCCGGGGTGCTACATTCTCCCCCCCTTACAAAAATTTCGTCCCCGAAATTTGGACGATACATACATGCGTAAAACTATAGCGAAATACAAGGGAATGCCATGGCCTTAAACAAATAAATGGGGGTACTTTTCTCGTACTTCGGCTTCTCGCTCCCATGTAGCCTCTTCCTTGGAATGATGCTGCCACTTCACTAGGACTAAAGGGATAGTCTTGGTTCGCAACACTTGATCTCGACGATCCAGAATCTGAACTGGTTGCTCAACCAACGTAAGATCCTCTCAAATCTCAACAGGATCAAGAGCGATGACGTGAGACGGATCCGAAATGTATTTTCTAAGCATAGAGACGTGAAATACATTATGGACCGCTGCCATGTGAGGCGGTAGTGCTATCCTGTAAGCAACCTCACCAACCCTTGTGACGATCTCAAATGGTCCCACGTACCTAGGACTGAGCTTTCCCTTCTTCCCGAATCGCATGATCCCCCGACTCGGTGAAATCTTCACAAAGACCCGATCGCCAACTCGGAACTCTAAATCTCTGCGGCGTACATCCGCATAGCTCTTCTGCCTATCCTGAGCACCTTTCAATCACTCCCGGATAATTTTGACCCTTTCTGCGGTCCGCTCTATCAACTCAGGACCAAGAATTTTCCTCTCACCAACTTCATCCCAGTATAGCGGTGATCGACAACTTCGACCATACAAAGCTTCAAAAGGTGCCATCTGGATGCTTGCCTGATAGCTATTGTTGTAGGCAAACTCAACCAACGGCAACTGTTCCTCCCAACTACCCTGAAAATCCAGCATACAAGCTCGGAGCATATCCTCCACTACTTGATTCAACCTCTCCGTTTGTCCATCGGTCTGAGGATGGAAGGCGGTACTGAATTCTAAACGAGAACCCATAGCATCCTGGAAAGTTTTCCAAAACCTGGAAGTAAACCGAGGATCTCGATCAGACACGATAGAAACTGGCACACCGTGCAGTCGAACCACCTCCTTAACATATAGGGCTACCAACTAATTTGCATTGAACGTAGTTCGGTACGGAATAAAATGTGCAGACTTAGTCAACCTGTCCACAATCACCCAAATAGCATCGGAGCCCTTCGCCGTTCGCGGCAAACCCATAATGAAATCCATCGAGACGTTCTCCCATTTCCACTCCGGAATAGGAAGGGACTGCAAAAGACCTGCCGGCCTTTGATGTTCGGCTTTTACCTGCTGGCAAATCAAACATCTGGCGACGTACTCGGCGACTTC
The DNA here is from genome assembly GCA_015143295.1 of Tetracentron sinense. Taxonomy (NCBI): domain Eukaryota; kingdom Viridiplantae; phylum Streptophyta; class Magnoliopsida; order Trochodendrales; family Trochodendraceae; genus Tetracentron; species Tetracentron sinense. The sequence goes on along the minus strand of CM026553.1, from coordinate 31,005,041 downwards.
CCTCTTCATGTTTCGCCACCAGTAGTGCTTCTTGAGATTCTGGTACATCTTAGTACCTCCCGGATGTACCGTGTACTTTGATCGGTGAGCTTCATTCAAAATTTCATCCCTCAAAACTGTGTCGGCGGGGACACACAACCTGCCCTTAAATGTGATAGCACCATCACCATTTAAAGCGAACTCCTGATTGCCGTTACTCACCGACTTGTCTCGGTAAGCAAGCAACTCAACATCTGAATTCTGTAACTCCTTGATCTGGCTCAGGATCTGTGGCCTAACCACCACGTTGGACATTATCGGCCCATAGGTGACATGCCTGAGAGTAGTGTCCAAATGACACATATCATGTAATAACTTCCACTCTTGCACTCTCAATTGAGCCATAACTCCCTAAGGTTTTCTGCTAAGAGCATCGGCTACCACGTTAGCCTTACCCGGATGGTACTGGATGGAACAGTCGTAGTCCTTTATGAACTCCATCCAACGACGCTGCCTCATATTCAACTCCTTCTGGAGGAAAAGATACTTCAAGCTCTTGTGGTCTGTGAACACCACGAACTCTTCTCCGTAGAGGTAGTGACGCCAAAGTTTCAGTGCAAAAATGACTGCAGCGAGCTCTAAGTCATGTGTGGGGTAATTCTACTCGTGCTCCTTCAGCTGACGGGAAGCATAGGCGACCACCTTTTTATGCTGCATCAAAACACATCCAAGTCCCACTAGTGAAGCATCACTATAGACTTCGAAACCACCGCTCCCAGATGGAACTGTAAGAACAGGAGCCGAAGTAAGCTTCTTTTTCAACTCCAAGAAACTAGCCTCGCACTTATCACTCCAAGTGAACCTCGTGTTCTTCCGTGTGAGATAGGTAAGCGGAGCTGCTAAACTTGAAAATCCTTCCACAAACCTTCTGTAATATCCTGCCAACCCGAGGAAACTACGAATTTCGGTGACACTCTTCTGCCTTTCCCAATTCATCACCACCTCAATCTTTGCAGGATCAACTGAAATACCTTCAGCAGATACCACGTGTCCAAGAAAAGACACCTTGTTCAGCCAGAACTCACACTTGCTCAACTTAGCATACAGACTATGCTCTCGAAGTGTCTGCAATACCAGACGGAGATCTCTCGTGTGATCCTCCTGTGACTGTGAATACACAAGGATATCATCTACGAACACGATCACACATTGATCGAGAGACGATCTGAACACCCGATTCATCAAATCCATGAATGCTGCCGGTGCGTTAGTCAGTCCAAAAGACATGACCAAAAACTCGTAATGACCGTATCGAGTTCGGAATGCTGTCTTCGGAATGTCCTCTTTCTTGATCTTCAACTGATGATAACCAGATCGAAGGTCAATCTTGGAGAAAAACTGCGCACCCTTTAATTGGTCAAACAAGTCGTCTATCCGAGGCAATGGATAACGATTCTTGATCGTGACCTTGTTCAATTGCCTGTAATCAATACACATACGCATTGATCCATCCTTCTTCTTCACGAAGAGAACCGGAGCTCCCCAAGGTGAAACACTTGGTCGGATAAAACCAAGGCCTTGCAATTCTTCTAACTGCTCTTTTAACTCCTTAAGCTCAATAGGGGCCATCCTATACGGAGCTCTTGAAATCGGAACTGTGCCTGGAGCTAGCTCAATCGCAAACTCGATTGCACGATCGAGAGGCAATCCCGGCAAGGTTTCCGGAAAAACATCCATATACTCACATACCACCGGAATAGGTGTGGAGTCTCGCACTTCTACACCCTCGAGACTAAGAATTGCAAAGCGGGCAATGTCTCTTCTCTGAAGTCCCCTGAAATGAAACGGCTTTAACCCAACGGGTTTAAAATGCACCACCTTCTCGAAACACGCCACGTGTCCATGGTGGGTTGAGAGCCAATCCATTCCTAGGATGACATCGAAATCCCAATCCTGAAATCCCAGAAGGATCAAGTCGACTGGCAACTCGTGCTGCATGACTTGTACAACACTATCCGGATACACTTTATCTGTCTCAATAGATTTTCCCAATGGAGTTGAAATGGACAACTCCCTAGGTAGCTTGCTTGGCTCGGACATAAAGCCTTTGGCAAAGCTTGGTGAAACGAACGAGTGAGTGGATCCTGTGTCTATCAACACTCTTGCCAAACATTCATTTACGAGCAACGAACCTGAGAATTTGAATCATCCCAGTTATAACACAACTGTACATATAGATACAAACATCGCAAAACACCACATAGGATATATATAGATACGAACATATCATGGCAATATTAGAACTTTGACAAAGACTAGTTCGCGCGTACCTTGCACAACATCATCAGATGCCTGTGCGTCTCTATCAGTCATGGCAAAGACTCTACCCTGGTTCGCCTGACGAGGCTGCTGGGTAGGCTGCAAGGATCTAGAGGCCTGAGATGAAGACCCCTGAAGTGAATTCTGCCTGCCTGGAGGCCGAACTCCCTGTGATCCAGACTGTGACTGCTTGCGCGGGCAATCTCGAATCATATGGCCCATCTCGCCACAATGGAAGCATCCACCTGACATTCTTCGGCAATCTCCAGTCTTATGCCGACGACCACATACGGCGCACTCCTCAAATGTCTGCGATGCGGAGGAAGCCGGAGGCATAACCCTCGTAGCTTGCGATGCCGTAGGACGCGGTGCCTGAGGCGCAAAAGAAGGTCTCTGAGCCGACATCGGCTGAGAGAACTGGTACGGTGCAGTCCTAGTCCTTTTCTCTGAAGAACTACTCGACTGACCCCGAGACATGCTCTTCCCGAAGCCACTGTCTCTTCTTCTCACGAAGTCTTCCGCATTCTTTTCGGCGATCTTCGCCTTCCCTACTATCTCTCTCCAAGACTCTACCTGGAGAATGGACACCCGATCTCGGATGAAAGCCTTCAAGCCCATCTCAAACTTCCTGACCTGTAGGTCTTCAGTAGCCACCAAGTGCGGAGCAAACCTAGACAACTCGGTGAACTTAGCCTCATACTCGGCTACGCTCATCGACCCTTGCTCCAAAAGCATAAACTCTCTCGCCTTTTGTTCCCGAATAAACCTGGGAAAGTACTGTTCCCTGAAAGTCTCTAAGAACTCCGCCCAAGTCCAGGGCACACCTGCCTTAGCAACATCTCTCTGCCTTTGGGCAGCTCTCCACCAGTGTTCGGCTTCACCCTCCATCACGAAGGAAGCCCATTCTACCCTTTGCTCATCGGTACAACGGAGAGCCCGGAAGGTCTTCTCCAGCTGCATAATCCAAGACTCGGCCACCATGGGGTCCAGAGTGCCATAGAATGTAGGAGGCCGCAATCTCCTAAAAGCTTCGAGCCCCGCGGTGTGATGCACCGGTGTAGGCACAGGCGTGGACGGTGGGGTAGGCATAGGCCTTGCTGCCAACAATGCTAAAGTCTCGGCTATGGAGTCCATAGCATTTGTGAAATACAACGGTTCCTCTTCTCTTTGGAACTTCACTCTCGGCCCTCCGAGTATGGTAACCTCGAGCCCGATTGACACGTCTCATGATATCAAATCCTGAGATCAATTTGGCAAAACATGAGTCTTGGATACCAAACCTCACATATCATATAGCAATTCAATAATCATGAAATGCTAACACCGCATTTAGTATACATCAAGGTATACACATAAGAATACCATCATAACTTAGAGTACCCTAGCGTAGCTAAGACACTTGCATTGGGCATCTATCTTTTCTAGGATCCTACACTAACCTAAGGATTCACTTGATACCGGTTATGTCGTGGTAACAAGCCTAAGACAATTGAGTCCTTCTGAGTTCTAAGTTCAACTCATAGAAATTACTTCCGCTTAGGCCAAGCCTGAGTGACCTAACTAAGTCTGTCATTAGACATAACTAGCTTTGATACCAAGTCTGTCGCGACCCAAAATACCCCCTAGGAGTTAAGGATACTTTGACTCGTGACCGCCGTATCATACCTCCAGTATAATACATAAGGCACACGTGGAAACCTGTCAGAGTACCTGAATAAACATAGCGGAAACGAAATACAATGCACAGCGGAAAAATAAAATACTAAACATAACGGAAGCAAAATGAATACTCCTATAGCTTGGCTCAAGTAAGAACCAACAAGTAAACATGTGTGAGAAACTCAAAAGTGGAGTGGACAAACCCCACACTCACATAACAAAAAGACATAGGTTCTAAGTCGGTCGATCAACAGAAGTCGAAGTCACGACTCCTATCTAAAGCACCATCGTCATGATAGGGATCCATGGAAGGCTCCGGGTCATGGTACTCTTCCTCGACCCAAGGTTCTTCGCCACATAAATCGAATGGAACCCGAGCACCTGCCGATCATAACAATATCGACTGAGCATGGAATACTCAGTGTATACAAACTAATAACAATAAAGCGGTTAGGCATAGAGCATACAAGACATGGAGATTGAAATCCGTAATTTCCTTAAAGCATAGAAACCGTGAAAACATATGTGAGATAATATTCGAAACCAAAAACCGTAACTGTGTGAGTCAATCGATAATCATAGCCTTATGAGTTCTTGTGAGTTCATGGAGTTACTTAGAGTCATTATGATCCGTAGAGACATAGAGCATAGAGCAATAACCTTAGAGCATTTCCATAGAGCATAACCTTAGAGATCTTAGAGCATTTCATTGTGATCCGTGGAGCTTGTGAGACGATCTTAGAGCATTATCATAGAGTTTCCTTGTGAGCATGGTATGATCCTTAGAGCTTGTGAAACGATCTTAGAGAAATCATAGAGTTACTTAGAATCATTCATTATTCGTCTTTTCGTGAAAAACCTTTGTTTGTACTTTGAGAAATCCATGGAAACCATCGGTTCATGCGAGACATGCGAGCACATACACTTAATAAGAGAAATCATCGTATTTAAGCATAGAATCCCTTAGAGGTATTTTATCAAACACTTAGAGTGCATCATAATAGTAACCTTCATCCAAGTATATAATCACACATTTTCATACATAAAATCAGTACATATAGATAGGGCATAGATAAGAAGAATCATATTTAGTAACTAGTAGGATTGCAAGATTGTAGTAGAGTGTATCACCTTGGTGAAATCAAAGATTTTGATTCCCAAAGGCTTGAACAAGCAATAACCTTGTGTTCTTGGTTGAGAATCACCACGGGAAGTGGAAGAACCTTGATCCTCCACAAGCTTGATCAACAAGTAGTTCCTCTCCTTCTTCTCTCTCTCAAAATCTCCTAAGATAGGGCACAGAGGGTTTCTGAAACCCTAAGGCACGAACTCAGCCTATATATAGGCAAGGGGTTGTGTTTAAAGTCTTAAACACCCTTAATGAAGAAAAACTGCGTATGACTGATCGATCGGTGGTATGGACCGAGCGATCGGTGGCTTACCGGTCGATCGGTGTTATGACCGAGAGATCGGTCAAAAACACCCTCTCTGGAATTTTTCCCCATACAAAAAAGTTAACCGTGCGACAGCCATCGAGCGATCGGTAGTGGACCGATCGATCACAGGTAATGACCGAGCGATCGGTGCTCTGTATGTCTGGACTGTTTTGACCATATCTTTTGACTCGCTCGTCGGATTTCGACGATTCAACTTGCGTTGGATCCGTCTTTCGAAAACGAACACTTCTGACGTTTCGGAATTTCCGATTTCTTCCTTATTTATTAATTAGACTACGAAAACGGCCAATTAGTTACGAAGGTGCTATTCATTAAGGATGAAAAAGTCCGGGGTGCTACACTAAGGAAATGAACGACTACAAAATGCTTGCACGCCACATGTTTGATAAAATGCCTAAATGAGAATTAAATGAGTTTGATGAAAATTATGAAACCACGGATCACGTAGTTCTTCTTATAATACTATTGTTGATGTATATTTTCCTTATTGCTTATTTATCACATGATTTTAAGAAGGATTAAGATGTAATATGTTTTCACTTTGAATTTCTTATGGTAGAAAATCTCCATGAATTAACACACACCAAGCATGCATGCATGAAACAAACTTTTAAACATGAGTATACATACAAGAAACATAAGAACAAGAAATGTGATTTTTGAAACAAGCATGAATGTCAAGGGTAGGGCATATCCTACGATATGTCATACCTGATTCACAAGTTAAACAAGTCAAGTGTAGAGCCCCGAAATTTCATTTCACTAAGTAGTGATTAGTGTGTGAATAGTGCCCAAGTGTGGTTTTGTACACCTAGGGGTCTTATGATTAATATATGAGTTTGGATATTTGGCGTGCATGTTTTAATAGGTCTACATATCCCTAAGGAGTGTGTTTTAAGCACTAAAGGTGTTGGAAGTGGGATTGGAAAGGTCTAAGGTAGTGAAAACAAGGTTTTTCAGCAAAACAGGGGATCACCGATCGCTCGGTGATACCTCTGATCGATCGGTGTTCTACCGATCGCTCGGTAGATATCGAGCGGTCAACTTTTTTGTATGGAGAAATTTTTCAGAGATGGTGTTTTCAACCGATCACTCGGCTGAAACCACCGATCGACCGGTAAGCCACCGATCGCTCGGTCTATACCACCAATTGATCGGTTATACGTAGTTTTCTTCATTAAGGGTGTTTACGACTTTAACCACCACCCCTTGCCTATAAATAGGCTGAGTTCGTGCCTTAGGGTTTCAAAAACCCTCTTTGCCCTATCTTAGGAGATTTTGAGAGAGAGAAGAAGGAGATGAACTACTTGTGATCAAGCTTGAAGGAAGATCAAGCTCTCTTTGGTGTTTCTCATCCAAGAACTCAAGGTTCTTGCTTGTTCAAGCTTTTGGGAATCAAACTCATTGATTTCACCAAGGTAGATACACTCTACTACCAATCTTGCAATCCTACTAGTTGTTAACTATGATTCTCGTCACTCTATGCTATATGTATACCTTGATTTACTATGGTGTGAAAAGACGTTATACTATGTTGGATGTAAAGTACTATTATGATGCACTCTAAGTGTTTGATGAAATACCTCTAAGGGAATTTGATGCTTAAAAATGCTTATTACTCTTATATGTTCATGTGCTCGCATGAATCGATGTTTTCCATGGATTTCTCAAAGTACAAAGAGGTGTTTTTCATTAAAATAACTAATAAGGAACGATTCTAAGTAACTCCATGATTTGTCTAAGATAGTCTCACAAGCTCTACGGATCATACTATGCCCACAAGGAACTTTATGATAAGCTCTAAGATCGTCTCACAAGCTCTACGGATCATAAATGAAATGCTCTAAGATCTATAAGGATATGCTCTACGTGCTCTATGGTATCTCTATGTCTCTACGGATCATAATGACTCTAATTAACTCCATGAACTCACAAGAACTCACAAGGCTATGATTATCGCATGACTCACAAGGATATGGTTTTGGTTTCGGATTTCGGATTTCATCACATATGCTATACATGATTTCTACGCTTTGATATGCTTTAAGGATTTCAATCTCCATGCTTCGTATGCTCCATGCTATATTGCTTTATTGTTATAAGTTTGTATACGCTGAGTATTCCACGCTCAACCGATATTTGTTATCATCGGCAGGTGCTCGGGCTCCGTTTGATCTGTGTGGCACGGAACCATGGGTAGAGGAAGAGTACTTCGACCCGGAGCCTTCCATGGATCATTATCAGGACGATGGTCCTATAGATAGGTTTCGACACTTCGAGTTTTGTTGATCGGCAGGCTTAGAAATTTAAGGTGTTATTTTGTTATATGAGTGTGGGGTTTGTCCACTCCACTTTTGGGTTTCTCACCGGTATATACTTTTGTTAGTTCATACTTGAACTGAGTTATAGGAGTATCGCTATGCTTCCGCTTTGTTTAGTATTTTAATTTTCCGATGTGCACTGTTTATTGCTTCCGCTAGATATGATTGTGTTTTTGACAGGTCTCCACGTATGCCTTATGTATTATACTAGAGGTATGATACGGCAGTCACGAGTCAATGTATCCCTAACTCCTTGGGGGTATTTTGGGTCGCGATAGACTTGGTATCAGAGCTTAAGCATTAGGTCACACGGGCTAGTGTCCTTTAAGTGGGAACTAGAGTTATCTTACTCTAGGGAATTGTCTCTAGTAAGCGGAAGTAAGTTTTACGAGTTGAACTTAGAACTCAAATGGACTTGTTGTCTTAGGCTTGTTACCACGACATAACCGGTATCAAGTGAATCCTTAGGTCAGTTTAAGATCTTAGTCTATCCTATTCTATCCTATTCGAGGTTGTCCTTAGTCGTATTTCCAAGGGTAGATACCCAAAATAAGGATCTTAGTTACGCTAGGACACTCTAAGTTATACTTATCTGATTATGTGTATACTTCGATGTATACTATATGCAGTAATAGCATTTCATGATATTGAACTGCTATATGATGTGTGAGGTTGGTATCCAAGTTAGACTCATGTTTTGCCAATTGATCTCAGGATTTGATATCATGAGACGCGGCACTCGGGGTCGAGGTTACCATACTCGGAGGGCCAAGAGTGAAGTTTCGAGAGAAGAGGAACCATTGTATTTCATGAATGCTATGGACTCCATAGCTAAGACTTTGGCGTTGTTGGCAGCGAGACCTACTCCTACCCCACCGGCTACGCCTGTGCCTACACCGGTGCATCACACCGCGAGGCTTGAAGCTTTCTGGAGACTACGGCCTCCGACATTTTATGGTACTCTGGATCTAATGGTGGCGGAGTCTTGGATTATGCAGTTGGAGAAGACCTTCCGGGCTCTCCGATGTACTGAGAAGCAAAGGGTTGAATGGGCTTCCTTCGTGATGGAGGGTGAAGCCGAACACTGGTGGAGAGCTGCCCAAAGGTAGAGAGATGTTGGAAAGGTAGGAGTGCCCTAGACTTAGGCAGAGTTCGTAGAGACTTTCAGGGAGTAGTACTTTCCCAGGTTTATTCGGGAACAAAAAGCGAGGGAGTTTATGCTTTTGGAGCAAGGGTCGATGAGCGTAGCCGAGTATGAGGCTAAGTTCACCGAATTGTCGAGGTTTGCTCCGTACTTGGTTGCTACTGAAGACCTGAGGGTCAAGAAGTTTGAAATGGGCTTGAAGGCCTTAATTCGAGATCGAGTGTCCAATCTCCAGGTGGAGTCTTGGAGAGAGATAGTAGGGAAGGCGAAGATCGCTGAAAAGAATACGGAAGATTTCATGAGAAGGAGAGACAGTGGCTTCAGAAATAGCATGTCTCGGGGTCAGTCTAGTGGTTCATCGTCCGAGAATAGGACTAGGACTGCACCGTACCAGTTCTCCCAGTCGATGCCGGTTCAGAGACCTTCTTTTATGCCTCAGGCACTGCAACCTACGACATCACAGGCTATGAGGGTTATGCCTCCGGCTTCCTCCGCATCACAGACTTTTGAGGAATGCGCCATTTGTGGTCATCAGCACAAGACAGGGGATTACCAAAGAATGTCAGGTGGATGCTTCCACTATGGCGAGATGGGCCACATGATTCGAGATTGCCCGCATAAGCAGTCACAGACTGGACCATAGGGAGTTCGGCCTACAAGCAGGCAGACTTCACTTCAGGGGTCTTCATCGCAGGCCTTTAGATCCTTGCCGCCCACCCAGCAGCCTCGTCAGGCTAATCAGGGCAGGGTCTTTGCCATGACTGATAGAGACGCACAGGCATCTGATGATGTTGTGCAAGGTACGCGCAAGTTGATCTTATTAAGGTAATAGTGTTGCTATGATATATGTTGTACTGTATATGTATCCTATGTGATGTTTTGCTATGCTTGGATCTATGTGAATAGTTATGTTATAACTTGTGTAGTTAAATTCTCAGGTTCGTTACTAGTGAATGAGTGCTTGGCAAGAGTGTTGATTGACACGGGATCCACTTATTCATTCGTCTCACCTAGATTTGCCAAAGGCTTTACATCCGAGCCGAGTAAGCTACCTCAAGAGTTGTCCATTTCGACTCCATTGGGCAAGTCTATTGAGACAGATAAATTGTATCGGGGCAGTGTTGTGCAAGTTATGCAGCACGAGTTGCCAGTTGACCTGATCATTCTAGGATTTCAGGATTGGGATTTCGACGTCATCCTAGGTATGGATTGGCTCTCATCTCACCATGGACACGTGGCGTGTTTCGAGAATGTGGTGAATTTTAAACCCACTGGGTTGAAGTCATTTCATTTCAGAAGACTTTAGAGGAGAGACATTGCTCGCTTTGCAGCTCTCAGTCTCGAGAATGTGGAAGTACGAGACTCCACATCCATGCCCGTTCTGTGTGAATATATGGATGTCTTTCTGGAGATCTTACCGGGATTGCTTCCTGATCGGGCAATTGAGTTCGTGATTGAGTTGGCTCCAGGTACGGTGCCGATTTCTAGGGCTCCATACAGGATGGCTCCTATTGAGCTGAAAGAGTTAAAGGAGCAGTTGGAAGAATTACAAGGCCTTGGTTTCATTCAGCCAAGTGTCTCACCTTGGGGAGCTCCGGTGCTCTTCGTAAAGAAGAAAGATGGGTCTATGAAAATGTGCATTGACTACCGGTAATTGAACAAGGTCACGATCAAAAATCGTTATCCATTGCCTCGAATAGACGACTTGTTTGACCAGTTAAAGGGTGCTAAGTTCTTCTCAAAGATTGACCTTCGATCTGGTTATCATCAATTGAAGATCAAAAAGGAAGACATTCCAAAGACGGCATTCAGGACTCGATACAATCATTACAAATTTTTAGTCATGTCTTTTAGGCTGACTAACGCGTCAGCAGCATTTATGGATCTGATGAACCAGGTGTTCAGATCATCTCTCGATCAGTGTGTGATTGTGTTTGTAGATGATATCCTTGTGTATTCACAGTCACAGGATGATCACACGAGAGATCTTCACCTTGTATTACAAACTCTTCGAGAGCATCGCTTGTATGCTAAGTTGAGCAAATACGAGTTCTGGCTGAACAGGATATCTTTTCTCGGCCATGTGGTGTCAGCCGAGGGTGTCTCAGTTGATCCTGCGAAGATTGAAGTAGTGGTGAATTGGGAAAGGCCGAAGAGTGTCACCGAGATTCGTAGTTTTCTTGGCCTGGTAGGATACTACAGGAGGTTTGTGGAGGGATTTTTGAGCTTAGCCGCTCCGCTTACCTATCTCACGTGGAAGAACACTAAGTTCACCTGGAGTGAAAAGTGCGAGGCAAGTTTCGTGGAGTTTAACAAGAGGCTTACCACAGCCCCTGTTCTCACGGTTCCATCTGGAAGTGGTGGTTTCAAAGTTTATAGTGATGCTTCACTAGTTGGACTTGGGTGTGTTTTGATGCAGCATAAGCAGGTGGTTGCCTATGCTTCACGTCAGTTGAAGGAGCATGAGCAAAACTACCTTACTCATGACTTGGAGCTTGCAGCAGTCATTTTTGCGCTGAAGATTTAGCGTCACTACCTCTACGGGGAAGAATTCATGGTGTTCACAGATCACAAGAGCTTGAAGTATCTTTTCCTCTAGAAGGAGTTGAATATGAGGCAAAGACGATGGATGGAGTTCATGAAAGATTATGATTGTTCCATTCAGTACCATCCGGGTAAGGCTAATGTGGTAGCTGATGCTCTTAGTAGGAAACCCTATGGGGTTATGGCTCACTTGAGAGTACAAGAGTGGAAGTTATTGAATGATATGTGTAACTTAAACACTACTCTCAGGCATGTCACCTACGGGCCGGTGATGTCCAACATTGTGGTTAGGCCGCATATTTTGAACCGGATCAAGGAGTTGCAAAGTTCGGATATTGAGATGCTTGCTTACCGAAACAAGTCGGTTAGTAATGGCAGTCAGGAGTTCGCTTTGAATGGTGATGGTGCTATCACATTCAACGGTAGGTTGTGCGTTCCAGCTGACACAGTGTTGAGGGGTGAGATTTTGGATGAGGCTCACCGATCCAAGTATACAGTACATCCGGGAGGTACCAAGATGTATCAGAATCTGAAGAAGCACTACTGGTGACGAAACATGAAGAGAGAAGTCACCGAGTATATTGCTAGATGTTTGGTGTGCCAGCAGGTGAAAGCCGAGCATCAGAGGCTGGCAGGTCTTTTACAGTCCCTCCCTATTCTAGAAAGGAAATGGGAGAATATCTCGATGGATTTCATCGTGGGTTTGCCGCGAACGGCGAAGGGCTCCGATGCTATTTGGGTGATTGCAGATAGATTGACTAAGTCTGCACACTTTATTCCGTACCGGACTACTTTCAATGCGAATCAGTTAGTAGCCTTGTATGTCAAGGAGGTTGTTCGTTTACACGGTGTGCCAGTTTCTATCGTATCTGTTCGAGATCCTAGGTTTACTTCCAGGTTCTGGAAAACTTTTCAAGATGCTATAGGTTCTCGTTTGGAATTCGGCACCGCTTTTCATCCTCAAACTGATGGGCAGACTGAACAGGTAAATCAGGTTGTGGAAGATATGCTCTGAGCTTATATGCTAGACTTTTAGGATAGTTGGGAGGAACAATTGCCGTTGGTTGAGTTCACCTACAACAATAGTTATCAGGCAAGCATCCAAATGGCACCTTTTGAAGCTCTGTATGTTCGAAGTTGCAGATCACGGCTATATTGGGATGAAGTTGGTGAGAGGAAAGTTCTTGGTCCTGAGTTGATTGAGCGGACCGCAGAAAGGGTCAAAGTTATCTGGGAGCGATTGAAAACTGCTCAGGATAGGCAGAAGAGCTACGCGGATACTCGCCGCAGAGATTTGGAATTCCAAGTTGGGGATTGGGTCTTTGTAAAGATTTTGCCAATTTGGGGAATCATGCTATTCAGGAAGAAAGGAAAGCTCAGTCCTAGGTTCATAGGACCATTTGAGATCATCACGAGGGTTGGTGAGGTTGCTTGCAAGGTAGCACTACCGCCTCACATGACAACGGTCCATAATGTATTTCATGTCTCTATGCTTAGGAAATATATTTCGGATCCGTCTCACGTCATCGCTCTTGATCCTGTGGAGATTAGAGAGGATCTCACGTTGGTTGAGCAACCAGTTCAGATTTTGGATCGTCACGATCAAGTCTTGCGCAATAAGACTATCCCTTTAGTCCTTGTGAAGTGGCAACATCATTCCAAGGAAGAAGCTACATGGGAACGAGAAGCCGATGTGAAGGAGAAGTACCCTCACTTGTTTGAGTGATTTTCTTGTTGGTTTTGTATGTATTTTGTTCTTGTATGTTTTGGGTGCCGTTCTAATTTCGAGGATGAAATTCTTGTAAGGGGGGAGGGATGTAGAGCCCCGAAATTTCATTTCACTAAGTAGTGATTAGTGTGTGAATAGTGTCCAAGTGTGGTTTTGTACACTTAGGGGTCTTATGATTAATATACGAGTTTGAATATTTGGCGTGCATATTTTAATAGGTCTAAATATCCCTAAGGAGTGTGTTTTAAGCACTAAAGGTGTTGGAACTGGGATTGGAAAGGTCTAACGTAGTGAAAACAAGGTTTTTCAGCAAAACAGGGGATCACTGATCGCTCGGTGATACCTCCGATCGCCTGGTCTTCCACCCGATCGCTCGGTAGCTATCGAGCGGTCAACTTTTTTGTATGGGGAAATTTTCCAGAGAGGGTGTTTTCAACCGATCGCTCGGCTGAAACCACCGATCGACCGGTAAGCCACTGATCGCTCGGTCTGTACCACCAATTGATCGGTTATATGCAGTTTTCTTCATTAAGGATGTTTACGACTTTAACCACCACCCCTTGCCTATAAATAGGCTGAGTTCGTGCCTTAGGGTTTCAAAAACCCTCTGTGCCCTATCTTAGGAGATTTTGAGAGAGAAAAGAAGGAGAAGAACTACTTGTGATCAAGCTTCAAGGAAGATCAAGCTCTCTTTGGTGTTTCTCATCCAAGAACTCAAGGTTCTTGCTTGTTCAAGCTTTTGGGAATCAAACTCATTGATTTCACCAAGGTAGATACACTCTACTACCAATCTTGCAATCCTACTAGTTGTTAACTATGATTCTCCTCACTCTATACTATATGTATACCTCGATTTACTATGGTATGAAAAGATGTTATACTATGTTGGATGTAAAGTACTATTATGATGCACTCTAAGTGTTTGATGAAATACCTCTAAGGGAATTTGATGCTTAAAAATGCTTATTACTCTCATATGTTCATGTGCTCACATGAATCGATGTTTTCCATGGATTTCTCAAAGTACAAAAAGGTGTTTTTCATTAAAATGACTAATAAGGAACGATTCTAAGTAACTCCATGATTTGTCTAAAATAGTCTCACAAGCTCTACGGATCATACTATGCTCACAAGGATCTCTATGATAAGCTCTAAGATCGTCTCACAAGCTCTACGGATCATAAATGAAATGCTCTAAGATCTCTAAGGATGCACGGAACCATGGGTAGAGGAAGAGTACTTCGACCCGGAGCCTTCCATGGATCATTATCAGGATGATGATCCTATAGATAGGTGTCGAGACTTCGACTTTTGTTGATTGGCAGGCTTAGAACTTTAAGGTGTTATTTTGTTATGTGAGTGTGGGGGGTCCATTCCACTTTTGGGTTTCTCACCGATATATACTTTTGTTGGTTCATACTTGAACTGAGTTATAGGAGTATCGCTTTGCTTCCGCTATGTTTAGTATTTTAATTTTCTGCTGTGCATTCTTTTTTGCTTCCGCTAGATATGATTGTGTTTCTGACAAGTCTCCACGTGTGCCTTATGTATTATACTGGAGGTCTGATGCGGCGGTCACAAGTCAATGTATCCCTAACTCCTAGGGGGTATTTTGGGTCGCGACATCAAGCAAGCAAGAATAACTTGAGGCTAATGTGTTCCATTCCAACATAGTCTGGGCATTAGCTAAGCAAGTAAATTTACTAGTGTGTTCCGTTCTATTATAGTCCGGGCATTAGTAAAGCAAGTCAAGATACTAATGTGTTCCATTCAATCATAGTCCGGGCATTAGTAAGCAAGAATACTAGTGTGTTCCATTCCACCATAGTCCGGGCACTAGTCAAGTCAAGGCAAGGTCAAGGCAAGGAGGCTAATGTGTTCCGTTCCATTATAGTCCGGGCATTAGTCAAGCAAAAATAACTAGTGTGTTCCGTTCCACCATAGTCCGAGCACTAGTCAAGTCAAGAGATGAGCCTAATGTGTTCCATTCCATTATAGTCTGGGCATTAGTCAAGCAAGGCAAGAAACTAGTATGACCGTCCACGTCATATTTCGGGTACTAGTTAAACAAGACAAGCAAGAATGACAAGATGCTAGTATGTTCGTCCATTTCATAGTTCGGGTACTAGTTAAACAAGACAAGCACGAAAATAAGAAGGCACACATGATTCTCACCAGACAAAATGCATGAAATGTATAAGGAATTCACGATGTAACGGAAAACACATTGGGGTTAAGCATGAATGTAAGGTATGATTAAATATAAGATGTTCAAGATTTTAATTCGTTATTTGTATTAGCTTCTGCACTCTGATCATGCATGTGTGATAATGAATTGTACTATACATGACATATTATTGTTATTATCTATTAATGTTATTACTATTGTTAGCTAGTAGCATGTACTCACTGAGTATTCCATGCTCAACCGTACTTTGATGTCGGTAGGTACACCATATGCTTATCAAGGCGGTTCATGGAGAGTAGGAGGTTGCTTGGAGTGTCGGTCAGAAGTTAGGGTTGGCCTATGACCCTACGGTTGGGTTGAGTGTGAGAGACATGTATTTTGGGGTTCTTATGCCTAGGGATAATTGTATCACTTGAGTTGGTACTCAAGTTAAGGAGTCATGTACATGTTTTGTTTTCTATTCAGTTATTGTAAATAATTGCGCTTGGAATACAGTTAAGTGATTAAAGAAATTTTTAGTTTACTATTTTGCATGCCTTGTACACTCTTTGTAGGTTTGATTTAAGGTTAAGTCACGTCGCCAAAGTATCCTAACTCCTAGGGGGTATTTTGGGGCGTGACAATAATTATGGAAGAAATGGTGAATTATGGGTGAATGGGGAGATGAAGAGAATTATAGAAGTGAATAATGATGTTTATGTTATTATCATGTCTTGGGAAATTGCATAATTATGATAATGAAGTATTAACGGTTGGTGTGTTAAACTATGTCCTATCACTTGCATGGTGGTTGGTGTTCGGGTAGACTAAAACTTAGAGGAAGTCTTCTATGTCAAGAATTCTCTAATCAGCGGAGATGAAACCTGGCGGAGTTTCTTTGTGGAGGATAAGAATCTAAGGGATGACTCACTTGAATTTCAATCATGACACTTATGCATATTTTCACATGTATGGTAGGAAGTAAGATCCATAAATCCACATGTCTCACAAGATCATGTATTCAACACGGTCATATCATGTATTATGCTATGAAAGAATGATCCCCTGGTTACAAACATACCACTCTATGTGTTGCCGTGATTATGTTACTCAATATGAACATACAATGATGATATGCATTAACAGGACTAAACACCGTGAATTATGCGTTGACGGGACCACACTCTATGAATCATGCATTTACAGGATAAGTTGGTTATCATAGGCACGTGTGAGTTATGTATATGTTTAAGAGTCACACAAGTACACGAGTCAAGATGATGATATGTATGATATAATTTTTTTGCACTCTGATTATGTCCATGTAATATGAAACTGTTATCGATTATGTAGATATGAATCGAATTATGATATTGATAATGTACATGTATATTATGTTGTTAGTTGGACTGCATATATGCTAAGTGTTTTCAATACTCAGTCGACCTATTATTGTTGTTAGGTATAAAGACGGAGCATATGTGTAAGTCCATATTTTTGATATTGACATATTCTGATGTCAAAACAAAATGTCTAGTAGTGTCTTGTGTCATTGTCTACAAGCATCCATGTCCGTGAAGATGAAGACCGAAAAAGTTTGATTGAAGATATTCAAAATGTCGCCTTCGTTTCATTCATAAGATGGTAAGTGAACTAGATACCTTTTTACCCTAGGTTGAATTGACTTAGATAATGTTCTATACACCCTAGGTGGCTAGATACAAGCCTTGAGTGGCATAAAGGGTGTTAGTGGGATGCAAATTAACCATTGTTCGGTATTCGGGGCATAACTCATTGACCGTTGCTCCGATTTTGGTCCATAATATATCAAAATGACTATGGCAAAAACATCTATCCAACTGGTCGACCAAACATCCTTACTACTCGACTGATGACCTAGCGTTCGACCAATAATGATGACCGGTCGATCGATGGTACAAAATTTTGTATGGTTAAATTTTCCAGAGAGTGGTCTTTTGACCAGTCTACCGAACCTTGTTACTGGTTGACCGGTCCTCGTGAAATTGGTCTCCTAATTGCATTATAACATCATATTTTGTCCTATATAAAGAGGGTTTGATCCCCATTAGAACCTAAGAAGTTTTGAGAGTTTAGAGAGAGCTTTTTAGAGAAATTTAGGGTTTTTCAAACCCATTCTCTTCTCCTCTTCCACCCTAGTCTATGCAAGACATTTTTTGATCATTCTTGCTTGGTATTCCATTGTTGGGATTAAAACTAGGGTTTGTTTGCTTAAATCAACTATCAACCCATTCTTGTTAAGAACATCTTGGCCGGTATGTACCAAAGTCTTTGCGAAGGAGATCAATTCGAGGAGGATCGTGGTTATTTGGTCGGAGGAATCTAGAGCCGTCATTGACGGAGATCGATCGGAGGATTATGGTTGTTGTGGAGATCTAAGAGAAGTACGAGCAGCTACGGTTGATCACGGGACTTGCGGGTACGTGATGACTTTTTGAAGCGTGGAGGACTAAGAACTGAAGGATCGTAGTGTCGAGTCCGAAGGAGTCAGGTTCAATTCTTATAAGTTTTTGTTGACTTTGTCTTAGTGATATCTCTTTAGCAAACTAGGTTCCGTGGTTTTCCCAGAAGGATTTCCACGTAAAAACCTTGTGTTGTGGTTTGCTTGTTTTCCTTTTCCGCACTTTTTTCTAAGTTGACAATTTAATTGTTAAATCTTAAAAAGGGTAGAAAGACTTTTAAGGAAACCTAGTCATCCCCCTTAGGTTTGAGAGTTCTCAACTCAAATATTTTATTTGGGGTTCACTGAGTATTTTTCAATATAGCTGAGCCAAGGATCGAAGAGCAGTACATTGAAGAGGGAGAAGTAAGTGAGCTTCCCGAGGAGGGTGGTAGGGGTTTTGATAGTTATCTCTATTATTAAACTCTGCTTTACATTTTGAAACTATTGTAATAGACTAATGTTATTCAGGATGTTGCTTAGACTATTTTACTTTTATTAGTGGTTTTGGATTACCCAAGTATAGTGGGTTATGTTAAGCAGATTTCAGGTGTACAGGATGGTTTGGAGTTTATATATGATATTTTATTATTTTCATTTTTGGGGAGTTCTTATTTTAGCATGCCTTGTATGTCATGGGATTTAAGCAGGTTTAAGAAATGTGATGGGCCCAAAGTCCCATTAAGTCCAAGGTGAGATTTTGGGGTTGTTACAAAGGTGGTATCAAAGCAAAGGCATTAGAGTCCTTAGGGCTATAGTATTAAGTGTAGGAACAAGGGGATCTGTCGTTCTTAGGAAAGCAACTTGATGTTTAGGACTTTAAATTTATTGAAGATTAAGTCCTTGTTAGGCATAGACATAGGAATTTCATATGAGCTTGTTTTTAATTGTTTTCTTCTTCTCAGGACTGTAGATATGAGAAGAGACGGGAGAAACAATAGGAATGGAGGGGGCAGTGTGACTGATGAGGATACCCCGGAGGGTGCCCACCAGCCCAATGTAAGTTGGGCTATGGAGGCTATCGCTATAGCCATGACTCGACAGACCAAAATTATGGAACAACAAACTACCTTTCTAGCAGCCGGATAAGATTGGCAAGAGAGGCCAATTGAGTGAAAGTATGCCTTTTTCTAAAATTAAAAAGAGGCTTACTTTCAGTGGTAACAGAGACTTGGCTATGCTTCTCTTTGATTTTAGGGCATAACCAATTTTTATTAGATCATATTACCCTCCCTATAGATTTCGGCTACCCCTAGTGATGAATCTTTTTGATTTTTGATCACTATTGATTATGAGATAATCATTAGTAGGGCTAAGGGGTCTCCCTGTAATTATTGAGGGAATAAAAATTAAGCCCTGGAAATTAGTGTGAGACTAATTTCAAGTTTGGATGATTCCAAAACCTCATGAAATTTTTATAGGGATAGGTATCTATAGATAAATAAATTTGGTTAAAGGCCTTTAAGGATTTAGAGATCCATTTAGTATTAAATTAAATTGCTTAATTTATTCTGAGAGCCCCGGGCTAGCATAAATAATATATAATATATTTATCATGATAAATAAATATTATTTTATGTGTTGGATGGGTTCCACAAATCATACCTCCTTCTCTTTTCCCTCCCCTCCCCTTTTTCTTATTTTTAGAATAGGGTTGCTGATTTATGGCGGATTAAATCAACCGAAGGAGATGCCTGGAGAAGCATTGCAAGATAGCAAAATTGTAGTAGGGCTTTATTTAATTCCCATGTTGTAATTAAATAAGGTCGTATGATTTTTGTGAACCCATTGTGAGATTATAATATGATTATAATTAATATATTATTATTCATGTGATGATTAATAGTATTTCCTTTAGCCCAGAAGCTGTGATAATTATGATTATCACTTTTATGATAATTTAGGATAATTGGATTTTACTTCTATTAATGGATTGTGTTTAATTATAAATTGTATATATTTAGACACAATACATTACTAGTACTCTTTTGGACATGGAGTTTGTGACCCATGTGAAGATTTTTACGTAAAACCTTTGCATACGAGATTATTGGATAATCGTGTCTAAAAAGACATTAATCATAGATGGATCACTAAACTGACATCCAAATACCCTAAGGTTATAGGGATGAGTAGGTTTTGATGATCAAAACCCCCAGTGAGGGCTAGTGGGAGTTTATCACTCCTTGATAATCCTATTATTGAAAATTTTCATAATTCATATGATGAATATTTGGATATTGATATGATCATGCCTGTTTAATATTGTTCCCTTCAAGAAAAATATTAAGTGATAATAAATGAGATTATTAATCCTAAGGTCTTCCATTATTAATAAGACTAGAAATTAATTAGCCTGAATTTTGTCTTGCTAAAAGGTATTGACATAATTCAATCTGAATTAAGCTCCTAGAGACTTATTTCTATTGTACATAAGTTTGTGTATGGCCTGATAAGGAGTGCCAACTAAAATGGGGGTTGAAACAATGATAGTCATGTTGTCCTTGGAGGTCGGAAGAAAATTGGGAATCACTTATTTACATAAGGAGTTATGCATGAGATGCTCAGTGATGGATGGTTACTATCCACCTTGTAGTGCATGTGTGGTACTATCCTAAAATGGAAGATTACATGTGTAATATAAGGATCCCAATACTCATCTGGAATAAAAGGTTTATTCCCTAATTTCAAATACTGAAGGGAATGATGAAATTTGAAGAAAGATGAGAGGATCATCAGATTTTAAAATCCCAAAAATCTGATGAATATATGTGTGAAAATAAATGTAATAATTTATGCTTATTTTGTTGTGTAGATAAAAGCCATGAATCGCCTTTCCAAGATTCTAGAAGAGAATCGGTTGACTGGTCCAAATTTTATCGACTGGAAAAGAAATCTTGACATTGTGCTTATCTCTCAGAAGATAGCTTATGTCCTCACATCTGACTATCCGAAATTTGATGAGGCAATTCAAACCCCTGAGGCAGTTGAGAAATCCTCAAAATGGCATGAGTCAAATAGTTTGGCCAAATGCTACCAAATGACATGACTGGGCTACCAAATGTCCTATAGCAACAGCACGAGGGTTTTGCTACAACTAAGGACATATTGACTAATCTCAGGGAGATGTTTGGGGAGCAAAACAGAACTGCTAGGCAGTTGGCAATGAAAGGACTGATGGGGACCAAGATGTCTTATGGTAGCCCAGTCCAAGAGCATGTTGTCAAGATGATGGGGTTCATTAATGAACTCTTGACTCTTGGAGCAAATCTTGATCAATAGAGTCAAACGGATTCGATCCTGAACTCTCTTCCGGAATCCTTTTTTGCTTTTGTGTTGAATTTTAGCATGAAAAAATTGGAGACTTCTCTACCAGAGCTCTTGAACATGTTGTAAGGAGCTGAGGACCTTATGAAGCGTACTAAGCTCTATGCAAATGTGGCAGAGGGAGTTGGACCTTTAAGGCTCAAGCCTAAGGGCAAAGGTTATAAAAAGAAGAAGTCCAATTTCTCCAGGTTCCTCAAAGGCAAGAAGGGTAAGAACAAGAAACCTTCTGAGAAGAAAGATAAGGAAAAGAATCAAAATGTCTGCTTCTATTGGAAGAAACCAGGTCACTGGAAGAGGAATTACAAAGTTTACTTAGCATCCCTCAAGGATAAGCCTTTGGAAGGTATGTTAGATTCTTTCATCATCGAATCCGATTTCATTATTGGTTCCTTAAACTCTTGGTGTGTAGATAATGGATCTACCTCACATATTTGTAATATGTTACAGGGGTTTCAGGAGTGCAGAAAGCTCAGTGATGGGGAAGTTAAGATAAGGATGGGAATGGAAGCAAGTGTTGCTGCGATCGCCATCGGGACTTATATTTTAGAATTTTATTTTGATAGGATTTTGGTTTTAAAAGATTGCTTATATGTGCCAGACATGCGTAAAAATTTGATTTTTGTTTCTAGTTTAATCTGTAATGATTATTCAGTGAATTTTGATACTAATGTAGTTATCAAATACAATAATAGTTTTATTGTTTCCGGCACATTGTCTAATGGTCTTTATTATCTTGATCCTATAAGAAATTCTGTAAATAACATTGAGGATAAAGAGTCCACCAGTGTGACACCTCAGAAAAGAGGTAAAGAGTCTGTGAATCCAACATACTTATGGCATCTCAGATTAGGCCATATCAATTTGTATAGGCTCAAAAGATTGGTAAATGATGGTCCTTTAAACCATTTACATGTTGAACCTTATCCAAGTTGTGAACCTTGTTTGCAAGGTAAAATGACAAAAAGGCCATTTATAGGCAAACCTATGAGAGCCAAAAGTATATTGGAATTAATTCACACTGATGTATTGGACCCATGAGTCATTCAGCCAGAGGTAACTTTGTCTACTTCATTACATTCACATATGATTTTTCAAGATATGGTTATATATATCTAATGAAACACAAGTCGGAATCTTTCAAAAAGTTCAAAGAATTCTGAAATAAAGTAGAAAAGCAATCAGGTAAATGTATTAAAACTCTCATATCCAACCGAGGAGGAGAGTACCTTTCAAATGAGTTCATGGATTATCTTAGAGATAATGGAATTTTATCCTAATGGACTCCCCCAGAAACACCCCAACTTAATGGTGTTTCAGAAAGAAGAAATCAAACCCTATTAGATATGGTTCGTTCAATGATGAATAATACTGATTTGCCAATATCTTTTTGGGGATATGCATTAGAGGCTACAATCTATCTATTGAATAGGGTACCTTCTAAGTCTATTTCCAAAACTCCAATTGAGCTATAGATGGGGCGAAAACCTAGTCTAAAGCATATCAAAGTATGGGGTTGTCCAGTTCATGTGTGAAAGCAGAACTTCGACAAGTTGGAAAGTAGGACAGAGAAGTGCCTATACATAGGATACCCAAAAGAAACTCATGGATATTATTTCTATAATCCTAACGAACAAAAGGTGTTTGTAAGCAGGAATGCCATTTTCCTAGAAGAGGATATGATCCTCAATAGAAAGGATGGATTTAGAATTGATCTTGAAGAGCAAAGTTAGGATTAAGTGACCATGGTTAATCCCATCTTAATTGAACCTTTAAATACACAACAGCCTAGGAGAAGTGGATGGATCAGTCGACTTCCAGATAGATTGTCTTATCAGCATGAGGTATATTCTATGGAATCGGATTCGTTAGACGATGATCCTTATACTTATCAAGAAGCAATATGTGATATTGATTCTGATAATTAGAATAAGGCCATGGAATATGAAATGGACTCTATGTACTCGAATGGTGTCTGGACCCTAGTTGAAAAGCCTGAGGGAATTAGACCTATTGGGTGCAAATGGATCTACAAGAGGAAACGTGGATCTGATGGAAAGGTAGAGACCTTTAAAGCAAGGCTTGTGGCGAAAGGGTATAGTCAAAGAGCTGGTATCGACTATGAGAAAACCTTTTCACCAGTAGCAATGCTAAAGTCCATCAGAATTCTATTATCAATTGTAGCTTTCTATGATTATGAAATATAGCAGATGGATGTCAAAACTGCTTTCTTGAATGGAAACATTCAAAATGATATTTATATGGACCAGCCCGAAGGTTTTGAACTCTATGGCAAAAATAATAAAGTCTGCAAATTGATAAAATCTATTTATGGCCTTAAGGAAGTTTCTCGGTGTTAAAATATTCGTTTTGATGAATCAATCAAATCGTTTAGTTTTCAACAAAACATGGATGAGACATGTGTGTACAAGAAGGTCAGTGGGAGTGCAATAACTTTCCTAGTTCTTTATGTAGATGATATTCTGCTCATTGGGAATGATGTAGGAATGTTATCCACGGTTAAAATCAGGTTGTCATGTAACTTTGCAATGAAAGACCTCGGTGAGGCATCCTATATTCTTGGTCTTAAATTGTTTAGAGATCGAAAGAGAGGATGCTGGGATTGTACCAAGTCAATTACATTGACAAGATCTTGCGTAAATATAGCATGGAAAATTCCAAAAAAGGGTTCTTACCTTGTAGGCATGGAATTAGTCTCTCCAAATTAAAGTCTCCAAAGACTGATGATGAAAGAGAGCAAATGAGTCATATCCTATATGCGTCTGCAGTGGGAAGTCTCATCTATGCTATGTTGTATACAAGACCTGATATTTGTCACGCAGTGAGTATCGTAAGTAAATATAAATCAAATCCGGGTCTTAAGCATTGGACAGCAGTTAAGCACATTTTCAAGTATTTGAGGAGGACAATGCACCATTGTTTGGTTTGCAGTGGAGAAGATCTGACTGTTGTAAGGAACACAAATTCAGATATTTAGGCAGATGTTGATGATAGAAAATCCATCTCAGGATTTATCTTTACTATTGGGAAATGAGCATTTAGTTGGAGGAGTTGCAAGCAATCAACAACTGCTGACTTAACAACTGAAGCTGAATATGTTGCTGCATGTGATGCTGTAAAGGAAGCAGTGTAGATAAAGAAGTTAATTCATAAACTTGGTGTTGTCTCCTCAATTGAATCTCTTATCACACTTTATTGTGATAATAGTTTGTTGCTCAAGCCATAGACCTAGAGCACATCAGAAGACAGCACATTGAAAGGAGATTCCATTTGATTTGAGACATTGTCAAGATAGGAGACATTGAGTTATTCAAAATTGTGTCAGCAGATAACGTGGCGGACCCATTTACTAAAGCACTACCTCAGAAAGTGTTTGAGAAACATCTAGAATCGATGGGTATTAGATACATAGGAGATTGGCTTCGAGTGCAAGTGGGAGACTGTTAGACATATATGCTCACAAAGTCATTCCAAAATTGTATTTATCTATTTTAATCAATAAATGCATATTATACATTCACACATTGTCTTCTACATTGGGTAATATATATCAAAAGTATCTCATTGGATGAGACTACTTTGTCCCTTAGGTAACATTGTAGGAAAAACCATCCAATTAGTTGATAACTGATTGCTAAGGAGATATGATTTTTTTCGGTTCCTTGTAGACCTAAAATTGTTCTAAGTTAATCAGGATACATCTGGACAATGTATTCCTAATAACTTATACATTGTTAGTTCCATATGATGGAGTGATGAATCTCAATCACTGAGAGAAGGGTCTTTTAACTAAGATGTGGATATAAGTAAAAAGTACTTATATTGCAACTGGATCGCTCAGTGGTTACCCTTAGGAATATATTGTCTTTATATTTAGGGTAGTCCATTTGATAGATTGTCCTTAACCTGAGAGGTCGACATCTTCTCTAGTATTTGCCTATGTAGCTTTGATGTAGCCAATCGTCAATGTCCAACACACCGGACTAAATACGGGCTCGTTAGGTTATGTACGCTGTACTGGAAGAAGTGTGTGTACACTGAACAAGGATTCCACTACTCTTAAACAAAGTAAATAATATTGAGTTGATACTTGTCAAAACCGGACTTGAAAAACCCAGCGCTGGTATTTATCGATGAAATGGTTTTATCGAGGAATTTATTTTTGGTATAAAAGAAATGTAATTATAATTATTATTTCTTTTAAAGAATTTCTAAAATGTTTTGAAAGTCCAAGTTTGACAAAAAGTATCAAAGAGAATGGGTTCTTAATATAAGCTAGGGATTAAAGACAGTATTAGATATTGTCCCGTAAGCTATGAGAATATTAGAAGTGGAGGGACTAATCTGTAAATAAATCTTGAGATAGAAATACCTGCAAGTAATTCTCTGTTTTCTAGACGTTAATCACATTCTGTTAATGGACATTAATTGTGATTAGTGGAAGTCCAGAGATATAGATAAAATTCTATAATCCTAATGGAGTGTAGGAAAGGTGTTTCCTAGTAACAATGCTTTAACCCAAAGGTTGAGTAGTTGGTCCCACAACCGGAAATAGGAGATCCCTTTAGATCCCACACACAAGAACTTTCTTAATATGCCTCTTTTTAATTTTAGAAAAATAGTTCTTGGGGGGCCTACATCGAATCCCAATATCTGACTAAGATTCTAATTGATTTTATTCAATGAGAGTAAAAATCATAATAACCTTTGCATCTTTGAAATTGCTAAGTCAAATCCATGATAATAGCGATACCAGCAAAACTTCACAAATGCTAGGTCTCCTTCGCAATCCACACGGACCTCTTTTTCTTTAAAGCTTTCTCTAATGGAAGCTAATGACCCTTCCAAAAAGTCTGTGCCGATGACCACAAATGGCGCATTCCTCAAAAGTCTGTGATGCGGAGGAAGCCGGAGGCATAACCCTCATAGCGTGTGATGTCGTAGGTTGCAGTGCCTAAGGCATAAAAGAAGGTCTCTGAACCGGCATCGACTGGGAGAAATAGTACGGTGTAGTCCTAGTCCTATTCTAGGATGATGAACCACTAGACTGACCCCGAGACATGCTATTTCTGAAGCCACTATCTCTCCTTCTCATGAAATCTTTCGCATTCTTTTCAGCGATCTTCGCCTTCCCTACTATCTCTCTCCAAGACTCCACCTGGAGATTGGACACTCGATCTCGAATTAAGGCCTTCAAGCCCATTTCAAACTTCTTGACCCTCAGGTCTTCAGTAGCAACCAAGTACGGAGCAAACCTCGACAATTCGGTGAACTTAGCCTCATACTCGGCTACGCTCATTGCTTGCTCCAAAAGCATAAACTCCCTCGCTTTTTGTTCCCGAATAAACCTGGGAAAGTACTACTCCCTGAAAGTCTCTAAGAACTCTGCCTAAGTCTAGGGCACTCCTACCTTTCCAACATCTCTCTGCCTTTGGGCAGCTCTCCACCAGTGTTTGGCTTCACCCTCCATCACGAAGGAAGCCCATTCAACCCTTTGCTTCTCAGTACATCGGAGAGCCCGGAAGGTCTTCTCCAACTGCATAATCCAAGACTCCGCCACCATTAGATCCAGAGTACCATAAAATGTCGGAGGCCGTAGTCTCCAGAAAGCTTCAAGCCTCGCGGTGTGATGCACCGGTGTAGGCATAGGCGTAGCCGGTGGGGTAGGAGTAGGTCTCGCTGCCAACAACGCCAAAGTCTTAGCTATGGAGTCCATAGCATTCATGAAATACAATGGTTCCTCTTCCCTCGAAACTTCACTCTTGGCCCTCCGAGTATGGTAACCTCGACCCCGAGTGCCGCATCTCATGATATCAAATCCTGAGATCAATTGGCAAAACATGAGTCTAACTTGGATACCAACCTCACACATCATATAGCAGTTCAATATCATGAAATGCTATTACTGCATATAGTATACATCGAAGTATACACATAATCAGATAAGTATAACTTAGAGTGTCCTAGCGTAACTAAGATCCTTATTTTGGGTATCTACCCTTGGAAATACGACTAAGGACAACCTCGAATAGGATAGAATAGGATAGACTAAGATCTTAAACTGACCTAAGGATTCACTTGATACCGGTTATGTCGTGGTAATAAGCCTAAGACAACAAGTCCATTTGAGTTCTAAGTTCAACTCGTAAAACTTACTTCCGCTTACTAGAGACAATTCCCTAGAGTAAGATAACTCTAGTTCCCACTTAAAGGACACTAGCCCGTGTGACCTAATGCTTAAGCTCTGATACCAAGTCTGTCGCGACCCAAAATACCCCCAAGGAGTTAGGGATACATTGACTCGTGACTGCCGTATCATACCTCTAGTATAATACATAAGGTATACGTGGAGACCTGTCAGAAACACAATCATATCTAGCGGAAGCAATAAACAATGCACATCAGAAAATTAAAATACTAAACAAAGCGGAAGCATAGCGATACTCCTATAACTCAGTTCAAGTATGAACTAACAAAAGTATATACCGGTGAGAAACCCAAAAGTGGAGTGGACAAACCCCACACTCCTATAACAAAATAACACCTTAAAGTTCTAAGCCTGCCGATCAACAAAACTCGAAGTGTCGAAACCTATCTATAGGACCATCGTCCTGATAATGATCCATGGAAGGCTCCGGGTCGAAGTACTCTTCCTCTACCCATGGTTCGGTGCCACACAGATCAAACGGAGCCCGAGCACCTGCCGATGATAACAAATATCGGCTGAGCGTGGAATACTCAGCGTATACAAACTTATAACAATAAAGCAATATAGCATGGAGGATACGAAGCATGGAGATTGAAATCCTTAAAGCATATCAAAGCGTAGAAATCATGTATAGCATATGTGATGAAATCCGAAATCCGAAACCAAAACCATATCCGTGTGAGTCATGCGATAATCATAGCCTTGTGAGTTCTTGTGAGTGCATGGAGTTAATTAGAGTCATTATGATCCGTAGAGACATAGAGATACCATAGAGCACGTAGAGCATATCCTTATAGATCTTAGAGCATTTCATTTATGATCCGTAGAGCTTGTGAGACAATCTTAGAGCTTATCATAAAGTTCCTTGTGGGCATAGTATGATCCGTAGAGCTTGTGAGACTATCTTAGACAAATCATGGAGTTACTTAGAATCGTTCCTTATTAGTTATTTTAATGAAAAACACCTCTTTGTACTTTGAGAAATCCATGGAAAACATCGATTCATGCGAGCACATGAACATATGAGAGTAATAAGCATTTTTAAGCATCAAATTCCCTTAGAGGTATTTCATCAAACACTTAGAGTGCATCATAATAGTACTTTACATCCAACATAGTATAACGTCTTTTCACACCATAGTAAATCAAGGTATACATATAGCATAGAGTGACGAGAATCATAGTTAACAACTAGTAGGATTGCAAGATTGGTAGTAGAGTGTATCTACCTTGGTGAAATCAATGAGTTTGATTCCCAAAAGCTTGAACAAGCAAGAACCTTGAGTTCTTGGATGAGAAACACCAAAGAGAGCTTGATCTTCCTTCAAGCTTGATCACAAGTAGTTCATCTCCTTCTTCTCTCTCTCAAAATCTCCTAAGATAGGGTAAAGAGGATTTTTGAAACCCTAAGGCACGAATTCAGCCTATTTATAGGCAAGGGGTGGTGGTTAAAGTCGTAAACACCCTTAATGAAGAAAACTACGTATAACCGATCGATTGGTGGTATAGACTGAGCGATCGGTGGCTTACCGGTCGATCGGTGGTTTCAGCCGAGTGATCGGTTGAAAACACCATCTCTGAAAAATTTCTCCATACAAAAAAGTTGACCGCTCGATATCTACCGAGCGATCGGTAGAACACCGATCGATCAGAGGTATCACCGAGCGATCGGTGATCCCCTGTTTTGCTGAAAAACCTTGTTTTCACTACCTTAGACCTTTCCAATCCCACTTCCAACACCTTTAGTGCTTAAAACACACTCCTTAGGGATATGTAGACCTATTAAAACATGCACACCAAATATCCAAACTCATATATTAATCATAAGACCCCTAAGTGTACAAAACCACACTTGGGCACTATTCACACACTAATCACTACTTAGTGAAATGAAATTTCGGGGCTCTACACTTGACTTGTTTAACTTGTGAATCAGGTATGACATATCATAGGATATGCCCTACCCTTGACATTCATGCTTGTTTCAAAAATCACATTTCTTGTTCTTATGTTTCTTGTATGTATACTCATGTTTAAAAGTTTGTTTCATGCATGCATGCTTGGTGTGTGTTAATTCATGGAGATTTTCTAGCATAAGAAATTCAAAGTGAAAACATATTACATCTTAATCCTTCTTAAAATCATGTGATAAATAAGCAATAAGGAAAATATACATCAACAATGGTTATAAGAAGAACTACGTGATCCGTGGTTTCATAATTTTCATCAAACTCATTTAATTCTCATTTAGGCATTTTATCAAATATGTGGCGTGCAAGCATTTTGTAGTCGTTCATTTCCTTAGTCTTGGTTTCCAAAGTCATTCATGCATTTTATCAAACAAGTGGTATGCAACATTGTCATATTTATTTATTTCATGTTTTCTCCCACACATTCATATCAATTCGTTTTATCTTCTCCATTAGGGATAGTAGTTGTATTTCAAAGAAAATGGTAACCAAACTCAAGAACATCATTTTTGAAAGAGGAACTAGATTATTACTAAGTTAATTAGTAGGGTGTACTCTATCTAGAAATCCCTCTTCTTTATTGCTTCGGATCATGCTCCGATTTTATTGGAGTTTGGTAATACTCTATCTAGAAAGCCTCTTCTTTTAAATTTCAACAAATGTGGATAGATCACCCGGATTTTTCCATAATCGTTTCAGAATCTTGGGGGTCGCCAATTTTGGCCAATCCTCTCGTTACTTTTTTCCTCAAACTTAAAAGATTAAAAAATTATTTAAAAAGTTGGAATAGAGATGTCTTTGGTAACATTTTCCATAAGGTAAACTCTCTAGAGAGTCAAATTTTTGAGTTGGAAGATGATATTCAAAGATCTTGGGATGATGGTAAAAGCTCTTCTTTATCTAATCTTAAAACTGAATTACAGTCTGTTCTTCTCTATGAAGAAATTTTCTGGAGAGAGAAATCTAGAGTTCAATGGCTTAAAGAAGGTGATAATCATACGAAATTTTTTCTTATGATCACTAAATCTAAAAGAGGCCGAAACTGCATCTCTAGAATAAAAAATGATCAAGGTATTTGGTTGGAATCTCAAGATGATATAGGATCTGAAGCAGTTAATTTTTTTACAAATATGCTCACCTCTGATAATTCTATTATTGGTGATAATATTTTGCATCATATTCCATGTATCATTATTGAGGAAAATAATAATTTTATATCTTCTCTTCCCTCACTAGAAGAAATTAAAAAGGTTGTATTTAGCATGTCTGCTGATAGTGCTCCTGGACCCGATGGGTTCTTGGGACACTTTTTCCATTCTTGTTGGAACATTATTGAGGAAGATCTATTTCAGGCTATTACTTATTTTTTCTTAACTGCTGAAATTCCTAGAGTTATAAATGCTACAGCTGTCGCCTTAATTCCTAAAAGTATTTCTCCCATAACTTTCTCGGATTTTAGACCTATTAGCTTATGTAATTTTCTTTACAAGATTATATCTCGTACTTTGGCTGATCGTATTAGTTTATTACTTCCTTATATTATATCTGATGAGCAAAGTGCTCTTGTTAAAGGGAGAAATATTCTTGATAATGTTAGTATAGCTCAAGAAATGATGCAAGACATTGATATGAAAATCCCGGGAGGTAATATTATTTTTAAAATTGACATGTCCAAAGCTTATGATAGAATGGAATGAAATTTCATTCTTTCTATTGTTTCTAAGATGGGTTTTACAGAAGACTCTATTAGATTGATCCATGGCTATCTTACTAATCAATCATTCTCTATTCTTATTAATGGTTGTCTTCATGGTTTTTTCTCAGAGTTTGAGGGGCCTTCGTCAAGGGGACCCTTTATCTCCTGCCCTTTTCATTATTGTAGAAGAATTTCTCAGTAGGGGCATAAAAACTATATCTGAGAATCTTTCTTCTAATTATAAACTTGGAAGGTACGGTTATCCTGTTCTCATCTTCTATTTGCTAATGATACTCTCATTTTCTGTAATGGTAGGAAAAAAAATATTCAGAAAAATTTTGAATTCATTACTACTTATGAGAAATCTTCAAGCCAACTGATTAATAGATCTAAAAATTCTTTTTATTGTTTGGATAAATTAAATAGAATGAGAGTGGATAATATTGCTAATTGGGTAGGCATTCATAGGAAAAACTTCCCATTTACTTATTTAGGAATACCTCTTTATAAAGGCCGTCTTAAGAAGAGCTATTTTAACTCCCTATTGATAAAATCTCCTCTAAGGTGGAAGGCTGGAAAGCAAAGCTTCTATCAGCTGGTGGTCATTTTGTCTTGATTAAACATGTCCTTTCTTCAGTGCCAACATATCTCCTTGCGGGCATACATGTGCCCAAAGGTGTTAATTCTCAAATAGATAAAATCATCGCTAAATTTTTCTGGAATAATACAAGTGAGGTTAGAAAACGTCATTGGATAAATTGGAATATTTGCTCTCTTACTCAGTTGGAAGGGGGTTTAGGTATTCGCAAAATGAATGAATTTTCTAATGCTCTTAGAATGAAAAAAATATGGAATCTTTACCAATCGAATAATCTTTGGTCTAACTTTTGTCATGAATAAATTTCATTTTAATCATATATGGCAAGCTTCTTATAGTCCTGGTGCTTCAAAAACTTGGATAAAATTAGCCATTTATGTAAAGATGTGATCCTTAAATCTACTGGATTAATTAGAAAAGGTACTAAGATAAACTTTTGGTTAGATCGTTGGTTTGGTGAAGTTCCTCTTATAGAACTTGCCTTATATCCACCTCAATATTTTTCATTCATTTCAAATATGTTGGATTCTAATGGTATTTGGGATTTCTATCTTGTTAGTGACTATATTACTGATCAATTGAAGATAGAAATACAATCTACAGGTTACTTTACTTCTGATTCTGATGATCTTTTCATTTGGAATCCCAATCCTAATGGTAAGTTCACTGTTAAATCTGCTTGGGATGCGATTCGCAACTTTCATGCTCATAAGGATTGGAGTTTAAATATTTGGAATTCTAATATTCCAAAAAAAATTTAGATCTTCGGTTGGAAGGTAATGTATGGTGCCATATCGACAGATAATATGATTCAATCTACAGGTATCCCTTTTGTTAGTCGATGCTATTGTTGTAATTCTAGAAATATTGAATCTTTGACTCACCTTCTTTTCCACAGTGATGTTGCAGTCAGCATTTGGAATTATTTTGCTGGACTTTGTTCCATTGTTTTGTAGCCCAGTAATACCATACAATGCCTTCTGAGACGATGGTTCAGAGCTTATAAAAGGCATCATAAAGTTCTTTTCAATATGCTTCCTCTGCTCATCATTTGGGAAATTTGGAAGGAGCGATGCTCGAGAAGATTCAAAAATATTCGGAAGCCTCTAGACATTATCATTGCTAGAATAAAAGGTTGGTTGCTGGAGCTGGGCAATTTACCCTCAAAACAAAGACTAGATCTCTCGCTTTTCAGTAAGGAGTCTCCTCTTCCCCAAGCCAGAAAGTCTATCTCTATTATTAAATGGATCCGGCCTCTTCAAGGGAAAATAAAGTTAAAAGTTGATGGAGCGTCTCGAGGAAATCCTGGGTTAGCTGGTGGAGGAGGTATTCTTCGTAATTATCAAGGTGATATGTTAGCTTGTTTCTTTTCATTTTATGACTACTGCACAAGCTATGTTGCTGAAACTAGAGCCCTCCTGGATGGAATCTCTCTTTGTCATTCATTGGGTTATAATCAGATTGAGGTAGAGTCTGACTCTAAAACCCTTGTAAAAGCTTGGAAGGGTAATTGTCATCATCCTTGGACTGTTTGGTACTGGAACCAAAAAATTAGAAAAAACAACAATATATGCTCATCTTTTACTCACATTTTCAGAGAAGCAAATCAGGTTGCTGATTTTTTAGCTAATTATGGTTGTGACGTTCAGAGCTCGGGTTTGGTCCAGACTAATCAGGATTGCCCTCCTCGTCGTAGGGCCCTTATATTTTTGGATAAAGTGGGTGTTGGTAATATTAGATTATCTTGATTTGTTTTGTGGTTGATTTTTGTATTTAGGGTTAGGGGTTTTTAATTCCCCCCTTATGTTAGTGTGTTTTTTTTTGGGGTAAGGTTTTATGTCCCCCCCCCCCCCCCCTTCTTTTATTTGTAGGGGTAAGGTTTTATGTCCCCCCTGAAAGTATGCCTCTTTTTATTTTTAGAAACACAGTTCTTGGGGGGCATACATCGAATTCCAAGATCTGACTAAGATTCTAATTGATTTTATTCAATGAAGGTTAGAATAACATTCACCTTTGCGACTTTAAAATTGTTAAGTCAAATCCACATAAGAATAGTACTCGTAAAACTTCACAAGTGTCAAGTCTCCTGTTGATTCACACGAACCTTCTTTTTTCTTTAAAGCTTTCTCTAATGGAAGCTAATGGCCCTTCCAAATTTTATGCTATTTTATCTTTTCTTCTTTTCTTTGATCCAAGAACCATTCTTGATCAAACAAGATCTAATCTTGATATTCAAAGAACTTAGTCTTGATCATCAAGATCAAAAACCAAACAAAAAGGAAGAAGGGGAAGGGTGACCGTACACCCTCAAAGGGGGAGAGAGCTGGGCGTAAACTTGAGGAGAGGGAGAGAAGAAAAAATTCTGGAGAATTATATTATTTAAAGGGCTGGGCATCCACTCCTTTATATAAGTTCCCTCTTGGTTGCTTGAATTGTAATCCAATTATAATTCATTAACCTTATCTTAATCTAATTAGGATTCCTCAATAGTTTCCTTTATTGATTATTCTCCTAATCCAATTAGGATTAATCTTAAAAGAAACTAACCTTATCCATTAGTAACTAATCTTATCCTTATCCAACAAGGAATCTTAAATTAGTAACTAACTAATGGAATCCCTAACAATTAGGGAATCTTTAATTAGTAACTAACTAACCTTATCTAATAAGGATATTAGTTATTAAAAACTAATTAAAATAATAACAATTATTATTCCTCCTTGAAGTGGGCGTCCCACCCTAGGTGGGTCCCACCCTACACGCCTAAAGGGTTTCCAAAACCCTCTTGGTCACTTGAATTATTCTTTTATAATAATTCCCAATGGGTCCTACCCATTTGGTTTTTCACATCCAATGTGATTCCACCATTTAGAGCTTCACTATACCATATAGTGATTACTTAGAGAAATTAATTAATTTAATTATAAATTAAATTAAATACTTTAAGAAGGTCCTTGTGTGTAGGATCTAAAGGGATCTCCTATTTCCGGTTGTGGGACCAAGTACTCAACCTTTTGGTTAAAGCATTGTTACTAGGAAACACCTTTCCTACACTCCATTAGAATTATAGAATTTTATCTATATCCCTGGACTTCCACCAATCACAATTAATGTCCATTGACACAATGTGATTAACCTGCAGAAATTAGAGAATTGCTTGTAAGTACCATCTCACAATATATTTACAAATAAATCCTTCCACATTCCGATATCACTTGTAAGCTTCCGGGATTGGAACAATTCCACTGTCTTAGTCCTAGCTTATGAATAGAAGAACCCTTTCTCATGATTACTTTTTCATTGAACTGAACCTCCAAAACACTTTTGAAGAAACATTAGAAAAGAACTGACATATATATTTATATATACTTTTCCATATTAAAAATAACAACTTCGATAAAAACCATTTTACCTGTCGCGCCCCAAAATACCCCCTAGGACTATACGTACCTGCCAAACCATCCTGTCATAAACAAGATAATTTAAGTACTAAAACAATGAAAATCAGAGCGCGGAAGCTAAACATAAATACGGAAGCGTAAACTAACTTTTTATTTTCTTCTAAGATTTCTAAATTAGTACTCCAAGTTAATATATATACAACATGTCTAAGTCTAAGGTGGACAGGCCCACCTATCAAAATGTCAAAATACATAAGCACCCTCTCGTACTCTCCCCTCAACAGTAATCGAGGTACGGCCACACGTCAAGGTCTCGGTCCGCCTGAGACTGCAGTGGGATAGACGGCTCTCTCTCCTCTATATATTCTTCCTCGACCCAAGGCTCCGGGTCGAGGGCTCCCTCAGTACCTGCCGACATGAAAGTACGGCTGAGCATGGAATACTCAGCGAGTACAAGCTAATAGCTATCCATAACAATAATAAACATGCAAGGAATAGTACAATCCCAATCATCAATTCCAGGAAATAGTAAAATCATAGAATTAAACAATATTAAACATTGAGCAATATTATCATCTTGATGTGCATGAATGCAAAAACGCAGATAAAACTCATGCTTGAAAACCCGTTTTCATGTCTCGGTATGCATTATAGAAATCATGTATGCGTGCATGCATGAATGTCTTGTCATCATTTTGAAACCTTGCATCTTGTAACTTGTGAGCCAGAGGCTAGCACCCGAATCTCCCTGGGCTACCAACCTCCTTGATATGCAATGCACTTGTGAGCCAGAGGTTAGTACCCGAATGTCCCTGGGCTACCAACCTCCTTGATATGCAATATTTTCTTGTGAACCAGAGGCTAGCACCCGAATCCCCCTGGGCTGCCAACCTCCTTGATATGCAATGCACTTGTGAGCCAGAGGTTAGTACCCGAATGTCCCTGGGCTACCAACCTCCTTGACATGCAATATTTTCTTGTTGTTATTATATGCATATACAATTGAAATCACGGTTCATGCTAACATGCGTGCTCGTGTATGTGTCAATAGTGACCATCGTGGAATGAGGATAGCAAGAGAGATATGGCATCATAATTCGATTCATCATATAAGCATAGGAGCACTTAAGAAATTTGCACATTACTTGATCAATTCATCATTCATAAGAGTACATGCATGAGGCCTATTTCCATTTTCTTCATTCAAGTCATTATTTCATAGTTTAGGTATTTTGTCAAACACTTAGCATGCAAGTTTCCTCATTGTTCATTTTCTCCTTTTTTGTGCATATTTTACATTCAATCACACAAGGTAAGTTTATTATTTGTGTAATGCCCATCCTCCATTTTCCAATCCACAACCCACACATACCATACATCACCCATTCGGCATCCAATCGCCACATCCAACATCCATCCAAGCATCCATACCATTTCTTTATCTTGTTTATATTTATTAGGGATGATACATTTCACAAGAAAATAAACATAATAGCATAAATCACATTTCATAAAGAGCATAAATCACATTTCATAAAGAAAACTTCGATTTATTGCTAGGGTAAGTTAGTAGGGTGTACTAACCTTAGATCAAGGCTTGATCTTGGTAGGAACCTTGATTGAAGCTCCAAAAAGGGTAGGGAACAACCCTTGCTTGAGGAAGACTTGAGTTGGGGAAGAAACCCCTTTCAAAAAAACGTGCGTGAGTGCTGCCCTAGCTTGGAGGAGGAGTCCCACAAGAGCTTGAGCCTTGAAATCGAAGCCAAACGAGTTGGGGGATCTAGGGTTCTTAAACCCCCTTTGATTCCTCCTCAAAAACGAAACCCTAGGTTAGAGTCTCCTTTTCCTCTCTCCCTAACTCTCAAAATCCTCTAAGTATGTGAATGAAGCCCTAAAGGCTCGGGCAAGCCTTAAGAAGAAAAGGTTTAACGCCCAAAAGATGAAAATGCCCTTACAAAAATTTTTGCAAAACACGGGGACCGAGTGATCAGTAGTTATGACCGATCGATCGGTTGCCTACCGAGCGATCGGTACTCTGACCGAGCGACCGGTCAAAAAACTACTCTCTGGAAAATTTTCCCATACAAAATCTTTGACCGTGCGATAGCTACCGATCGATCGGTTTTGGACCGATCGATCGCTGACTGGACCGAGCGATCGGTGCTCTGTAGGTCTGGACTGTTTTGACCATATATTTTGACTCGCTTGTTGGATTTCGACGATTCAACTTGCGTTGGGTTCGTCTTTCAAAAATGAACATTTCTAAAGTTTCGGAATTTCCGATTTCTATCTTATTTATTAATTAGATTATGAGGAAGGCCAATTAGCTACGAAAACAGTATTCATTAAGTATAGAAAAGTCCGGGGTGCTACATTACCGAAAAGCACCAGTACTGGATTTAACAGTTCAGTTCAACAAGTATCACCTTGATATCATTATCTCCAATTAAGGAGTTGTGGATTCCTTATTGAGTGTTTACACACTTCTCCAAACATTGTGTACATGACCCAACGTACCCGGAGTTAGTCCTGTGTATTGGACATTGTCGATTGGCACATCAAAGCCATATGGACAGATGTCTGAGAAGATGTTAACCTCTCAGGTCCAAGGACAATTTTTCAAATGGATAACCCTAATACAATCTGACAGTGTATTCCATAAGGTATCCACTAGTGACCCCGTTCAGTATTATGTACTTGCTACATATACTCACATGTTAGTCAAGAGTCACCACTCTCTGTGA
Source organism: Tetracentron sinense (assembly GCA_015143295.1). Classification (NCBI taxonomy): domain Eukaryota; kingdom Viridiplantae; phylum Streptophyta; class Magnoliopsida; order Trochodendrales; family Trochodendraceae; genus Tetracentron; species Tetracentron sinense. The sequence goes on along the minus strand of CM026553.1, from coordinate 30,967,281 downwards.
ATGAGATTCATCACACAATCTCATAGAACTACACATGTGCAAGCCATGATGAAGTACGGCGCCCAACTAGTACTCTAGAGGCTTCGAACAATATTAGGTTTACAAGGAATCGGAAAATCATATCTCCTCGCAACCTTTGCATGATTTTCCTACAATGTTACCTAAGGAACTTTATGTCATCATCATATGAGATAGTAATTAATATAAATACCCTTTATAGTTGGTTGTATGAATATGATGCTTGTCTAATCAACATAGAGAAGTCTCTTATTGGCTTTTGAGGTCATATATGTCCAACAATCTCCCACTTGCACTCTAAGCCAATTAGATGTAATGCCCATCTTCTCAGTGATGTTTCTCAAACACTAGCTAAAGTATAATTTAATATATATGAGTCTGTCATGTTTGCTTTACCACAACTATTGTAGTGATGCAATAAAACTTACAACTCTTGCAAATTTATTATCAATAACCACAGTCTTAAAAGACTAAACAAAAATGATACTGTCCAACAGTCATTTTCAGAAGTTAACATGCTTGTGCTTTACCATTGTACAATGCTTCGGACTAATCTGACCAATATCTTATCACATCAAAATGTGATGAATATTCGGTCTAGTACAAGTATACTTTCTCATGATATCATATATCTAAAAGAAACAGATTCCATCCCATAAAGGTAGAAACTCTTTTCTTGGAATCTTACTTGCACAAAAACATGATTGTTATTGGGAGAATAACAATATCATTTTCTTTTTATCTCTGAACTATTTAGGACTAAGAAAACATGATGTCAAAGTTTTTGTCCTTCATTGTAAAATTGCTAGATCATATCTAAGAGAAAAATAATATTCATACTTTATTCACAATGAAAAGAATATTATCTTTGCATAGAGCTAGGAAAGTAATTATGCTCCCACTAACTAATTTGCACACAAATGATATTTTTATTCTTAGATGAAAATCAAACCGTTTGATTACTTCATCAGAATAAAAGTTAGTCCATCTACAGATTCTGGGACCTGTGGGTTCTAGTGTACTATTTAAGTATAGTGAGAGTAGAGAGTTGATCTCTATCAATTCTCATAGTTATCGGTCTATTGCGCTTCCGCTTCTAGAACAATTCTAGATTCAGTTTCTCTACTAGGAAACTTGTATTCCTGTTTACAAATATCTTTTGTTATCCAGAAATAGAGACTAAGTATCTCTAATGCGAATCCCAAGCTCATCTTCCATCAAATCATATCCAATATAATTCGATTTAACAACACCATCATGCTATGGTTTGTTATGGGAATTATCTGAGACAAGATGTAATGAGAGTAAATTATGAAATTTCTATTAAGGGGTACTCTTCTCAATCATGGAAGACTTACCTAGCTGTTTCTTTATTTTAATGTGGAATTCCTTGAACTTTTCAAAGAAGGTGAAATAAAGTTAGCTACCTCTTAATGGAAGGTTCATATAATTACGATCATCCAACTTTTGTCCAATTCCCAACTAGAAGTTTTATTTACTCGGATTTCTCCTTCTCCTTAACAAACATGCAACTATTGCACTTATGCAAGATCATACCAAGCATTAGGAGCTAGAGGTTCCAACAATTAAGTTGGACTTGATGAGTATACAAACTGGACAATCCTTCTAAAGGTTTGTCCTGTATCCAATGACCAATTGCTTCACTATGAAGCACAATCCTTATACTTTCCTTTCTTCTCTAAAGAGCCCTTGTCCATACTACCAGAATACCTTTCTAATGGAAAATCTTGGATTTCTTTCCTTTGCATAAATGCTCGGGATTTAGAAAAATCCAACTCTTTTGAACATCTTTGCAAAGAGCATTGAACTCTTCAAATGTTTTTAGCCATATGCAACATGTGAGATTTTAGACAATCTGATTTCCTACTTATTCAACATAACCATATTAAAGGACTCCGGGAGTTTGTCGAGAATCATATCCTTTTATCCCATAAATTTATTTCAATTTATCTCAGCACCAAGAATTGGGATTTATGAATCCAATGATCTTTATCATATTCTTTGTGACTGGGTTTCCCTAGTCAACTTGGTGTCTACTTGTCCTTTTATATAGTAAACTGTTTAGTAGCCCTATTGTATTCTGTAAACATCTTAAATGACATTTACCATTAGTAGTAAGAACTTGGATAATTCTTTAGATAGTAACCACAAACTTGAGATTCCTTTTTCATTCCAAACACTTTGAATTGGTCAAGAGCTTCTCATTAAAGTCTTGGTAAGGTGGTTATGGAATGACATGACAATTAAAACTTACATCATAATTGCACACATTATAATATCATTAGATCAGGGCTTTTGATCTTTGATGATATTATTCATCATTTAATCAAATTTCATAGACCCCTCAATCTATAAAATTAAGAAATATGCTACTTAATATTTCTAATGAGCATTGGGTGTCTTATTATACACATGCAATCTTCCATTTTAGGATAGTACCACACATGCACTACAAGGTGGATAGTAACTATCCATCACTGAGCATCTCATGCATAACTCTTTATGTAAATCAGTGATTTCTAATTTTCTTGCGACCTCCAAGGACAACATGACTGTCACTGTTTCAGCCCCATGTTCCTTGGTTAAGTGAAACCCATCATTCTGGTTCGTCATATGATCAAGTAGGGCTATGCCCCCATTTTAGTTGACACTCCCTATCAGGCCATACACAAACCTATCTACTATAGAAATAAGACTCTAGGAGTTTAACTCAAACTAAATTATGTCAATACCTTTTGGGAAGACAAGACTCAGGCTAATTAATTCCTAGTCTAATTGATAATGGAAGGTCATAGGGCAATATTATCCCATAGGATAGATTAGCCCATTTAATTCACTTAATATTTTTCTTGAGGGAAAATAGAATATTATGAACAAATTATACATCTAATGCATATATCAAAAACATTCACAATATTTATTATTGTATCACATGTATAGAACAATATACAAAATCATCACATGATAATAAATCAAATTTCTGTTTAATTAGATCAAACTAATTCCAATGAACTCCCACTAGCCCCAGAAATCTTAATGGATCTAATCCAATGGTACAAAGGTCATTTTTAACATCAGTGGACTTTAAATGGTTCAGTCATCCATATGATGGACCATTGGTCATACGAAGCACCATGGGCTCAAGCTAATAATTATAAAGTGTCTGTGTGCATCACTAAAGCCCATAAGTCAAAATGGACTATATTTACCCTTTAATTCTCTACGAATTATTTTTAGCACATTAAGGTTCACAAACCCTAAGTCTAAAAGAAATTATGAAAGTCTTTAAACAACTCTCTAAGACCTCTACTAGGATCTATAAGTATCAATCAAGCACTTCCTATAATCGTGAATATTGTTAGCTTACATCAATGCCAATTAAGGCACAATTATCTTATAATCATGCAAGTAACATATTCCACGTAAAAATTTCAACATGGACTCCATGCATCACGTCCAGAAGGGCTATAATAATGTGTTTTATTTAAACACATACTTTTTATGATTCAACAAGACACATATTGTGGGGTTTGATCGAATTATCCAAAATTTGTACAAAAAAACGATAATCACATTATCACAAGGGTTACGGACTTTTCTAAGCAACTAAAAGTTTTAACAAATCATCACATGAAATACATAATATAGCCGCACAATAGGTTCATATGATCATGCTATCTTAGAAATCCTACAACTACTCTTGTAGAACGCCTTTTAAGATTTATTCTCCATGCGATTACCATCATCTTCTATCATCAATTGTATTTCTCCATAGAGAAAAACCAGCAACTCCTAATACTAAGATTACATCATATTCAAAATAAGAAACCTTGAGAAATCACCCAAAATAGGGTGCTCAAGGGGAGTACAACTCATAAGAAGAAAGAGAAGAGAATAGAGAGAGAAGAAGGCATGAATATGGAACTCATCCACCATTCAACAATATATATTAACAATTCATCAACTATGAATAATAATATGGCAAGACAAATTAATTAGAAAGTCCATAACCTCAACAAGGATTTGGCTAACCTTAGGGAAACTCTTTCCCATATGGTTAAGGCCTCTATTAACATTTAATAGATAAACCCTAGAGCAAGGAAAGCAAGCATGACTAGAATGAATTCTTAGGGTTTTTAGATCATCATTAAAAGAAAACAATTTTCCTTTAATGCTTAGAAAGTTATTAAGAGAAACAATTTCTCTAAAATTTAATTTAACTCTAAAATTCATCCTCACATTCCTTAATTGATAAACAAATAGAAAACACCATATTAAATTCGGCTAGGCTAGGGATCTAATCCCTTCCATATTATTTTGATCTAATAACTATTAAAAGACCAAAATAAAAATCAACAAATTGCTAATTTTTAATATCACTTTATATTGATTCCAAAATAAATTCAAAATCAATAATAGGTGATTTCAAAATTTTCCATAAGGGCCAACTGCTTTAGGGATTATTTGATTTAACAATTAAATAAAATAATACCCTAAACAATAGTATTAAATATACATAAAATAATTGATCTCTCTCAATTAAAATTCACTTGAGATAAAACCCTGTATCTCAACCAATGACATTTATGTAATTACTTGATTAACTATTAATCAAATAAAAACTTATAAATACTATGTAGGCAGTCATTCTGAGCACATGTAATTGATCCAAATCAACTACAATAATTATGGTATTATTCCCGTAAACTTTTTAGGGAAGCATAAAGGATATCATAACTAACATTTAATTAAATGATAGCCCGTGGACTCGGAGCAGATAATTAAACAATTTAATTAAATCTCAGCCCTTGCTCTCGAATCAAATAATTAAACTATTTAATTAATTGATAGCCCATTAAACGATTTAATAGCATCCCATGCTCTCAAATCAAATAATGGAATTTAGGAAAAATTTGAAAGCCTCTTGAAAAATTAATTTAGAAAACTCATTTTCCCACTTTAGATTTTCGACTCAAGTTTTGTCCCTCAAAACGATTGATTTTAGAAAAAATTTCTTCACAACAGTTGTAGATCTTTTCGACGGCTTCGAAACGATGTACTGACAGACCTAAATCGGACTTACGGTCATAAAGTTATGGCCGAAATACCGAAACTATTTGATTTTTTAAATCAAATACAAATCCGAAAATCCATGAATCAATTTTAATCGAAATAAGCTGTAATCTCAAAGAAAACTTAAGCAAGGGTGTCTAACACCATGAGATTTATTAATTAACATTTAATAAATAAAATCCCATCTATATATGCTAGCTAAAATTTCAATGGGTATCCAAGTGGTCTAAATCAAAGGGAAAACTTGCCCGGGGCTCACAAGAATAAATTAAACAATTTAATTTAATATAAAAAAGATCTCTAAATCCTTAAGAGCTATAACCAAATTTATATCTCTATATACCTATCCCTATTAGAATTAAGAGAGGTTTTAAAATCATCCAAAACTGAAATTAGTATCACACTAATTTCTAAGGGCTTGATCTCTCCCTCAGTAACTAGAGGGATCCCTTATCCCTAATAAATGATTATCTAATAATCAAGAATCTAGAAGATTGATTCATTAGGGTAACCAAAATTCATAGGGGAGCCAATCTTGATATAAATCTTGATTAAACTCAAAAATCAAAGAGAAGCATAGCCAAGGCTCTGATACCACTGATAGTATGCCTCATTTTATTTTTAGAAACACAGTTCTTGGGCGGCATACATCGCATCCCAAGATATGACTAAGATTCTAATTGATTTTATTCAATGAAGGTTAGAATAACATTCACCTTTGCGACTTTGAAATTGTTAAGTCAAATCTACATAAGAATAGTACTCGCAAAACTTCACAAGTGTCAAGTCTCCTGTTGATTCACACGAACCTTCTTTTCCCTTTAAAGCTTTCTCTAATGGAAGCTAATGGCCCTTCCAAATTTCATGCTCTTTTATCTTTTCTTCTTTTCTTTGATCCAAGAACCTTTCTTGATCAAACAAGATCCAATCTTGATCTTCAAAGAACTTGTTCTTGATCATCAAGATCAAAAACCAAATAAAAAGGAAGAAGGGGAAGGGTGACCATACAACCTCAAAGGGGGAGAGGGCTGGGCATAAACTTGAGGAGAGGGAGAGAAGAAAACATTATGGAGAATTATATTATTTAAAGGGCTGGGCATCCACTCCTTTATATAAGTTTCCTCTTGGTTACTTGAATTGTAATCCAATTTAATTCATTAACCTTATCCTAATCCAATTAGGATTCCTCAATAGTTTCCTTTATTGATTATTCTCCTAATCCAATTAGGATTAATCTTAAAAGAAACTAACCTTATTCATTAGTAACTAATCTATCCTTATCCAATAAGGAATCTTGAATTAGTAACTAACTAATGGAATCCCTAACAATTAGGGAATCTTTAATTAGTAACTAACTAACTAACTAACCTTATCTAATAAGGATATTAGTTATTAGAAACTAATTAAAATAATAACAATTATTATTCCTCCTTGAAGTGGGTGTCCCACCCTAGGTGGGTCCCACCCCACACGCCTAAAGGGTTTCCAAAACCCTCTTGGTCACTTGAATTATTCTTTTATAATAATTCCCAATGGGTCCTACCCATTTGGTTTTTCACATCCAATGTGATTCCACCTTTTAGAGCTTCACTATACCATATAGTGATTACTTAGAGAAATTAATTAATTTAATTATAAATGAAGATCCTTGTGTGTGGGATCTAAAGGAATCTCCTATTTCCAGTTGTGGGACCAAGTACTCAACCTTTTGGTTAAAACATTGTTACTAGGAAATACCTTTCCTACACTCCATTAGGATTATAAATTTTTATCTATATCCCTGGACTTCCACCAATCACAATTAATGCCCATTAACACAATGTGATTAACCTCCAGAAATTAGAGAATTGCTTGTAAGTACCATCTCACAATATATTTACAAATAAATCCTTCCACATTCCGATATCACTTGTAAGCTTCCGGGATTGGAACAATTCCACTGTCTTAGTCCCTAGCTTATGAATAGAAGAACCATTCCACTCTCAGGTCTAAGGAACAATTTGTCAAATGGATAACCCTAATACAATCTGACAGTATATTCCATAGGGTATCCACTAGTGACCCCGTTCAGTATTATGTACTTGCTACATATACTCACATGTTAGTCAAGAGTCACCACTCTCTGTGAATGAGATTCATCACACTATCTCATAGAACTACACATGTACAAGCCATGATGAAGTACGGCGCCCAACCAGTACTCTAGAGGCTTCGAACAATATTAGGTTTACAAGGAACTGGAAAATCATATCTCCTCGCAACCTTTGCATGATTTTCCTACAATGTTACCTATGGAACTTTATGTCATCATCATATGAGACAGTAATTAATATAAATACCCTTTATAGTTGGTTGTGTGAGTATGATGCTTGTCTAATCAACATAGAGAAGTCTCTTACTGGCTTTTGAGGGCATATATGTCCAACACCCCCCTCCCCCCCATATTTTTTAGTATCTAATAAACAGGTAGGGGTCTGCCAAACCCCCCACTCCTCCTGAGTGGCTTTAAAAAAAAAAAAAACTAACCTTAAAGATCAAAGCTTGATCTTGAAGAAAATCCCTTGATTTGGGGACCCCACTTGGTGTAGAAGATCCACTTTGAACAGATGCTCCAAGCTTTAAGTAGGGAAGGATCCACAACTTGAAGAATGGAGGAACTCGTGCTTGAGTGAGGATGATCCAAGCTTCATCTTGGGTTCATCTTCCTCCAACCCAAACTCCCTAGAAGAAATCTCCAATCTCCTTTCTCTTCCTCTCTCAATCTCCTCTTAGTCTCTCTAGGTTTAGGGTGAGCCAAAAACCCCCCAATTGATCCCATATTTATTGGCCAATGGGTGAAAACCCCAAAAATCATGTTCTAAAAAAAATTATTCGCGCCCCTACGATCGTTTATAGGCTTCCTACCATTATCGTAGGTTGGCCAGAGGGTTTACAGCAATTTTGAGGCTTTACGATCGATCGTAGCAACTCTATGATCGTTTGTAGCGATGCTACGATTGTTTGTAGGTTGTTTACGAACGATCGTACCTGGGATAGAAAGTTTTCAGGTTTTTCATATTTTCGTCTTTCTGCCATAACTTTTGACTCGCTCGTCGGATTTTGACGATTCAACTTGCGTTGGATTCATCTTTCGAAGAGGAACAACTTTGTTGTTTCACAAATATTCTAATTCTTATGGACAAAAATGCTCCTAAAGCTGACTGGTCTGCAAATGGACTTCCACAGTTCAGATTTGCAGCAGACCCAGTTTCAGGAACCGGACATTTGACTTCATGTAGAGCCCAGGAATTTAGGTTCACTGTTCATGTGAATAGTGCACTTGCCTAGTGTGTGTAAGGGCCTAAAGCCTTTTAGGTGTTCTTGATTAGGGTAAAAATGTCTCGAAGGAAGAGTATAATAATCCGCTCAGTAATGAGGTGTGAGTATGGTGTTGGACAGAATGTAAGAGAGTATAAAATACTTTAAGTGTCAAAGAGGGTGAATGTCTTACCATAACCTCATCTTTGCAGACCCCTAGTTTTGTCGTCTCTCATTGGAATCGAGTGATTCTACCTTTGGAAAGGTATTGAACACCTCTTTAAGATTCATGTTTATCACTTTTTGAGATTTGGACTAGAAGTTAATTCAAACGTGGGATTTCTCGAAAGCGGGTCTGCTGTCATTTCAGCAATCCCTTGGACCAGTAGCTTTTAGGGCCATTTTGGAATATGAATACGAAAGAATTGGGTTTTGTGCAAAACATGAATGTTGTTTCCCTTTAAATGTAGAATCCAACGTAAGTTGAATCATCAAAATCTAATCATCGAGTCAAACGTTATGGTTGAAATACCACAGTGGGAAAAATGAAAGAATGAACAGTAGAAGGATCTATCTAGTTTGGGGAGGATAGATCCTTCAATTCCACACACTGATAAATCTATCCATCCCCATGACTGATCAATCGACCAAGCCCAATTTTGTATGGGTTTTTTGGCCAGAGAGGGTTTTTTTGAAGGATCTATTGGTGCTCATGACCGATAGATCCTTGGTTCTTCCTTTTGCCTAGTAATCGACCTCCTAAGATCTTTTAAGGGTCTAAGGGTCATTGGCCTCACTCCCTTGGCCTATTTAAGCACCATTTTGTGGGTGTTAGGGTTCCTACAACCCTCAGCAAGTTTTGGGAGAAATTTTGAAAGAGAGGAGAGGAAAGTTTGGATTTTTGCTAGGGCTTGTGCTAGGCGTAAAGAGGTGAACTAGGATTTGCTTCTCAAGCTTGGAGCTCGCCGCCACAAGCGTGAATCTTGTTCTCCTCAAGCTTTTTCATGCTTCGGATTGATTCACAAACTTCCTCAAAGCTTTCTCTTGCTACCAAGGAGTATTCTCAAGCTATAAACCGTAGGGATTCGGTTTTGAAAGGTAGATACACTCTACGACCTACCTTGTGCTATTATTTTAAAGGCAAAACTCTATATTAAGGTTGTTGTTGGACTGATTTGGATGATGACTGGTATATGGGATGTAAGCTATCACTATTATTGATTTCTATGAATATGATGCCATGTTTACAAGTTTTCTAAGATCACCATGATATTCACAAGTACTATATGCACCTATGTTTACAAGTTTAGCATGATATTCATAAGTCTTGCATGATTCGATGATTTCTCACAAGAAAGGTATTTTCAAAAGTTCATAAGCAAGGTTTTATTAAAAGAATTCTCACAAGCCCACAAGCGATAAGGCCAAACTTTGGGTAGGTATGTGACAAGTTCTAAGATCGTTTCAAAGCTCACAAGGAATCCCACTATACATGGACTCACAAGTAGTCATGTCTCACAAGCTCACAAGTTCACAAGCTCGCGAGTTCACAAGAAAATCATGCATACTCAGATCCTCGCATGCTCACAAGGGATCCCAACTCTAGCAAGAATTCACAAGAACTCACAAGAACATGATTATCACTTGACAAGTTTTACCTAGTTTTGATTTCACATGAATACTGTTAAAAAAAAGGTTTTTGGTAACTACTTTCACGAATGTTATACGCTTATGCATGTTCATGATATTATTCACTGTTAGTTAGTAGTTTGTATATCACTAAGTATTCCATGCTCAGTCGAATTATTGACTGTCGGCAGGTGCACGCGTTCCATTTGATGTCTGTGGTTTGGATCCTTGGATAAAGGAGGAGTACTACGAGCTGAAGCCTTCTATGGATCATTACCAGGTTGAAGGAACACTAGATAGGTGTCCTGACTTTGACTTTTGTTGAGTGAGTCAGAAGACAGATACTTATGTATGTTGAGAGTGGGACTTGCCCACTCCATCTTTTGGATATGCTATGTTGGTTCAGACTTGAACCTAACGATAGGAGTTTTTTATAAATTGTTCCGTTTTACTTCCGCTATGTGTTATGACTTGTGTACTCTAACAGGTTGATATGTGTACCTTATGTGTCACACAGGATGTATGATACGGCGGTCACGAACTAAAGTATCCTTAATTCTTAGGGGGTATTTTGGGTCGTGACAAACTTGGTATCAGAGCTTAGGCATTAGTTCCCTTAGGGATAAGGCATGTGACTTAGAGTCTTCTTACGAGTTGGATAGTTCTCCTTTGAGTAGGAGTATGTTCGAGTCAGAGGTTGATACCACAATAAAATTAGTATCAAGCCTATGCATTAGAACGGTATGGGTAGAAGTGGTTCTTTGAGTTAAATTTAGAACTCAGATGAACTTTCAATGTTAGGTTTGATACAACGACATGATGGGTACCAAGCAAGGGTATTAGGTCCGTATAGAAAATGGTATTCCAAGTATAGAATCCTTAATAGCTTTCATCTTAAACCGGTTGATACTTCAACCGACTTGATTCTGAGCTTCGCTAAGTTATCTAGAATCCCTCTCGTGTGTATACCGTATGTACTGTGTTGATAAGTGTTACTATATGCTAAGTGTTGTGTGCGTACTATACATTATAAATTATTAGAAACCAGTTCATCAAGCATAAGATTCTCTTTCGTTTTACAAGTTCAGAAGATTTAGAGCAATTGCGGAATTAAGGATTTAGGTTTCGATATGTATACTATTATATGTATCTTGTGTAATTTCCTCTGTCACATTATGCTTAATACATCTTGTATCACAAACAAGCACGAGTGATAAGCCAATATGAGTTCGTGCATACCCATGACTAGTAGGGCCCCTGGAAAGAATTGATAAGAATAAATAAATAATTTTGAACAAGCTCATGGATGGTTGAAGCACGTTTCTAGATACAGATGCGCATTTTTGCAGCACGTTCTAGACCCATTGCTCCGTCCAAAATAATAAACATATTATAAACTCCAACGATAATTTTCATCATACATAAGCATCATGTACATGACATGAGCATCATACATATCATCTACATGACATAAGCATCATGCATATCTTAAAAGCATCATACATTTCTTAAAGTTTCAAAGGTTTTTACTTAAATAACTCAAGGTATAAACAAATTGTTAGCCTTAGTCTTAAGCCGGTTAATGTCTTAAGTATATAATCGATTAGTGGTTTAACCGAGTTTCCGAATGTAGCATCGCTAGGAAGCCAAGTTGTATGATTGTATTATCAGGTGTATACTCTGAGGTATACAGTGCGCTATATAAGCCCTATATGCCATTGAACTATTCAAAGAGCTTGATTCAAATAGACTCACGTTGTGTTACTATGATGATTGAAAAAAACATGCTATTATACAACTATATGTGCAACATATTGTGACGTATGAACTTATGTATGCTTAATGCAAATTAAGAACATAGTTAGGCATAATAATTAGGTGCCTTGTTGATAAGCAAGTGCTTAGCCATGTGTTGGTCATCAAGGGATTAGTTTGTTCTTTTTAACTAGGGAGTTGTATTCCAAGCATAGACTGATCAGTCAGTCTTAGTTAAACAGGTTGATGTTTCAACCAAACCTCATGTCTTAGCGTCGCTAGGAACTTCATGAGGGTGTACTTCCTAGTGTATGTATAAATGTTCATATATGTACTATACCCTAGAATGTGAGCTATCAACTGCGATATGACCTATTGATACTCTGGTTTTCAAGATAGACTCACATTTTGCTATTTTTCTCCAAAATATAATCATGGGGCGTAGTTGAGCAAGTTATAAATATGGTTGGACATGACATGTTTCAAAATCAGTTAGTGATTTGGAATTTGTGTGCATGTGTAGGGATGCCGAGGATGTATAGAATTCCCACTAAGTAAGATTGGGATGTAAAGTCTATGTTTTTGTATTGGCATATTTCAGTGTCAAAACAAGTGAGTCTAGGTGTCTAGATGTGTATCTTGTGTCATTGCCTTCAAATATCCACAACAAGTGAAGTTGAAGACCGAAGAAGACTCGTTGAAGTCTCGGTTGATCATTTCCTTCATAAAATGGTAAGTGACCTAGATACCATACTACCATAGGTGGAAATTGACTTAGAATAATCCTAATATCATACCTTAGGTGGTGAGTGACCTAGACTAATCATACGGACCCTAGGTGGTGAGATAAGTAGTGCAAACCAACTTAAAAATTTTGAAATTTTTCAAAAAACCAAGGTTGCTTGTTTTGGGCATATCTCCCAAACCGTAGCTCGGATTTTTCTCCATAATATGTCCAATCGTCCGCGTTGAAAAGAGTTACAATTTTCATGAAGGGTGTGAGACCAAAAAATGAAGTTTTATTTTCAGGTTTGCACCGACCCTAGGTATAGAACATTTTGTATGGCAAAATTCAACAGAGAGTTGGAAAAGTGAGGGTCGACCCTGGAGGATCATTTGGTTGACCGAAAGGTACACTTTGGTCGACCAATGGATCCCAATGGGTCGACCCTGATATGGAATTTTTTTTAAAAACCGTTTTTTGCGATTTTGCTATTTTGGCAACTTCCCTCTTTGGTTTTAGCAACCTCTAAACATGGTTTTTGATTCCCTATATGTGAAGAACCCCTCTAGTTCATGGGGAACAACTTTGGGAAAGTATTAAGAAGGTTTTTAACTTCTTCTGGAGTCCTTAAACACTCTGGAATCTTTTTGTTCTCATTTCCTTTGTTAGTGCATTCTAGCTAGAGATTACAAGCCAAAAGCTCCATATTAGCTTGTTTCAACTTGTGCATTGAAGCAGTCCATCTAGGTGATGATTCTTATCAAATCATAACCCGTTTTGGATAGAACACCTTGGCTGGAGTGTTCTGGAGCCTTTACGAAGGAGATCGATCTGAGAAGGATCGTGGTAGAGTGATTTGGTCAGTGGAACCGAAGCCGTCATTGACGGAGATCGATCGGAAGATCGTGGACTATTTTTCAAGACACAAAGAGAAGTACGAGCGGCTGCAGTTGATCATGGGACTTGAGAGTACGTGATGAATTTTCGAGGCATGAAGGACTAAGAACTGAAGGATCGAAGTGTCGAGTCCGAAGGAGTCAAGTTCGAGTCTTGTAAGTTCTTGTTTACTTTATCTTAGTGGATTCTCATGACTGGACTAGGTCCCGTGGTTTTTCCCGAAAGGGTTTCACGTAAAAATCCTTGTGTTGTGGTTTGTTTGGCTTTCTATTTTCCGCACTTAAATTACATCATCAATTAACTTAATATTAATTGTTAAAACATCAAAAAAAGGGTAGATAGACTTATAGGAAGTCTTAACCATCCCCTCGAACTTGTAGATTCTCAACTCAAACATAGATTTGGGATTCACCAAATTTGATTTTTCAATTGGTATCAGAGCAGGTTCACTGACTTTTTAGTATGATCTTGACTCATATTTTCGGTGAATATAAATATCCAAAGAGAGGGAGGATCCATCACTTGTCCCCCATTATTTGATGAGAATAATTATGCCTATTGAAAAGCTCGAATGAGAGCGTTTCTTAAATTATTGGATGAGAGAGTATGGTTCTCCATTGGACAAGGTTGGACCCATCCAACAAAGATCATAAATGACCAGACCATCCCTAAACCTTCATCTGAATGGACCAATGGGGAACTTGAAAGTTGTAGATGGAATAGCAAGGGTCTAAATGCAATCTTTGCCGCTGTCACACTCGAAGAATTTTGACGTATTTCTAAATGTGATACTTCGAATGAGGCATGGGACATTCTTCAAATTACCCATGAAGGGACTACAACTGTCAAGATCTCCAAACTTCAATTACTGATCTCTAAGTTTGAAAAGTTGATGGATGATAATGAAACTTTTGATAGTTTTTATGCCAATTTGAGTGACATTGTCAATTCTAGCTTCAATCTAGGGGAAAGAATTCCTGAGTCCAAAATTGTTAGAAAAATTTTGAGATCTTTACCTGAGAGATTTCGATCGAAGGTTACCGCCATTGAGGAGAGCAAAAATGTTGATGCTCTCAAACTTGAAGAGTTAGTTGGTTCTCTCCAAACCTATGAGTTACATCTGAACCCATCTAAGAAACCAAAATCCATTGCCTTGAACTCCGTCAAGGAATCCAAAGATGGCTCAGATAGTGACTCTAAGGATGAAGAAGAAGAGTTGGCTTTGTTTGCAAAGAAATTTAGAAAATTTTTAAAACTTAATAAGAGATTTAATCCGAAAGGAAAAATTTTTTTTTAAAAGCCCAAGTCCAAGCACTTTGAAAGCAAGAAACAATTTAAAAGTGTGGACAAGAAATCCCAAGGTGTTCAATGCTATTAATGCCAAGGCTACGGCCATATTGCCGCTGAATGCTCTAATAAGAAAAGATTTAAGGGCAAGGTAAGGGATGACAGTGAGTCTGAATCTAAGGAATCAGATAGTTCTTCTTGTGAGGAGACTAGGGGTTATATGGCCTTCACTGCATCCTTATCTGGGATTGAGGAATCTTCTTCAAATGATGTGAGTAACCAACACTGTAGGGATGGTGAGCAGGATGATGTGAGTCTGAATGACTCAGATTTTGAGAGAGACCTTGAGGCAACCTATGATGAACTATTTCAGGAATGCCTAAAGCTAAAAAAGGTTCAATTTTCCATGTCCAAAAAGATCAAATCTATTGAAATGGAAAAAGGTGCCTTCGACCAAGTGGCTTCAAGGTTGAGAGCTCTTGAGTCACAGCTTGAGGAAGAGAAGGCTTCCCTCCTTGCCAAGACTCAGCTACTTGAAAATGATTTACATGTTTGTCTTGATGAAAAGACAAGTCTAGAAATCAAGTTGGCTGAACTTGAGCAAAACCAGAGGTGTGGAGATGTGAAGGGAACTCTATCCACCTCGAACACTGAGCCTGGTGCTAAAAGACGCCCTCCTGCTAAAGGGAAAGACCCTTCTACTCAAAATTTATTCCTACATGTCATAAATGTGGAGTGAAGGGTCATATTAAGCCTCGATATCCTAAACTTCGAAGAATGCCCAATCATAGTTCAAGGAACCAACACAACTTTAATGGAATCCTCAAACGAGAGTTGAGGTCCTAGTGGAGAAGTCTAGGAGTTTGTGTGAAGATGTGACGAAGATGGCTCACAACTCTATACAGTGGCATGGTCATGACACTCCTCATGCTAGATATAAAGGAGGTAATGGGGAGAACCATAATGCCCGCCATAATTCGAGGACTTAATCCTAGAAAAGGAGGAACAGGAGGAAGAGGCAAAAGGTCATACCTATCTCAACTGAAACGGTTAGAGACCAAATGATCAATCAAACTTCTAAAACCGTTTGGGTGAGAAAGGAAGACCTGAAGGGCTTCACTTAGCTCGTGCCTGTCATAGCCTAGGGTGTGCTTGTATTGATATACCTTGTCCTAGTGCTATGCTATTTGTGTATACTATTTTTTGTGTTTATTTGCTTTGGTATGTTTTTCTGTTTTCTTTATTTTGAAAAATCCAAAAACATTGAAAAACCATAAAATCCAAAAAGATTTTTTCATGTTGCCCTTGCTTGACTTGCATGATCTGTATTCCTTGTGTGATCTTTATTTCTATACTTGTCCAGGGTTGAACATGAGTTTGTTGCTGATTGATGATATATCACCTTCATAGTCTCTTGGTTAGGCTGAAAATTAGACCGGTTTTAACTTGAACAGTTAAAGACTTATTCATGTGTGTATGCTTCACAAATTTCACATACACTCTGACTGATTCTATTGAGAGGTCTATTTTCCAATCTGTAGGTGTATGGCTTATCCCAATAGTGTGACCTTGGATGACCAATCTAGAATGACCATTTTGTTAGTCATCCCCATTTTGTGTATCCTCCACGAGCTAAAATTGTTGCAATGAAAAAGGCTACCTACTGGGATAGTGTGAAAGTCACTATTGGATGCAAACAGTATGAAATGGCTACCTAGGCGAACAGTAGGTATCTATCTGGGTTACTAGAGTGAAAGCCCCTGCTGCTAATAGCCAGGACCACCAACCTAGATAGTGTGAAAGCCATCATTGCATGAAAAGATATGATCAGATAAAGATCATGAAAAGAAATCTTACAAAGTTTGGAGGTATTTGACCAAAAATAAAAGAAAACTAATGAGTCAAATAAAATGGATACAAGAGCACTAAAGTGTAAAAAATCAACATATCTGGATCTAACTAGGTTTGACTTCTAAGATTTATGTCTTCAGGAGTCCCCTTAGTGGTTAATGTCATATCCTTTGAAAGTGAAAGAAACCTTGATCTAGTATCTTGTTAGACCACCACTACACACAATGCTTCACTTTTGAACTGTTCACTAAATGTGTCTAAGTGAATTGGCTATGCTTTAGCATTCCGTGAGATTTAGTTAGATGTGTATTCTCAGTCAGACCAACTAATCATGTTCTTCATTGGATTTGTAATTTTAAATTACTACTGCTTGGAATGCTTTTGATGCATGTTTGTGTGGCACATGATATTTTTTTGTAATATTATCATGTGTTTTCTTCTTGGTTGTCATGGGCCTTTCTGGCTTAAGTACCCTGTTTTTGGTAGTATCCTTGATCTTAGGTGGAGAAGATCAAGTTGAGTTGTTGAGTGAGAGTTCTGTGCTTGAGTAGTTGAGGGAGAGTTTATGCTTTATATTTCTATCCTGTTCCCCGCTCTTTAGTCTCTCATTGTCTGTTTTTGATTGGTTGTACTGTGGTTGCTTTGTTATTTCACTTCTGTTAAATTGATATATTTTTTGGAATATTGGCTTCTTGCCTTCCTTTGGCAATTGTGCCAAAAAGGGAGAGAATGTTAGAGTAGTATTTCCCTAGTTCAATACATTCCTTGCTTCACCTGTGATTACTTATTTTCATATTCCACACATGCTTCATTGGGTAGTTTGTTTTTGAGCATGTGCAGGTGCAAGGTTGCAGCAGTTAAATTTGCTTGACAAGAGCTTCTATTTATTGATTTAAGATGATTTGTCAATTGATGTCATATAAGAGTGTTGGAGTCATGTAATGTCCTAATTCATCGTTTTGATGTGTTTGGGTGAGTTTGTATCAAGTCATGTACTTCAGTTTGGTTTTGCCACGAAATTGCCAAAGGGGGAGATTGTAAATTCCATGTTTTCGTATTGGCATATTCCAGTGTCAAAACAAGTGAGTCTAGGTGTCTAGATGTGTATCTTGTGCCATCGCCTTCAAGCATCCACGACAAGTGAAGTTGAAGACCGAAGAAGACCAGTTGAAGTCTCGTTTGATCATTTCCTTCATAGGATGGTAAGTGACCTAGATACCATACTACCATAGGTGGAAATTGACTTAGAATAATCCTAATATCATACCTTAGGTGGTGAGTGACCTAGACTAATCATACGGACCCTAGGTAGTGAGATAAGTAGTGCAAACCAACTTAAAAATTCTGAAAATTTTCAAAAACCAAGGTTGCTTGTTTTGGGCATATCTCCCAAACTGTAGCTCGGATTTTACTCCATAATATGTCAAATCGACCGCGTCATAAAGAGCTACAACTTCTGTAAAGGGTGCAAGACTAAAAAACAAATTTTTATTTTCAGGTTTGCACCTCAGGTTCGACCCTGGCATTTTAGGGTCGACCCTGGGTATAGAACATTTTGTATGGCAAAATTCAACAGAGAGCTGGAAAAGTGAGGGTCGACCCTGGAGGATCATTCGGTCGATCGAAAGGTACACTTTGGTTGACCAATGGATCCCCATGGGTCGACCCTGATATGGAATTTTTTTTTAAAACCGTTTTTTGCTATTTTGGCAACTTCCCTCTTTGGTTTTAGCAACCTCTAAATATGGTTTTTGATTCCCTATAAGTGGAGAACCCCTCTAATTCGTGGGGAATAGATTTGGGGAAGTATTGAGAAGGTTTTTAACTCCTTCTAGAGTCCTTAAACACTCTAGAATCTTTTTGTTCTCCTTCCCTTTGTTAGTGCATTCTACCTAGAGATTACAAGCCAAAAGCTCCATATTAGCTTGTTTAGACTTGTGCATTGAAGGAGTCTATCTAGGTGATGATTCTTATTAAACCATCAACCCGTTCTGGATAGAACACCTTGGCTGGAGTGTTCCAAAGCCTTTGCGAAGGAGATCGATCCGAGAAGGATCATGGTAGAGTGATTTGGTCGATGGAATCCGAAGCTGGCATTGACGGAGATCGATCGGAAGATCGTGGACTTTTTTCGAGACACAAAGAGAAGTACGAGCGGCTGCAGTTGATCACAGGACTTGAGAGTACGTGATGACTTTTCAAGGCACGAAAGACTAAAAACTGAAGGATCGAAGTGTCGAGTCCGAAGGAGTCAAGTTTGAGTCTTGTAAGTTCTTGTTTACTTTGTCTTAGTGGATTCTCATGACTGGACTAGGTCCTATGATTTTTCCTAGAAGGGTTTCTACGTAAAAATCCTTGTGTTGTGGTTTGCTTAGCTTTCTATTTTCCTCACTTAAATTGCATCATCCCTTAACTTAATAAGTTAATTGTTAAAACATCAAAAAAATGGTAGATAGACTTATAGGAAGCCTTAACTATCCCCTCGAACTTGTAGATTCTCAACTCAAACATAGATTTGGGATTCACCGAATTTGATTTTTCATGGGAGATTTATGAAAGGATGAGAGTCACATTGATACGACGTTATCCAGAGTGGATCTGTAACGCCTCAAAATACCCCCTAGGAGTTAGGATACTTTGGTGACGTGACCTAACCTTAAATCAACTTGCAAGAGTATACAAGGCATGCAAAATAGAGAACTAGAAATTTCTTTAAATACTTAACTATATTTCAAGTGCATTTGATTACAATAATTAAATAGGATTTACAACATGAACATGAACTCCTCCACTTGAGTCCCAACTCAAGTGAGACAACATCCCCAAACACAAGAACCCAAATACAGGTCTCTCTCGCTAACTCATCCCAACCATTGACCATATGCCAGGCCTCCTAATATCTAGGTAACCATCCAAAGGATGCCCTGCTTACACTGAGCTACCTCGATCCAAGGGACAAGAGTCCACCAATCGCATACTGTACCTGCCGACATAAAAAGTACGGCTGAGCATGGAATACTCAGCGAGTACAAGCTACTAGCTAATAATAGTAATAACATTAATATGTCATACATGATACAGTTCATCAAAGGTACATAATCAGAGTGCGGAAGCTAAAAGAAATAATAATGTAAAGTAAATTATGAACAACATATTTTAACTCATGCATTGTAAACTTGTATTCAAAAGTCATGACTTTTTCTTGATAATACTTCTTGTGATTTTCCGAAACTCGTTCGCCGTATTTACAACTTATTCTCGTCTTATTCTTGTATCGTGGGAATCACACATGCTTGTTTCGTTCTTGTTTAGCTAGTACCCGAACTATGAAATGGAAGGACATACTAGGTTCTTGTTATTCTTGCATGTCATGTTTAACTAGTACCCGAACTATGACTTAGACGGTCATACTAGCTCTTGCTTTCCTTTGCTAATGCCTGGACTATAATGGAACGGAACACATTAGCACCATGCTTACTAATGCCCGGACTATGATTGAACGGAACACATTAGTATCCTTATCTGTTTTACTTTGCTAATGCCCGGACTATAATGGAACGGAACACATTAGCAACTTGCTTACTAATGCCCGGACTATGATTGAACGGAACACATTAGTATCTTGTTTGACTAATGCCCGGACTATAATGGAACGGAACACATTAGCCTCATGCTTGACTTGACTAGTGCCCGAACTATGGTGGAACGGAACACACTAGTTATCCTTGTTTACTAATGCCCGGACTATAATTGAACGGAACACATTAGTATGTTTCCTGTTTTACTTTGCTAATTTCCGGACTATAATGGAACGGAACACATTAGCAACTTGCTTACTAATGCCCGGACTATGATTGAACGGAACACATTAGTAACTTCACTTGTTTCACTTGCTTAGCTAATGCCTGGACTATGATGGAACGGAACACATTAGAATCTTCATTTCCTTGATTATCGTGTTTTCTTGTGAGCCAGCTATGACATATCCTAGGGATATGCCCTACCCTTGACATTCATGTTAATTTAACTTGTGAGCCAGAGGCTAGCACCCGCACATCCCTGGGCTACCAACCTCCTTGTCATATGCTTATTTCTTGTTATTTCATATGCTTATATTCAAAAAGTTTGGTTCATGCATGCGTGACGATCGTACTATCATAGATGAATCAAGGGACACATATTGCATTTCAATTCTCTTTTTCATAATCATGTTAACATGAAACAATAAAGCATAATATGACATTTCTTGTAATTGCATAGGCATAGGGAATTTAATGAAAACATATAGAGCATTTGTTTTAAAATCACCCTTTTAATGAAAACTACACAAGTCATATTTCCCAATTCCTTCATTTTATTATTAGCATTCTCATTCATGCATTTTGTCAAACACCTAATGAGTAACACATTCAAACCACATTATTTCAAGTTCTTAAATGTTCATATGTTTCATCATACACAAGGCGTGCATTCATTATTCGTACAATGCCCATCCACCATTTTCCATCACACGCATCACACAATACGGCATCCAATCGCCTCCATGTCCAACAATCCACATCCCATTCACCAAATAATTATCTTGTTTATAATTAAGGAAAATAATGCATTTCAAGGAAAGGAAAGAACACAAGATCCAAAAATCATCATTTTCAAGAAAAGAATCTAGGTTATTGCTAAAGAAGTTAGTAGGGTGTACTAACCTTGAAGAAGAGAAGAAAACCCTTGAAAAATGCTGTGGAGAACGCTGCCCTAGCTTGGAATGGGACTCCACACGTGCTTGAGGTTGGATTTGAGAGATCCAAGGTTTTGAGATGGTCATGGGTTCCAAAACCCCTTGATTTTCTCAAGTTGATGCCCTAGGGTGAAAACCCCTTCTCTCCTCTCTCACTCCCTCTAAAAATATGGCTAAGGGTGTTTATGAACACCCTTGGCTCGAGCCAACCCTTAAAAATAAGGGTGGAGTGGCCAAAAGACCAAAAAACCCCTAAAAAAATTTTTGAAAATCGTGTAGGACCGATAGATGACTGATCTACCGGTAGTGGACCGATCGATCAGTGCTTATGACCGATCTACCGGTAGTGGACCGATCTCTCGGTCTTGACTGGTGTTGCAGAATGCACTTTAGTATTTTGGCCATAACTTTTGACTCGGTGCTCCGATTTTGACGATTCAACTTGGGTTGGATTCGTCTTTCAAAGAGGAACAACTATTATGTTTTAAGAAAATTATAATTCTTCTTTATTCATTGACAAAAATGCCCCTAAATCTGATTGGTCTGCAATGGGTTGCGACAGCCCAAATTTGCAGCCGACCCGATTTTGGAAATCCCACTTTTGACTCAACCCCGACTCAAAATCAGGGAAAGTGATCAACATGAACCTTGAAGAGGGTTCTAATACCTTTCCAAAAATTCAATAATCACTCAATTCTAAGTAACTATGACTAAACTAGAGCCCTTTAAAGTTGAGGTAAATGCCGTAACATACCTTTTCGACACCTAGAATACCTCGAGTGTTTTCACGCTCTTTTCCCCTTGTGTCCAACAGCCTACTCACACCTCATAAATCATTCTCCATAAGTCTTTAACCCACCTCAATGATCATTAAATTCACACCGACATGCATGAGAGGTTCCGGCCTCTCTATGCCTCATGCACTAGCACTATTCACCAACAACCCATTGAAACACTTAGGGTATTTGTACCCTTGATTTCACCCACTTAGAGTATCTTTACACTCTCTTTTTACGACTCAAACCATGTACCTAAAACCCTCAATTGACTAATCATAATATCAAGAACACAATGGGAGGCCTTAGGCCTTCACACATACCATACAAGGGAACCTTTCACTGGCACTATTCATAGTATAGTGAACTTGAATTTCCGGGGTTCTACAGGATCGGTTTCTCCCAGCAGATTCTGAAGGCCATTACACCTAAGGCCATCCGGATAAACCCGAATGGAACTGTCTGGGTACCTTCACCTCCAAAGGGGCTTATAGCTTGAGAATACCGGGATATTTTGCACACCCATAAGCAGGCCAAGAAGAAGTTGACAGGGAAGGTGAAGGATTACATGTTAGCAAGCTAGGAGGGTAGGACATCCCAAGAGGAAGCTGGGAGTAGTTCATCCACCTCGACTAAGGTGTAGATGCCTATGTTTTGTATAGGGTCATGATGGGAGACCGTAGCGCATCTATAGCATTTTGGAGTATAAAAGATGCCCTAGTCCGTCTTTTGATCAGTTGGCTTGTCTTTTATCTATGTACAGTGTTATGAGGTTTTGTTATATTGTGACGTACACAGTTTTAATATTGTATACAGTGAATAGGAAATGAATGAAATGACTCTTTTGGTCATAGAACCTTATATTCTATGGATGTTGTTATACATTGCTTGACTTAGTTATGGAGAATAAAGAGTGAAAAAAAATTCGATATGTATAATAATAATATATCCCAGCAGGTAGTATTGTCCTAATTTCGTGGACGAAATTCTTATAAGGGGGGAGGATGTAGAAGCCCGGAATTTAGCTTCACTGTTCATGTGAATAGTGCACTTGCCTAGTGTGTGTAAAGGCCTAAAGCCTTTTAGGTGTTCTTGATTAGTGTGTGTAAAGGCCTAAAGCCTTTAAGGTGTTCTTGATTAGGGGAAAAATGTCTCGAAAGAAGAGTATAATAATCCACTCAGTATATAAATTCATAGGGTATAAAATACCCTATGTGTGAATGTAGAACCCCGGGAATTAAGTTGACAATGTTGTGAATAGTGCTGTGAATAGGGTAGTGACTAGTGCCCATGGGTATTGGCCTAAGGCCTTCTAGTATGTTCTTGGTTTTATGGTGAGTCGAGTGAGGGTTTTATGTGCGTGTGTTGGATCTCAGAGATAGAGAACAAAGATGCTCTAAGTGGGGAAAAACATGGGCATAAAATACCCTAAGTGCTTAAAAGGGTCTTAGTGAATAGTACGGTGAATAGTGGTAGTGCACGAAGCATAAAGAGGTCGGGACCTCTCATGCATATTGGTATGTGTTCAGTGATCATCAAGGTGGGTTAAGAACCCGTGGGGGATGAGTAATGAGGTGTGAGTATGGTGTTGGACCAAAGGTAAGAGAGTATAAAATACTCTAAGTGTCAAAGAGGGTGAATGTCTTACCATAACCTCATCTTTGCGGACCTCTAGTTTTGTCGTATCTCATCGGAAACGAGTGATTCTTGAACCTTTAGAAAGGTATTGAACCCCTCTTTAAGGATCTTGTTTATCACTTTTTGAGATTTGGACTAGAAATTAATTCAAACGTGGGATTTCTAGAGAGCGGGTCTGCTGTCATTTCAGCAATCCCTTGGACCAGTAGCCTTTAGGGCCATTTTGGAATATGAATACGGAAGAATTGGTTTTTATGGAAAACATGAAAGTTGTTCCCCTTTAAATATAGTATTCAAGGTAAGTTGAATCATCAAAATCCGATCATTGAGTCAAAAGTTATGGTCAAAATAACACAGCGGGAAAAATGAACGAATGAACAGTAGAAGGATCTATCTAGTTTGGGGAGGATAGATCCTTCAATTCCACACACTGATGGATCTATCCATCCCCATGACAGATCGATCGATCAAGCCCAATTTTGTATGGGTTTTTTGGCCAGAGAGGGTTTTTTTAAAGGATCTATCGGTGCTCATGACCGATAGATCCTTGGTTCTTCCTTTTGCCTAGTAACCGACCTCCTAAGATCTTTTAAGGGTCTAAGGGTCATTGGCCTCACTCCCTTGGCCTATTTAAGCACCATTTCGTGGGTGTTAGGGTTCCTACAACCCTCAGCAAGTTTTGGGAGAAATTTTGAAAGAGAGGAGAGGAAAGTTTAGGTTTTTGCTAGGGCTTGTGCTAGGAGTAAAGAGGTGAACTAGGATTTGCTTCTCAAGCTTGGAGCTCGCCTCCACAAGCGTTCTCAAGCGTGAATCTTGTTCTCCTCAAGCTTTCTCAAGCTTGGGATTGATTCACAAAATTCCTCAAAGCTTTCTCTTGCTACCAAGGAGTATTCTCAAGCTATAAACCATAGGGATTCGATTTTGAAAGGTAGATGCACTTTACTACCTACCTTGTGCTATTATTTTAAAGGCAAAACTCTATGTTAAGGATGTTCTTGGACTGATTTCGATGATGATTGGTATATGGGATGTAAGCTATCACTATTATTGATTTCTATGAATATGATGCCATATTTACAAGCTTTCTAAGATCACCATGATATTCACAAGTACTATGTACTATAAGCACGTATGTTCACAAGTTTAGCATGATATTCATAAGTCTTGCATGATTCGATGATTTCTCACAAAAAAGGTATTTTCAAAAGTTCATAAGCAAGGTTTTATTAAAAGAATTCTCACAAGCTCACAAGTGATAAAGGCCAAACTTTGGGTTGGTATGTGACAAGTTCTAAGATCATTTCAAAGCTCACAAGGAATCCCACTATACATGGACTCTCAAGTAGTCATGTCTCACAAGCTCACAAGTTCATAAGAAAATCATGCATACTCAGATCCTCGCATGCTCACAAGGGATCCCAACTCTCGCAAGAACTCACAATAACATGATTATCATATGACAAGTTTTACCTAGTTTTGATTTCACACGAATACTGTTAAGAAAAAGGATTTTGGTAACTACTTTCACGAATGTTATATGCTTATGCATGTTCATGATATTATTCACTGTTAATTAGTAGTTTGTATATCACTGAGTATTCTATGCTCAGCCGAATTATTGACTGTCGGCAGGTGCGCGCGTACCATTTGATGTCTGTGGTTCAGATCCTTGGATAGAGGAGCAGTACTACAAGCCGGAGCCTTCTATGGATCATTACCAGGACGAGGGAACAATAGATAGGTGTCCCGACTTTGATTTTTGTTGAGTGAGCTAGAAGAAAGATACTTGTGTATGTTGAGAGTGGGACTTGCCCACTCCATCTTTTGGATATGCTATGTTGGTTCAGACTTGAACCTAAAGATCGGAGTATTTTTATAAACTGTTTCGTTTTACTTCCACTATGTGTTATGACTTGTGTACTCTGACAGGTTGATATGTGTGCCTTATGTGTCATACAGGATTTATGATACGGCGGTCACGAACTAAAGTATCCCTAACTCCTAGGGGGTATTTTGGGTCGTGACACTTAACCCCGACTCAAAATCTGGAAAAGTGATCAATATGAACCTCGAAGAGGGTTTAAATACCTTTCCAAGGATTCAAGAATCACTCGATTACGATAAGCGGTGACAAAACTATGCCTCCGTAAAATGAAGGGTATGTGGAGACCTTTTTCTTCTTTTCAATTTTGATCATACTTTGATCACCTAAAGTGTTTCACACTCTTGTTTTAACACCCTTAAACATCAAGGGGTATTCCTTAGTACCCTCACACACCATAAATCTATAATAAGATCCTCACATCATACACAAACACATCGGGAACCTTGGCCCCAAAAGCACTGTTCACAGAACTATTCACATACTATTCACTTCCAACCGTTTAGCACTTAGGGTATTTTATGTACCCTTGCTTCTTCACACGGAGAGTATATTTATACTCTCTTTTTGAGGTTCAACACCCGTACCTAAAACCCTCACTTAACTCATTAACCAACCCCAACTTATAATAAAGGCCTTTGGCCCTTCCAATACTAGTGCCCTCGGCACTATTCACTAACACTATTCACTTGAACAGTGAACCAAATTTTCGGGGCGCTACATTCTCCCCCCTTACAGAAATTTCATCCTCGAAATTTGGATGATGTGACATCAAGCTGAAACACCTTTCCTACCCTTAACCTTGAACTCGGTCACCTAGTTACACTTAAAGACATACTAATTCGTCAACAATCAACACAAGACTAGGCGCTAGCTTGTTGGCAAAGCACTTAGGTTTTTCATATCATTGAACACCCATGTAAAGTAAGAAAACTTTCATAACATACTATAGCATGTTTATACACATAAGCAGCATACTGAAATAAAACATTACATCATTCTTTATAAAACAAAATTTCCATCTAAGCACTTCACCCTACATTTTTTGGCGTTTAAACATCCAATGCCAGCATAGAACTTCTGCCCTAACTGTCCTCGAGAGACGACTGTGAGAGCTACTGAGGCTTGCTTCCCCGAGGTTGCACCGGAGGTGGATGGTGAGGACAACCTCTGATCAAGTGGCCTTGCTCACCACAATGGAAACATCCACCCTTGAGCTTCTGATAATCCCCAGTATGCTTTCTTCCGCAGTAACTGCAGAACTCGAACATAGATGTAAAAGATGATGATGGCACCTATCGAGTAACTTGTGTAGTAATAGAGCGAGGGGCCTGAGGTGCAAGAGAATGGCTCTGCTCCCACGTAGGTCCAGATAACTGGTATGGAGTCATTCTGGTCCTCCTCTCCGGCTGTGTTGAGCCACTGGATTGGCCTCTCAACAATTCTATCCTCTTGTACAATTCCTCAACATTTGATTATGCCAACTGAGCCTTATCCACAACTTCGGCGTAGGTCTCATGCCTAAACATGGAGACCCTATCTTTGATGTAGGCCTGCAATCCCCTTTTGAATTTCTTGGCTTTCATTGCCTTTGTGGCTATCAGATATGGGGCGAACCTAGACAATTCAGAGAACTTGACTTCGTATTCTGCCACTGTCATGTTCCCCTGCTCCAAGGTAATGAATTCCAGTTCTTTCTTTTCTCTAACTCCTATTGGGAAGTATTTCTTGTAGAAAACATCTAGGAACTCTTCTCAAGTCCATTCTTGACCCGCTCTAGTCAAGTCCCTCGTTCTGATAGCGGATCTCCACCAGTGATCGGCCTCACCTTCCATCGTAAAGGCGGCCCATGCAACTTTCTCTGCCTCTGTAGGCATCAAGACAGAGAACAACTTCTCCAGCTGCCTGACCCATGCTTTGGCAACCAATGGGTCTGTGCCACCATAGAATACTGGAGGCTCCATCCCCTGAAATGCCTCTATCCCTGCCTATGCTCTGTTTGGAGGAGCCGGCACTAGTGCTGCAGTAGGAGGAGAAGTGGCAGGTTGCCTGGCAGCGAGCATAGCTAAGGTTTCAGCTATCGACCCTAACACTTGGGTAAGGTTAGGTTGCTCATCCCCTACCGGAGCGTCACCTCCATTTCCCTTAGTAGGGTAACCGCGACCCCGATTGCCACGTCTCATGATCGAATCCTGAGAACAATAGCGATACATGAGCCCTATTTGGAACCCAATTTATCTCGTCCGGATTTCAATCATCATTTCATGTTTAGACCTACATCATAATACATCGAGGTATACAATAAGAAAATATTAATCATACAAGAAATGTTTCCTAGCGAAGCTATGTTCTCACGCTCGGTTAAGGTATTACCCAATTACACACTTAAGGCATTACCCAGCTTAAGATTAGTACTAATGACTAGTTATTTATTTGAGTTATTTAAGTTATTTAAGTATAATTCTCTTAATTTGGTAACATGTATGATGCTTCTAAAATCTACATGATGCATGCGGGATGTGCATATGATGTTTATGATATGTGTGTGATGTTCATGCCATGTATGAATTGCGTGCCATGTATGAGAATGTATGATGTGAATGATATGTATGATGCTCATGTGATGCATGATGCTTATGCCGTGCATGATGCTTATGCCATACATGATGCTTATGCCATGCATGGAGTGCATGCTATGTATGAAAGTGCATGATTATCCTTAGAGTTATAATTTATTTCTCATTTTGGACTGGGCATAGGGTCTAGAACGTGCTGTAGAATGAATATGCATCTATATCTAGAAATTTGGACCGAGCACTGAGTCTAGAACGTGCTGTAGAATTAATGCACATCGGTATGTAGAAACGTGCATCAGACATCCGTGTGCTTGTCCAAAATTTGGAACTGAGTACTGGGTCTAGGACGTGCTGCAGATAATGCGATTCTGTACCTAGAAGCATGTGTCAAACATCCCTGAATATTTGGTAAAAAAAAATATTGATATATGTATATGTTTCTACTAGTCGTGGGGTTACATGAACTTACATAGGCCTCTCGTCGTACCGTAATGTGCGACTTATGCTTATTTGTGATGTAAGACACATTAAGTTTAATTGAACACTTCAATTTACACTGGATACACATAATAGTATATATACATCAAAACCTATGTCCCTATATTCACAATGTCTCTAATTATACTAGACTTGTAAGACCTAAGAGCATCTTATAGCCTCTCTTGGGAAACAAATCCCTACAGAAACCTAATGACACCATGAATGATAAGGGCCTACCCCTCCCTTGTCAAACAACACCTAGGCTAGACTCTAGCTTGAATATCACTCAACTCATGAGTCTAATTGGGAATTCGTTCATAAAGCGTAGGTCTTCACTTACAATTAACATATAGTATGCACACAACACGTAACATATAATACCACATAACAATACATCACATAATAGTGTAACTGTATAAAATTTCCAGTTTTCCTAGCGAAAATGGACACTAACTTTGGTTGAAATCAACCTGTTCTGGACAAGGACTAAGTGATTAGTCCACCCTTGGAATACTACTCTTCTCTTAGACCTACTGCCTTGTATTCATCGTGGTGGTATCGAACTCTAAACGACCCTAGAGACCTAATGCCTAAGCTCTGATACCACTTCTATCACGCCCCAAAATATCCCCTAGGAGTTAGGATACTTTGGCGACGTGACTTAACCTTAAATCAAACCTGCAAAGAGTGTACAAGGCATGCAAAATAGTAAACTAAAAATTTCTTTAATCACTTAACTGTATTCCAAGCGCAATTGTTTACAATAACTGAATAGAAAACAAAACATGTACATGACTCCTTAACTTGAGTCCCAACTCAAGTGATACAATTATCCCCAGGCATAAGAACCTCAAAATACATGTCTCTCACACTCAACCCAACCGTAGGGTCACAGGCCAACCCTAACGTCTGACTGACACTCCGTCAGACTCTCCGAGCAACCTCCAACTCTCCATGAACCACATTGATAAGCATATGGTGTACCTGCCGACATCAAAGTACGGCTGAGCATGGAATACATAGCGAGTATAAGCTACTAGCTAACAATAGTAATAACATTAATAAATAATAACAATAATATGTCATGCATAGTACAGTTCATTATCACACATGCATGATCAGAGTGCGGAAGCTAATACAAATAACGAATTAAAATCTTGAACATCTTATATTTAATCATACCTTACATTCATGCTTAACCCAATGTGTTTTCCGTTACATCGTGAATTCCTTATACATTTCATGTATCTTGTGGTCACCTTACACATCTTATGAGGTTATTTTTGTCTTGTGAGAATCATGCGTGTCTTCTTGTTTTCGTGCTTGTTTTGTTTAATTAGTACCCGAACAATGTAATGGACGGACATACTAGCATCTTGTTATTCTTGCTTGTCTTGTTTAATTAGTACCCGAACTATGACGTGGACGGTCATACTAGTTTCTTGCCTTACTTGACTAATGCCTGGACTATAATGGAACGGAACACATTAGGCCCATGTCTTAACTTGACTAGTGCCCGGACTATGGTGGAACGGAACACACTAGTTATTCTT
Organism: Tetracentron sinense; assembly: GCA_015143295.1. NCBI lineage: Eukaryota > Viridiplantae > Streptophyta > Magnoliopsida > Trochodendrales > Trochodendraceae > Tetracentron > Tetracentron sinense. The sequence goes on along the minus strand of CM026553.1, from coordinate 30,937,089 downwards.
ACTTGACTAATGCCCAGACTATAATGGAATGAAACACATTAGCCTCCTTGCTTTGACTTGACTAGTGCCCGAACTATGGTGGAACGGAACACACTAGTATTCTAGCTTACTAATGCCCGGACTATGATTGAACGGAACAAATTAGTATCTTGACTTGCTTTACTAATGCCCAGACTATAATGGAACGGAACACACTAGTAAATTTACTTGCTTATCTAATGCCCAGACTATGTTGGAACGGAACACATTAGCCTCATGTTATTCTTGCTTGCTTGATTTGTTTAACTCGTGAGCTAGGTATGACATATCGTAGGATATGCCCTACCCTTGACATTCGTGCTTGTTTCACAAATCACATTTCTTGTTCTTATGTTTCTTGTATGTATACTCATGTTTAAAAGTTTGTTTCATGCATGCATGCTTGGTGTGTGTTAATTCATAGAGATTTTCTAGCATAAGAAATTCAAAGTGAAAACATATTACATCTTAATCCTTTTTAAAATCATGTGATAAATAAGCAATAGGGAAAACATACATCAACAATGGTATTATGAGAAGAACTACGTGATTCGTGCTTTCATAATTTTCGTCAAACTCATTTAATTCTCATTTAGGCATTTTATCAAACAAGTGGCATGCAACATTCTTATATTTATTTATTTCATGTTTTCTCCCACGCATTCATATCAATTCTTTTCATCATGTTCCATTAGGGATAGTAGTTGTATTTCAAAGAAAATGGTAACCAAACTCAAGAACATCATTTTTGAAAGAGGAAGTAGGTTATTACTAAGTTAATTAGTAGGGTGTACTAACCTTAAAGATCAAAGCTTGATCTTGAAGAAATCCCTTGATTTGGGGACCCCACTTGACGTAGAAGATCCACTTTGAACAAATGCTCCAAACTTGAAGTGGGGAAGGATCCACAACTTGAAGAATGGAGGAACTCTTGCTTGAGTGAGGATGATCCAAGCTTCATCTTGGGTTCTTCTTCCTCCAACCCAAACTCCCTTGAAGAAATATCCAATCTCCTTCCTCTTCCTCTCTCAATTCTAAAAAAAATGATTCGCGGGCCTACGATCGTTCGTAGGCTTCGTACGATTGATCATAGGTTGGCTAGAGGGTTTATAGCAATTTTGAGGCTTTACGATCGATCATAGCAACTCTATGATCGTTCGTAGCGTTGCTACGATCATTCGTAACTACGAACGATCGTACCTGGGACAGAAAGTTTCTAGGTTTTTTATATTTTCGTATTTCAGCCATAACTTTTGACTCGCTCGTCAGATTTTGACAATTCAACTTGCGTTGGATTCATCATTCGAAGAGGAACAACTTTATTATTTGCAGAAATTCTATTTCTTTTTATTCATGCACCAAAATGCCCCTAATGTGACTGGTGTGCAAATGGACTTCAACAGTCCAGATTTGCAGTAGACCCAGTTTCAGAAACAAGACGTTTGACTTAACCCCAACTCAAAATCCGGAAAAGTGATCAACATGAACCTCGAAGAGGGTTTAAATACCTTTCCAAGGATTCAAGAATCACTCGATTACGACAAGCGATGAAAAAACTATACCTCCCTAAAGTGAAGGGTATACGGAGACCTTTTTCTTCTTTTCAATTTTGATCATACATTGATCACCTAGAGTGTTTCACACTCTTGTTTTAACACCCTTAAACATCAAGGGGTATTCATTAGTACCCCCACACACCATAAGATCTATAATAAGATCCTCACATCATACACAAACACATAGGGAACCTTGGCCCCAAAAGCATTGTTCACAGAACTATTCACATACTATTCACTTCTAACCATTTAGCACTTAGGGTATTTTATATACCCTTGCTTCTTCACACGGAGAGTATATTAATACTCTCTTTTTGGGGTTCAACACCCGTACCTAAAACCCTCACTTAACTCGTTAACCAACCCCAACTTATAATAAAGGCCTTTGGCCCTTCCAATACTAGTGCCCTCGGCACTATTCACTTGAACAGTGAACCAAATTTCCGGGTTGCTACAATTATAGTCCATTCACCACACACATCATCCACAACACATAAGCATACATCCAACCCTTCCTCCATATTGTTTACCATCTTCCATTCATTGCATCCATAACCATTAACAACATTTCCAATTCCATAATAGCAAAATATAGCTAATAAATATCCTTAAATCACCTAAAATTCCCATTTCATACTCCAATATCTATAATCTAAGCATAAAATATGAAAAACATACATAAATCTTTATTTCCATCTTTCTATAACATACAATATCTTAATAAAGTTAGATTGGGAAGTATATCGACCTTAGGGATCATTCCTTCTGATCCAAAACGCTAGAGAAGGCTCCTCGAAGCTTTGGGGGCAATCTCCAAGGTTTATCCTTCTCCTTGAAATAATTTCTTCCTCTCCAAGTCAAAACTCTCTTGAAACCCTAGATTTTCCCCCAAATCTCTCCCAAATTAGGTTAGAAACTCTTTAAAGCCTAAAAACCTTGAATTAGAAGTGCTATTTATACCTCGGGGGTTCAAAACTCTGATTTTCGTAACTTTTAAAAAAATTTTAATCGCGACTTGTGATCGATCGTTACTCAACTGACGATCGATCGTCGCATCTGTTGTGATCGATCATCGAAGAAACAAAATCTCCTTAACTTTTTCTAGTTCCGCACTATCGATCCTCACAGTTATGCGATCGATCGTACACAAAACATAGGCTTTCCTAGGTTTCAAGTTCTGGGAAATCGATCGTTGATTCCCCTGCGATCGATCGCAGGCTCTGATTTTTCACCCTTTGATCATTTAAACATTTAAAACACTCTACTTAGTTTAGCGATGAATAAACATGCACAGTAACATAACACAAGACTATTCTACCTTTATTAAACAATATAAAAACAAGATTTCAGATTCGTGTCTCTACAGAACAAGGCTGAGTTGGTACGTGTCATTATTTCCTCCATGTCATATTGGTAAAAAGTGACCATCAACAATGACCCAACATAATAAATAGATAAGTGAGCTCCATCTGCAGTAGAAATGACTTAGTTACCTTAGTAAAACTTAACCTTATGGAGATAAGAAGCAATACTTGCCATATTGTTGTACATGCCATAATTAATATACCAAGGAGGCCAGCATTAAAATACCAAGGAGGTCAAAGGATTTACTTGACAGCTCGATTAGAGACCAGGCATGGACGATATGCTAAATCATCTCGACAGTAAGGGGCACCACTAGATGGAGGAGTAACCTTGACACTCACAAATGAGATATTAGTTGCAGTCATGTGGCTCTCTTTGGCCCTCTTCTTTTTCTTGCACTCATGGATGCTATGGCCCTAAATTCTGTAAGATAGCACTATCCATGCAGGTTGTAGTAAGGTGACCAAACTTGTTACACCCATAACATTGAACGTGAGATATGTTACGTTTTCTAGGTGCTAATGATGACTCCAAAAGAGTTGTTTCTGAGAAGTCAAGAAGGTGCAGTTGAGGACTTGAGTCATTTTTCTTATGCTAATAAATCACATATTACAACACTCATGTAAGTAAGAAAAATGACTGCAATTAAGCAAAACAGTCATACAATGCTCAAAGTCATGATGAAATTTATAAGAAATTACCTAGCATGAGTTCACTCTCGCATAGGCTAAAAAATAAAGATAGTAGTCATGGAGAACTCGGAATCCATCATTTACATCTTGGTCCAGATAGCGATTATTGCATTGTAGAATTCCTAAATAGTCCGATCACCGTGTTTCATTTGAGCCAATTCTTGTTCTAGTTGATACAATCGGGCTTTATTGCTTTGGTAAAAAATCATTTTTAAATAATCTCACGTAACTTTTGTTGTCTTGTATGGGGTTAGACCAATAGCAATATGTCATGTGGATTGAGTCCAATACCCATAATAAAATTTTATGTTCTTGATTTTTCACTCAGTCATCTCTTTGGAGGAATGAAGCCAGTGCTATCAACCAGATCTCATAATCCCGTCCTTCAAAGGAACTCATAAAACAAATAGATCACAGTTCGTAATTACTGTCATCAAACATTTTGTGAAAAGAAAAGTCTCTGTCACGAAGAAAGTGTAAGCTGTACACTTTGATTAGGTGTGTAATAAAACGACGTTATCAAGCACAATACCAACCAAAAAGGGAATGATGACTTCTCAAACAAAGAATAAAACCAATAATAAAAGAATACATCTTTAATCTTTCTCACGGTCTCTCAGCATAAGAGAGTGAGATCAGATCATGACAACCAATGGGGACTCCCGAAGAGTTCTATCGTACCCACAGGGTCACACGTGTCTCTGTTAACCTTATTAATTAAGGTTAAAATTCACTAATCTTAGGGGTCAAAAATTTAACTACCGTAAAAAAAAAATTTAAATTACTGACTCTAAGGATTAAAAATTTTGTAACCATAAATAAAAGATTTTTAATATATTTAAAAAAAAAGACAAGACTTATGAGATTCTTCCACAGGAACGAAAGAGGTTCGGTTTCGGGCCTGTTTAATTCGGTGGTTCCGGGAATTATCTGTTGGGAGATATGGTTATTCAGAAATTCTATTAGATTTGATAACTTTCGGAGGCCTTTTCAGAAAATTATTAACCGTATTGTGGACAGGGTTAATCAGGTAGCTCAGACTTGGGTTTTCACTTCGTGGTCGTCCAGAAGCGAAGAAGAGTTGAGTAATTATTTCCACATTACAAATTTCATTGGCTCAGGATTCTCTCGAGTTGGAACCCCTAGAGGTCGCCACGTGTCTCCTTTGACACCCCTTAACCATGGGTAAGGTTCACCCACCCCTAGGGTTCACTCACATCCTTGGTTTTTTTTTTTATTAATTATTATTTTTTAAATTAAAAAAATATTTTTAATATCAAAAAACTCTAAAAACAGTTTTTTTAATTTAAAAAATAATAATTAATAAAAAAAAAAAAAAACCAAGGATGGGTGAGTGAACCCTAGGGGTGGGTGAACTTTACCCATGGTTAAGGGGTGTCAAAGGAGACACGTGGTGACCTCTAGGGGTTCCAACTCGAGAGATTTTCTCGAGTTGAACTCGAGAAAATCCTGTGCCAATTTCATTACTCAGGTAAGGCATCCCATCCTTACTAAATGGCTCGTTCCTTCGCCGGGTTGGTTCAAATTGAATGTTGACGGAGCTTCTAGAGATAACCCTGGAATTGGCGGTGGCAGAGAAATTATTGGGGATTTTAATGAGAATATGAGGTTAGCTTTTCATTCCTTCTACGGTATTGGTTCTAACAATGAAACCGAGATTAGAGCTATTTTCGACAGATGTGCTTACCGTGATCACTTGGGTATTTAGAATATTATTGTCGAAAGTGATTCCAAAAACATGATCGATATGATTAATGATAAGATTGATACTTTTTGGAAGGGCTGGTACTGGAAAACGAACATTAAGCGTATGTAGGAAAACCGTAATATAAAGTTCAATCACGTTTTCCTTGAGAATAACTGTTTGTGCTGATTTGTTGGCGAATGAAGCTTGCAACTCTGGTTTGAACAAAGTCTATATGGCTATTGAATACTTGCCTCATACTCTGGAAAGGATAATTCGTACGGGTAAGATTGGTTTATTTGACATTAGGCTGTGAGGTCCTAGGTTATTGTTAGGGGCTTAGGCTTTATGTCCCTTTTGTTTCCTTCAATTTTTTTAATAAACAGGTAGGGGTTTGCCAAACCCCTCTCCCTCTCCGGGGGATGTTTGATCAAAAAACAAAATCTTAACCACGGTTAATAGGGGTTAACTGGAATACATGTTGACATATGGTTGCGATTGAGCTCTCTCTGAGTTCAATCATCATTGGTTGTAATCTGATTTCCGAGAGAATAAATTAGTAAAGGAGATCCGATCACAGTAAATTGTGTATGAACTCGACGAGAGTTCAACCACACTCACATGTCAATACGTGTCCCTTTTAAGGGAGTAACTTTTGTTAGTATAAATTGATGAGATCCAATCACAGACAATTGCAAATGAACTCTCGAGAGTGCAATTGCACCCACAAGTTAACACGTGTCTCTTTAACCATGGTTTAAATTTACTAACCCTTAAGGTTCAACAATCTAACCTTAATTTTTAGAAGACAAAAATATTTAAAAAAATTAACTTTACAATTTTGAAAATTTAATCCCATGGTTAAATATTTTCATAAAAAAAAATCTAAAACCAAGGTTAGATTGTTGAATCCTAAGGGCCGGTGAATCTTATAAAATGGACACGTGTTGAATGGCTGCCACGATCGGCTGTGATTGGATCTCTAAAATAACTGCCTCTTTTATATTTCTTAGAGCATCATCAACGTGCTCCATATCTCCATATATGGAGTTCATACTCCAAAAACCAACTCCAACCGTGCTCCATAATTGGAGTTCATACTCCAAATTGCTACAGTGATACTCCATATATGGAGTAGGAGAAAGAAAATGGAGATCAATCTCCAAAACACTATTGATTCTTGATTTTACATACACTTGATATTGAAGTGTATTACAATCCGAATTTGCTCCTTAGATGAGCTAATTAAAGACTTGAACACTCACTAAAAAATCTTCCAAAGATTGGAGTTGAATATCTCTTTAAAACAGATTTGGGGATTCTAGGATATAACTCAATAGATTTGGAATCTAAGCTTTGAATTGAATGATTGAATGATTGGAGTTATAGATCATCTCATTCTAGTTCATAAATTATTTCATTTTATAGCCCTTGCAAAGATATAGCTGTTGGAGATACATTGATTACAAAAGAGCCGTTACAGACATATTCTGAGTCCCGTAGAATATCATCGACAATATTAGAGTAACTCTGAGAGTTCGTCGAAAAGATTAAGCACAAAACATAACAGTAGCTCAGAAAGCTAATTTCGTCGCCGAAACTTCAGCACCCTTGGAATTTCGTCGACGAGATTAAGGCTTTTTTTATTAATCTCATTTTTAATCAACCTATATGATGGGTATGATTTGTTAGGTCAATTCTTTTGTCTTTATCATGATTTTAATCATTCTTTTAAGATGTTCTAGGTCCTTAGAAAGATATCCAAAATGGTCTTAAGGAACCTATGATTATGGGCATTCAACTTTCAAGCTTTAAGGACTTGTTACAAAAGTCTTAAGACACTCTTACTAAAATATAAAACAATTAAACCTTCTTGAGAGTTTCTCTTCATCTTCAACTTGATCTTGACTTGATTTATCTTCTTTGACTTTATGATCAATCTTCTTATTTTTTACTCTTCATCACTTGGATTGATATGATCTTTAACATCTTCAACTTGATCCAATTTGAATTTTTTTGACTTGATGATGATTCCTCTTTATAGATGATATCTTTTTCATTGAATGACTTTGCTAATGCTCTTTGTAAACTGATTTTCATATAAACTCAAATGAGACATTAGTAACATAAATCCCATTACATTATTGTGTTGTCATCAAAATCACTAATATTACCTTCGGTAGAAACCTAAAGGCTAACAATCTCCACATTTTTGATTATGACATAATAATGGAATGAAATAAGAAGAAGCTTCTTCTCAATAAATAAATGCAATACAATTTTTAGGTAATCTCCCCCTAAACATATGCATTAATAATTTTAAGATATAAATTCATTTGCATATATTTTAGATAAATCATTCACAAGTTTATGATATAATTATTGAATTCATTTGAATAAGTCATTATAAACAATTGATACGAAATTAAATATGTCATTTATAATTCCAATTTTAAATCAATTTAATTGACTTTTACAATTATCATTCCATTTGTATTTATTTCATTGAGTTTGGTCAATTACCATTCCATTTACATATATATATATATATTTAAAAAAAATCCTCTCAGAAGGAAAGAGGGGTTTGATAGACTATTTACATATTTCCCCTCTCTGGGATCATCAAAAAACAAGAATAAACATTACATGATACCAATACTAATTTAGTCATTTAGGTGCATGATACCAATTTTAATAATTTCAAGATACTTTTTGTCGCGACCCAAAATACCTCCTATGAGTTAGGGATACATTGACTCGTGACCGCCGTATCATACCTCCAGTATAATACATAAGGCAAACGTGAAGACCTGTCAGTGTAGAGCCCCAGAAATTGAGTTCACTGTTCATGTGAATAGTGCCCTTACATGGTGTGTGTGTAAAGGCCTAAGGCCTCCCATTGTGTTCTTGATATTATGATTAGTCAAGTGAGGGTTTTAGGTACATGGTTTGAGTCTTAAAAAGAGTGTAAAGATACTCTAATTGGGTAAAATAAAGGGTATAAAATATCCCAACTGTTTAAATGGGTTGTTGGTAAATAGTGCTAGTGCATGAGGCATAAAGAGGCCGGAGCCTCTCACGCATGTCAGTGTGAATTTAATTATCATTGAGGTGGGTTAAAAACCTATGGAGAAGGATTTATGAGGTGTGAGTAGGGTATTGGACACAAGGGAAAAGAGTGTGAAAACACTCGAGGTGTTCTAGGTGGTGAAAAGGTATGTCTCGGCATTTGCCTCAACTTTAGAGGGCTCTATTTTAGTCATCGTTGCTCGGAATTGAGTGATTATTGAATTTTCAGAAAGGCAATAGAACCCTCTTCAAGGTTCATGCTGATCACTTTCCCTGATTTTGAGTCGGGGTTGGGTCAAAAGTCCAATTTCCAAAGTCGGGACTGTTGAAAATCTGGGCTGTTGCAACCCATTGCAGACCAGTCCACTTTAGGGGCATTTTTGTCTACGAATAAAGAAGAATTATAATTTTTACAAAACATAAAAGTTGTTCCTCTTCGAAAGACAAATCCAACGCAAGTTGAATCGTCAAAATCGGACAAGCAAGTCAAAAGTTATGACCGAAATACCAAAGTACATTTTTGCAGAGCACCGATCACTACCGATCGCTCGGTCCACTACCGGTAGATCGGTCATAAGCACCGATCGATCGGTCCACTACCGATAGATCGGTCATCTATCGGTCCTACGCGTTTTGCAGAAATTTTATTAGGGTTTTTTTGGTCTTTTGGCCACTCCACCCTTATTTTTAAGGTTTGGCTCGAGCCAAGGGTGTTCACAAACACCCTTAGCAATATTTTGAGAGAGAGTAAAAGGGAAGAAAAGGAGTTTTCTCCTAGGGCATCAAGTGGAGAAAGATCAAGGGTTTAGAAACCCTATAGCATCCCAAAAGCTTGGATTTCTCAATCCACGGCTCAAGCACGTGAGGAGCACATTCTCCAAGCTCGGCAGCGTTCTTCCTCGACATTTTCAAGGGTTTCTTCCCCTATTCAAGGTTAGTACACCCTATTAACTTCTTTAGCAATAACCTAGATTCCTTTCTTGAAAATGATGATTTTTGGATCTTGTGTTCTTTCCTTTCCTTGAAATGCATTATTTTCCCTAATTATAAACAAGATAATTATTTGGTGAATGGGATGTGGATTGTTGGACATGGAGGCGATTGGATGCCGTATTGTGTGATGTGTGTGATGGAAAATGGTGGATGGGCATTGTACGAATAATGAACGCACGCCTTGTGTATGATGAAACATATGAACATTTAAGAACTTGAAATAATGTGGTTTGAATGTGTTACTCATTAGGTGTTTGAAAAAATGCATGAATGAGAATGCCAAGAATAAAATGAAGGAATTGGGAAATATGACTTGTGTAGTTTTCCTTAAAAGGGTGATTTTAAAACAAATGCTCTATATGTTTTCATTAAATTCCCCATGCCTATGCAATTACAAGAAATGCCATATTATGCTTTATTGTTTCATGTTAACATGATTATGAAAAAGAGAATTGAAATGCAATATATGTCCCTTGATTCATCTATGATAGTACGATCATCACGCATGCATGAACCAAACTTTTTGAATATAAGCATATGAAATAACAAGAAATAAGCATATGACAAGGAGGTTGGTAGCCCAGGGATGTGCGGGTGCTAGCCTCTGGCTCACAAGTTAAATTAACATGAATGTCAAGGGTAGGGCATATCCCTAGGATATGTCATACCTGGCTCACAAGAAAACACGATAATCAAGGAAATGAAGATGCTAATGTGTTCCGTTCCATCATAGTCCGGGCATTAGCTAAGCAAGTGAAACAAGTGAAGTTACTAATGTGTTCCGTTCAATCATAGTCCGGGCATTAGTAAGCAAGTTGCTAATGTGTTCCGTTCCATTATAGTCCGGGCATTAGCAAAGTAAAACAGGAAAGATACTAATGTGTTCCGTTCAATTATAGTCCGGGCATTAGTAAACAAGGATAACTAGTGTGTTCCGTTCCACCATAGTTCGGGCACTAGTCAAGTCAAGCATGAGGCTAATGTGTTCCGTTCCATTATAGTCCGGGCATTAGTCAAACAAGATACTAATGTGTTCCGTTCAATCATAGTCCGGGCATTAGTAAGCAAGTTGCTAATGTGTTCCGTTTCATTATAGTCCTGGCATTAGCAAAGTAAAACAGGAAAGATACTAATGTGTTCCGTTCAATTATAGTCCGGGCATTAGTAAACAAGGATAACTAGTGTGTTCCGTTCAACCATAGTCCGGGCACTAGTCAAGTCAAGATAAGGATACTAATGTGTTCCGTTCAATCATAGTCCGGGCATTAGTAGGCATGGTGCTAATGTGTTCCGTTCCATTATAGTCCGGGCATTAGCAAAGGAAAGCAAGAGCTAGTATGACCGTCCAAGTCATAGTTCGGGTACTAGTTAAACATGACACGCAAGAATAACAAGAACCTAGTATGTCCGTCAATTTCATAGTTCGGGTACTAGCTAAACAAGAACGGAACAAAGCATGTGTGATTCCCACGATACAAGAATAAGACGAAAATAAGTTGTAAATACGGCAAACGAGTTTCGGAAAATCACAAGAAGTATTATCAAGAACAAGTCATGACTTTTGAATACAAGTTTACAATGCATGAATTAAAATATGTTGTTCATGATTTACTTTACATTATTATTTCTTTTAGCTCCCGCACTCTGATTATGTACCTTTGATGAACTGTATCATGTATGACATATTAATGTTATTACTATTGTTAGCTAGTAGCTTGTACTCGCTGAGTATTCCATGCTCAGTCGTACTTTTTATATCGGCAGGTACAGTATGCGATTGGTGGACTCTTGTCCCTTGGATCGAGGTAGCTCAGTGTAAGCAGGAGATCCTTCGGATGGTTAACTAGATATTAGGAGGCTTGGCATATGGTCAATGGTTGGGATGAGTTAGCGAGAGAGACATGTATTGGGGTTCTTGTGTTTGGGGATGTTGTCTCACTTGAGTTGGGACTCAAGTGGAGGAGTTCATGTTCATGTTGTAAATCCTATTTAATTATTGTAATCAAATGCACTTGGAATATAGTTAAGTATTTAAAGAAATTTCTAGTTCTCTATTTTGCATGCCTTGTATACTCTTGCAGGTTGATTTAAGGTTAGGTCACGTCGCCAAAGTATCCTAACTCCTAGGGGGTATTTTGGGGCGTTACAGTCAGAAACACAACATATCTAGCGGAAGCGATAAAGAATGCACAGCAGAATAAAATACTAAACATAGCGGAAGCAAAACAATAACTCCTATAACTTGGTTCAAGTATGAACCAACCAAAGTATATACATGTGAGAAACCCAAAAGTGGAGTGGACAAACCCCACACACATAACAAAATAACATCTTAGAGTTCTAAGTCTGCCGATCAACAAAAGTCGAAGTCTCGACACCTATCTATAGGACCATCGTCCTGATAATGATCCATGGAAGGCTCCGGGTCGAAGTACTCTTCCTCCAACCATGGTTCCGTGCCACATAGATCAAACGGAGCCCGAGCACCTGCCGATGATAACAAATATCGGCTGAGCGTGAAATACTCAACGTATACAAACCAATAACAATAAAGCAATATAGCATGGAGCATACGAAGCATGGAGACTGAAATCCTTGAAGCATGTAAGAGCATAGAAACCATATAAAGCATGTGAGATGAGATCCAAAATCCGAAAACCAAAACTATAACCGTGTGAGTACATCGATAATCATAGCCTTGTGAGTTCTTGTGAGTTCATGGAGTTACTTAGAGTTATTTATGATCCGTAGAGGCATAGAGATACTTTAGAGCACAACATAGAGCCAATACCATAGAGATCTTAGAGCATTTCCTTTATGATCCGTAGAGCTTGTGAGACGATCTTAGAGCTTATCATAGAGTTCATTGTGAGCATAGTATGATCCGTAGAGCTTGTAAAACGATCTTAGAGAAATCATAGAGTTACTTAGAATCGTTCCTTATTAGTCTTTTTGTGAGAAACACCTTTTCGCATGTTAAGAAATCCATGGAAAACATTGATTTATGCAAGACATGCGAGCATATGAGCATATGAGAGAAATCATCATATTAAAGCATAAAAATCCCTTAGAGGTATTTCATCAAACACTTAGAGTGCATCATAATAGTATCTTTCACCCAAGTATATAAACTACATACTTTCACATTATAAACATCCAAGATATATATACATAAGTAGTATAGATTTAGAAGAACATCGTTTAGTAACTTAGTAGGATTGCAAGATTGGTAGTAGAGTGTATCTACCTTGGTGAAATCAAAGACTTTGATTCCCAAAAGCTTGAACAAGCAAGAACCTTGAGTTTTTGGTTGAGAATCACCAAAGAAAATGGAAGAACCTTGATCTTCCACAAGCTTGATCAACAAGTAGTTCCTCTCCTTCTTCTCCTTTTCAAAATCTTCCAAAATAGGGCACAGAGAATTTGTGAAACCCTAAGGCACGAACCCAGCCTTTATATAGGCAAAAGGTGGTGGCTAAAGTCTTAAACACCCTTAATGAAAAAAATCTGCGTATAACCGATCGATCGGTGGTACAGACCGAGTGATCGGTGGCTTACCGGTTGATCAGTGGTTTCAGCCGAGCGATAGGTTGAAAACACCCTCTGGAAAATTTCTCCATACAAAAAAGTTAACCAATCGATAGCTAACGATCGATCTGTAGTTGACCGGTCGATCGGAGGATGGCACCGAGCGATCGGTGATCCTCTGTTTTACTGTAAAACCTTGTTTACACTACTTGAACCTTCTCCAATATCATTCTATCACTCTTTTATGCTTAACACATGCTCCTTAGTGATATCCAGGCCCATTAAAACATGCACGTCATAAATCCAAACTCGTATATTAACATAAAGCCCATTAGTGCACAAAACCACACTTGAGCACTATTCACACACTATTCATCACTTAGTGCAATAAAGATTCGGGGCTCTACACTTTTTATACATGCATCATATCAAAATTTTTCAAAAATTTATGTTCGGACATGTCAAACATCATCTCAAATCATATACCACACATTCATCATCCATGACTTCTTTCAAACATATTCATCATGCATTCATCATTTCATTTCATTTCATATTCTCATAACATCAAGCATTCATCATTTCATAATATTATCCAACAAGCATACACTTTTCCAAAAACAGAAACATATCATCAAAACATTCATCATTTTCCAAACATTCAATGTATGTCAAAAACATCATTCAATATTTTAAAAACTTACAAATCAAAACATTATTCATATGGACATAATCAATCATCGAAAACATAAAAACATATTAAGCAAAATAAAAAAAGTATTACATCTTTCATATTAATTTCATTAATCATACTTCCTTCTTCATGGATATGACCTTCATGAACAAGTTCAAGTAACTCCCTTAGGTACCCAAACTCTTTTGGGTCCAACTTAATTAGCTTTTGGAAGAATTGTTCCCTTGGAAACCCAAGTTTGTTTTACTCTTTTATTTCCAAAAAATGTATAATGAGTACTTGAAGAGCTAGTAGATGACGTGAAAAAAGTTTTGATAATTCTTTTGCTTAATTTTTAGGTTATAGTCAAGATTGGCTTTATCAAAAACATATCTTTGATTTCCTAGGAATGTATCGAAGTTCTTTTTCCCATTTGTGAACTTAGTTACAATGTAGGTCAAGTCCTCAACCTTAGCATTTAATTCATCTTTCTCTATGGTTGATACTTGAGGCCTAAATGCAATTCCTTCTTTTTCCTTTTTCAAATTCTCATTTTCCTCTTTTAAAATCTTATTTTCATTTTGAAAAAACTCATTTTTATTTGAGAGAGAAGAATTTTCCTTTTTAAACTTTTTGTTCTTAGAGGTCATTATTCTAAATTCATCATAAAATTCATCAAAAGCTTCTCTTAGTTCATCAAAACAGAGAGATTCATTGAAGTTAGAATTTACCTCATCTTCATGTCCCATGAGGCATAGATTGGCAATTTCTTCATCGCTTGAGCAAAGATCCAATTCCCTATCATCGGAGTCATCCCAAGTTATAGTCTTCATAGCTCTTTTCTTGAATTTTTGGCTCTACTTGAGTTAGAGGCACTTAGGCTTGATGTATCCTGACTTTTTTCATTCATAGCAAATGATGTCTTCTTCTTTGCTCAATTGTTCTTGATGATTTCTTTGACGAATTCTTTCTTAAATGCTCTTTTCTTGAGGTTCTTCTTATGCTTCAAGAATTTCTTAAACTTTCTTACTATGTGAAGTATCTCCTCGTCTTTTTTACTTTCATATTCTTCACTATCACTCATTTGAGAAGATTTTAAGGCATGTCTCCTCTTTAGTGTGGGCTTTTCATCTTGTTTCCTCAGAATGACTTCATGAGTCATTAGTGCTCTAAGAAGTTCGTCCATTGGAAGTTTGGTGAGATCTTTTTGCTTATTGGATGGTCATCACATTTGGAGCCCAATTCTTTGGTTGCGAGCAAAGTATCTTCCTCACATTTTCTGCATTAGAATAGACTTTTCCAAGAGAATTTAACTTATTAATAATGTTAGTGAATTTTGTAAACATAATGGAAATAGGTTCATTTTAAACAATTCATAATTATGAACTAACATGCTAATTTTTCTTCTTTAACTTAGTTTGCCCCTTCAAAAGTAATTTAGAGTTTATCCCAAATTTCTTTAGTCGAGTAACAAGCTGAGACTCTATTGAATTCTAATGGACTCAATGCACAATATAATTTTCTTATAGCTTTGACATTGAGTTGAACAAGTCTAATGTCGGCTTTTGACCATTCTGTTGGACATTATGCCCTAAAAAATCATTTAGATTGTAAGATTTGTATTGATTAGATTAATAAAGACATCTTCTTTATCTATTCTGAATTCATTATAGGTAATTGACAAGATCATGAGATGATTTATACGATATGAGATATCGAACAAGGTCCCTAGGATATATTGTAGGCAAGCTATGTGATTGGCTATGGATTGACATAGGTAGATATAGTTGTCCAGTTCCTTATACCTTCTAGAGTCACAGTTATGGGTGAAACTGGGCACTTCACTTATATAGTTGCCACAATGCTTAGATGTTTTCAATGGTTGAGATGTAGTTTTATCTTAAACTATTGTAGTGAATACTACACATCGGCATATGGGTGCTTAAATGTACATTGATTGATTGCATACAATGAGAGACCTCTTGCATAAACATAGTATCAGATAGATGGTCTCTCATTCACATTGAACAGATTTGATGATCCTTAGATCTGATGAGTTCATTTATAACTGACCAGTGATCTGGCTGGTTTGATTGCACCTATGTACTCTCTACCCGAGGGACTACGATAAGGTGACAGTTAGATAATCAGAAAGCTGTTCGAGTTATGATGAATATCAAACAAGAAATTCATGCTCATTAAATTAAGAGATTATCCAAGTTCTGGGGTAAGACAGTCCATTAAGCTAAAAGCCTTCGCAGGTGATTTTGAAATCAAATATATTTTTTTAATAAAATTTAATATATTTAATAAAATATATATTTTAATGTTTTAACATGTGAAATAGTATCTTATTGTTTAATCAAAAGTCTTGAAACCCCGGATGATGTACAATAGGCTATGGGTTAGATAGTATCTTAATCTCAAAGGCCTATTAGTGGTAATGTTAATGGAAAGATTATTCGAATGTATTAGTTCATGTGGCGGGATCCCTATTTGTTTATGTTCTTTCACTGGTATTCAATTGCAATATGGATATCTCACGTCATTTGCAATTCTAGTGTTCTTCCTATTAAGGGTCAATGGGATAACACTAGGTAAGCTAGGATTAGAATGTCCCAGAGCAATCTGTGGAGGTGCTGTCGTGACTCAAAACCCACCCTAGGAGTTAGAGTGAATCTTGGACGACTTATCATGACCTACATAGCATGCTTGACAAACCATCCTGCAAAACATACGGAGCATATACAATAGAGGACACAATAGCGGAAGTATAAACTAAACATGGCACAGCGGAAGTCTAACAAAACCTCTACGTATATACATGTGAACCCAGTTTGTACAAAATGAAAACAACGAAAAAAAGATGCGGACATGCCCTTCCAAAATACATGGGTATATAAATCTCACATGCTCTCCCACAATCACTTAAAACCTACCACCTAATAATAGCCATCTACACGAGGCTCCTCAATAGAGGCCTCCTTGACGTACTCCTCTTCCTCCCATAGACCGGGAGCACATATGTCAAAAGGAGCGAGATCACCACTAACACCTGCCGACATCAAAAGTACGGCTAAGCATGGAATGCTCAGCTGATACCCAATACTAACCAACAGTTATAGCATAATAATAACAGAAATAAGCAAGAAGCAGTTCATATAGTTGACAGGAAAAGTAAACAGTTGATAGTTCATGCTTGCATCATATCAAAGTCGGAAAAACTCTTGAAAACATCATGTGCTTGTCTTGACTTGAAATACTCCTTTTGTGTTTGAAAACTTGTCTTGTCATATTCTGTCTTGCTCGTTTTGTCGTGTCATGCCATGTCTTGCTTGTCGTGTCATGCATGTTATGCCATGAAATTTAAATGTGCATGCTTGCTTGCTTGACTGGAAAATAAACATGTTCATGCTACTTGTGAGGGAAGGTGGCTTAGAACCCCCTTTTCCAAAATGAAATACAACTTGTGAGGGAGGGGAAAACCCTCTTTAACAAAATGCATCGAAAGTAAACATGCATGCTTGGGGTCTTGTTTGGCTTGTTCTTTTTTTTGTCAAAAAGCAAGGCAAAACATATCTTAACATGTGCCCTACCTCTATTTACCAACCCTTACGTTTGGCCTTATCATGGTATTCGTGAATCGAGAATAAAACCATTGTTCTTGAAAACCACCGATAAACCATGTCATGCATGCCGTGCTTATGCAATCGTGTACATAATATAGCTTGGAATAAATATGACATATGGAGTTCGGTAATACATCGAATAGCATTCATTTCAACTCATAAGTAAATTCATGCCGTTATGAAAAGCAATTAATCACACTATCACAAACCCTAGCAATTTCCATATGCTTTAAGTCATGCTTTTCTTGATTTAGGATTCATTTTCTTCACCTTGACATTTCATCAAACATATGGTGTGTACATTATGGTTAGAACCTACATCTTGATTTTCTACTTGGATCAACGTTCATAGGATACATGTGTATTCATTATTTGGTGAAATACCCTTCCCAATTAGTTCATCACATCACATAAACATGACATCCATCGCCCAACATTCACCTCCATCTATTCATCCAATCTCATAGCATATTTATAATTTAGGGAAAACAAAGAATAAGAAAAGAAAAGAGAAAACATGACTAGGAGGGTAGCATAGGGTACCGACCTTGAAAAGATGAGAAAAACACTTTGGAACATGCGTGGGGTTGCTGTCGAGCTTGGAGGACATGCTTCTCACATGCTTTGCCTTGGATTTGAAGAATCCAAGCCTTTTGGAAGATCTAGGGTTCTCAAACCCTTGATTCCATTGTCAGAACTCTTTGTAGAGATTTCTCTGAAAAAATATTAGAAGCTCGATCCTTGTTCTTCGCTATCCCCACGAAGCTTTAGAATCTCCTTTGAAATTATAGAAGCAAGAGGAAGAAGATGAATCAATGGTGTAGACATTCTATCACCAATAATACGAAGGTTAAAAACCCTAGATTTGCAAAACCCAACTAGGACCACCAATATAGCTCACGAAAATCCCTAGAGGTCTCCCCTAGGGCTCATGGTTTGGAGAGAGAGGGGAGAGGAGAGCAAACATTCTGGAGAATTCTACTTAATGGTCTAGGGTGTTGGGGTATTTATAGACTAAGATCTTATCCTAATCCTACTCTAACTTGATCTTATCTAGTAGGATTTATTAATTAACAATAACTCTTATTATTAATTAAATAAACTCTTACTTAATCTAAAACTACTTTAGTTATAATAATCCTATTAATTAAAGAGTCCCTATTATAAAAGGATTCCTTAATTAAAAGGGATAAGTCAACATCCTACACCAAAGTAGGAAACCTAGTCAAACTAGGAATCCACAAAGGGGGGGAGGGGCGTGAGGATCTATGGGGCATGGGATTTGAGGAGTTAAAACTCCTTATTGTAATCTAATTACAATAACATCTTAATCCTAATTGCAATCCAACACTTGGATTTTAATTCCACAATAAAAGGAATTATATTTCAATAATTATTCAATTAAACAAATCCTAATCCAATTAGGATTCCTCAAGTGGGCGCCCCACCCTAGGATTTAAACCCATGGGCTTTGGCCCATATTAAAGGTCCATTTTAATGGGTTTATGGATATCGGTCAAACTCATTTCCCCTTTAATCAAATAATTACTAAAATAATCCCTTAGTTTAAATTAACAATTAATTTAAACAATAGATTAACTATTAATCCATTTAATTAAATGATTAACTTTTAATCACTTAAAATAATTGATTAACTTTCAATCAATTATTGAGCTTGTATTTCTTATGTGAGCACCTCCACAGATTGCTCTGGGACATTCTTACCCTGGCTTATCCAATGTTATCCCATTGACCCTAAATGGGAATTACATCGGAATTGCAAGTGACGTGAGATATACATGTTGCAATTGAATCCCAGTGTATGAGCATTAACCATTACGGATCCCGCCACATGAACTTTTAAATTCGATTTATCCTTCCAAATACATTATCCCTAATGGACCTTCGAGATTGACATAATATCTAACCCATAGCCCAATGCAAATCATCTGGGTTTCCAAGATTTATGATTAAGCCATGAGAAGCAATTTCTCATGAAAAAAATCCTTTTATAAGTATAATACCTTTTAATAAAAGTATATTTCAAAACTTATTTTGTTTTCAAAATCACCTGCACAAGATTTGAACTTAATCAACTGTCTTACCCGGAACTTGGATAATCTCTCAAATTAATGAGCATGGATTTCTTGTTTAAAATTCATCATGACTCGAACAACTTTCTGACTATCCAACTATACATGTATTGTACTCCCTAAGTTAGAAAATATGTTGGTGGAATCAAAGCAGTCAGATCACTGCCCAGTTATAGATGAACTCCTCAGATCTAAGGATCATTGAAACTGTTCAATGTGAATGAGAGACCAACTATCTAATAGTATGTTTATGCAAGAGGTCTCTCATTGAATGCAATCAGTCAGTGTACATTTAAGCACCCATATGCTGATGTGTAGTCTCCACTACAATAGTTCGAGATAGAACTACATCTCAACTATTGAAAACATCTTAGCATTCTGGCAGCCATATAAGTGAAGTGCCCAGCTTCACCCACAGCTGTGACTATATAAGGTATAAGGAATTGGAAAGTTATATCTACCTGTGATAATCTAATCACATAACTTTCCTACAATATATCCTATGGACCTTTATTTATATCTCATATCGTATAAGTCATCTCATGATCATGGTCAATTACCCATAATGAATACACAATAGATTAAGATGAAGCAATTATTAATCAAATTAATAAGGTTCTAACAATCTAAATGACTTTTCTGGGCATCATGTCCAATAATCTCCCACTTGCCCTAAAAGTCACTGTGCCATAGATTTCAATCCCATACGGTCTAAGTGTGTTACAATAACTTTATCTGATAAAGCCTTGGTCATCGGGTCTGCAACATTAAGTTGAGACCTAGTCTTTGGAACAACTACATCTTTCTTGTCTTCTCAATAATCTCATTAATGAGAAGTTACTTCCTCTATGTGAAAAGTAAGCATATAATCCCTAGTCCTTTTCAGGTACTTCATGATGTGGTTCACTGTAGTCCAATGATTAACACCTGGATTGCTTTGGAACCGACTAACAACTCTCACTGCATGACAGATATCCGGTCTAGTACATAACATGACATACATGAGGCTCCTAACTACCGAAGCATAAGGGCACCTCTTCATCTGCTCGATCTCATCAGCTGATATAGGGGCCATCTTTTTAGACAAAGTGACACCATGTCTAAAAGGAATGAGTGTTGTCTTACAATCACTCATACTGTACCTAGACAATATCTTGTCTATGTAGGAAGTTTGGCTCAATCCCAACATTCGGTATTTTCTATCTCTCAAAATCTTTATTCCGAGAATATATGATGCCTCTCCTAAGTCTTTCATTGAGAAATGCTGAGAAAGCCATATCTTGACTGATGACAACATCCCTACATCATTCCCAATGAGTAGGATGTCATCTACATAAAGAATTAGGTATACTACCGCTCTCCCGCTATCCTTCTTGTATATACAAGATTCTTCCAAATTCTTTTGGAATCCAAATTATTTGATCAAAAGATCAAATCTTTGGTTCAAGCTTCTTGAAGCTTGTTTCAAACCACATATCGACTTGTTGAACTTGTATACCATGTTCTCCTGGTTAGGAGCAATGAAGCCTTCTGGTTGCTTCATATAGATGTCTTCATCTAACATTCCACTAAGGTAAGCAGTTTTGACATTCATTTCCCATATCTCATAGTCATGGTGTGCAGCTATAACTAGTAATATCCTGATGGATTTAAGCATAGCTACAAGTGAAAAGGTATCCTCATAATCAACTCCTTGAATTTGAGTATAACCTTTTGCAACAAGTCTAGCTTTATAGGTCTCTACGTTACCATCGGCACCCTTCTTCCTTTTATAAATCCATTTGCATCCAATTGGCCTTATACCATCTGGTGGATCTACTAAAGTCCAGACACCGTTGTCATACATGGAATCTATTTCAGCATTCATGGCTTTATTCCATTGAGACGCATCTACATCCAATGTAGCTTTCTGATAAGTATTAAGATCTTTATCCTCATCATCAGGGGTAACTAGATAAACTTCATTATTGTAATACTGAAGTCTATCCGGTGGTCTAGAAACTCTTTCAGACCTTCTCAGTGGAACAAAAATAGGAGAAATTAAAGCGGAAGGATTAGGTTTAGTTTTGATACTGGCTGTGTCGTCTTTCATCTAATGAAATTCAACCTTCTTAAGATGATCCATTTCTTCCTCCAAGAAAGTGGCATGAAGCCTAACAACTATTGTTTGGGCTGCCTTGGAGTAGAAATAGAAACCCTTAGTTTCTTTTGGATATTCTAAAAAATTCTATTTCTCTGTCTTAGATTCCAATTTAGTGGGTTCGAGTTTACGAACATGCACAGGACAACCCATACCCTTAGATGTTGTAAACTAGGTTTTCGCCCAGTACACAATTCATAGGGTATAAACGGAATAAACTTAGATGGAACCCAGTTTAGAATATAAATGGTAGTTTGTATAGCATATCCCCAAAGATATGAAAGAACATCGGCATGGCTCATCACAGAGCGAACCATATCTAATAAGGTCTGGTTTCTTCTTTTAGAAACTCAATTTTGTTGTGGAGAGGCAGGACTTGTCCATTGCGAGATAATCCCATTATCCCTTAAGTAATCCATAAACTCGTTAGTAAGGTATTCACCACCTCGATCTGATCGAAGTGGCTTTATGGTTTTGTTAGTTTGATTCTTAACTTCTAATCTGAATTCTTTGAACTTTTCAAAGGTGTCAGATTTGTGTTGCATCAAATAGACATATCCATATTTGGAATAGTCATCGGTAAATGTGACAAAATACCGGTATTGACCTCGTGCAACAATGTTAAATGGACCACATACATCACTATGTATTAATCTTAACTTTTCTTCGACTCTTCCTATCTTTTTAGGATAAGGCTTCTTGGTCATCTTCCCTTCGAGACAAGACTCGCATGTAGGGAGTGGTTCTACCTTGAGGAAGTCAAGGGGACCATCTATTACTAACCTCTTGATCCTATCAAGATTAATGTGACCAAGTCTCTTGTGCCAAAGATAAGTAGACTCAGTACAATTTCTCTTCATTCTAGACATTCTAGATGATGAGACATTGTCACTTTGCAGACATTCATTATTTACCAATGGAAATATCAAATAAAGACCATTAATTAGATTACCAGTTATCAAGACCATTCCATCTTTCTTAATTTCAATAATTGAATTAAAATTGATAGAGAATCCATAAAATAAGAGTCTAGATACTGAAATCAAATTTTGATGTGCTGAAGGCACATAAAAGCAGTCTTCTAAAATTAATGTCTTTCCATTAGATAAATAAAGAGTAAACAAGCCGATTGACTTCACTACAACATTTGCACCGGAGCCAACTTTAAGCTTCTGCTCCTGTTTGGTCAACTTTCTGGTTTCCTTGAACCCCTGCAAAGAATTACTAACGTGTACAGTGGATCCAAATGACACGCACCATGAGTTAGGAGGACCGTCCAAAAAGTTAGACTCAACAGTAATATGTACTTCAAAGTATCTCATACCTTGAGTACTTCCGCTATCCTTCTTAAGAGTTGCGAGGTAAGTCCTACAATTCCTCTTCCAGTGGCCTATTTTACCACAGTGAAAACACTTTTCGTTGCCTTTGTTTTCCTTGCTAGCTGTCCTTGAAGAACCTTTGGCAACTCTTGCCTTACCCTTATTGTCTTTAAGCTTTCCTTTGCCTTTCTTCCATTTTCTAAACTTTTTACATTTCTTGGAGGTATCAGGTTTATCGACGACTAAAGTTTCACCTTTAGTTGACTTTTTGATCAAATCTTCTGCAACCACAAGTGAGTTCATAAGCTCACTTGGTGACATTTCACTCTTGTTCATGTTATAATTTAACACGAACGAATTGAAGGACGGAGGGAGTGACTGCAGAACAGTGTCAACTTGAGTGATGGCATCCATCTCTCCACCAAGAATTTTCAGTTCATTCAATAATCTCATCATCTTTATGATGTGTTCCCTGACTGGAGTTCCCTCAGTCATCTTGGTGATAACAAGGGATTTCAACTTTACTTGTCGAGCTGACCTATTTTGCTCACCAAACATCTCATGAAGGTTTAGCAAAATGTCAGAAGCCTTATCCATGTGTTCATGCTGGCTTTGTAAAATGTTAGACATCGAAGCCAGTATGTAACACTTGGTCATCTGATTGGACCTTTCCCATTGCTCTAACTCAGCCTTTTAGGCCGGTGAAGCATCTGGAGGAATTTCGGGCTTAGGTGTCTTAAGATATAGGTCAAGGTTATCCACGACAAACACAATTTTAATCTTTCTTTTCCAGTCTACATAGTTAGTTCCTACTAACTTTTCATCACGAAGAATTTCAGTTAATGGGTGTAGGCCTGTCATAATCTAACCAAATGACAAATAAGATAGTATTAGGGATCCATTGTACTCATTAATACCAATTAGATTATGGGTCTGTTTCTAATGGTATTTCCAATTTAGGAAGAATTAATTGGCATCGAAAACCTAGACACTGGCTTAATGTGATCCTGCCTTTGGGCACATCATCACATTGCCTTGAATAAGCAGATGGAAACTATCTTCTCCAATTTTATAGATCTCATCTTGTGAATTCTGGAGTATCGATCTATTGTTTGATCTATAAGGGATGTTATACTCACGCTTTGGCGTTATTGTATAATATCTCTTATTCATGTGCCCATCTACCATGAACCTAATAAACCCCTAATGAAAACTCCCACTTTGGCGTTATTGTTCCCACTATTTGCTTATTCAGTTTTCACCATGTTCACTCATAAGTGAGAGGGATTGGGCCTGGCTTTGGCCTATCAGCTTACTCACACTCCCAACTATAGGATCACATAGTGTATGGTAGAAGATCATAATATTTAGGTACTTGTCCCTAGTCTTATATACACATGATATATCAAGAGCAATTATTTCAACAGATTAATTAAACATATAAACAAATATCATCTCATGATAAATAAACAGCAGTTATCATCTTATGATAATAAAACATTAGTATACAATATTAATCATTATGGGTCAATAAATTAACATGCATGGATGCAAGGGAATGTGATAAGAACAAAGGTAGCTCGTAAACTCCTTCGCGATCCCTTCCTTTATCATCTTATCTAGATCACATCACAACATCCTCCTTCGCAGCATGTCCACCAATGCATTAAATAGAATTTAAATGGCATTAGGGAAACCAGTATTCTATTCGCCCTTTTCAGGGAAACCGAATGAATCTGCCCTTTACAGATTGCTAAAACCTACTACATATTAACCTCTAGTATGAATGCATGAATGGTAAATAATTTATCATCTATTATGACCCATAACTATAATCTCATATAATGTAGAACCCCGAAACTTTTGCCATGTATTTAAAAACTGTGCTAAGGCATTTTGCCTTTATAATCCTTCTATTTCTATGAAATCAGAAAATTTAAGAAACTCTAAGTGTTAGGAAGTAGTATTCCTAAGTCGGACATATCGAAAACTCGAGTTACTGAAACCCATTTGCGGATCAGTCGAATTTAGGGGTAATTTGGTTAATAAATAAAGAAGAAATTGGAAATTCTAAAACATTAGGAATGTTCTTCTTTGAAAGACGAATCCAACGCAAGTTGAATAGTCCAAAACGGACAACCGAGTCAAAAGATATGGCCGAATTACCAAAGTAGGGGAAAATGGAAGAAAATAACAAAATCTGGAGGGTTCGATCGATTGCTAGTCAGGTGCGATCGATCGCATGCAGGCGATTTGGGTCCTAAACTCTCGAGGTTAGATGTGATAGATGGATCCTCAGGTGCGATAGATCGCAGGGATCTACGATCGATCGCAAGAGTGTGCGATTGATCGCATGCAGAGGGAAATCAGACCAATGTATTCAGGTTCATGTGTGATAGATCGTAAGGACCTGCGATCGATCGCAGATAAATGCGCGATCGATCGCATATGGTAGCAGATTCTGAATTTAGGGGTTTTGAACCCTTGCCTTGTTTAGGGATCCCATTTGGGGATTTTCTAAACCTAAGGAGAGAAAGAAGTGGAAAAAAGAGGAGGAGAGATTGAAGGCAAAATCCAAAGAGGGCTTTGGGATTGAGATCAAGGGAGCAAGCTTGAGGGATTCCAAGTTAGAACCATCCTCAATTAAAGGATTCCTCAAAGATCAAGCTTGATCTTCAAGGTTAGTACACTCTACTAACTTCTCTAGCAATACTCTATGCTTTCTTCTTTTAAAATCATGATGTTGATCTTGTATTCCCTTTCCCTTGGAAACATACTATATATCCAAAACCTAAACAAGATAATGTGAATGAATCTGGGATGTATGAATGGATGAAATGGGTTGAGGAGTTTGGATGCCGTGTTGGTTGATGAATGGGTATTGGAAAATGGTGGATGGGCACTTCAAACATAATAAATACATTTTGTGTGGTGTGATGAAATATATGCATTAAGAAATCGAAACAAATGACTAGGAATGGGATTGCATACCAAGTATTTGATAAAATGCTTAAATGACGTATTGAATAAATGAACTGGAATTATGAAAGCATGTATTGAGCTAATTATGTCTAACTGCCTACCTTGATCGAATGCCCTACATGTTATCCATATTGCTTTATGCTTATATTCAAAATGGGAACGCTATGCTTATGTGATCCCCTTATCCAAGCATATCATCAGGATTGTCACTATTGGCACGCACACGAGCATGCATGGTTGCATGAACCGGGCTTTTCAAGAGCATATGCATATAATAAATCAACAAGAAAACATTGCATGTGAAGGAGGTTGGTAGCCCAGGGAGATTCAGGTACTAGCCTCTGGCTCACAAGAAAACCCAAAACACATATTGTCAAGGAGGTTGGTAGCCCAGGGACATTCGGGTACTAGCCTCTGGCTCACAAGAAAACCATATATCAAGGAGGTTGGCAGCCCAAGGAGATTCGGGTGCTAGCCTCTGGCTCACAAGTTACAAGATGCAAGTTTACAAGATGATGACAAGACATTCATGCCTGAACGCATACATGATTTTTACAAGGCATACCGAGACATGGAAACGGGTTTTCAAGCATGAGTTTTATCGGCGTTTTTGAATTCATGCACGTACATCACGATGATAATATTGCTCCATGTTTAATATTGTTTAATTCTATGATTTTACTATTGCCTTGAATTGATGATTGGTATTGTATTACTCTTTGCGGGTTTATTATTGTTATGGTTAGCTAGTAGCTTGTACTCTCTGAGTATTCCATGCTCAGCCATACTTTCATGCCGGTAGGTATCGAGGGAGCCCTCAACCCGGAGCCTTGGGTCGAGGAAGAGTATATAGAGAAGAGAGAGCCGTCTATCCCCCTGCAGCCCCAGGCGGATCGGGACCTCGACGTGTGGCCGTACCTCAACTACTGTTGAGGGGCGAGTACGAGAGGATTTTGTGTATTTTGATGTTTTGATAGGTGGGGCTATCCACCTTAGACTTAGGCATGTTTTGTATATAAATATGTTCACTTGGAATACTATTTTGGAAATCTTAGAAGAAAAGAAAAAGTTATTTTACGCTTCCACATTTATGTTTAGCTTCCGCGCTATGATTATCATTGTTTAGTACTGTAATTATCTTGTTCATTACAGGATGGTTTGGCAGGTACGTATAGTCATACTTAAAGTATCCCTTAACTCCTAGGGGTATTTTGGGGCACGACAGAGGTGGTATCAGAGCCCTAGGCATTAGAGTCCCTAGGGTTGCTTAGTACTAGATACCATAATTGAACAAGGCATTAAGTGTTAGGAAAGAGTTGTATTCCAAGTATGGACTAACAAGTTAGTCCTAGTCAAAATAGGTTGAATCTCAACCAAACTTAGAGTCCTACGCTAGGAACACGGATTGTATGTATGATGTTGTGTTGTATACCATGGGTGCATTAATTTTGTTGTGCTTACTAAATATGCTTGATGAATATGTATTGAGTGAATTGCGAAATTTGTACTAAATGCGTATCCAAGTTAGACTCATGTTGTATTGTCGTTCTCAGGAGAAATCATGAGACGCAATACTTGGGGTCACAGGTACAAAACGAGGGGCAATGAAGGTGATGCTCCATCGGGTGATGATCAACCCGACTTTGCCTAAGCATTCGCGTCCATAGCCGAGACTTTGGCTATATTGGCGGTAAGGCAACCGGCCACTCCGCCTAATGCCGCACTTATACCGACCCCTCCTAACCGAGCTCAAGCGGGATAGAAGCTTTCCGGAGAATGAGGCCTCCAACTTTTTGTAGAAGCATTGATCCACTTGTTGCTGAGGGTTGGATCCGGCAACTAGAAAAGATCTTCTCCGTGTTGGCACCTACTGAGGTAAAGAGGGTTACTTGGGCCGCCTTTATGCTGGTAGGCGAGGTCGACCATTGGTGGAAATCCGTACTTTAGACCCGAGAGTTGAACCGACAAGGTCAAGATTGGACTTGGGAAGAATTCTTGGATGTTTTCAACAAGAAGTACTTCCCAGTCGGGATGAAAGAGAAGATGGAAGTTGAGTTTATTACCTTGGAGCAAGGTAATATGTCAGTAGCCGCTTATGAGGCTAAGTTTTCGGAGCTATCTCGGTTTGCTCCACACATGATAGCGGCCGAGGCTATGAAAGCCCAGAAATTTGAGAGGGGATTAAAGGCCTACCTCAAGGACCAAGTCTCAATGTTCCGACATGAGACATATTCAGAAGTTGTGGACAAGGCACTTTTGGCCGAGTCGAACTCCGAGGAGTTCTTTAAAAGAAGAGGAATGAAGAAAGGACAGTCAAGTAGTTCAGGGGAGAAAAGAGCAAGGACTAGCTTGTATTAGTCCACAGGGCCAGCTCAGTCACAGAGGATATATTCAATGCCACAGGCTCCTCGCCCTTTTGTTCCACCGGCCTTCACCCAGCTACCTCATATGCTCCTCGCCCCGCAGTGACTCAGGCTACGGGATATGCTCCTCCCACCTATGTACACGATATATGCACCCTTTGTGGAAGGAGGCATCCCGCGGGAGAATGCCGAAGGGTTACAAGAAGTTGCTTCCATTGTGGTGACAATGGCCACATGGTTAGAGATTGTCCCTGACGGCATATGCCAGCTCAGTCTTAGGGGAGCAGGCCCCTGATTAGGCAGACATCTCAGCCTAGCTCTTCTCAGGCTTCGAGGGCCTCACAGTCTACACGGCCTCCTCGCCCAGCTACCCAGGGTCGAGTTTTTGCTCTATCAGAGAGAGACGCACGTGCATCCGACGAAGTCGTGCAAGGTACGTAAGAATTCTAGAGTTTAAGTTTGTAAATGATTTCTATGGTTGATGAGTTGTTAATTTTACTAGGGGTTACCTATGTATGATACTTGCTATTGTTTGAAATCTACTAATATTAGTTACTTAATCGCACAGGCGCTTTATTAGTGAACGAGTGTCTGGCCCGAGTGTTGATCGACACAGGATCCACTCACTCCTTTGTTTCACCCAGTTTTGCAGAGGGCTTTTTGATTGAGGCTACTCAGTTGGAGTGGGAGTTGACCATTGCAACTCCACTCGGCAATTCAGTTGATACGGACAAGATATTTAGAGATAGTGTGGTTCAAGTAGGAGAGAATGAACTATTGGCCGACCTTATCATTTTGGATTTCCAAGATTTCGACTTTGACGTCATTCTTGGTATGGATTGGCTAGCAACCCACCACGGCCATGTTGCATGTTTTGAGAAAGTGGTGAATTTCAAGCCGAAGGGAGTAAAGGCATTTCACTTTCAAGGATTGTGGGAAAAGGACATTGCTCGCCTAGCAGCTTTGAGTTTAGCAAACCCAGAGGCACCAAACTCTTCGGCCATTCCGGTCGTGAGTGAGTTCTTGGACGTATTTCCGAAGGAACTTCTCGGATTGCCTCCAAATCGGGAGATTGAGTTTGCTACAGAGCTTGCTCCGGGCACCGCTCCGATTTCAAGGGCACCGTATAGAATGGTCCCAATAGAGCTTAAAGAATTGAAGAAGCAAATTGAGGAGTTACAACAACTTGATTTCATCCAACCAAGTGTGTCAACGTGGGGAGCTTCGGTCCTCTTTGTGAAGAAGAAAGATAGCTCGATGAGAATGTGTATAGACTACCGTCAATTGAATAAGGTAACTATCAAGAATCGTTATCCCTTGCCAAGGATATACGACTTGTTCGACCAACTGAAGGGAGCGAGATTTTTCTCCAAGATTGATCTTAGATCGGGGTATCATCAGTTAAAGATCAAGTCAGAGGATGTTCCGAAGACGACTTTCAGGACTCGGTATGGGCATTACGAGTTCCTTGTCATGCCTTTTGGGCTGACAAATGCACGGCGGCGTTCATGGATTTGATGAATCGGGTGTTCCGATTGTACTTAGATCGGTGTGTGATTGTATTCATCGACGACATTTTAGTGTATTCCCAGACACGGGAAGATCACACATGAGACCTCTGCCTTGCCCTGGAGACGTTGAGAGAGCATAGGTTATATGTCAAACTGAGCAAGTGTGAATTCTGGTTAAAGAAGGTGACATTCCTAGGCCACGTAGTGTCGGTGGAGGGTATTTCTGTAGACCCGGCCAAGGTTGAGGCAGTTATGAGTTGGGAGAGGCCCAAAAGCGTCACGGAGATACGTAGTTTCCTTGGATTAGTGGGCTACTACTGGCTGCACCTCTCACTTACTTGACAAGGAAGAATACAAAGTTCTGTTGGAGTGACCAATGTGAAGTGAGTTTCCAAGAGTTGAAGAAACGCCTCACCACAGCTCCCGTCCTTATGGTGCCATCCGGACATGTTGGTTATGTGGTGTATAGTGATGCCTCGTACGTGGGGCTTAGGTGTGTCCTAATGCAACACAAGAAAGTCATTGCTTATGCATCAAGGCAATTGAAGGAGCATGAAAAGAATTATCCCACTCATGACTTGTAGCTTGCGGCGGTCGTGTTTGCACTCAAGATTTGGTGCCATTACCTTTACGGGGTAGAGTTCTATGTGTTCACGGATCACAAGAGTCTCAAGTACCTCTTTTCCCAGAAGGAACTAAATTTACGGCAACGGCGTTGGATAGAATTCTTGAAAGATTAAGAGTGCACCATCCAATATCACCCTAGAAAAGCGAATGTAGTGGCTGACACTTTGAGTAGAAGACCTCCGGATCTATTGGCTCACATGTTGGTGCAGGAATGGAAACTGTTGGAAGATTTGGAAAATCTTGACATCAGTGTGAATGATTCTGTCCGCAGTCCTGTCTTGGCTAATATCACGGTTCGGCCGTACATTATAGATTTGATCCAAGAGTATCAAGCCACGGATGCTGACTTGTTGGCTTTCTGGGACAAGGAAGTTGTCAGGGGTAGTAAGGACTTCTCTCTCACTAGCCGGGGCGCTATTACATTCATGGGAAGTCTTTGTGTCCCAGCCAATGCAAACCTTCGGAGAGAGATTATGGATGAAGCTCACCGGTCTAAGTATACGGTGCATCCCGGGGGTACGAAGATGTACCGGAATCTCAAGAGTCACTTTTGGTGGCGAAACATGAAGAGGGAGGTTACGGAATACATGGCACGGTGTTT
Source organism: Tetracentron sinense (assembly GCA_015143295.1). NCBI lineage: Eukaryota > Viridiplantae > Streptophyta > Magnoliopsida > Trochodendrales > Trochodendraceae > Tetracentron > Tetracentron sinense. The sequence continues at coordinate 30,906,225 of CM026553.1, read as the reverse complement.
GGTGTGCCAAAAGGTGAAAGCAGAGCACTTGAGACCGGTGGGTCTAGTGCAGTCCGTCCCTATTCCCGAGTGGAAATGGGAGCACATATCTATGGACTTCATTGTGGGATTGCCAAAAATGGTTAGAAAGACCGATGCTATATGGGTTGTTGTCGATAGACTCACGAAGTTCGCCCATTTCTTACCGTATCGAACTACATTCAACTCCAATCAGTTAGCGGAGCTGTATATCAAGGAAATAGTCTAATTGCATGGGGTGCCAGTGAGTATTGTGTCGGATAAAGACCCTAGATTTACTTCCAGGTTCTGGAAGAGCTTTCAGGATGCCATGGGTTCCTGACTGGACTTTAGTACAGCTTTCCACCCACAGACCGACAGGCAAACCAAGAGGGTAAATCAGGTAATAGAAGACATGCTCCGAGCTTGTATGCTGGATTTTAAAGGAAGTTGGGAAGATCACCTACCTTTGGTGGAATTCGCCTACAATAACAGTTATCAGGCAAGCATACAGATGGCGCCTTTTGAGTCTTTGTACGGAAGGAGTTGTCGATCCCCATTGTATTGGGATGAAGTTGGGAAAAGAAAGGTGTTGGGCCCCGAATTAATTGAACAAACTGCGGATAGGGTCAAGCTTATCCGGGAAAGGTTGAAGACCGCACAAGATAGACAGAAGAGCTACGCCGACAACCGAAGGAGAGACCTTGAATTTTGAGTTGGTGATTTTGTATTTGTTCGGGTTTCACCAACCAAGGGTATTATGAGATTTGGAAAGAGTGGCAAGCTCAGCCCGAGATATGTGGGTCCGTTCGAGATCATTACTAGAGTCGGTGAGGTAGCTTACCGTGTTGCTTTACCCACTCATATGGTGGTGTCCACAATGTATTTCATGTCTCTATGCTCCGGAAGTACATCCCGGATCCTTCTCATGTCATCGAACTTGATCCAGTTGAGATTCGAGAGGATCTCACTTTGGTTGAGAAGCCGATTCATGTCTTGGATCGAAGAGATCAAGTGCTTCGTAACAAGACTATACCGCTAGTTCTTGTACAATGGCAACATCACGCTCTGGAAGAGGCTACCTGGGAACGTGAGGCCGAAGTCAAGGCGAAGTATCCCGAGCTGTTTGGATGAGTTTTGTATATGACTTGTAATTTTGTTTTGAATAGTCATGCACGCATTGTTCAAATTTCGAGGACGAAATTTCTTATAAGGGGGGGAGGATGTAGAACCCCGAAACTTTTGCCATGTATTGAAAACTGTGCCAAGGCATTTTGCCTTTGTAATCCTCCAATTTCTATGAAATGAGAAAATTTAAAGAAACTCTAAATGTTAGGAAGTAGTATTCCTAAGTCGGACATATCGAAAACTCGAGTTACTGAAACCCGTTTACGGATTAATAGAATTTAGGGGTAATTTTTTCAACAAATAAAGAAGAAATTAGAAATTCTAAAATGTCAAGAATATTCCCCTTTGAAAGACGAATCCAATGCAAGTTAAATCGTCCAAAACGGACAACTGAGTCAAAAGTTATGGCCGAATTACCAAAGTAGGGGAAAATGGAAGAAAACAACAAAATCTGGAGGGTGCGATCGATCGCAAGTCAGGTGCGATCGATCGCATGCAGGCGATTTGGGTCCCAAACACTCGGGGTCAGATGCGATAGATGGATCCTTAGGTGCGATAGATCGCAGGGATTTGCGATCGATCGCATGCAGAGGGAAATCAGACCAATGTATTCGGGTTCATGTGTGATAGATCGCAAGGACCTGCGATCGATCGCAGACAAATGTGCGATCAATCGCATGCGGTAGTAGATTCCAAATTTGAGAGTTTTAAACCCTTGTCGTGTTTAGGGATCCCATTTGAGGATTTTCTAAACCTAAGGAGAGAAAGAAGGGAAAAAAAGAGGAGGAGAGATTGAAGGCAAAATCCAAAGAGGGCTTTGGGATTGATATCAAGGGAGCAAGCTTGAGGGATTCCAAGCTAGAACCATCCTCAATCAAAGGATTCCTCAAAGATCAAGCTTGATCTTCAAGGGTAGTACACTCTACTAACTTCTCTAGCAATACTCTAGGCTTTCTTCTTTTAAAATCATGATGTTGATCTTGTATTCCCTTTCCCTTGGAAACATACTATATATCCAAAACCTAAACAAGATAATGTGAATGAATGTGGGATGTATGATGGATGAAATGGGTTGAGGCGATTGGATGCCGTGTTGGTTGATGAATGGGTATTGGAAAATGGTGGATGGGCACTTCAAACGTAATAAATACATTTTTTGTGGTGTGATGAAATATATGCATTAAGAAATCAAAACAAAATGACTAGGAATAGGATTGCATACCAAGTGTTTGATAAAATGCTTAAATGACGTATTGAATAAGTGAACTGGAATTATGAAAGCATGTATTGAGCTAATTATATCTAAATGCCTACCTTGATCGAATGCCCTACATGTTATCCATATTCTTTTATGCTTATATTCAAAATGGGAATGCTATGTTTATGTGATCCCCTCATCCAAGCATATCATCAGGATTGTCACTATTGGCATGCACACGAGCACGCATGGTTGCATGAACCGGGCTTTTCAAGAGCATATGCATATAATAAATCAACAAGAAAACATTGCATGTCAAGGAGGTTGGTATCCCAGGGACATTCGGGTACTAGCCTCTGGCTCACAAGAAAACTAAACAAGTAATAAAAATCACACATTGTCAAGGAGGTTGGTAGCCTAGGGACATTCGAGTACTAGCCTCTGGCTCACAAGAAAACCATATATCAAGGAGGTTGGCAGCCCAAGGAGATTCGGGTGCTAGCCTCTGGCTCACAAGTTACAAGATGCAAGTTTACAAGATGATGACAAGACATTCATGCCTGCACGCATACATGATTTCTACAAGGCATACCGAGACATGGAAATTTATCGGCGTTTTTGCATTCATGCACGTACATCCCGATGATAATATTGCTCCATGTTTAATATTGTTTAATTCTATGATTTTACTATTGCCTCTAATTGATGATTGGTATTGTATTACTTTTTACGGGTTTATTATTGTTATGGTTAGCTAGTAGCTTGTACTCACTGAGTATTCCATGCTCAGCCATACTTTCATGTCGGCAGTTACCGAGGGAGCTCTCGACCCGGAGCCTTGGGTCGAGGAAGAGTATATAGAGGAGAGAGAGCCGTCTATACCCCTGCAGCCCCAGGCGGATCAGGACCTCGCCGTGTGGCCGTACCTCGACTACTGTTGAGGGGCGAGTACGAGAGGATTTTGTGTATTTTGATGTGTTGATAGGTGGGCCTATCCACCTTAGACTTAGGCATGTTTTGTATATAAATATGTTCACTTGGAATACTATTTTGGAAATCTTAGAAGAAAAGAAAAAGTTAGTTTACGCTTCATTACAGGATGGTTTGGCAGGTACGTATAGTCACACTTAAAGTATCCCTTAACTCATAGGGGGTATTTTGGGGCACGACATTTAAAAAAGATGCTACATGGTGATGGAGTACTTTTTATTATTTTTAAAAGGATTTAAAATTTGATAACAATTATCAAATCGCCCGATAAAAATCTATATCTTATATAGATGAAATCCAGGAAAAAATAAAACAAATATATTTTCCATAAAAAAATTTTCATAATCAAATAATGCAATTTAGGAAAAATTTGAAAGCCTCTTGGAAAATTAATTTAGAAAACTCCTTTTCCCGCTTTCGATTTTTGACTCAAGTTTTAACCCTCAAAAAATTGATTCTGGAAAAACTTTCTTCACGATAGTTGTAGATCTTTTCGACGGCTTCGAAACGATGTACTGACGGACCTAAATCGGACTTACAGTCATAAAGTTATGGCCAAAATAATGAAATTGTATCGATTCCTCTAATTAAATACAAATCCGAAAATCCATAAATCAATTTAAATCGAAATAAGCTTTAATCTCCAAGAAAGCTTAATCAAGGGTGTCAAACACCATGGGATTTATTAATTAATGATCAAATCATTTAAAAGGAATTTCAAAATAAACTCTTTGTTTTGAATTTAATTATATCACATATAATACTAGTTTTTAAATTTTATTTAATTATCAAATCTCATTAAATAATATAATAAATATTTATTTATTCATCTTATGAACAAATAAAATAATAAAAACTACGAGCAATATTAAATAGATCTAAATTAATTCATCTCATGAATTAAATAATCCATTTAATTACCTATTCAAAATAAACAAAAAATTCTCCTAACCAAGGGCTCTGATACCAATTGAAGGGGGATCCGGATAAAAATTTATGCGGAAACTAGATCTCTTAGATCTTAACACCATAAAAGCATCAAATTATCTAAGAGTTTTAGTCATATCACCTTAGTGAATGTTTTTCACCGGTGAAGCTTAATCCACTCGAACCGTCAGATTTCTTTGTAGATATTTATCTGAAAAAATACCAGAAGCTCGATCCTTGTTCTTCGCTATCCCCACGAAGCTTTAGAATCTCCTTTGGAATTATAGAAGCAAGAGGAAGAAGATGGATCAATGGTGTAAACCTTCTATCACCAATAATACTAAGGTTAAAAACCCTAGATTTGCAAAACCCAACTAGGACCACCAATATAGCTCACGAAAATCCCTAGAGGTCTCCCCTAGTGCTCACGGTTTGGAGAGAGAGGAGAGGAGAGAAAAAATTCTAGAGAATTCTACTTAAAGGTCTAGGGTGTTGGGGTATTTATAGACTAGGATCTTATCCTAATCCTAATCCTACACCAATTTGATCTTATCTAGTAGGATTTATTAATCAACAATAACTCTTATTATTAATTAAATAAACTCCTACTTAATCTATAACTACTTTAGTTATAGTAATCCTATTAATTAAAGAGTCCCTATTATAAGAGGATTCCTTAATTAAAAGGGATAAATCAACATCCTACACTAAAGTAGGAAACCTAGTCAAACTAGGAATCCACAAGGGGGGACGTGAGCTTCTATGGGGCGTGGGATTTAAGGAGTTATAGTAATCCTAACTCCTTATTGTAATCTAATTAAAATAACATCTTAATCCTAATTGCAATCCAACACTTGGATTTTAATTCCATAATAAAAGGAATTATATTTCAATAATTATTCAATTAAACAAATCCTAATCCAATTAGGATTCCTCAAGTGGGCGCCCCACCCTAGGGTTTAAACCCATGGGCTTTGGCCATATTAAAGGTCCATTTTAATGGGTTTATGGATATAGATCAAACTCATTTCCTCTTTAATTATGTTAATCAAATAATTACTAAAATAATACCTTAGTTTAAATTAAAAATTAATTTAAACAATAGATTAACTATTAATCTATTTAATTAAATGATTAACTTTTAATCACTTAAAATAATTGATTAACTTTTAGTCAATTATTGAGCTTGTATTTCTTATGTGAGCACCTCCATAGATTGCTCTGAGACATTCTTACCCTGGCTTATCCAATGTTATCCCATTGACCCTAAATGGGAATTACATCGGAATTGCAAGTGACGTGAGATATCCATGTTGCAATTGAATCCCAGTGTATGAACATTAACCATTACGGATCCCGCCACATGAACTTTTAAATTTAATTTATCCTTCCAAATACATTATCCCTAATGGGCCTTCGAGATTGACGTAATATCTAACCCATAGCCCATTACAAATCATCCGAGTTTCCAAGAATTATGATTAAGCCATGAGAAACAATTTCTCATGAAAAACATTTTGAAAAAATCCTTTTATAAGTATAATACCTTTTAATAAAAGTATATTTCAAAACTTATTTTGTTTTCAAAATCACCTGCATAGGATTTGAACTTAATCAACTGTCTTACCCGGAACTTGGATAATCTCTCAAATTAATGAGCATGGATTTCTTGTTTGAAATTTATCATGACTCGAACAACTTTTTGACTATTCAACGGTCATTCTATTGTATCCCTAAGTTAAAAAATACGTTGGTGGAATCAAAACAGTCAGATCACTGCCCAGTCATAGATGAACTCATTAGATCTAAGGATCATCGAAACCATTCAATGTGAATGTGAGACCAACTATCTAATAGTATGTTTATGCAAGAGGTGTCTTATTGAATGCAATCAGTCAGTGTACATTTAAGCACCCATATGCTGATGTGTAGTCTCTACTACAATAGTTCGAGATAGAACTACATCTCAACTATTGAGAACATCTTAGCATTCTGGCAGCCATATAAGTGAAGTGCTCAGCTTCACCCACAGCTGTGACTATGTAAGGTATAAGGGACCGGAAAGTTATATCTACCTGTGATAATCTAATCACATAACTTTCTTGCAATATATCTTATGGACCTTTATCGATATCTCATATCGTATACATCATCTCATGATTATGGTCAATTACCCATAATGAATACACAATAGATTAAGAAGAAGCATTTATTAATCAAATTAATAAGGTTCTAACAATCTAAATGACTTTTCTGGGCATCATGTTCAACACGGGCGCACTACTAACACCTGCTGACATCAAAAGTGCGGTTGAGCATGGAATACTCAGCGGGTACCAATTACTAACCAACAGTCATAGCATAATAATAACATAAATAAGCAGGAAGTAGTTCATATAGTTGACACGAAAAGTAAACAGCTGATAGTTCATGCTTGCATCATATCACAGTCAGAAAAACTCTTAAAAACATCATGTGCTTGTCTTGACTTGAAATACTCATTTCGTGTTTGAAAACTTGTCTTGTCATGTTCTGTCTTGTTCGTTTTGTCGTGTCATGCCATGTCTTGCTTGTCGTGTCATATCATATATTGCTTGTCTTGTCAGGTCAAGCATGTCAAGCCATGAAATTTAAATGTTCATGCTTGCTTGCTTGATTGGAAAATAAATATGTTCAAGCTACTTGTGAGGGAGGGTGGCTTAGAAATCCTTCTTCATAAATGAAATACAACTTGTGAGGGAGGGGAAACCCCTCTTTAACGAAATGCATCGAAAGTAAACATGCATGCTTGGGGTCTTGCTTGGCGTGTTCTTGTTCTTTTTAAAAAGCGAGGCAAAACATATCTTAAGATATGCCCTACCTCTATTTACCAGCCCTTACGTTTGGCCTTGTCATGGTGTTCGTGAATTGAGAATAAAACCCTTGTTCTTGAAAACCACCGATAAACCATGTCATGCATGCCGTGCTTGTGCAATCGTGTACATAATATAGCTTGGAATAAATATGACATATGGAGTTCGGTAATACATGGAATAGCATTCATTTCAACTCATAAGTAAATTCATGCGGTTACGGAAAGCAATTAATCACACTATCATAACCCTAGCAATTTCCATATGCTTTAAGTCATGCTTTTCTTGATTTATGATTCATTCTCTTCACCTTGACATTTCATCAAACATATGGTGTGTACATTATGGTTAGAACCTACATCTTGATTTTCTACTTGGATCAATGTTCGTAGCATACATGTGTATTCATTATTTGGTGAAATACCATTCCCATTTAGTTCATCACATCACATACACTTGGCATCCATCGCCCAACATTCACCTCCAGCCATTCATCCAATCTCATAGCATATTTAAAATTTAGGGAAAACAAAGAATAAGAAAAGAAAAGAGAAAACATGACTAGGAGGGTAGCATAGGGTACCGACCTTGAAAAGATGAGGAAAACCCTTTGGAACGTGCGTGGGGTTGCTGTCGAGCTTGGAGGACGTGCTTCTCACATGCTTTGCCTTGGATTTGAAGAATTCAAGCCTTTTGGAAGATCTAGGGTTCTCAAACCCTTGATTTTTACAAGTGGATGCCCTAGGGTGAAAACCCCTTCTCTCTTCTCTCACTCTCTCTCAATTATCTGCCCTACGGGTTTATGAAACCCTTAGGCTCGAGCAAGCCCTTATAAGTAAGGGAGTAATGGCCAAAAGATGAAAAAGCCCTTAATGAAATTCTGCAAAAACGCAAAAGACCGATCGATCGGTGGTCGGGACCGAGCGATCGTTGCCCAACCGAGCGATCGGTGTTGTTGACCGAGCGATCAGTTAAAAACACCCTCTCTGGAATTTTTCCCCATACAAAAAAGTGCACCAGCCAATAGATACCGATCGATTGGTTGTGGACCGATCGATCACTACTTTGGACCGAGCGATCGATGCTCTGCAAATTTCGACTCTGAGTCCATTTTCCACTCAATTCATTACTTGGACTTATCCCACTTTCATTCTAACCTTTTCTAGACATGACTAAGACCCTTCTAAGACTATAGTACATTATTAATTATTTTATAATACAAATGCAAAATTCTCAAAGGTTCTAAATTCTCATTTCATGGAAATGGAGATTATAAGGTATCATGCCTTGATACGCATTCCAAGGCACATAAAAAACTTTCGTGGCTCTACTAGTGCTCATAAAGAAATACAGGCTCGTACAAATAGATTAAACGTTAATCTATAATAATTGATTAAATGTTAATCTGTATTAATAGATTAAATGTTAATCTGTATTAATAGATTAAATTTTAATCTATGTTTAAGATTAAATGTTAATCTAATTTAAAGAGATAAAATAACAATTATTTGACCAACCAAATATAAAGGAATATGGGTTTGACCCATATTCATAAAACCCAAATAAAATGGACCTTATTAGTGGGATCATGCCCAGGGGGTTAATACCCTAAAAGTGGAGCCTACTTTTATGTTCCCTATATTTTAGGGATTTTGGTTAGTAGATAATTGTTAATTAAGTATCTCTTATCTAATGCGATTAGATAATTACTTGGTTTAGTAGAAACAAAAGAGAGATAAGGATAATCACTAATCCCTTTCCCTTATAGCTCACGCCTCCCTCCCCCCCCCCCCCCCCCCCCCCAATTGTGGAGAGTCTAGATTGTCTAGCTTCTGTGATACCCAATTTTTAGGGAGTTGGTTATATCCATTTAATTAAGGAGTCTTTTTTGGAAAATGAAACTTAATTTAAAATTTTTGTGATAACAAACTTCTTATGGATTAACTAGGAGTCTACTAATGATAAGTGTTATCATTATTAGAAACATTAAAAGATAATGATCAAGATATGGATTTGATCCACATCTATAAATACGACAAGCCAAACTTTGTGGGGGAGATGTTCAATCACAAGGATTTTTGTGGGACCTAGAGAGTCTACACCCAAGGATTTTCGTGAGCTAGGGTAAACACCCTAAGGGAATTTCGTGAACATCTTGTGGAGTTCTAAATAGTTAGAATTCCATAATCTCTACTTCATCCAAGGATCTTCTTCTAAAGATTGATCCAACGATTATTTTATTCTTCATAAAGCTAAGGGAAGATTCGAAAGCTTCGTGCCGATAGCGAAGAGCGAGGATCAAACTAGGATTATTTCTTCGAGAAATCTCTTCTATCGTTTTGCCTGTCACCGGTGAACATCATTCACCGAGGTATTCTTCTTCTTTTATGTAGATAATATTAAATGTTTTCTATGGTGTTAAGATCTTTGGGATCCAGTTTTACGCATAAGTGTTTATTTGTATTCCCTTTAAGTGGTATCAGAGCTCATGGTTAAGGAGTGATTTTTTGTTTTTTAAAGGTTAGTTAAATAAAGGAATTCATGAGATGGATTTTATTTATTTATTTCTGCTCGTCGATCTTTTTCTTTTATTTGTTCATGAGATGAATAAATAAATAAATATATTTTTTATTATTATTTATCGAATGAGATTTGATAATATTAATAATAAAATAATTTTAAAAACAAGCTTGATGCGTTTTTTATTTTTTTTTTTGTAATAAATAATTTTATTACTAAAACTTTTTAAATGATTAGATCATTTAAAATATTCCTTAATTGTTTAAAAATAATTAATGAATGTTTTTCTAATAAATAGATTTTATTTGAAAATTCTTAAAACCCTATAAAGTGATTAGATCATTTTAATATAATTATTTTTATTTATTAAAATTAATTAATAATTTTTTTTTTAAGTAAGGAAGTTTGGTATTATTTAATTTAATCGAAATGATGTATTTCGGCCATGATTAGATCATAGGTATTTTTTTTATTAAATATGAAACTTCCTTTTTGCTTGATGAGATCATGTTTAGGATTTTTGGGTATTTATTTTATATTGTTAGGAAAGTCCTAATAAATAATAAATATCACTTAAAGAAATTTAAGAAAATCCCATCCAAATTTTAAAAATAATTTTAAAAATAATTTTAAAAATTGTTTGTTTTAAAATATAGTGGTTTTATTATTTTCTAGTTTGATCTATATGAGATATAGATTTTTCAAGCTCAATGATAATAATTATCATTTTTTTAATCTTTTAAAATATCAGAAAAAGTACTCCATCACCATGTTGCATTTAATTGTATAAGATTATAGCTATGGGTCAATCTTAAACTGTGATAAATTGTTTATCATGCATTCATATTAGAGAAGAATATGTAGTAGGTTTTGGCAATTTTGTAAAGGGCAAATTCATTCGGCTTCTCTGATAAAGGGTGAATGGAAATCTGGTTTCCCTAATGTCATTTATTTTTTGTACCATGTATTAGCCGAGAGTGAGCTATTTTTGGACAAGACAAGCAGTCTCTCAATTCCCCTTAATGCGAGAAGGATCTCAAATAGATGATAAAGGAAGGGATCACAAAGCTGTTTGCGAGTTGCCTTTATTCTTACTTCATTCTCTTGCATTCATGCATTTTTATTTTATTTGACCCATAGCAATAAATCTCACATAATCTTTATTGCTTTTTTTGTTATGAGATGATACTTGCTTAGTTTATATTAACTGTTTATAATTCATGCAATGTTTTATTTTGTTAAAATAAATGCCCTTTATATATCATGTGTATATAAGATTGGGGATGAGTCCCTAAGTATTATGATCTTCTACCATACATTATGTGCTCTTATAGTAGGGAGTGTGAGTAAGTTGACAGGCCAAAGCCGATCCCAATTCCTCTCACCTATGTGAACACATGGTGAAAACTTTATAAGCAAATAGTAGGAGCAACAATGCCAAAGTGTGAGCTTTCGCTAGTTGTTTATTAGGTTAATGGTGGGTGGGCACATGAATAAGAGATGTCATACAATAACGCCAAAGCGTGAGTATAACATCCCTTATAGATCAGATAAAAGATCAAATGCTCCAAGATTCACATGATAAGATCTGTGAAAGTGGAGAACACAGATTCTATCTGCATATTCAAGGCGATGTAATATTGCGCTCAAATGTGGGATTACATTAAGCCAGTGACTAGGTATTCGATGCCAATTAATTCTTCCTATATTAGCAATACTATTAGATGCAGACCCATAATCTAATAGTATTAAATGAATTCAATAGATCCCTAATACTATCTTCATTTTATCAGTTGATTAGATCATGATAGGCTTACACCCTCTAACTGAAATTTTACATGATGAGAAGTTAGTTGGACCTAACTACGTTGATTGGAAAACAAAAATAATAATTGTATTTGCCGTAGACAATCTTGACCTGTGTCTTAAGACACCTAAGCCCGAGATTCCTAATGATGCATCATCAGCCCAAAAGGCTGAGTTGGAGCAATGAGAGAGGTCCAATCAAATGACCAAGTCTTATATTCTAGCTTCAATGTCTAACATTTTGCAAAGCTAGCATGAATACATGGATAATGCTTATGGCATTTTGCCAAACCTGGATGAGATATTTGGTGAGCAAAATTGGTCAACTCAACAAATAAAGTTGATATCCCTTGTCAACACCAAGATGGCTAAGGGAACTCCAATCAGAGAGCATGTTATAAAAATGATGATGGGCTTATTGAATGAACTGAAAATTCATGGTGGAGAGATGGATGCCATCACTCAAGTTGATACAGTACTACAGTCACTCCCTTCGTCTTTTAATGCGTTCGTGTTAAATTATAACATGAACAACAGTGAAATGTCACTAAGTGAACTTATGAACTAATTGGTGGCTGCAGAGGATTTGATCAAAAGGTCAACAAATGGTAAAACATTAATTGTCGATAAACTTGATACCTCCAAGCGAAACAATAAGAAAAGAAAAAAGAACAAGGGTAAAGGGAAGTTTAAAGACTATAGGGCCAAGGCTAAAGTTACCAAAGGTTCTTCAGGAGATGCTGGTAAGGATAACAAAGGCAAAGGAAAATGTTTCCATTGTGGCAAGATAGGCCACTAGAAGAGGAACTGTAGGACTTACCTTGCAACTCTTAAGAATGGTGGCACCGGTACTCAAGGTATGACATGCTTTAATGTACAAATTACTGTTGAGTCAAATTTTCTAGATGCCCCCCCCCCTAATTCATGGTACGTGGATTATGGATCCACTGCACATGTTTGTAATTGTTTGCATGGATTCAAGGAAACGAGAAAACCGATAAAACAGGAGCAGAAGCTTAGAGTTGGCTCGAGTGAAAATGTGGTAGTCAAGTCAATAGGTGTTTGTATTCTTTATTTACCTGAAGGAAAAACTTTAATCTAGAAGATTGTTTTTATGTGCCTAGTGTACACAGGAATTTGATATCAGTTTCAAGACTTTTACATTGTGGTTACTCTGTCATTTTCAATTCAATTATTGAGATTAAGAAAGACGGAATGGTATTAATTACTGGTAATCTTATCAATAGTCTTTATTTGATATTTTCTTTGGTAAATAATATAAGTCTGCTAAGTGACAATGCCTCATCATCTAGAATGTCTGGAATTAAGAGACATTGCACAGAGTCAACTTATCTTTGGCATAAGAGACTTGGTCATATTAATCTTGATACGATCAAGAGGTTAGTAAAAGATGGTCTCCTTGAATTTATCAAGGTAGAACCACTCTCAACTTGTGAGTCATGTCTCGAAGGGAAGATGACCAAGAAACCTTACCCTAAAAAGGTAGGAAGAGCTGAAGAGAAGTTGAGGCTCATACATAGTGATGTATGTGGTCCATTTAATATTGTTGCAAGAGGTCAATACCGGTATTTTGTTACATTTACAGATGACTATTCTAGATATGGATATGTCTATCTAATGCAACACAAATCTGATACTCTTGAAAGTTTAAAGAATTTAGATTAGAAGTTGAGAATCAAACAGACAAATCCATAAAGACACTTCGATCAGATCGAGGTGGTGAATACCTCACCAATGATTTTATGGATTACTTAAAGGATAATGGGATTATCTCACAATGGTCAAGCCCTACTGTGAGCACGGATTTCGGCACCCACGCGTTTATGCTATGTTTAGAATCGTCACCTATTAATTCAGAAGGGATAAGTTCCCGAGATGTGGATAAGGTCTTGGTCTGCGGTAGAGGTCTAGGTAAGAGGTTCAGTTAAGTCCGAGGAAGGTGTTTGGCACCCTGAGACTTCCTTTTTTCCATGGTTCCCTACTTTCTAGGTGTAAGACAATTTTAAGTCAATGTTTGTTCAAATGTCTAAGTGTTTAATATGATACTAATCTAAGAAAGAAAAAGCTAACTAGGGTCGAACCCAGGTTGGTTTGCCTACGTACTCACAAGGATGAGATCAGACCGAGCATAGTTCTAGTACATGAGCCCATGCCAAGGCTAGGGGGTGTATGTGTGTACCAAGGGTGGCTAATGGACTAGTCCGATAGACTAGGGTTTGGTTGACCGGGTTGGTCAAGAGCATGGCTTAAGTCTGGTAGGCATAGGGTTAGTCCGGTAGTGTAACGCCCCAAAATAACCCCTAAGAGTTAGGTGATAGTTGGGCTCGTTACTTATCACAACAACCATCTTGCAGAGCATACAAGGCAAACTAAATAGTAAATTGAAAATTTCTTTCCTTCTAAGTAATAAACAGACGACATAATAAAAACTATAATAAGTACAAAAGAATCCAACACTTGAGTTACCAACTCAAGCCTACATGAAAATCCTCAAAAGAAAATCCCAAAGTACATGTCTCTCTCTCACTCAACCCACCCCTAGGGCCACATGTCAAGACCCCTAACCTCTGTTTGATACTCCCGAGCAACTCCTGCCCTCCATGAACCCACCTCGATCTAATGCCCTGGTTACACCGCAGAATGATCCTACCGACATAAAATGTACAGCTGAGTATGGAATACTCAGCGAGTATAAGCTACTAGCTAACAATAGTAATAATAATAATATGTCACACATGATACAATTTATAATCATAAATACAAAATCAGAGTGCGGAAGCAAGACCAAATAACAAATATAATCTCGAACATCATATTTAAAGTCTTACCTTAGGTACATGCTTTAACTAAAACATATTTCAATTACCTTGTGAGTCTTGTAATTTCCTTCTACATCTTAGACATCTTGTGGATTCCTTACATGTCTGATGAGATTCTTTAGTTTACTTATCTTATTTGGCTAGTACCCCAACTATGGAATGGACGGACATACTAGCGGCTTGTTATTCTTTGTTGTCTTGTTTAACTAGTACCTGAACTATGAAATGGACGGACATACTAGGATCTTGTCTTGTATTCATGTCTTGTTTAACTAGTAACTATGACTTGGACGGTCATACTAGCTTCTTGTCTTGCTTGACTAATGCCCGAACTGTAATGGAACGGAACCCATTAGCCTCATGTCTTGCTGTACTAATGCCCGAACTATAATGAGATAGAACACATTAGCAACTTGCCTTGACTAGTGCCCGGACTATGGTTGAACGGAACACACTAGTATTTCACTTGTTTACTAATGCCTGGACTATAATGGAACAGAACACATTAGCATCTTGCCTTGGCTTGACATGACTAGTTCTCGGACTATGGTGGAACGGAACACACTAGTATTCTTGTACTTGTTTTACTAATGCCCGGACTATAATGGGACGGAGCACATTAGCAAATTAACTTGTTTGTCTTCTTAAGAGCCAGGTATGACATATTTGAGGATATGCCCTACCCTTGATCGGCCCGATGTCTGGCTTTTACGTTCATGTCGTGAATCACAAATCTTATTCTTGTGTTTTCTTACATTCATAATCATATTTTTAAAAGCTCAGTTCTGGCGTGCGTGCGTGCTCGTGCATAACAATTGATGATATCATGGTGGCATGTATCAATAAAGCATAATATAGCATTTCCTACATTGTCATATACAGGGTGAATTTAAGGAAACCATGTAAGGCAATTGATCCGATTTAATAATTTATCAATGAGCATGTGCGATTTGAAGGTATATACATTGCATTTGATTATAATTACTCAATTGGGGAAAATCCCTAAATCCTAGCATCATAATCTTGAGTTGGAGATTCATACATGCATGTCATCAAATACCTTGCATGCAACATTTCTTCAACTTTTATTCATGTTTTCTTGGTCTTAGATTCACAAACCCATTCATGCATTTTATCAAACATGAGGTGTTCAACCTTTTTATTCATTTATTGTGTATCTTCTCGTTCAAAAATTACATCAAACACATGGGGTGTGTCCATTATGAGTACAATGCCCTTCCACCATTTTCCAACATACATTCATCACACCCACTCGGCATCTAATCGCCACAACTACCATCCATTCATACATCCCACACATTCCATCCTTAATTTATCTTATAGAAATTTTAGGGGTCATGGTTTTAGTGTAAGAAATTGGGTACACATGTTCAACCATTCATATTTCAAAGAAACCTAGGTTATTACTAAAGTAAACTAGTAAGGGTGTACTAACCTTGAAGATCAACCCTTAACTTTGAAGAAACCCCCTTGATTTGGAAACCCCACTTGATGTAGGAGGATCCATCCTTGAAGAAAATCCAAGCTTTGGTGGAGAATGCAACCCTTGAGGAGGATGATCTTGCTTGAGTAAGGATGATCCAAGCTTTATCTTGGGCTCTTCTTCCTTCAATCCAATCTCCCTTGAAAAATCCCCAAATTCCTCTTCCTTCTCCTCTAAATTTCTTCTCTAGGTTTTGGTTCACCCAAAATCCTCGCACTTGGACCCGAAAGGAATTAAAAAAACTTGCTTGAATGTGATCAATTGCAGAAATTTGCGATCGATCAGACTATTTTGCGATCGATCGCACCATATTTGCAATAGATCACACTCGACTATAGATTTTGATTGATTTTATCCCATTTTGGTATTTTGACCATAACTTTTGACTCATTTATCATATTTTGATGATTCAACTTGAGTTGGACTCATATTTTGAAGGGGAACAACTTTTATGTTTTATGAAACTCCAAATTCAGATTTTTAAATGGTATAAATGGCCCCACAAGTGGATTGGTCTGCAATTTCAGCAGATAAAACATCGGAAAACCCACTTTTGACTTAGCTTAGACTCAAAATATGGAAAAACATTAAACATGAATCTTGAAGAGAATTTCAATACGGTTCTAATGGTTTAAGAATCATTTGATTTCGATAAGTGGTGAGAAAATTAGAGTTCCCTCAAGTTTAGGGTATGTACTCTTTTTAACACCTAGAACATTTTCCACCTTTCATTTTCAACACCCATACCCTAGGAAACATTCCTAAGGCCTTTATACAAATTAACATATATTTTTCATAACAAGTTGAAAATCAATCTCCCAATTTCATTGAGAATGTTTCGAGACCATACCTTAGACATCAAGCCGTAGATACTATTCATGGCACTATTCACTACCCTATTCACATGAACAGTGATGGTGAGATCCGGGGCGCTACATCCTCCCCCCATTATAGAAATTTTGTCCTCGAAATTAGGACGATACAAAATCAAGTGGGGACATCTTTCCCACACTCAACCTTGAACTCTTTTACCTACTTACACTAAAAGACATACTAAGTCATCAACAATCAACACAAGACTAGGCGCTTGCTTGTTAGCAAAGCATTTACTACTGAACACCCAACCTATGAAGTAAGAAAGTTTTCATAACATAATATAACATGCTTATACACATAGGCCGCTTACTGAAACACAACCTTACATTATCCTTTCCCAAAATTTATCATCCGAGCACTTCACATCCAGCCTCGGCATGGCAACTTCTGCTCTAATTCGCCTAGAGAGGCAACTATGAGAACTACTACAGCTTGCTTCCTCGAGGTCGAGTTGGAGGCGAAAGGTGAGGGCAACCTCTGATCAAGTGGCATTGATCACCACAATGGAAGCATCCACTCTTGAGCTTTCGACAATCCTCAGTATGCTTTCTTCCGCAGTGACTGCAAAGCTCACATCCTGACGTAGATGTAGAGCCCCAAAACTTTTGTATATGCCTTGGGATGTGTGTCAAGGCATGATGCCTATGTAATCCCCAAACTTCATGAATTGAGAAATGGAAATCATTGAGAATTTCTTCAAGAAAACTATAACTAATTTAATAAATTATTTATTAATGTCTATAAGACTTAAAGAGGTCCTAAGCATGTTTAGAAATGGTAAAAAGGGAAATAGGATAAGTCCAAGCACTGGGATGGGTGAAAAATGGATTTAGTGTACAATTTGCAGAGCAGCCGATCGCTCGGTCCATTGTAGCGATCAATCGGTCCACAACCGATCGATCGAAGGCTATCGATTGGTTAACTTTTTTGTATGGGAAAATTTTTCAGAGAGCTTGTTTTTGACCGAGAACTCGGTCAAGAACACCGATCCCTCGGAAGGCGATCGGTGTATCGTGTTTTGCAGAATTTCATTAAGGGCTTTTTCGGCATTTGGGTGTTAGACCCTTTGTCTATAAGGCTTGCCCGAGTCTTGAGGGTTCATTCAACACACTTAGGTTATTTGAGAGCTAAGGAGAGAAGAGAAAGGAGATTCTAGCCTAGGGTTTGCTTTTGAGAAGGAAATCAAAGGGTTTAAGAACCCTAGGTCACCACAAGCTTGTACTTCTTCAAGTTCTCGGTCCAAGCACTCAAAGAGCACGTCTCCAAGCTAGGGTAGCGACTCTACGAACGTTTCGAGGGTTTTCCTCGCTTCTATAAGGTCGGTACCTTTTGCTACCCTCCTAGTTCATACCTTTTCTTCCTTTCTTCTTTGTTATTTTCCTAATGTATGAACCTAATAGGAGATGTGATGGAAGTGGTGTGAGAATGGATGTTGGGCGATGGATGCCGAGTGAATGATGTGATGAATGAAATAGGAAGGGTATTGTACAAATAATAAACATACTTGTGTGTTGTGAATATAAACCCACCTAGAAAAGTATGATGTAGGCTATAATGAATAATGTACACACTACTTGTTTGACGAAATGCCAAGGTGAAGGAAATGGATTGTAAATCAAGAAATGTATGCTTATATGCTTATGGAATTAGTAGGGCTTATGATAGTAAAAATTACTTGCTCAATTAATGATGTTCTATGTATTGTTGAAATCCTCAATTGTCATATTTAATTTCAAATGAAAGTATGCACACGATTCCACGAGCACGGCATGCATGACATGGTTTACTGATGATTTCAAGAGGAAGGATGTTAGAGGTGGGACATATCTTATGATATGTTTTACCTCGCTTTTGACAAGAGAACAAGAACTAGCATGGCATAGGAGGGAGTTTACACTTCCCTCCCATGAGGGGTCTCCCCTCACTCACAAGAACATATCATGAAGAAGGGTCTCCCTTCCCTCTCAAGTGTATATCATGAAAGAAGGGTCTCCCTTCCCTCTCAAGTGCATATCATGAAAGAAGGGCCTCCCTTCCCTCTCAAGTGCATCTTACAAGCACATCTCACAAGCAAGCATGCATGACAAGCATGACATGGCACACTCAACAAGACCAAGAAAGATAAACATGACAAGGTTTCAAGCACGAAACGAGTATTTTAAGTCAAGTCAAGTGCATGATGATTTCAATAGATTTATCGGCTTTTATGTGATGCAAGCATGAATATAAACTGCTTTAGCTCCTTGATTATTATATGAATCGTTTCTTGCGCTACAATATGAACTGTTTTCTGCTTTATATATTGCTATTGTTATGCTATGACTGTTGGTTAGTATTTGGTACCCGCTGAGTATTCCATGCTCAGCCGTACTTCTTATGTCGGCAGGTAATACTGGAGCGGCTGCTCCTTTTGATATCTGCGTATCGGCCCCTTGGGTAGAAGAAGAGTACGTTGAGGAACCTATGGAGGAACCTCCAGTTGAGGGCTACTATT
The DNA here is from genome assembly GCA_015143295.1 of Tetracentron sinense. Lineage (NCBI taxonomy): Eukaryota > Viridiplantae > Streptophyta > Magnoliopsida > Trochodendrales > Trochodendraceae > Tetracentron > Tetracentron sinense. Next base: position 30,887,093 of record CM026553.1, on the reverse strand, counting down.
AGGTGGTAGATTCTGAGTAAGTGATTTGTGGGTGTGAGCTTGAGAGATTATATGTATGTATTTTGGTGGGCATGTCCGCACCTTCTTTTGGTTTCTTTTTGTTCAAACCTTGGATCATGATAAGTTATGTTTCTGCTATTGTTGTCCTCTATTGTGTATGCTCTAGATGTTTTCGGATTGGTTTATCAAGCAAGTCATGTAAATCATGATAAGTCGTCCAAGATTCACTGTAACTCCTAGGGTGGGTTTTGGGTCGTGACAATAGAAGATAAAGGTTGTAAGAATCAGGTGATCTGATCGTAGTGGAGCTAGGGACTTATGGTGCAAAAGGAGGCCTTTGAATTGGTGTAGAGTTGGAATTTTCGAAAGGGGCAGTCCTGGCCCTTCTCTCAAGTGGTGTTGAGCCACTCGGTTGATCTTTATTCATCTCCTTTCTTTTAAAGAATTCCCTATAATTCGATTCTGCCAACTGGGCCTTATCCAAAACTCCTGCATAGGTCTAATGCCCGAACATGGAGACCTTATCTTTTATGTAGGCCTGCAATCCCCTCTCGAATTTTCTGTCCTTCATTGCCTCTATGGCTATCAGATATGGAGCAAACCTCGACAATTCGGAGAACTTAGCCTCGTACTCAACCACTGTGATGTTCCCTTATTCCAAGGTCATGAACTCTAATTCTTTCTTTTCTCTGTCTCCTACCGGGAAGTATTTCTTGTAGAAAACCTCGAGAAACTCTTCCCAAGTCCATTCTTGACCTGCTCGAGTCAAGTCCCTCGTTCTGATAGCGGATCTCCACTAGTGATCGGCCTCACCCTCCATCATGAAGGTGGCCTAAGTGACTCTTTCTACCTCGGTAGGTAACAACACTGAATACAGTTTCTCCAGCTGCCTAATCCATGCTTCAGCAACCAATAGATCAATGCCACCATAAAACACTGGGGGCCTCATCTTCCGAAATGCCTCAATTCCCGTGGCATGTTGTGTAGGAGTAGACACAAGTGCTACCGTAGGAGTGTGGGTAGAGGGCTGCCTAGCTGCAAGCACAACTAGTGTCTCTACTATAGATTCCATCATTATTCAAACATTGCATTTTCATAACAGTAGGTACTTATTGAAGTATAGAACATACATCAAGATATACACACCATAATATAATAATACACTCTGAGGATGCTAGCGAAGTTAAGATACAAGGTCGGTTGAGTTGCAACCGGTTACAGTCTAAGACTAACTTGTTAGTCGATACTCAAGGGCAATAACTTCTCCTGAGTATAATTTGAACTCAAACCCCTAACATATGCAAGCGCATCGTACATATCCATGTACAACCATAATAGTATAATCGTACAATTAGTTTTCCTAGCGATGCTAAGTTTTCACACTCGGCAAAAGTATTAACCGATTACATACTTAAGACATTACCCAGCTTAAGATTAGGACTAATGACTATTCATTTATTTAAGTTATTTAAGTAAATTCCTTTTAATTTTGGTGACATGTATGATGCTTCTAAGATCTACATGATGCATGCAGGATGTGTGTGATGCTTATGATGTGTATGAAGTGCATGCCTTGCACGATGCTTATGCGATGCATGATGCTTATGCGATGTACGATGCTTATATGATGCATGATGCTTATGCGATGCATGGTGCTTATGTGATGTATGGAGTGCATGCTATATATGAAAGTACATGATATGCATGATTATCTTTGGAGTTATAATGTATTTATTATTTTGGACTGAGCATTGGGTCTAGAACGTGCTGCAGAATGAACGCGCATATATATTTAGAACTTTGGACCGAGCACTAAGTCTAGAACGTGCTGCAGAATTATCATGCATCTGTGTCTAGAAACGTGCATCAGACATCCATGTGCTTGTCCAATATTATATTTATCAGTTGGGACTGAGCACTGAGTCTAGGACGTGCTGCAGATAATGTGCATCTGTTCCTAGAAACGTGCATCAAACATCCCTGAGCTTGCCAAAGTTTTATTTGTTCCTTGAGCTTAAAAATATATTTATCGTTTAGGATTGAGCACTGGGTCTAAAATGTGCTACATAAAATGCGCATCTGTATCTAGAAGCATGCATCAAGCATCGCTAAGTTGGTAAAATATATTGATATCTATATATGCTAGTCGTGGGGTTACATGAACTTACATGGACTTATCGTCATACCGTGATGTGTGACTTATGCTTATTTGTGATGTAAGACACATTTAGCATAGTTGAACAATTCAAATTACACCGGATATGCATAATAGTATATATAACAAAACCTATGTCCCTATTTTCGCAACGAATCTAATTATACTAGACTTGTAAGACCTATGAACATCCTATAACCTCTCTTGGGAAACAATTCCTACCTAGATCTAATAACACTATGTATGATAAGGGACCTACCATCCCCTTGTCAACTAACACCTAGGCTAGACTCTAGCCTGAATATCACTCAACTCATGAGTCTAACTGAGAATTTGTTTATAAAGCATAGGTCTTCACTTACATATAACATATAGTATGCACCCAACACATAACATATTCCACCACATAATATTCAACACATAATAGTATAGGTACATAAAATTTTCAGTTTCCTAGCGAAATTAGACACTACTTCAGTTGAAATCAACCTGTTCTAGACAAAGACTAAGTGATTAGTCTACACTTGGAATATGACTCTTTTCTTAGACCTAATGCCTTGTATTCATCATGGTATCGAACTCTAAACGACCCTAGAGGCCTAATGCCTAAGCTCTGATACCACTTCTGTAATGCCCCAAAATAACCCCTAGGAGTTAGGCGATATTTGGGCTCGTTACTTATCACAACAACCATCCTGCAGAGCATACAAGGCAAGCTAAATAGTGAACTGAAAATTTCTTTTCTATAAATGTTCTTCTAAGTGTTAACATAAACAAACGACTTAATAAAAATTATAATAAGTATAAAAGAATCCAACACTTGAGTTACCAACTCAAGCCTACATGAAAATCCCCAAAAGAAAATCCAAAAATACATGTCTCTCTCTCACTCAACCCACCCCTAGGGCCACATGTCAAGACCCCTAACCTCTGGATGATACTCCCGAGCAACTCCTGCCCTCCATGAACCCACCTTGATCTAATGCCATGGTTACAATGTAAAATGATCCTGCCGACATAAAATGTACGGCTAAGTATAGAATACTCAGCGAGTACAAGCTACTAGCTAACAATAGTAATAACAATAATACGTCACACATGATACAATTCATCATCATAAATACAAAATCAGAGTGCGGAAGCAAGAACAAATAACAAATATAATCTCGAACATCATATTTAAAGTCATACCTTAGGTTCATGCTTTAACTAAAACACATTTCAATTACCTTGTGAGTCATGTAATTTCCTTTTACATCTTATACATCTTGTGGATTCCTTACATGTCTGATGAGATTCTTTAGTTCACTTATCTTATTTGGCTAGTACCCGAACTATGGAATGGACGGACATACTAGCGGTTTCTTATTTTTGCTTGTCTTGTTTAACTAGTACCCGAATTATGAAATGGACAGACATACTAGGATCTTGTCTTGTATTCATATCTTGTTTAACTAGTACCCGGACTATGACTTGGATGGTCATATTAGCATCTTTTCTTGCTTAACTAATGGCCGAACTATAATGGAATGGAACACATCAGCCTCATGTCTTGTTGTACAAATGCCTGAACTATAATGGGACGGAACACATTAGCACCTTGCCATGACTAGTGCCCGGACTATGGTGGAACGGAACACACTAGTATATCACTTGTTTACTAATGCCCGGACTATAATGGATGGAAGACATTAGCATCTTTTCTTCCTTGACTTGACTAGTGCCCGAACTATGGTGGAACGGAATACACTAGTATTCTTGTACTTGTTTTACTAATGCCTGAACTATAATGGGATGGAACACATTAGCAAATTAACTTGCCTGTCTTCTTGAGAGGTATGACATATCTGGGGATATGCCCTACCCTTGAACGGCCCAATGTCCGGCTTTGTCATTCATGTCGTGAATCACATATCTTATTCTTGTGTTTTCTTACATGTATAATCATATTTTTAAAAGCTCGGTTCTTGCGTGCGTGCATGCTCGTGCATAACAATTGGTGATATCATGGTGGCATGCATCAATAAAGCATAATATAGCATTTCCTACATTGTCATAGACAAGGTGAATTTAAGGAAAACATGTAAGGCAATTGATCCGATTTAATAATTTATCAATGAGTATGTGCGATTTGAAGGTATATACATTGCATTTGATTATAATTACTTAATTGGAGAAAATCCCTAAATCCTAGCATCATAATCTTGAGTTCGAGATTCATACATGCATTTCATCAAACACCTTGCATACAACATTTCTTCAACTTTTATTCATGTTTTCTTGGTCTTAGATTCACAAACCGATTCATGCATTTTATTAAACATGAGGTGTTCAACCTTTTTATTCATTTATTGTGTATCTTCTCGTTCAAACATTACATCAAACACATGGGGTGTGTCCATTATGAGTACAATGCCCTTCCACCATTTTCCAACATACATTCATCACAACCACTCGGCATCCAATCGCCACAACTACCATCCATTTATACATCCCCACACATTTCATCCTTAATTTATCTTATACAAATTTTAGGGGTCATGGTTTTAGAGTAAGAAATTAGGTACACATGTTCAACCATTAATATTTCAAAGAAACCTAGGTTATTACTAAAGTAAACTAGTAAGGGTGTACTAACTTTGAATATCAACCCTTAAATTTGAAGAAACCCCCTTGGAAACCCCACTTGATGTAGGAGGTTCCATCCTTGAAGAAAATCCAAGCTTTGATGGAGAATGCAACCCTTGAGGAGGATGATCTTGCTTGAGTTAGGATGATCCAAGCTTGATCTTGGGCTCTTCTTCCTTCAATCCAATCTCCCTTGAAAAATCCCCAAATTCCTCTTCCTTCTCCTCTAAATTTCTTCTCTAGGTTTTGGTTCACCTAAAACCCCCAAAATCCACAGTTTTAAGAGAAAATTGGGCACAAGTGCGATTGATCGCACCTTTGGTGGGATCTATCGCACTTGGACCTGAAAGGAATCAAAAAAACTTGCCAGAATGTGATTGATCGCAGAAATTTGCGATCGATCACACTATTTTGCGATCGATCGCACCTGCTTTGCGATAGATCGCACTCCCCCTTAGATTTTGATTGATTTTACCTAATTTTGGTATTTTGACCATAACTTTTGACTCACTTATCGGATTTTGATAATTCAACTTGCGTTGGAGTTATATTTCAAAAGGAAACAACTTTCTTGTTTTATGAAACTCCAAATTCTGAGTTTTAAGTGGTCTAAATTGGCCCACAAGTGGACTTGTTCGTAAATTTAGCAGAGAAAACATCGGAAAACCTACTTTTGACTTAGCTTAGACTCAAAATATGGAAAAACATTAAACATGAACCTCGAAGAGGGTTCCAGTATGGTTCTAATGGTTTAAGAATCACTCAATTCCGATAAGTGGTGAGAAAACTAGAGTTCCCTCAAGTTTAGGGTATTTAGAGACCTCCTAAAAATTTGAAAGCCAATCTCCCATTTTCATTGAGAATGTTTCGAGACCATACCTTAGGCATCAAGCCGTAGATACTATTCATGGCACTATTCACTACTCTATTCACATGGACAATGATGCTGAAATCTGGGGCGCTACAGGTAGACTAGGGATTAGTCCAGTAGACTAGGGTTTAGGCCCGGTAGGCCAAGGGATAAATCCGGTAGACTTGATTTAGGCCTGGTAGGTCATAATCAGATTTAAACAAGGCTAGGGCTGCTAACCGAGGTTGAGGGTCAAACTAACCTTGGTTAGTGTTGCTAACCACAGTTGAGGGTAACATGGTTAAGCTTGGTAGGCTGAGATTAAGCCCAATAAGCCAAGAGTGAGCCCGGTAGGCCAAGGGATTTAGGCCCGGTAGGCTAAAAATGGAAACCGAGGTTAGGGCTGCTAACTGGAGTTAAATGGGTAACCATGGAAAAATGGCCAAAGCAGAAACAGTTTGGACAGTTAGCAATATTTTGGATTTTTGGTAATTTTCCAGATTTTTACCAAGGGTTAAGGGTGCTTAACCACGGTTAAAAGTTAACTAGGATTGAGTTAACCCTGATTAAGGGTCTAGGCAGGTCAAGGTGGGCTCAAAGAGTATGGCAGGGCCTAGAGTGGCCTCCTACTAGGTCTGAACCTTGTGCAAAAGCACAATAGAACAGAAATAGGGAATGGTGATAGTCTGTTTACCGCCATTCTAAAACTTCACTGTTTTAGAATGGCGATAGACAGTCTACCGCTATTAACAGTGTTTCTGTAAATGGTTTTGCAGGCCAGGGAAGTTGAGATAGGGGTGAACCCATGGGATATTTGACCCACAGGGTAGAAGAGGGAAGTGTCAGGAATGTTCTAGGTCTTTGTTGGGCCCAGGGGAAGGTCTGGAGTGGGCCCAAAATGGGCCAAACCCACTGTGTTTGGTATACTGAAATGGCGATAGAAACTCTACCGCCATTTTGGGTAGTGTTGAGTTAAGGCCAGTTAACCATAGTTAGGTTGCATGGATTGGGCCTGGAAAGACTAGGCCAGGTAGAGGAGAGTCTGAGGGACCAAGACATGACCCTGGATTCGACCAGGGCCTACCCAAGAGGGTGTAACAGAGCTGTTTTGCAAGAGGCCAGGAATGGTAGTAGTTATTCTACTGCTATTCCTGAAAGTTTCCAGAAAATGAATTTTTCCTTACAGGAGCTGCACCAGTGGGTTCCAGGGGATCCCTCATGGCTTCAGGGACCCCAGAAGCCTAAGAGAGGTCTTGTACTGTTGGGGGTCTTACCCTTATTGTTAATCTCAAGGGGGTTCCCCCATCCTATGAGGAAGGCAGGGGGAACCCTATCATTGGTTGTGCAGTGAATACAAGAACAAAAATAAAATAAAGACCCCTAGAGTAGGACCAGGGGTCTTACAGAGATGATTTACTGGAATAAAAAGCAAAGGGGGACCCTACACTATTGCAGACTCCACAGTTTAGAATGGTTGGTGGTGGTGAGTTTGAGCACAGCTGTGGTTCGAGGTGGTGGAGCACTGGGGTGGTCTCAGGTGAGCTACCAAGGTGAGGGATGGGCTGGCCGAACTCCTTCAGAGGTTCGATATGGAAATTTTGGAATGAATTCAACACAAGGAATGGTTGGGTATTTATAGGGTAAATGAGACCTTAGGGTAGTTTGAAAACTCTTACAGGCGTGCTAGACACAAGAGAGGCGGAGCAGGAGGGCTGTAGTGGGGTGGCAGCTACAAAAATGCAAGAACTGGGTAATGGCGGTAGTATATCTATCGTCATTCTGGCTTTTCGCTAGAAATGGCCACACCCCCCACACACTTGGCCTGAAACACTATAGCAGGTGCCAAATAGAGTAATAGCGGTAAAGATATTACCGCCATTACTGGAATTTTTGAATTTAGGGGTGTGGGCCCCACTGCAACGGCTCCTAAGGGTTTACCTAGGATTTGACCTGAGTTTACCTAGGGTTAGTTTAGGGTTAGGCCTAAGGTTTGACCAGGGATTAACTAGGGTTTACCTAGGGTTGAAGGCTTGACTAGGACTCAGTCCGTACTACTCATGCTGGGGATTCATGGATGCTATGCAAGATGGCATAACCCAGAGGCGCTAGCCAGATTGGTTGCTTATAGCATTACCCAGGAGGTGCTTAGTTAAAATAAACAAAGGACACGCACAGTGTCAGAAGGAGGACATGCAATGAAAGTATGACACTTTTTAGTTTTAGAAAAATAGTTCTTGGGGGGCATACAATGAATCCCAAGATCTGACTAAGATTCTAATTGATTTTATTCAATGAGAATAAAAATCACAGTCACCTTTGCGACTTAGAAATAGATAAGTTAAATCCACGAGAGAATGGTAGATAGAAAAATCCAAGATAGAATAAGAAGACCGGTAAAACTTCACAAGCGTCAAGTCTCCTTCACAATCCACATGGACCTTCTTTTTCTTTAAAGCTTTCTCTAATGGAAGCTAATGTCCCTTCCAAATTTCAAGCTCTAGGATCTTGAAATAAAGATCCAATTTTTATTAATCAAGAACCTTTCTTGATGAACAAATCCCTTGATCTTTTTCTTCTATTTCCAAAATTAGAAAACAAGAGAAGAAAGGGGAGGGGAGGTGTGACCGTACACCTTGGGAAAGAGAGGCTTGGGCATGAGGTTTGAGGAGAGGAGAGGGATTTCCAAAATCTGGAAAATAGTAAGTGTCCAACAAGATGGATGTCCACCCTTATTTATAGATCCATCTTGGATCTTATCCTTATCCTAATCTTATTAGGATATCCTCAGTTAGTTCCCTATTTGATTTTTCCATAATTAATTAGCATTAATCAAAATAGAAACTAATCTTATCTATCAGTAACCAACTAACCATATCCTTATCCTAATGCAATTAGGATTCCTTGATTAGCAAGAATGTAGCACCCCGGAACTTTATTGGACTAATGGATAGTGTAATCGGGGCCAATTGGAAATCCTCAGGTTAAAATTGGCGTTCTAGATGGCTTGGAGGGTTAATCACCCAAGGGCAGCATGGGAGAAGGGGTTTAGGACCCTATAGATTGTGAAAATGAGGTTGGAAACACCCCTATGGATCTTTAGGGGCAAAAGCAACAAAATCTGGGAGGTGCGATCGATCGTAGGATTTGGTGCGATTGATTTCATATAGGCAAAATGGGTCCCAAACTCACTGGGCCATATACGATAGATGGATCCCTAGGTGCAATAGATCGCAGGGATCTGTGATCGATTGTAAGAGTGTGTGATCGATCGCATGCAGAGGAAAATTAGACCAATATGTTCGGGTTCATGTGCGATAGATCTCATCCAGATGCGATCGATCGCAGACAAGTGTGTGATCAATCGCACGCGGTAACTGGTGCCGGATTTGGGGGTTTTAAACCCTTATTTCATTCAGGGATCTCATTTGTGGGATTCCTAAAGCTAAAGGAGAGAAAGAATGGAAAGAAGAGAAGGGAGATTGAAGGAGCTCCAAGCTTGAAGATTCAAGCAAGGATCTTCCCCAACTCAAAAGGGGTTTCCTCAAAGATCAAGGGTTTCCTCAAAGATCAAGCTTGATCTTCAAGGTTAGTACACTCTACTAACTTCTTTAACAAAACTCTAGGTTTTCCCTTTTGAATCCATGAGTTGAAGGTTGTATATTCCTTCCTTAGAAATATGCTATACTTCTTAAACCTAAACAAGATAAAGGTGAGAGTGGGGATGTATGAATGAATGGTGGATGTGGATGAGGCGATTGGAAGCCGTGTTGATTAATGAATGTGTGTTGGAAAAATGGAGGATGGGCATTTCAAATATAATGAATATATGTGGTGTGGTGTGATGAAACATATGCATTAAGAAATCGAAATCAAATGGCTATTAATGTGATGCTTGCCAAGTGTTTGATAAAATGCATAAATGACGATGTGAATGAATGAACTTAAATTATGAAAGCATGGATTGAGTTACTATTGTTAAATGCCTACTTTGATCAAATGCCCTACATGTTATGTACATTCCCTTATGCTTATATTCGAAATGGAAATGTTATACTTATGTGATCCTCTCATCCAAGCATGTCATCATGATTGTCACTATTGGCACGCACACGAGCACACATGTTTGTATAAATCAAGTTTTCAAGAATATATGCATATAATAAATCAACAAGAAAACAGTGCATGTCAAGGAGGGTGGTAGCCCAGGGATGTGCGGGTACTAGCCTCTGGCTCACAAGAAAATTAAACAAGTAAATGAAAACACTATATGTCAAGGAGGTTGGTAGCCCAGGGATGTGCGCCTACTAGCCTCTGGCTCACAAGAAAACAATATGTCAAGGAGGTTGGAAGCCCAGGGAGGTTCGGGTGCTAGCCACTAGCTCACAAGTAAATGAAACATGTCAAGGAGGTTGATAACCCAAGTGAAGGGTACTAGCCTCTAGCTCACAAGAAAAGGTTCACAATTATACAAGATGAGACAAGACATGCATGCATGATTTTCACAAGTAATACCGAGACATGAAACGAGTTTTCCAAGCATGAGTTTTATCGGAGTTTTCGCATTCATGCACGCATGTCAAGATAATGATATTGTTTCATGTTTAATACCGTTTATCTCATGATGATACTGTTGCTTGAATTGTTACCTTGTATTGTCTTCACCCTTGTTGTGCTTTTATTATTGCTATGGTTAGCTAGTAATTTGTACTCGCTGAGTATTCCATGCTCAGCCGTACCTTTATGTCGGTAGGTACCAAGGAAGCCCTCAACCTTGAGCCTTGGGTCGAGGAGGAGTACATAGAGGAGAAGGAGTCATCTATTCCGTTATAGTCGGAAGCGGATAGAGACCTCGACGTGTGGCCGTACCTTGACTACTGTTGAGAGGAGAGTGTTATCGAGTTCCCTTTTGTATTTTGATTGGTGGGCATGTCCACCTTTACTCTGAATATGTTTTGAATCTGGTAACTTGGAATACTGTTTTTGAGTTATCCAAGTTAGACTCATGTTGTATTGCGGTCCTCAGGAGTAATCATGAGACGTAATACTCGGGGTCGCAGGTACAACACAAGGGGCAATGGAAGTGATGCTCCATCGGGTCATGATCAAACCGACCTTGCCCAAGCCTTCGCTTCAATACCTGAGACTTTGGCTATGTTGGCGGTAAGGCAACCGGCTACTCCACCAAATGCCGCACTTATAACCACCCCTCCTAATCGAGCTCAAGCTGGAATAGAGGCTTTTTGGAAGATGAGGCCTCCAACTTTTTGTGGAAGCATTGATCCACTGGTTGCTGAAGGATGGGTTCGGCAATTAGAGAAGATATTCTCAGTGTTGACACCGACTGAGGCTGAAAGGATCACTTGGGCCGCCTTTATGCTTGAAGGTGAGGTCGACCATTGGTGGAGGTCCACACTCAGGACCCGAGATTTGACCCGGCAAGGTCAAGAGTGGACATGGGCCGAGTTCGTGAACCTCTTTTATAAGAAGTACTTTCCCGTTGGGATGAAGGAGAAGAAAGAGGTTGAGTTCATTACCTTGGAGCAAGGTAATATGTCTGTAGCCGCCTACGAGGCTAAGTTCTCGGAGCTATCTCAATTTGCTCCTTACATGATAACTATCGAGGCTATGAAAGCCCAAAAATTCGAGAGGGGGTTGAGAGCCTACCTCAGAGATCGAGTCTAAATATTCAGACATGAGGCATATTCAGAAGTTGTGGACAAAGCACTTTTGGCCGAGTCAAATTCCGAGGAATTTTTCAAGAGAAGAGGGATGGAGAAAGGCCAGTCCAGTGGTTCAGGGGAGAAAAGAGCAAGGACTAGTTCTTACCAGTCCGCAGGGCCAGCGCAGTCACAGAGGATGTACTCTACACCTTAGCCTCTTCGCCCTTTTGCTCCACCGGCTTTTCGCCCGGCTCTCACTCAGGCTCCTCGCCTTGCAGTGACTTAGGCTACGGGATATGCTCCTCCCACCTATTTGCATGATATTTGCACCCTTTGTGGAAGGAGGCATCCAGCGGGGGAATGTCGGAGGGCTACCGGGAGTTGCTTCCATTGTGGTGACCAAAGCCACCTCGTTAGAGTCTGTCCCCGACGTCACTTGCCAGCTCAGTCTCAAAGGAGCAGCCCCCGTTTAGGCAGACGTCTTAGCCTAGCTCTTCTCAGGCTTCGAGGGCCTCGCCACTTATCATGCCACCTCATCAAGCAACTCAAGGACGAGTCTTTGCCTTATCCGAGTGAGACGCATGTGTATCCGATGATGTCATGCAAGGTACACAAAAACATGAAAGTCTTACGTTGAAAGTGCTTTCTATGATGTGATGTTGTTAGTTACCCATGTATGGTGTTTGTATGTTTAAAATCTATTGATGTTAGTTATTTAATCGCACAGGTGCCTTGTTAGTGAACGAGTGTCTCGCCTGAGTGTTGATCAACACCAGATCCACTCACTCCTTTGTGTCCCCCAGTTTCGCAAAGGGATTCTCGACTGAGGCTACTCATTTAGAACGGGAGTTGACCATTGTGACTCCACTTGACAAGTCGGTTGATATAGACAAAATATATAGAGATTGTGTGGTTCAAGTGGGGGAGATTGAGCTGTTAGCCGACCTTATCATTTTGGATTTCCAAGATTTAAACTTTGACGTCATTCTTGGTATGGATTGGCTAGCGACTCACCACGGTCATGTTGCATGTTTTGAGAAGGTGGTGAATTTCAGACCGGAAGGAGTAAAGGCATTCCACTTTCGGGGATTGCAAGGAAGAGATAGCTTGCTTTGCGGCTTTAAGTTTGGCGAACTCTGAAGCACAAAACTCCTCGGCCATTCCGGTTGTGAGTGAGTTCTTAGACGTATTCCCAAAAGAATTTCCTGGATTGCCTCCAAATCGGGAGATTGAGTTTGCGACAGAGCTTGCTCTGGGTGCCGCTCCAATTTCAAGGGCACCGTATAGAATGGCCCCAATAGAGCTTGAGGAATTAAAGAAACAGATTGAGGAGTTACAACAACTTGGTTTCATCCAACCAAGTGTCTCGCCATGGGGAGCTCCGATCCTCTTTGTGAAGAAGAAGGACGGGTCGATGAGAATGTATATAGACTACCGTCAGTTGAACAAGGTCACTATCAAGAATCGTTATCCCTTGCCACGGATAGACGACTTAATTGACCAACTGAAGGGAGCGAGATTTTTCCCCAAAATTGATCTTAGATCGGGATATCACCAGTTAAAGATCAAAGCGGGAGACATTCTGAAGACGGCTTTCAGGACTTGGTATGGACATTACGAGTTTCTTGTCATCCTTTTGGGCTGACGAATGCACCGGCGGCGTTCATGGATTTGATGAACTGGGTGTTTCGATCGTACTTGGATCGATGCGTAATTGTATTTATTGACGACATCTTGGTGTATTCCCAGACACGGGAAGATCACACACGAGACCTCCGCCTTGCTCTGGAGATGTTAAGAGAGCATAGGCTATACACCAAGTTAAGCAAGTGCGAATTTTGGTTAGAGAAGGTAGCATTTCTCGGACATGTAGTGTCAGCTGAGGGCATTTCTGTAGACTCAGCCAAGGTAGAGGTGGTGTTGAATTGGGAAAGACCCAGGAGCGTCACCGAGATTCGGAGTTTCCTCGATTTAGCGGGCTATTACCAGAGATTTGTGGAGGGATTCTCCAGTCTAGCTGCGCCACTCACTCATCTTGCGAGGAAGAATGCCAAGTTCAGTTGGAGTGACCGATGTGAGGTTAGCTTTTAGGAGTTGAAGAAGCGGCTCACTACAGCTCCCATCCTCACAGTGCCTTCCGGGAGCGGTGGTTTCGTCGTATAGAGCGATGCCTCCAATGTAAGGTTGGGATGTGTGCTCATGCAGCACGGCAAGGTCATTGCCTATGCCTCTAGGCAATTGAAAGAGCATGAAAAGACTTATCCCACTCACGATTTGGAGCTTGCCGTGGTTGTGTTTGCCTTGAAGATTTGGCGACATTATCTCTATGGAGAACACTTCGAAGTATTCACAGATCACAAAAGCCTAAAATATTTGTTTTCTCAGAAGGAGTTGACCTTAAGGCAGAGAAGATGGGTAGAATTTTTGAAGGATTATGAGTGCTCCATTCAATATCATCTAGGCAAAGCGAATGTTGTAGCCGATGCTCTTAGCTGGAAGTCTACTGGACTTTTGGCGCACATGATGTTGAAGGAGTGGAGGTTGTTCGAGGATGTTTCCAACTTGGACAGTTAGTTCGACCCACCTACGCATGGGCCATTGATGGAAAAAATCACGGTGAAGCCATGCATCATGGATCGGATCCGAGAGTTGCAAGTAGCGGACGCTGAGTTGATCACTTTTTGTGACAAGACGGTTAGTAAGGGAAGCAAGGACTTTGCCACGAACGGTGATGCGGCTATCGCATTCAAGGGTAGACTTTGTATCCCCGCCGATAAAGAGCCGAGGAGTGAAATTTTGGATGAGGCTCACCGTTCGAAGTATATGGTACATCTTGGGGGTACCAAAATGTATAGAAACTTGAAAAGACACTTTTGGTGGCAGAACATGAAGCGTGAAGTAGCAGAATATGTATCTAGGTGCTTGGTGTGCCAACAAGTCAAAGTCGAACACCGGAGACCGGTCGGACTTTTGCAGTCCCTCCCTATTCCCGAGTGGAAATGTTAACACATCTCCATGGACTTAATTGTGGGATTACCAAAGACGGCAAGGAACACCGATGCTATATGGGTGGTGGTTGACAGACTCACGAAGTTTGCTAATTTCTTACCGTACCGGGCCACTTTCAACTCCAATCAGTTGGTTGCCTTGTATATCAAAGAGATAGTTCGATTGCACGGTGTACCAGTGAGCATTGTCTCGGATCGGGACCCTAAATTTACCTTCAGGTTTTGGAAAAGTTTCAAAGTGCAATGGGTTCCTAGTTGGACTTTAGCACGGCCTTCCACCCACAGACGGATGGGCAAACCGAGCAAGTGAATCAGGTTATTGAAGATATTCTCAGAGCTTATATGCTAGACTTCAAGGGAAGTTGGGAAGATCACCTACCTCTGGTGGAATTCGCCTACAACAATAGTTATCAGGCAAGCATACAAATGGCACCTTTTGAAGCTTTGTATGGAAGGAGTTGTAGATCCCCTTTGTATTGGGATGAAGTTGGAGAAAGAAAAATTATGGCCCCGAATTGATTGAACAAACTACAAATAGAGTCAAGCTCATCCGGAAGAGGTTGAAGACCGCACAAGATCGACAGAAAAGCTATGCTGACAACCGAATGAGAGATCTTGAATTCCGAGTCAGTGACTTGGTTTTTGTCAAGATTTCACCGACCAAGGGTGTTATGAGATTCAGGAAGAGGGACAAACTCAGTCCAAGATACGTGGGTCCGTTCGAGATTATCACCAGAGTCGGTGAGGTGGCTTACCATGTTGCCTTACCCTCTCATATGGCGGAGGTCCACAACGTGTTCCATGTCTCTATGCTCCGAAAGTATATCCCAGATCCTTCCCATGTCATGGAGCTTGATCCAGTAGAAATCTGAGAGGACCTCACACTCGTTGAGCAACCCGTACAGATCTTAGACAGGTGAGATCAAGTCTTGCGCAACAAGACCATCCCTTTGGCCTTTGTAAGGTGGCAACATCACTCGGTAGAAGAGGCTACATGGGAGCGTGAGGCAGAAGTAAAAGAAAAATATCCTCAGTTGTTTGCTTAAGGCCTTGAACCACTTTTGCAAAATTTTGTTATTTTCTGCGTGTATGTCCTGTCCTAATTCCGAGGACGAAATTTTTGTATGGGGGGGAGGATGTAGCACCTCGGAATTTTATTGGACTAATGAATAGTGTAATCAGAGCTAATTGGCAATCCTCGGGTTAAAATTGGCATTCGAGATGGCTTGGAGGGTTAATCACTTAAGGGCAGCATGAGAGAAGGGGTTTAGGACCCTATAGGTTGTGAAAATGAGGTAGGAAACACCCCTATAGATCTGTAAGGACAAAAGCAACAAAATCTGGGAGGTGCGATCGATCATAGGATTTAGTGCAATCGATCGCATACAGGTAAAATGGGTCCCAAACTCTCTAGGCCATATGCGATAGATGGATCTCCAGGTGCGATAGATCTCAGGGATCTGCAATCGATCGCAAGAGTGTGCGATCGATCGCATGCAGAGGGAAATCAGACCAATATGTTCAGGTTCATGTGCGATAGATCGCATCCAGATGCGATCAATCACAAGGACCTGCGATCGATCGCAGACAAGTGTTTGATCGATCGCACGCGGTAATTGGTGCCGGATTTGGGGGTTTTAAACCCTTATTTCATTTAGGGATCTCATTTGTGGGATTCCAAATCCTAAATGAGAGAAAGAAGGGGAAGAAGAGAAGGGAGATAGAAGGAGCTCCAAGCTTAAAGATTCAAGCAAGGATCTTCCCCAACTCAAAAGGGGTTTCCTCAAAGATCAAGTTTGATCTTCAAGGTTAGTACACTCTACTAACTTCTTTAGCAAAACTCTAGGTTTTCCCTATTGAATCAATGAGTTTAAGGTTGTATATTCCTTCCTTAGAAATATGCTATACTTCTTAAACCTAAACAAGATAAAGGTGAGAGTGGGGATGGATGAATGAATGGTGGATGTGGAGGAGGAGATTAGATGCCATGTTGATTGATGAATGTGTATTGGAAAAATGGAGGATGGGCATTTCAAATATAATGAATAAATGTGGTGTGGTGTGATGAAACATATGCATTAAGAAATCAAAATGAAATGGATATTAATGTGATGCTTGCCAAGTGTTTGATAAAATGTTCAAATGACGATGTGAATGAATGAACTTAAATTATGAAAGCATGGATTGAGTTACTATTGTTAAATGCCTACTTTGATCAAATGCCCTACATGTTATCTACATTCTCTTACGCTTATATTAGAAATGGAAATGCTATACTTATGTGATCCTCTCATCCAAGCATGTCATCATGATTGTCACTATTGGCACGCACACGAGCACGCATGTTTGCATGAACCGAGTTTTCAAGAGTATATGCATATAATAAATCAACAAGAAAACATTGCATGTTAAGGAGGTTGGTAGCCCAGGGATGTGCAGGTACTAGCCTCTGACTCACAAGAAAACTAAACAAGTAAATGAAAACACTATATGTCAAGGAGGTTGGTAGCCCAGGGATGTGCAGGTACTAGCCTTTGGCTCACAAGAAAACAATATGTCAAGGAGGTTGGCAGCCCAAGAAGGTTCGGGTGCTAGCCTCTGGCTCACAAGTGAATGAAACATGTCAAGGAGGTTGGTAGCTCAAGTGAAGGGTACTAGCCTCTGGCTCACAAGAACAGGTTCACAAGAAAAGGTTCACAATTATACAAGATGAGACAAGACATGCATGCATGATTTTCACAAGTAATACCGAGACATGAAACGAGTTTTCCAAGTATAAGTTTTATCAGAGTTTTCGCATTCATGCACGCATGTCAAGATAATGATATTGTTTCATGTTTAATACCGTTTATCTCATGATGATACTGTTGCTTGAATTGATACTTTGTATTGTGCTCACCCTTGTTATGCTTTTATTATTGCTATGGTTAGCTAGTAGTTTGTACTAGCTGAGTATTTCATGCTCAGCTGTACCTTTATGTCGGCAGGTACCGAGGAAGCCCTCTACCCTGAGCCTTGGGTCGAGGAGGAGTACATAGAGGAGAAGGAGCTATGTGTTCCGTTACAGTCGCAAGCGGATAGAGACCTCGACGTGTGGCCGTACCTCGACTACTGTTGAGAGGAGAGTGTTATCGAGTTCCCTTTTGTATTTTGATAGGTGGGCTTGTCCACCTTTACTCTAAATATGTTTTGTATATGGTAACTTGGAATACTGTTTTGGAGTTATAGAAGAAAAGAAAAAGTTAGTCCACGCTTCCGCATGCATGGTTCAGCTTCCGCGCTCTAATGATCATTGGCATTACATCATGTTAGCCTTATTTATTGTAGGATGGTTTGGCAGGTATGTATAGTCACACCTAAAGTATCCCTTAACTCCTAGAGGGTATTTTGGGGTGCGACAAAGAAACTAATAGAATCCCTAACAAATAGGAAATTTTTAATTAGTAACTAACTCCAACTAACTAACTAACCTTATTAAATAAGGATATTAGTTATTAGATACTAATTAAATATTATTATTATTAATACCTCCATGAAGTGGGTGTCCCACCCTAGGTGGGCCCCACTCCACACGCCCCTAGGGTTCCAAACCCTATTAGGTCTTTTCATATGATCTTTTATCATATTCCCCAATGGGTCCTACCCATTTGGTTTTTTACACCTAATATGATTCCACCTTTAGAGCTTCACTATACCATATAGTGATTACTTAGAAAAATAAATTAATTTAATTATTTAATTTAATTAAATACTTTAAGAAAGTCCTTGTGTGTGGGATCTAAAGGGATCTCCTATTTCTGGTTGTGGGACCAAGTACTCAAACTTTTGGTTAAAGCATTGTTACTAGGAAATACCTTTCCTATATTCCATCAGGATTATAGAATGTCATCTATATCCCTGGACTTCCACCAATCACAGTTAATGTCCATTAACACAATATAATTAACCTCCAGAAAATAGAGTATTACTTACAGGTATTTCTATCTCAAGATTTGTTTACAGATGCGTCCCTCCACTTCCAATATTGTTATAAGCTTACGGGACAATATCTAATATTGTCAGTAATCCCTGGCTTATACTGAGAACCCATTCTCTTTGATACTTTTTGTCAAACTTGGACTTTCAAAACATTTTAGAAATTCTTTAAAAGAAATAATAATTATAATTACATTTCTTTTATACGGAAAATAAATTCCTCGATAAAACTATTTCATCGATAAATACCAGCGCTGGGTTTTGACAAGTATCAACTCAATATTATTTACTCTGTTAAGAGTAATGGAATCCTTGTTGAGCATACACACACTTCTTCCAGTACAACGTACATAACCCAACGAGCCCGTATTTAGTCTAGTGTGTTGGACATTGACGATTGGCTACATCAAAGCTACATAGGCAAATACTAAAGAAGATGTCGACCTCTCAGGTTAAGGACAATCTGTCAAATGGACTACCCTAAATATAAAGACAGTATATTTCTAAGGGTATCCACTAAGCGATTCAGTTGCAATATAAGTACTTACTTATATCCACATCTTAGTCAAGAGACCCTTCTCGCAGTGATTGAGATTCATCACTCTATGATATGGAACTAATAATGTGTAAGTTATTAGGAATACATTGTCCAGATGTATCCTGATTAACTTATAACACTTTTAGGTCTACAAGGAACCGAAAAAAACCATATCTCCTTAGCAATCAGTTATCAACTAATAGGATGGTTTTCCTACAATGTTACCTAAGGAAAAAAGTAGTCTCATCCAATGAGATAGATTCTCCCTACCTAAACCTAAACAGACCTAAACCTTTTGATATATATTACCCAATGTAGAAGATAATGTGTGAATATATAATATGCATTTATTGATTAAAATAGATAAATACAATTCCGGAATGGCTTTGTGGGCATATATGTCTAACAATCTCCCACTTGCACTCAAAGCCAATCTCCTATATATCTAATACTCATCGACTCTAGATGTTTCTCAAACACCTTCTGAGGTAGTGCTTTAGTAAATGTGTCCGCCACGTTATCCGTTGACGCAATCTTGGATAATTCAATGTCTCCTCTCTTGACAATGTCTCGAATCAAATGGAATCTCCTTTCAATGTGCTTTGTCTTCTGATGTGCTCTAGGCTCTATGGCTTGAGCTACAACACCACTATTATCACAATAAAGTGAGATAGGAGATTCAATCGAGGAGACAACACCAAGTTCATGAATGAACTTCTTTATCCACACTGCTTCCTTTGCAGCAACATATTCAGCTTCAGTTGTTGAGTCAGCAGTTGTAAATTGCTTGAAACTCCTCCAACTAAATGCTCATTTCCCAAGAGTAAAGACAAATCCTGAGGTCGACTTTCTATCATCAACATCTACCTGAAAATCTAAATTTGTGTACCCTACAATAGTCAGATCTTATCCACTATAAACCAAATAGTGGTGCATTGTCCTCAAATACTTGAAATTATGCTTAACTGTTGTCCAATGCTCAGGTCCCAGATTTGATTGATATCTACTCACGATACTCACTGCGTGACAAATATCAGGTCTTATGCACAGTATGGCATACATGAGACTTCTCACTGCAGATGCATATGAGATATGACTCATTTGCTCTCTTTCATCATCAATCTTTGGAGACTTTGATTAGGAGAGACTAATTCCATGCCTACAGGGTAAAAACCCTTTCTTGAAATTTTCCATGCTATATTTGCGCAAGATCTTGTCAATGTAATTGACTTGGGACAATCCCAGCATCCTTTTCTTTCGATCTCTAAACAATTTAAGACCAAGAATATAGGATGCCTCACCGAGGTCTTTCATTGCAAAGTTACATGACAACCAGATTTTAACTGTGGATAATATTCCTACATCATTCCCAATGAGTAGAATATCATCTACATAAAGAACTAGGAAGTTATTGCACTCCCACTGACCTTCTTGTACACACATGCCTCATCCATGTTTTGTTGAAAACCAAACGATTTGATTGATTCATCAAAATGGATATTCCAACTCCGAGAAGCTTGCTTAAGGCCATAAATAGACTTTACCAATTTGCAGACTTTATTATTTTGGCCATGGAGTTCAAAACCTTCAGGCTGGTCTATATAAATATTCTCTGGAATGTTTCCATTCAAGAAAGTGGTTTTGACATCCATCTGCCATATTTCATAATCATAGAAAGCTGCAATTAATAACAGAATTCTGATGGACTTTAGCATTGCTAATAGTGAAAAGGTTTCCTCATAGTCGATACCAGCTCTTTGACTATACCCTTTCACCACAAGCCTTGCTTTAAAGGTCTCTACCTTTCCATCGGATCCATGTTTTCTCTTGTAGATCCATTTGCACCCAATAGGTCCAATTCCCTCAGGCTTTTCAACCAGGGTCCAGACACCATTCGAGTACATGGAGTCCATTTGGGATTCCATGGCCTTATTCCAATTATCAAAATCAATATCACATATTGCTTCTTGATAAGTATAAGCATCATCGTCTAAGGAATCCGATTCCATAGAATATACCTCATGCTGATAAGACAATCTATCTGGAGGTCGACTGATCCTTGCACTTCTCCTAGGCTGTTGTGTATTTAAAGGTTCAATTAAGATGGGATTATCCTGACTTTGCTCCTCAAGATCAATTCTGAATCCATCTTTCTATTGAGGATCATATCCTCTTCTAGAAGAATGGCATTCCTGCTTACAAACACCTTTTGTTTGCTAGGATTATAGAAATAATATTCATGAGTTTCTTTTGGGTATCCTATGAATAGGCACTTCTCAGTCTTACTTTCCAACTTGTTGAAGTTCTACTTTCACACATGAACTGGACAACCCCATACTCTGACATGCTTCAGACTAGGCTTTCGCCCCATCCATAGCTCAGTTGGAGTTTTGGAAACAGACTTAGAAGGCACCCTATTCAATAGATAGATTGTAGTCTCTAATGCATATCTCCAAAAAGATATTGGCAAATCAGTATTATTCATCATTGAATGAACCATATCCAATAGGGTTCGATTTCTTCTTTCTAAAACACCATTAAGCTGGTGTGTTCCTGGGGGAGTCCATTGGGATAAAATTCCATTATGTCTAAGATAATCCATGAACTCATTTGAGAGGTACTCTCCTCCTCGGTCGGATCTGAGAGTTTTAATACTTTTACCTGATTGCTTTTCTACTTCATTCTGGAATTCTTGGAACTTTTTAAAAAATTCTGACTTGTATTTCATTAGATATATGAAACCAAATCTAGAAAAATCATCTATGAATGTAATGAAGTAGACAAAGCCACCTCTGGCTGAATGATTCATGGGTCTAGTGACCTGGTTTCTTGCCATAGAAACAAACATTCTGATTCTTTTCCTTGTCTTTATTCTCAGAAGGTTTCTTGTTCTTACCCTTCTTCCTTTTGAGGAACCTGGAGAAATTGGACTTCTTCGTTTTATGGCATTTGCCCTTAGGCTTGGGCCTTGAAGGTCCAACTCCCTCTGCCACATTTGTATAGAGCTTAGTACACTTTATAAGGTCCTCAGCTCCTTGCAACATGTTCAGGAGCTCTGGTAGAGAAGTCCCCAATTTCTTCATACTGAAATTCAACACAAAAGCAGAAAATGATTCTGGGAGAGAGTTCAGGATTGCATCCGTTTGACTCTGTTCATCAAGATCTGCTCCAAGGGTCAAGAGTTCATTAATGAACCCCATCATCTTGACAACATGCTTCCGGACTGGGCTACCATCAGACATCTTAGTCCCAATCAGTCCTTTCATTGCCAACTGCCTAGCAGTTCTGTTTTGTTCCCCAAACATGTAGAGCCCCGGACCTTTTCACATTTAATGCATGACACTTTCGTTGCCATTTTGCCTTTAAGAGGTATAATTAATAAATAAGGAAGAAATTTGAAATTCTGAAATGTTAGAAATGTTCCTTTTCGAAGTACGAACCCAACGCAAGTTGAATCATCAAAATCGGACGAACGAGTCAAAAGATATGGCCAAAACAGTCTGGACCTACAGGCAATCGTAGCTCGGAAGGCACTAAGGACGTAGCTCTGATAACGTGCTCTGACAACGTGCTCTGATAAGGCACAGGCAACGCATAGACAACGTACTCTGATAACGTATACGTTGTGCATCCGTTGTGCAACAGACAACGGGTACGTTGTACAGCTCACAACGGGCACGTTGTACATAAGACAACGGATAACGAGCTCAGCACTATGCACAAAACAATGTGACAACGTGTTCGGCACTATTCACAGCACAACGTGTTTGGCACTATTCACAGCACAACGTGTTCGGCACTATTCACAGCACAACGTGTTCGGCACTATTCACAGCACAACGTGTTTGACACTATTCACAGCACAACGCGTTCGGCACTATTCACAGCACAACGTGTTTGGCACTATTCACGGCTCAACGTGTTCGGCACTCGTGTTTTTACAGAAATTTCAGTAAGGGTATTATGGTCTTTTGGTCGGTTCACTCTTACCTTAAGAGTTTAACCCGAGCCTTTAGGGCTCATTCTCAACACTTAGAGGATTTGGGGGATTAGAAGAGAGGAGAAAGGGTTTCCTAAGCTAGGGTTTTGCTTTTGGAGAAGAATCAAAGGGGTTTTGAGACCCTAGATCACTTCAAGTCCGGTTTTTTCTCCAAGATCACGCCTCAAGCACCCGTGGAGAGCGTTCCCCAAGCTAGGGCAGCACCTCACGGGCGTTTTTGGAAGGGGTTTCTTCCTCATTTCTTCAAGGTCGGTACTTCTTACTACCCTCCTAATTATAGTTCCTCTTTTCCCTTTATTTCTTTTGATTTCCTTTCATTTACACATGTGCTATGAGATGGATGGTTGTGAATGGTGAATGGAGATGGAATGGGCGATTGGATGCCAAGGGTTGTGTTGTGATGATTAAAATGGGGAGGGCATTGTATCCATAATAAACACACCTTTATGATGTGAGTAAACTCACCTAGAAAAGCATGATTTAGGTTTAAATGAATAATGAATAATGAACACACCATGTTTGATGAAATGCCTAGGTGAATAAAATGAGTTGTAAATTAGGAAATGCATGCCTAATAAATTATGAATATTGCTAGGGCCTATGATAGTGTGTTTTCTTGCTTTCCCTAAATGATATGAATATTACATTGCTCAATCATTGATGTTATATGTGTTGTGAAATTACCCAAATGTCATGTTTAAATTTAAATGCAAGTATGTACACGGTTCCCACGAGCACGGCATGCATGACATGATTTATCGAGGTTTTCAAGAACATGGTTAGAGGTGGGACATATCCTACGATATGTTTTACCTCGCTTTTCGCAAGAAAACAAGAACCAACATTCCACGAGGGGTCTCCCCTCACTCACAAGTGCATATCATGAAGAAGGGCCTCCCTTCCCTCGCAAGTACATACATATCATGAAGAAGGGTCTCCCTTCCCTCGCAAGTGCATTGCATAAAGAAGGGTCTCCCTTCCCTCTCAAGGCATCTCTCAAGCGCATCTCACAAGGATATCTCACAAGTGTATCTCACAAGTTACATGATCACAAGCAAGCACGCATGACATGCATGACATGACACGTACGACACGCTCGACAAGATCAAGTAAGACAAACACAACAAGCTTTCAAGTACGAAAAGATATTTCAAGCCAAGTCAAGTGCACGATGTTTTCAAGAGGTTTTATCGGCTTTCTACGAAATACAAGCATGATTATAAATTGCTTTACTTCCTTGTATGATATGAATTGTTTCCTGCTTTATGTATGCTATCCGTATGCTATGACTGTTGGTTAGTGCTTAGTACCCGCTGAGTATTCCATGCTCAGCCGTACTTCTTATGTCGGCAGGTTCTGAGGGAGTTGCTGCTCCATTTGATGTTTGTGCTCCTGGTCCATGGGTGGAGGAGGAGTACATCGAGGAGCCTTTGGAGGAACCTCCAGAAGAGGGTTACCATTAGGTGGTTGTAGATTCTGAGTGGATTAGCTGTGGGTGAGATGAGAGATATACATTCATGTATTTTGGTGGGTCTGTCCGCACTTTCTTTTGGTTACTTTTTGTATAAACTTGGATTTGCGAATGTATATACATAGAGGTTTGGTAGACTTCCGCTGTGCTTTATGGTTATGTTTCCTCTATAATGTCCTCTATTGTATATGTTCTGTGGGTTTTGCAGGTTGGTTGTCAAGCAAGTCATGATTAGTCGTCCAAAGTTCACTCTAACTCCTAGGGTGGGTTTTGGGTCGCGACAGAAGTGATATAAGAGCTTAGGCTTTAGGTCTCTAGGGTCACTTAGAATCTTATACCACGGCTTGACAAGAGCATATGTTAGGAAACAAGTTAGGAAGGAAGTGAGTCGGGAACGAGTCTGGTTCCAAGTTTAAGACTAAACTTTAGTCTTAGTCTAAAATGGTTGCTTTAACCAAGTACGGTCCTAGGTACGCCAGAACACTAAAGTATAAGTATAATGTGATGAATACTCTGATGACTTAATGTGATGTGTATTAGTATTATACAACTAATACAAATTGAATTATTGTGAAATGGCATTGAAATAAACTGTGGTTTCAAGTTAGACTCATGTGGTGTTATTATTCTCAGGACTTTAGTCATGAGACGGAACACACGGGGTCGTGGACCACATACCAGAGCTTCCTCTTCTTCATGGGATGAGGATGAGCAGCCGGACCTCTCTCAGGTCTTAGGCTCTATTGCTGAGACACTCGCCATACTGGCGGCTCGGTAGGCTATACCATCATCGGCGGCACCTACTCCACCGCCTGCAGCTCCAGTACATCGTACCGCTGGAGTTGAGGCATTCAGGAGATTGAGGCCTCCACCCTTCCATAGGAGTGTGGACCCTCTTGCTGCGGAGGCATGGATCCTCCAGATGGAGAAGATCTTTGCGGTCCTCTTGCCTACAGAGGAGGATAGAGTAGCATGGGCAGTTTTCATGCTAGAAGGTGAAGCCCACCATTGGTGGTTGTCCGCATTGAGGACGCGAGATTTGACCATGCAGGGTCAACCTTGGACTTGGGAGGAGTTCAAAGATACTTTTTACAAGAAGTATTTTCTGATTGGAGCACGGGAAAAGAAAGAGAGAGAATTCATCAACCTTGAGCATGGTTCGATGTCTGTGGCCGCTTATGAGGCCAAGTTCTCGGAGCTATCACGCTTCGCGACACATATGATTGCCACCAAGGCAATGAAGGCGAGGAGGTTTGAGCAAGGACTCAAGGATGTCATCATGGAGAAAGTATCGGTCTTTAGGCATGCCACTTACGCTGAAGTGGTGGATAAAGCCTTGTTGGTTGAGACCAACTCTGAAGCGGTGTCCAAGAAGAGGGAATTGACGAGAGGCCAATCCAGTAGTTCAGCACCTCTAGAGAGGCGGGCACGTACCGGCCCTTATCAGTATGCGTGGCCAGCACCACCGATGAGGCCATCTTATGCGCCTCCAGCTCCACGGTAGTATGTGCCTCAGGCACCGCGACATCAGGCTCTTCCGGCCCCACGGCCTGTTGCACCTCAGACGATGAGGTATGCTCCACCTCCGACTTATACACACGAGGTCTGCACTTCATGCGACCGAAGACACCCGGCAGGAGATTGCCGAAGAGCATCGGGTGGATGTTTTCATTGTGGTCGCCAGGGCCATATGATCAGGGATTGCCCCAGTCGGCATTTACTAGGCCAGTCTCAGAGGATTAGGCCACCAGCACGCCCAGCAGGATCATATCAGGCGTCATCTCAGACTACCCGGTCTACACCTCAGTCTCGCCAGGCAAACCAGGGGTGAGTTTTTGCCTTAACAGAGGGTGATGCACTTGCATCTGACGATGTAGTGCAAGGTACGCAGTTGTAGCTTATTTAATTATCCGTAAATTAAACTGTTAAGTATTAATTGATTGTGTACGTACTTGGCATGTTATATATGTATATATACCTACATGTATACACTGTTGATGCATGGATTAACTCCGCTAGTTAAAATTTCAGGAACCCTACTAGTCAATGAGTATTTGGCTCGAGTGTTGATTGATACCGGGTCTACTCATTCATTTGTCTCGCCGAGTTTTTCAGAAGGCTTTTTTGTAGAGCCAAGTTAGCTAGAACCGGAGTTAGCCATTTCGACTCCTCTCGGCAAAACAGTATTGGCAGATAAAGTGTATAGAAATAGTGTGGTCCAAGTTAGAAGCCACGAGTTGGCGGTTGATCTCATCGTCCTTGGATTCCAAGACTTTGATGTTATATTGGGAATAGATTGGTTAGCAGCACATCATGGGCATGTAGCTTGCTTTGAGAAAATGGTACTCTTCAAGCCAGTAGAAGGAAAACCATTCCACTTTCGCGGGTTGGAAAGTAGATATATTGCTCGTTTTGCGGCGTTGAGCTTAGCTAACCCCGAGGTAAAGGACTCATCGACTATTCCGGTTGTGAGTGAGTTCCTGGATGTATTTCCAGAGGAGTTGCCAGGATTGCCTCCAGACAGGGAGATTGAGTTTGTGATCGAGCTTGCACCAGGCACAACTCCTGTTTTCAGGGCTCCGTATAGAATGGCCCCTATTGAACTCAAAGAGTTAAAGACCCAGTTAGAAGAATTACAAGGTCTTGGTTTCATTCGACCAAGTGTCTCACCGTGGGGTGCCCCGGTGTTGTTTGTTAAGAAGAAAGATGGCTCGATGCGGATGTGCGTCGATTACAGGCAATTGAACAAAGTCACTATAAAGAATAGGTATCCCTTGCCTAGGATTGATGACTTGTTCGATCAGTTGAAGGGAGCGAGATTTTTCTCGAAGATAGACCTTCGATCGGGTTATCACCAGTTGAAGATTAAGGTGGAAGATGTTCCCAAAACTGCTTTCAGGACTCGGTATGGACACTACGAGTTCTTGGTGATGCCTTTTGGACTCACGAACACGCCGGCAGCTTTTATGGATTTGATGAACCGGGTGTTCCGGCCATATCTTGATAGGTGCGTGATTGTATTTGTTGATGACATTTTGGTCTATTCCCAGACACGGGAAGATCACACACGCGACCTACGCCTTGCTTTGGGAATGCTAAGAGAGCACAAGCTATAGGCCAAACTTAGCAAGTGTGAGTTTTGGTTGGAAGAGGTGGCATTCCTAGGCCACGTTGTTTCTGCAGAAGGTATCTCGGTAGATCCAAAGAAGATCGAAGCAGTTATGAGTTGGGCGAGGCCCAAGAGTGTTACCGAGATACGCAGCTTTTTTGGGTTGGCAGGCTACTACAGGAGATTCGTAGAGGGTTTCTCTAGCCTTGCAGCACCGCTCACTTACCTGACAAGGAAGAACGCCAAGTTTGTATGGAGTGATAAGTGCGAGATCAGTTTCACGGAACTGAAGAAGAGGCTTACTACAGCCCCTGTCCTTACTGTGCCATCTGGACCTTATGGGTATGAGGTGTATAGTGATGCCTCACACATTGGACTTGGGTGTGTACTCATGCAGCACAAGAAAGTCATTGCCTATGCATCGAGGTAATTGAAGGAGCATGAGAAGAATTACCCCACGCACGACTTAGAGCTTGCCGCAGTCGTGTTTGCACTCAAGATCTAGCGACATTAATTATACGGGGTGGAATTCTATGTGTATACGGACCACAAGAGCCTCAAGTACCTCTTTTCCCAAAAGGAATTGAATCTAAGGCAACGGCGTTGGATGGAATTTTTGAAAGACTATGATTGTACCATTCAATACCACCCGGGTAAAGCAAATGTAGTGGCTGATGCTTTGAGCAGAAGACCTCCGGGGTTATTAGCATGCATGTTAGTGCAGGAATGGAAGCTACTTGAAGACTTGGCAAATCTGGACATTAGTGTGAATGACTCTGTTCGTAGTCCTATCTTGGCAAATGTCACGGTTCGGCCATACATTATAGATTTGATCCAAGAATACCAAGCCACGGATGCTGAATTGTTGGCTTATCGGGACAAGGAAGTTGCTAAGGGTAGTGAGGACTTCTCTCTCACTAGTCGGGGTGCTATCACATTCAAGGGAAGGCTGTGCGTCCGAGCCAATGCAGATCTTCGAAGAGAGATTTTGGATGAAGCACACCGTTCGAAGTACACAGTGCATCCAGGGGGTACAAAGATGTACCGGAACCTCAAGAGTCACTTGTGGTGGCGGAATATGTAGCACGGTGCTTGGTGTGTCAACAGGTAAAAGCAGAACACATGCGGCCCGCAGGTCTATTACAGTCCCTTCCGATTCCCGAGTGGAAATGGGAGAACATATCCATGGATTTCATAGTTGGCTTGCCAAAAATGGCAAGGGGCTCAGATGCGATATGGGTAGTAGTGGATCGTTTGACGAAGTCTGCGCACTTCCTACCCTACCGAACTACTTTCAACTCTAGTCAGTTAGCCTCTTTGTACATCAAGGAAGTGGTGAGGTTGCACGGAGTGCCCATTAGTATTGTGTCAGATCGGGATCTAAGATTCACATCACGATTCTGGAAAAGCTTCCAGGAGGCTATGGGTTCCCGACTTGATTTCAGCACCGCTTTTCATCCACAGACGGATGGACAAACCAAGAGAGTGAACCAAGTCATTGAAGACATGCTTTGGGCTTGTATGTTGGATTTCAGAGGCAGTTGGGAAGAGCACTTGCCTTTGGTTGAATTCGCCTATAATAACAGCTATCAGGCGAGTATCCAAATGGCACCATTTGAGGCCTTGTATGGGCGAAGTTGTAGGTCTCCTCTCTATTGGGATAAGGTAGGAGAAAGGAAAGTACTTGGTCCGGAGTTGATTGAGCAAACTGCAGGCACAGTTAAGATCATTCGGGATCGATTGAAAGCCGCTCACGATCGCCAGAAAAGTTATGCGGACACGCGCCGTAGGGACTTGGAATTTCAAGTAGGGGATCAAGTTTTTGTGAAAGTATCTCCTAGCAAAGGGATCATGAGATTTGGAAAGCGAGGCAAGCTCAGTCCTCGGTATGTTGGGCCTTTTGAGATTATCACACGAGTTGGTGAGGTTGCTTACAGGGTAGCTCTCCCACCTCACATGGCCGCAGTTCACAACGTCTTCCATGTATCTATGCTTCGGAAGTACATTGCGGATCCTTCGCATGTCATAGACTTCGAACTGTTGGAGATTCGAGAGGACCTCACCTTGATTGAAAAGCCGGTTCAGATTTTGGATCGAAGAGATCAGGTACTTCGCAACAAGACAATCCCTTTGGTTCTTGTGCAATGGCAACACCATGCTCGGGAAGAAGCTACATGGGAGCATGAAGCCGAAGTCAAAGCAAAGTACCCAGAATTAATTGAATGAGTTTTTGTATAAGTTTGTATATGACTTGTAATTTTCTTTTTGGTTTGTAATGCAAGTATCGTCTAAATTTTGAGGATGAAATTTTTGTAAGGGGGGGAGGATGTAGAGCCCCGGACCTTTTCACATTTAATGCATGACACTTTCGTTGCCATTTTGCCTTTAAAGAGGTATAATTAATAAATAAGGAAGAAATTGGAAATTCTGAAACCTCAAAAATGTTTCTTTTCGAAGTACGAACCCAACGCAAGTTGAATCGTCAATATCGGACGAACGAGTCAAAAGATATGGCCAAAACAGTCTGGACCTACAGGCAATCGTAGCTCGAAAGGCACTAAGGACGTAGCTCGGAAGGCACTAAGGATGTAGCTCGGAAGGCACTAAGGATGTAGCACGGAAGGCACTAAGGACATAGCTCTGATAACGTGCTCTGACAACGTGCTCTGATAAGGCACAGGCAACGCATAGACAACGTACTCTGATAACGTATACGTTGTGCATCCGTTGTGCAACAGACAACGGGTACATTGTACAGCTCACAACGGGCACGTTGTACATAAGACAACGGACAACGAGCTCAGCACTATGCACAAAACAACATGACAACGTGTTCGGCACTATTCACAGCACAACGTGTTTGGCACTATTCACAGCACAACGTGTTCGGCACTATTCACAGCACAACGTGTTTGGCACTATTCACAGCACAACGTGTTTGACACTATTCACAGCACAACGTGTTTGGCACTATTCACAACACAACGTGTTTGGCACTATTCACGGCTCAATGTGTTCGGCACTCGTGTTTTTACAGAAATTTCAGTAAGGGTATTATGGTCTTTTGGTCGGTTCACTCTTACCTTAAGAGTTTAACCCGAGCCTTTAGGGCTCATTCTCAACACTTAGAAGATTTGGGGGATTAGAAGAGAGGAGAAAGGGTTTCCTAAGCTAGGGTTTTGCTTTTGGAGAAGAATCAAAGGGGTTTTGAGACCCTAGATCACTTCAAGTCCGGTTTTTTCTCCAAGATCACGGCTCAAGCACCCGTGGAGAGCGTTCCCCAAGCTAGGGCAGCACCTCACGGGCGTTTTTGGAAGGGGTTTCTTCCTCATTTCTTCAAGGTCGGTACTTCTTACTACCCTCCTAGTTATAGTTCCTCTTTTCCCTTTATTTCTTTTGATTTCCTTTCATTTACACATGTGCTATGAGATGGATGGTTGTGAATGGTGAATGGAGATGGAATGGGCGATTGGATGCCAAGGGTTGTGTTGTGATGATTAAAATGGGGAGGGCATTGTATCCATAATAAACACACCTTTATGATGTGAGTAAACTCACCTAGAAAAGCATGATTTAGGTTTAAATGAATAATGAACACACCATGTTTGATGAAATGCCAAGGTGAATAAAATGAGTTGTAAATTAGGAAATGCATGCCTAATAAATTATAAATATTGCTAGGGCCTATGATAGTGTGTTTTCTTGCTTTTCCTAAATGATATGAATATTACATTACCCAAATGTCATGTTTAAATTTAAATGCAAGTATGTACACGGTTCCCACGAGCACGGCATGCATGACATGATTTATCGAGGTTTTCAAGAACATGGTTAGAGGTGGGACATATCCTACGATATGTTTTACCTTGCTTTTCGCAAGAAAACAAGAACCAACATTCAACGAGGGGTCTCCCCTCACTCACAAGTGCATATCATGAAGAAGGGCCTCCCTTCCCTCGTAAGTACATACATATCATGAAGAAGGGTCTCCCTTCCCTCGCAAGTGCATTGCATAAAGAAGGGTCTCCCTTCCCTCTCAAGGCATCTCTCAAGCGCATCTCACAAGGATATCTCACAAGTGTATCTCACAAGTTACATGATCACAAGCAAGCACGCATGACATGCATGACATGACACGTACGACACGCTTGACAAGATCAAGTAAGACAAACACGACAAGCTTTCAAGTACGAAAAGATATTTCAAGCCAAGTCAAGTGCACGATGTTTTCAAGAGGTTTTATCGGCTTTCTACGAAATACAAGCATGATTATAAATTGCTTTACTTCCTTGTATGATATGAATTGTTTCCTGCTTTATGTATGCTATCCGTATGCTATGACTGTTGGTTAGTGCTTAGTACCTGCTGAGTATTCCATGCTCAGCCGTACTTCTTATGTCGGCAGGTTCTGAGGGAGTTGCTGCTCCATTTGATGTTTGTGCTCCTGGTCCATGGGTGGAGGAGGAGTACGTCGAGGAGCCTTTGGAGGAACTTCCAGTAGAGGGTTACCATTAGGTGGTTGTAGATTCTGAGTGGATTAGCTGTGGGTGAGATGAGAGATATACATTCATGTATTTTGGCGGGTCTGTCCGCACTTTCTTTTGGTTACTTTTTGTATAAACTTGGATTTGCGAATGTATATACATAGAGGTTTGGTGGACTTTCGCTGTGCTTTATGGTTATGTTTCCTCTATAATGTCCTCTATTGTATATGCTCTGTGGGTTGTCAAGCAAGTCATGATTAGTCATCCAAAGTTCACTCTAACTCCTAGGGTGGGTTTTGTGTCGCGACAGAACATCTCCGTGAGATTAGTCAAAATGTCCTTAGCTGTAGGAAAACCCTCGTGCTATTGCTGTAGGACATTTGACAAGGATTCAAGCATGTAGCATTTGGCCAAACTATTTAACTCATGCCATTTTGAGGCTTTCTCAACTGCCTCAGGGGTCTAAATTGCCTCATCAAATTCTGGATAGTTGGATGTGAGGACATAAGCTATCTTCTAAGAGATAAGCACAATGTCAAGGTTTCTTTTATAGTCCACAAAATTTGGACCAGTCAATCGATTCTCTTCTAGAATCTTGGAAAGGGGATTCATGACTTATATCTACACAATAAAATAAGAATAAATTATTACATTTATTTTCACACATATATTCATCAGGTTTTTGAGATTTTAAAATCTGATGATCCTCTCATCTTTCTTCAAATTTCATCATTCCCTTCAGTATATGAAATTAGAGAATAAACCTTTTCTTCCAGATGAGTATTGGGATCCTCATATTACACATGTAATCTTCCATT
This sequence comes from Tetracentron sinense, assembly GCA_015143295.1. Taxonomy (NCBI): domain Eukaryota; kingdom Viridiplantae; phylum Streptophyta; class Magnoliopsida; order Trochodendrales; family Trochodendraceae; genus Tetracentron; species Tetracentron sinense. The sequence continues at coordinate 30,854,397 of CM026553.1, read as the reverse complement.
TTAGGATAGTACCACACATGCACTACAAGGTGGGCAGTAACCATCCATCACTGAGCATCTCAAGCATAACTCCTTATGTAAATCAGTGATTCCCAATTTTCTTGCGACTTCCAAGGACAACATGACTATCACTGCTTCAGCCGTCATGTTTCCTCTTTAAGTGAAACCCATTATTCTTGTTCGTCATATGATCAAGTAAGGTTGTGCCCCCATTTTAGTTGACACTCCTTATCAGGCCATACACAAACTTATCTACAATAGAAATAAGTCTCTAGGAGTTTAATTTAGACTGAATTATATCGAACTCCTATCAGAGTTAAGACTCGGGCTAATTAATTCTTAATCTTTATTGATAATGGAAGGCCTTAGGATTAATAATCCCATTTATTATCACTTAATATTTTTCTTGAAGGGAGCAATATTAAACAGACATGATCATATCATTACCGAAATATTCATCATACGAATTATGAAAATTTTCGATAATAGGATTATCAAAGAGTGATAAACTTCCACTAGCCCTCATAGGGGGTTTTGATCATTAAGGTTTTCACCTTATAATCAAAACCAACTCATCCCTATAACCTTAGGGTATTTGGATGTCAGTTTAGTGATCCATCTATGATTAATGTCTTTTTAAACACGATTATCCAATAATCTCGTATGCAAAGGTTTTACGTAAAAATCTTCGAATGGGTCACAAACTCCACGTCCAAAAGAGTACTAGTAATGTATTGTGTCTAAATATAAACAATTTATAATTAAACAAAATCCATTAATAGAAGTAAAATCCAATTATCCTAAATTATCATAAAAGCAATAATCATAATTATCACAGTTTTCGGGCTAAAGGAAATACTATTAATCGTCACATGAATAATAATATATTAATAATAATCATTTTATAATCTCACAATGGGTTCACAAAAATCATACGACCTTATTTAATTATAACATGAGAATTAAATAAAGCCCTACTACAATTTCTCTATCTTGCAATGGTTCTCCGGGCATCTCCTTCGGTTGATTTAGTCCGCCATAAATCAGCAACCCTATTCTAAAAGTAAGAAAAAGGGGTGGGGAGAGGAAAGAGAAGGAAGTATGATTTGTGGAACTCATCCAACTCATAAAATAATATTTATTTATCATGATAAATATATTATATATTATTTATGCTAGCCCGGGGCTCTCAGAATAAATTAAACAATTTAATTTAATACTAAAAGGATCTCTAAATCTTTAGAGGCCTTTAACCAAATTTATTTTTCTATGTATACCTATCCCTATAAAATTTTTGAGAGGTTTTGGAATCATCCAAACTTAAAATTAGTCTCACACTAATTTCCCGGGCTTAATTTTATTCCCTCAATAATTACAGGGAGACCCCTTAGCCCTACTAATGATTATCTCATAATCAAGAAGTAATCAAGAATCAAAAAGATTCATCACTAGGGGTAGCTGAAATCTATAGAGAGGGTAATATGATCTAATAAAAATTGGTATGCCCTAAAATCAAAGAGAAGCATAGCCAAGGCTCTGATACCACTGAAAGTATGCCTCTGTTTAATTTTAGAAAAACATTTCTTGGGGGGCATACATCGAATCCCAAGATCTGACTACGATTCTAATTGATTTTATTCAATGAGAGTAAAAATTACAATCACCTTTGCGACTTTGAAATTGTTAAGTCAAATCCACGATTATAGCGATACCGGCAAAACTTCACAAATGCCAAGTCTCCTTCGCAATCCACACAAATCTTCTTTTTCTTTAAAGCTTTCTTTAATGGAAGTTAATGGCCCTTCCAAAAATTTCAGCTCTTGATTCTTGATTAAAAGATCCAATCTTTATATTCAAGAATGGGTTCTTGAATCTCTTCTTGATATTCAAAACTAAAAACACAAGAAAGGAGATCAAAGGGGGAAAGGGGGCTGACCGTACACCTTTAGAAAGGGAGTGAGGGGTGTGAGATTAAGGGAGGGGAGGGTTTCCAAAATCTGGAAAATAATAATTATCCATAAGTGTTTGACGTCCACCCTTTAAATAGGCTAGGCATGGGTTGCTTGCAACCCAAGAGTCCTCTTTTTAATCCAATTAGAAGTCCTCAATTAGTTTCCTTTTTGATTTCTCTATAATTAATTAGGATTAATCAAAATACAAACTAACCTTATCCATTAGTAACCAACTAACCATATCCTTATCCTAATCCAATTAGGATTCCTTGATTAGCAAGAAACTAATAGAATCCCTAACAAAAAGGGAATCTTTAATTAGTAACTCACTAACTAACCAACCTTATCCAATAAGGAGTCTAGAATTAGAAACTAATTAAATAAATAATAATAACATTATTACCTCTATGAAGTGGGTGTCCCACCCTAGGTGGGCCCCACTCCACACGCCCCCATGGGTTCTAAACCCCTTTTGGTCATCTCATATGATCTTTTATCATATTCCCCAATGGGTCCTACCCATGTGCTTTTCCACATCTAATGTGATTCCACCTTTTAGAGCTTCACTATACCATATAGTGATTTCTTAGGGAAATTAATTTATTTAATTATTTAATTAAATTAAATACTTTAAGAAAGTCTTTGTGTATGAGATCTCCTATTTCCGGTTGTGGGACCAAGTACTCAACCTTTTGGTTAAAGCATTGTTACTATGAATCACCTTTCCTACACTCCATTAGGATTATAGAATTTTATCTATATCCCTGGACTTTCAAAACATTTTATAAATTCTTTAAAAGAAATAATAATTATAATTACATTTCTTTTATACCGAAAATAAATTCCTCAATAAAACCATTTCATCGATAAATATCATCAGCGTTGGGTTTTTCAAGTCCGGTTTTGACAAGTATCAACTCAATATTATTTACTCTGTTAAGAGTAGTGGAATCCTTGTTGAGCGTACACACACTTCTTCCACTGCAGCGTACATAACCCAACGAGCCCGTATTTAGTCCGGTGTGTTGGACATTGAATATTGGCTACATCAAAGCTACATAGGCAAATACTAGAGAAGATGTCGACCTCTTAGGTTAAGGACAATTTGTCAAATGGACTACCCTAAATATAGAAACAGTATATTTCTAAGGGTATCCACTAAGCGATCCAGTTGCAATATAAGTACTTCTTACTTATATCCACATCTTATTCAAGAGACCCTTCTTTCAGTGATTGAGATTCATCACTTCATCATATGGAACTAACAATGTGTATGTTATTAGGAATATATTGTCAAGATGTATCCTGATTAACTTAGAACAATTTTAGGTCTACAAGGAACCGGAAAAAACTATATCTCCTTAGCAATCAGTTATCAACTAATTGGATGGTTTTTCCTACAATTTTACCTAAAAGAAAAAGTAGTCTCATCCAATGAGATACTTTTGATATATATTACCCAATGTAGAAGACAATGTGTGAACATATAATATGCATTTATTGATTAAGATAGATAAATACAATTCCAGAATGGCTTTGTGGGCATATATATCTAACATCAGGGACATGCAGAAGGTAATACCGTGGTATGACGGGATTGTCAAGGGGCACACAGGATGTAAAGGAGAGACGGGGGTGTCGAAAAAGAGGACATGTAGGAGGTAATGTCGTGGTATGATGAGATTGTCAAGGGGCACACAGGATGTCGAGGATACGCGGGCGTGTCAAAAATGGATATGCGGGAAATAATATTGCAGTATGACGAGATTGTCAAGGAGCACACAGGATGTCAAGGACATGCGGGGGTGTCAAAAAGGTAACATGCAGGAGGTAATGCCGCGGTATGACGAGATTATCAAGGAGCACACAGGATGTCAAGGACACTCGGGGGTGTCAGAAAGGGTTGCGGCATGTCCAAGAGGCACTAGCTGGATTTATATTGAAATGGCATGTCCTGGAGGCACTAGCTGGATTTATATTGAAATGACTTGTCCTAGAGGCGCTAGCCAGATTGATGATGTCATGCAGGGTGTAAAAGAGAGAATGCTTTCCCATAACTCTGTTGTTCGCGACTTGTGGGGATGTATGGTGTTGGCTTCTTCTACTTCTCTTGCTGGAGCTGCTCGATGTAGGTTGGTACGATTAAGTCTCGATACCGGAAGCTCTATTTTTGGAAAATGTTTTTAGAAAAGTGTTTGGACTTTTGAAATTTTTTTTGATTTTTAATAGAAAGAATGTTTAGCTAGCTTTTAGATTTTTCAGGAAATTACCTTTGTCAGGGCTTAGGATATTTTGTAGTCTATTTTTTACTCTTAGAGAGTAGAGTATTATTCAAAAGAGGTTTCGTCACCGTTGGGGATGCTTGGTGGTAGACCTGCATGTCTTGCCACTGCCAGAGGTTAGACTCTGACTAGGGAGAAGCTTGCTTGGGAGCAATTGGAAACTTCAAACTCTTGCTGAGGAGCATGTTATAGAGAGCAATTGGAGGCTTCTACTGGGGATCTACAGGGGAATGTGACACTATTGTAGGCCACCACTGAAGATCAGTCGGAGAGTGGAACTCTGCTAGAGATTGTCAACAGTTTGCTGGAGAGTTGTGGCATCTGCTGGAGACTACTGACGGGCTCAGTTCCCTCTGATGGGGATCTGCAGGGATTGTTGGGAATTCAGCGAGACTGATTGCTGCCGGATTTTTTTTCTAAACTGCTCTTCAGCTTTTCTCCACTTTTTACCCTTGGCATGACCAAGTCATGGGGTTCATATAATTTTTGCGCAATGAGGCTGTTGCTGTTTTTCCTCATGCCTGTGAAACTGGTTGATTTTTGTCCCTCTTTTACTCATAGTCATAAGATTAGGTCTGGGGTCGCGTAATTTTTGCACAACGAGGTCGTTGCCGGTTTTCACTCATACCCACGATTTGTTAGGAAAAATAGATCTTCTCCCTTCATTGCCCTGAATGGCATTCTGTTAACGATTTATGTTCCCCTGATGATGTAGATGTGATACTGTGCTTGCACTAATAGTTTATAGGGGATCTAGGAGGACTCAGAGTATGACGAAATGTAGGCTAGGGAACCGAAGTTTGGGACACCCTGAGATTTCTCCTGTTTGTAGTTGATCTTTGCTCTTTTTGGGGACCTCTCCCATTGTACTTTCCTGGGGATTTATACTTATGGATTTTCGGAAGAGTTTTTTTTTTTGCTCCACTAGGGAATTTGAGAGAGGTTGCGCCTGGGGATTATTTTTTGGGAGAGATTGTCCCTGAAGGATTTCTGCTGAGGAAAGAGTCTAGAGAGGTTCTCCCTGTGGAGAATCTCTGACTTTGAGGATGTTTTAAGTTCTATTTTAGGCTTTCCTTTGATGAAAATTTTGTACCCTTGAGAGTTGACTCGGCTGGGGAAGTCGAGAGGATTCTTGTTATGTTTGGACTCTGCGGTGAGACATTGTAGAGAGGCTTTGTGTAACGACCCCAAAATCCCACAAGGCTAAAATAGGACTTTAGGATCGCCACATTACTTAACCTGCTTAAAATCCATGACATGCAAGGCACACTAACACGAGTCTCCAAAAATGAGGATAATAAAATTTCGATATATAAACCCAATCCAACTTGCACAAGTCTAAGGTCTATATATACAACTCACAATGAACCAATAAGTCTGATACACAACTAATAAGAAGTCTACTGAGCAACATCCTCTAAAAGTCAAATACAAAACTCTCTCAATGAAAAGAAATGTAAACTAAGAGGTGTAGCCGCCCAAGTCTCCGGCTCCCTCCTCAGAAGGCTCACCTTCACCTCCTTCCTCGAGGTAAGTCTCCTCAACCCACGGCTCCGCCGTGTACTCCTGCTCTATACCTGCCAAGACAAAATCCGGCTGAGTACAAAGGTACTCAGTGTATATAAAATCCAATCAAAGATAATAATATACCTGCACTTAGTCAGAAACATATCCAATAGCATAATAACATAATCAGAGTGCGGAAGAACGTGTGCGCATATACATCATATCATCACCTTGACTCGTGTACTTGTGAGAATCTTAGACTTAGAAAACCATACACTTATGAGATACTTATGCTTACAAGACCACGTGCTTGTGAGATGCTTATGCTTATGCTTATGCACTTATTCAGATCATACAAGGATGAGACATGCCGTTCTTGGCGGATACGGACCATGCCTTATGCACTTATTCAGATCACACAGTAATGAGACATGCCGTTCTTGGCGGATACGGACCATGCCTTAGAAATCATGTGGTTGACATGCCGTTCTTGGCGGATATGGACCATGCCATGCTTATGCTCATTCAGAATGTCATACGTATGCCATGCTCATGCTTGTGGTCCACATGTGTGACTTGTGAGACTCTTATCTTAACATACACGTGCATATGTGCTTAAGTGTCGAAATTAACATTCGAGTTAGTAATTGCTTAGATTCAGATCTCCCACCATGGAAACTCCACTATACTGTCCCATACCAAATAGTTAGAGAATTCCCGGTTTGAGAGATGTTCCTCTAAGTTCTTACCTTCCCGACTATCAATTTCCATGCAAATATTTAGACATACTTAACAAACCATTCACATATACATATCTTATCATAATTCATATCGCAATTCATAATCAATTCACCACCATTTCATAAGAGTATAATAGCATTTATCCTTTCAAGCATTTTCACAAACACCTTGTGTACGCATAATATGAATCCATTTCCCCTCTATATTTTCAAGCATTCATCAAACCATAATTCATCCATACAATCAATTCACCATCCACATCCACATATTAATCCCATCCTCCATACATTTCCCATCCTCCATATATTCTATCCACATCCAATCCACATTTCCATCCACATTTCCATCAATAATTAGTTTACTTCATAGAAAATTTGGAGAAAAATGCATTTAATCTCTATTCTATCATTTCTATCAAATTAATATTCACACAACATTAAAATAGAGTTGATTAGGATAGTATATCGACCTTAGGAATCCTTCCCTTGGATTCAAAACGCTCCCGAGACGATTTGGAGAAGCTTCCCAAACTTTTCTTGCAATCTCCTATCAATCTCCTCCTTCTCCAAGAAAACCCTCTCTCAAACCCTAGGGTTTCTCCCCCTTTTTGCCAAATTAGGTTAGAACTAGGTGGAGTATTTTAATATTTCGAGTAGGACCCCCTATTTATAGCCCCAAGGTCTGAGAACAAAAGACCAAAAAGCCCTTACTAAATTTCTGTAAAAACACGAAGGACCGAGCGATCGGTGGTTATGACCGAGCGATCGGTTGCCTACCGATCGATCGGTGTTTATGACCAGGCGATCGGTCAAAAACACACTCTCTGAAAAATTTCCCCATACAAAATTTTGGACCAGTCGATAGATACCGATCGATCGGTGTTTTGACCCCCTTTACTGTTTTGGCCATAACTTTTGACTCGCTTAACGAATTTTGACGATTCAACTTGCGTTGGATTCGTCTCTTGAAAATGAACATTTATGATGTTTTAGAATTTCTAAATTCCACTTAATTAATAGACTAAAATATCCCCAAAGTTGACTGATCTGCATTTCCATTAAACAAAACTCACTATTGACTTGACTTAAACTCAAAATGAGGAAAAACACTAAACATGAACCTCGAAGAGGGTTCCAACACATTTCTAATGGTTCAAGAATCACATAATTCCAGTAAACGGTGCTAAAACTAGAGCTTCCTAAAGTTTAGGGTGTGTTATTGCATCCATCCGTTACAAGTTGATTAAGCCTAGTTTACATCACCATACTTAGATATAAATACACACACTTTAACACCTTATAAAGACTAAAATACCCTTAATGCAATACACTAAAAACATGAAAAAGATTCGGGTCTCTACACTTTGACTCCACTAGGGATAGTTTAGGGGATGTCTGGACTCTACTTGGGAGATGATTCTAGAAATATCTTGATCCCTTTAGTGACCGCACCTGATTGTCAGGTTGCTTACGTACCCTTTGCAGGATCAAGTCATGACATGGTTCAGATAAATGCCGCAGAGGACAAGGGAGGGTGTCCATGAAGAGGTTTCATGAAAGAAGGGTTGTTAGGCCCAAGGGTGCCATCGGCAAATTTGTTTCGGATGATGTATGGGCCGTCATAGTTGGGCGTGAACTTGCCCCTTGGATCAAGTCGGTTTAGCAACATTTTTAGGAGAACCAGTTTACTGACTTTGATGCTATGAGGCTTGAATTTCTTGTTGAATGCCTTAGCCATACACCTTTGGTAGGTCTGAGAGTGATTGATGGCTTTCAGTCGCCGCTCTTCGATCAAATTCAACTGCTCATACCTAGTATGTGCCCATTCTGCTCTGAAATGTCTACTTCCATTAACACGCAAAGTGATAGAATTTCTACCTCAATAGGGAGGACTGCTTCCATACCGTAGGCCAGAGAAAATAGTGTTACCTCAGTTGAAGTTCGGATGGACGTTCTGTAGGCCATAAGTGCATATGGGAGTATCTTATGCCAGGTAGAGTAATTGGTTGTCATCTTCTCCATGATTTTCTCTATGTTTTTTTGGCTGCTTCAACTGCACCATTGGTCTATGGCCTATATGGCATGGAGTTATGATGTTGAATTTTGAATTTTTGGCATAGATCTATCATCCCCTTGTTGTAGAAGTTGAGAGCATTGTCTATTACAATCTCAAATGAGACACCGTACCAGCAAATGATATCCATTTTCAGAAAATGTTGAACCACAGAGGCTGTTACATTGGCATAAGAGGCTACCTCGACCTATTTTGTGAAGTAATCGATTGCTACCAAGATGAATCAATATCCATTTGATGCTTTCGGAGCTATGGGTCTGATAATGTTGATGCCCAAGTTGAGAATGGCCATAAACCAGTGAGGTTGTGCAGCCTTGTTGGTGGTGCATTGACTATGTCGGCATAGATTTGGCACTGATGGTACTTCTGTACATGCTAGCAATAGTCAGATTCCACTGTAGATCAGTAGTATCCCAGTCTGAGTATCTTTTTAGAGAGCTTCAATCCGTTCATGTGTGGGCCGCAAGTTCCTCTGTGAACTTCTTCGACTACTTGTGCTAGTTCCAGAGTATCATGGCATTTGAGCCAGATTAGGTTTGGCGATCTCTTATACAAGATTCCCCTTAAGAGGATAAACTGAATAGTCAGTCTTCTGATTGCCCGATAATCTGTTTTGGTAGCGTCGGGTGGGAAGGTCCCGTTCTCGAGATATTCCTTGATGTCTGTATACCAAGGCTTGTTGTCTGATACTTCTTCGATTTGAAAGCAGTAAGCAGGCTGATCCCATTGCTAAATCTCGATTGGCCAGAGCATGATGCCCTTGGGGATCTGAACCATGGAAGCATGAGTGGCCAGTGCGTCGGCAAATTTGTTGTGGTTCCTGGACCTGTGAGTGAAGTTGATTCTTCTGGACTGAGTGATTAGCACATTGAGGTAGGCCAAGTATAGGACTAGCCTTGCTTCTTGGATGGCCCATGATTCATTTTCTTGATGGATAACTAGAGATGAGTCACTGTAGACATCGATCTCTTTAATCCCGATGCCTAGGGCTTCTTTTAATCCGGCTATGCATGCCTCATATTCTGCTTTGTTGTTTGAACATCTGAACCGCAGCTTGACTGAGATGGGGAGGTGTGCTCCCTTGGGAGAGCTTGGGACTGCTCCTACCCCATGCCCATGACTGTTAGAGGCTCCATCGAAATATAACTCCCAATCAAGGTATTGCTACTTTTTTGCTTCTGTATACAGGATGGCTTCGTTTGGGAACTGATCATGTACTAAACATAGTCTTTGCTGGACTCTGGGCTAGGGGTTCTACAATCGCCTACCCCTTGATTAACTTCTGAGTCATGTACGTGATGTGGAATTCAGATAACGTCATAAGCCAATGGGCTATCTTCTCTATGGTGGCTGACTTTACCAGTAGGTACTTGAGTGGATCCATCCGAGAGATCAGGATTGTCGGGTAGGAAAGCAGATAGTGTCGTAGACCCTGAGTAGCCCAGACAAGTCTTCTCGAGCAGGTTGTACCTCTCTTCAAACTCTAGCAGATGCTTACAGATATAGTAGATGGCTTGCTTTGTTCTGCCTATCTCATCATGTTGTGCTAGGATGCAACCCATGAAGGTTTCTTGTACTGAGATGTATAGTAGCAATGGCCGTCCCAGTGTAGGAGGCACAAGTACTGGGGGATGGAGAAGATATTGCTTTATTCTGTTAAAGGCTTCCTGGCACTCATTTCTCCAGACTGTAGGTACGTTCTTCCGGAGAAACTTGAAGATCAGCTCGTATATCGGAGTGAGCTGAGAGATGAATCGGCCCACAAATTTCCTTTTCAGTTTGGGGAGTTGGCATTTCGATGATGGCCTTGGCTTTGGTTGGATCGATCTCGATACCTCTCTTGCTGACTATGAAGCCGAGGAGCTTTCCTGATGAGGCTCCAAAGACACATTTGGCCGGATTCAGTCTCAGGCCAAACTCTCTGAGTTTGTCATATAGTCTTTTTAGGCCTTTAGGATACTGCCTGGTGGTATGTGATTTGATGATCATGTCATCCACATAGACTTTAGCTGACTTATGGATCATGTCGTGGAACAGTGCTGTCATGGCCCTCTGGTAGGTTGCCCCTGTATTCTTGAGCCCAAAGGGCATCACCTTGTAGCAGAATGAGCCCCAGGGTGTTATGAAGGAGATTTTTTCCATGTCTTCTTCTGTCATCCTGATCTGGTTGTACTCAGAGAAACCATCCATGAATGAAAGTATCTCATGCCCTACAGTATTGTCAACTAGGATGTCGATGTGCAGGAGAGGGAAGTTGTCTTTTGGGCTTGCTTTGTTCATATTGCGGTAATAGGTACACATTCGGACCTTGTCATCCTTCTTCGGTACTAGCACAATGTTGGTTAACTATTTAGGATAGGTTGCTACTGCCAGGAAGCTTGCTTTGATCTGCTTCTTCACCTCTTCTTTGACCTTCTGCGACCATTCGGGCCTCATCTGTCTCAGTTTCTGTTTAATTGGTCTGACTTCAGAGTTTAGAGGCAGTCTGTGTACCACCAACACTAGGTCTTGACCGGGCATGTCTGCATATGACCAGGTGAAGACGTCACTATAACTCTTCAGGAAGTTGATCATGTCTGTTCACTGCTACGGGCTCATTGTTGTGCCTATCTTGATGAGCTGGGGGTTATCCTCAGATCTCCTCAAATCCAAGATTTATAGTCTTAGTGTCCTCGATGTTAGACTGCAGGATCCGTTCATTGTGCTCTAGGAAATCCAGAATCTCTTGAGGCCGTTCCTCTTCCTGTTCCAAGTCATACTCAACTTTCAAAAGTGTAAGGAGTGTTTCGGGGATAGCCATAGTGTAGGTGATTTCCTGGAAAATCACTAAGCTTAGTTTAGCATACTTTTTGTTAATTTTGTTGGCTTTAGAGCACTAGGCCTTCTAGGGTGTGATTTCATCATCAATCGATGAAAATTTTCATGTAAAACATGTTTTTGAGTCAAAACATCATATTTTATAGATAAAGCATGACTGTTGTTTACAAAAAGCTGACTCGATAAAAAAGAGACTGACAATGGCCGACATTTGGATTTTGCAATAAGAGCAAAAGAAAAGATAGAAGGAGGAGAAGAGTGGTGCTTTGGTCACTGCTTGATTGAACCAACCTACCCTGCAACTTGCTTGCCCCGGCCCTGAGTGGCCTCAATGGTTAAAGCCTTAGTCCACCAACGGATTAGTGATCGGTGACTGGATGATGCCTCGGTGCTATTGGAGAGGGTGCAGACCTGTTCTCCTGCTAGATCTTCTGTTTCTATTGTGTCTTTGATAGTCAGCTCATCGAACATCTGTGCCATGCTGAATATTTCCGAATCTGGAATCCCTGAAGACTCAACACTGAGTCTAGGGCAGGAAGGTTACAGAGATGTGGGGTCAGGGTTCTGGTTTCACCGACCGGCTGTTTTTCTTGGTAAGCTTGGAAAGATAGTCCTCAAATTTGGGCTTGTACCCTAACCCAAACGGTGAAGTGTAGCGAGGAGGGACATATCTCTTCTTCATTCCCTGAATTCTAACTCCCAAGCCTGACCCTGGTTGATAGTTTATTCTGGCCATCATCAAATGGCGGCACTACTTTCTTGTTTTGCTCTTCTACCCTGGTGATAGAACTGACTTGTTCGAACTGGTATGTCATAAAGGCAGTACATTGCCCCAGCTCTTGGATGCCACTGGAGTAACCATCTGAATATCTTCTTTTCTTTTCTGGTAATGGGGGCCGCTATTTCTGCTTATAGGTGCTATTGTTCTAGGGGGAGCAAGCCCTAGGCTGGAGTGAATGGCTCCACTCTGGATGGCCGTTTCGATGCGGGCACCTATCTTGACAGTGGTTCTAAAGTCCACAACTGGTAGAGTCACCATTGAAGTGGAGTAAGGCTGCTTCAGGGTGCCTATAAACATGTTCGCCAACTCCTCCTTGGGGATCGAAGTAGGGATTTTTGTAGCCATTTCCCTCTAGCGGATGGCGTACTCCAAGAATAACTCATTGTTTCACTAGATCATCTGTTCCAGCTGGCTTCTCTGAGGTCGAAGTTCTTGGTTGAAGGAGTACAGCTCCACAAAGCTGTCTATGGTAACCTGCCAGGTCTTGATTCGCTGCTTATCAACCGACATCCACCAAGTCAGGGTTGCTCCCTTCAGACTTTTCTAGAAATACTGGATGAGTAGAGGCTGGTTCTTGTTATGCTGGAGCATGTCCCCCAGATTTAACTATAGATGTTGCCTTGGGCAGCTTGTGTCATCGTACTTGTCAAAGTCTAGTACCTTGAAGCCTAGGGGTACAATATCCCCGGATAAGAAAGTCAGGTCTTCCAGAGAAAGACAGGGACTGGCAGATGCCCCCTTCATATGTCTCATCTCCTCTTTCATCAGCTTGATCTCCTCATACTGATTTTTGAGGGATGGAATAGGGTCCGATGATGACGGCCTATCTTGATTGACGTACGAGGCCTTGGGCTACTCATCATACTGATCATATTCTACTTCACATCCGCCTGTTGTGGGCATAGGGTTAGGAATGATGATGGGTATGGGCTAATGTGGCTCTGGATGAGGTTGTTCAAGGGTTTCTTCGGTAGGGTTCCGGATGGCGGGTTCTTCGGTTCAAGCACTAATGAGAATCTTCAGAGATTCAAGAAGACTATCTAGTTTGGCTTGCATGGCTATGATGTCCCTTTTATGAGACTGCAGGATATCACTGGTTCATTCATATTGATCGGATGGTTCTGCCATTGCTTCCGACTAACTATTAATAGAGGTTGTACTGTAAACTTCTTCCGTAGCTGGTACCTCTATTAGGACTGCGTCTGCGGCAACTGCTTCTGTGGGAATTACAATCATAGGGTGAGTCATGGGTCAGCTCATGCAAACTGAAAAGGACACAATGACTAAACATGAATATACATGATGTCAGGAAGAAGATGCTAGAAAATGATTTTTCATTGATGAGTGCAAAGTGAGTATAGGAATGTGCGACTCAAAAAAAGGAAAAGCCTCGATCCTAGGTAGGTCCGTTAGGGATCGTGAAGTTAAGTGGCCGGGGCATACCGTTAAGGTCTATGATTTGCTGTTGGAGGGATGTGACCTCAACCTCCATGTTCTCAATTACGTCAATAGCATTGAACATCCGAGATCTGAATTGTCGGATTCGATCGATCATCTTAACCTTTGCACTATCAAGCTGCTCATGGTAGAAGTGCAGTTGGGCCCTGAAGATGGTTGTCTCTCTGGCATCACCTTTGCATCTCTTCTGGAGGGCTTGGACTATATGCTCGAGCTGCTCGACCTACTCCTGCATGGCTTGAAGTTCATGGTTCCACTCCGCTTCTTGTTGCCTGAATGCTTGCTGGGCTTTCCATAGCTTCTTCTCCTTCTGCTGGATCTGGAGCTGTCTCTCCAAGAAGATGTCTCTCCAAGGAACTATCATTTCAGCTATGGGTATGGTTCCTCCTGATGGAGATGAGACTAGTGTGGGCAGTTCTCTTAGTGTTGGCATAATGGATGGAATGTCAGGGTCTTCCACCCACAATCTATATGCTAATCAGTTGGTGGTTCAATTGTAACCACAAAGTCAGGCCACTATTCTCTTCTGGAGCTTCGCTAATCTAACTTGAAGCGACAGGTGAGGCAATTGGATTGTGCCATGAAGATTGTCGCGACCCAAAATACCCCCTAGGAGTTAGGGATACTTTGGCTCGTGATGTGCCATATCCGATACCAAACCATCCTATAATAACATCCAAGTCATGACAAACATAATCATGAATAAGGCGGAAGCTTAAACCAATGTGCGGAAGCGTAATCCAAAAATTTCTTTTCTATACATGCTGTGTATTCCAAGTTTGTACATACATCACAAAAGTAAAGGTGGACATGCCCACCTATCAAAATACAAAATGATAATACTCTCTCTCTCTCTCTATGTAATCACTTTAAAAGGGCCAGTGGTCTAAGTCATTTGCGTATCTACGATCGTTCGTAGCGATTTACGATTGATCGTAGCCTTCTACGATCGATCGTAGCCTTCTACGATCGATCGTAGCTTCCTACGATCAATCGTAGTTTCACCCGAGAGTTTCCAGCATTTCTGGGGCTTTACGATCGATCGTAGCAACTCTACGATCGTTCGTAGCTCCGCTACGATCGTTCGTAGGGTCCCTACGAGCGATCGCAACTTTTGCAAAAAGCTTCAGCATTTTTGCATTTTCGTATCCCGGCCATAACTTTTGACTCGCTGGTTCGATTTTGACGATTCAACTTGTGTTGGATTCGTCTTTCGAAGGAGAACAACTTTTATGTTTTTCAAAACTTCCAATTCTTCGTTTTTCTTGGACCATTTGGCCCCTAAACCTGACTGATCCGAAATTGGGTTTAGTCAATCCAGATTTTAAACCGACCCGACTTCAGAAATCGGTCTTTTGACCTAACACCAACTCAAAACCAAGACAATTGATCAACATGAACCCCGAAGAGGGTTCAATTACCTTTCTAAAAATTCAAGAATTGCTTGATTCCGACGAGCGGTGTGAACGCTAGGGCTATTTAGAGTCGAGGGTATGCCAAAGCATAACCCTTGTCAATACTCAAGCGTATTCTATACTCTTGCCTATTTCATTCCAAACATCCAGACACCATAAATACATTCTTACATGCTTTAGTATATGATATCATTCTTCGTACATGGCCATCAAGATCCGGGGTTCTACATCCTCCCCCCCTTACAGAAATTTCATCCTCAAAATTGGAACGATACATAGAGATTATAAAGAACAAAATTACATAAACATCACTCAAACAAATTAGGATATTTTTCCCTCACTTCCGTTTCGCGCTCCCATGTAGCTTCTTCTCGTGAATGGTGTTGCCATTGAACAAGAACCAAGGGGATGACCTTATTGCGCAAGACTTGATCCTTACGGTCCAAAATTTGAACCGGCTCTTCCACCAAAGTGAGATCCTCCCGGACTTCTAGCGTATCAAGGTCGATCACATGAGAAGGATCCGGAATATATTTTCGAAGCATAGATACATGGAATACGTTGTGAACCGCCGCCATGTGAATGGGTAGAGCAACCCGGTATGCAACTTCACCAATTCGGGTGATAATTTCAAATGGACCAACATACCTCGGGCTGAGCTTTCCTCTTTTGCCAAACCTCATAACACCCTTTGTCGGTGAAACCTTCACAAATACCATATCGCCAATACGGAACTCAAGATCTCGTCTACGGGTGTCGGCATAGCTCTTTTGCCTGTCCTGAGCCGTCTTTAATCTCTCTCTGATGATCTTGACTTTATTCGCGGTTTCTTCAATCAATTCCGGGCCCAATATCTTTCTCTCTCCAACTTCATCCCAGTATAGGGGAGATCTACAACTTCGACCATACAAGGCCTTAAAAGGAGCCATTTGGATGCTCGCCTGATAGCTGTTATTGTAGGCGAATTCCACCAATGGCAAGTGATCCTCCCAACTGCCTTCGAAGTCTAACATGCAAGCTCGGAGCATGTCCTCTATAACCTGGTTCACCCTCTCGGTCTGTCCATCTGTCTGAGGATGAAAGGCGGTGCTAAAGTCCAAACGGGAACCCATAGCGCTCTGAAAGCTTTTCCAGAACCTGGAAGTGAATCTTGGATCCCTGTCTGACACGATACTGACTGGTACCCCGTCCAACCGAACCACTTCTTTGAGGTACAATTCTGCAAGTTGGTTCGAGTTGAACGTAGTCCGATAAGGCAAGAAATGGGCGGATTTTGTCAAACGATCAACCATTACCCATATTGCATCCGATTTCTTTGTCGTTTTTGGCAACCCAGTGATGAAATCCATGGAGATGTTCTCCCATTTCCACTCGGGAATAGGGAGGGATTGTAAAAGCCCTGCTGGCCTCATATGCTCGGCCTTCACTTGTTGGCATACCAAGCATCTTGACACATACTCGGCAACTTCCCTCTTCATGTTCCGCCACCAAAAATGTCCTTTGAGGTTCCGATACATCTTTGTACCGCCAGGATGCACAGTGTACTTAGACCGGTGAGCTTCAACTAAGATTTCTAATTTGAGCTTCTCATCGGCTAGAACACATATCCTTCCCTTGAATGTGATTGTCCCATCACTTTGCACTGTAAAATCCTTACTGCCATCGCGAACCGACTTGTCTCTATAGGCCAGTAGTTCGGCATCCAACTCTTGTAATTCTCGGATCATGGCCCATATGTAAGGCCTAACTGTGACATTAGCCATCACTGGCCCAGAGGTAGGAAGGCTGAAACTAATATCAAGGTTAGAAACATCTTCCAACAACTTCCACTCTTGCACCATCATGTGTGCTACAAGCCCAGTGGATTTCCTGCTCAAAGCATCTGCCACTACATTAGCCTTGCCCGGATGGTACTAGATCGAACACTCATAGTCCTTCAAGAATTCCATCCATCGGCGCTGTCGCATATTCAACTCCTTTTGGGAAAATAGGTATTTTAAGCTTTTATGATCCGTGAAAATATCAAACTCTTCCCCAAAAAGGTAATGCCGCCAAATCTTTAATGCGAAAACCACCGCGGCCAACTCCAAATCATGAGCAGGATAGTTCTTTTCATGCTCTTTTAATTGCCGGGAAGCGTAGGCGATGACATTCCCGCGCTGCATAAGAACACATCCTAGCCCAACATTCGAGGCATCACTGTAAACCACGAAACCTCCACTCCCAGACGGCACTGTGAGAATGGGGGCAGTAGAAGCCTCTTCTTCAAATCCGTGAAGCTCACTTCACACTTATCGCTCCAAGTGAACTTAGCATTTTTCCGTGTCAAATACGTGAGCGGTGCCGCTAAGCTGGAGAATCCCTCTACGAATCTCCTATAGTATCCTACTAAACCGAGGAAGCTGCGTATCTCGGTAACACTTTTGGGTCTCTCCTATTTCATCACCGCTTCTATCTTTGCTGGGTCTACTGAAATACCCTCGACAGATACTACGTGGCCAAGGAACGCCACCTTCTCCAACCAAAATTCGCACTTACTCAACTTGGCGTATAGTTTATGCTCTCGAAGAGTCTCAAGTGTAAGGCGAAGATCTCGATCATGATCCTCCCTGGTTGGAGAATATACTAAGATGTCATCGACAAAGACGATAACACATTTGTCAAGATAAGGCTTGAATACCCGGTTCATCAAATCCATGAACGCCGCCGGTGCATTTGTTAGACCAAAAGGCATAACTAGGAACTCGTAGTGCCCGTACCGAGTCCTAAAGGCAGTCTTTGGCACATCTTCGGCCTTGATCTTCAACTGATGCTAGCCGGACCACAAATCAATCTTGGAGAAGAATCTTGCTCCTTTCAATTGGTCGAACAAATCATCTATTCGTGGCAAGGGGTATCGATTCTTGATGGTGACTTTGTTCAACTGTCTATAGTCGATGCACATCCTCATCGACCCATCCTTCTTCTTCACAAAGAGTACCGGTGCTCCCCACGGTGACACACTTGGTTGGATGAAACCAAGCCGTTGCAACTCTTCTATTTGCTCATTTAATTCCTTCAGTTCAATAGGGGCCATCCTGTACGGAGCCTTAGAAATTGGAGCCGTTCCAAGAGCGAGCTCTATTGCAAATTCTATCTCCCTATCTGGAGGTAACCCTAGTAATTCCTCGGGAAACACATCCAAATACTCACTCACAACCGGTATGGCTGAGGAGTCTCGTGCCTCCGGATTTGCAAGACTTAGAGCTGCTAGACGGGCTATATCTCTCCTCCGAAGTCCATGAAAGTGGAATGGCTTGACGCCTTCTGGCTTGAACTTCACCATCTTCTCAAAACAAGCCACATGCCCGTGGTGTGCAGCTAGCCAATCCATCCTGAGAATAACATCGAAGTCCAAGTCCTGGAACTCAAGGATGATTAGATCAATCGGCAATTCATACTGCCCGACTTGAACTATACAATTCTGATATCCTCGGTCTGTGTCAACTGACTTGCCAAGTGGAGTCGAAATGGTTAACTCGTGACGTAGGCGACTCGGCTTAGACTCAAAACCTTTGGCAAAGCTTGGCGATACAAAAGAATGTGTCGATCCCGTGTCGATCAACACACGAGCTAGACACTCGTTCACTAGCAATACGCCTGTGCATTGTAATTAACTATATCAGCGGTTTTCAGCAACATACATAGAGTATAGGTAGCATGACATACAAGTGATTATACGTATACTTATAGCACTCATCATTTCATACTTGAACACTTTAGAAATTCTCGCGTACCTTGCACAACATCGTCTGATGCCTGTGCGTCCCATTCTGTTAAGGCAAAGACCCGGCCTCTGTTTGCCTGGCGAAGCTGCTGTGTGGTCTGAGTGGGCCGTGCGGGTCTAGATGCCGAAGCTTGTGAAGACCCCTGCTGAGAAGTCTGCCGAACTGGGAGCCTGCTCCCCTGAGGCTGAGCCCGTGACGGTCGGCGTGGGCAATCTTTAATTATGTGGCCCTGCTCGCCACAATGGAAACATCCTCCCGATGCTCTCTGACACTCTCTAGCCGGGTGTCTCCGACCATAATAGTCACACTCCTCAAAGGATGAAGAGGGTGACGGCTGTACATATCTGGTGCCCTGAGAAAAAGCGGGGCGAGGTGCCTGTGAAGTAGTCGGGCGAGGCACTGGTGATGCAAACGAAGACCTCTGTGTCTGTGTAGGCCTAGGAGGTGGGTACTGGGAAATCCTGGCCCTCTTCTCCGGTGGTGCTGAGCCACTAGACTGACCCTTCTGCATGGCTCTCCCGAAGCCACCCTCTCTTCTTTTAAGAAACTCCTCTGAGTTCTTTTCGACAATCCTTGCCTTCCCCACAATCTCTCTCCAAGACTCCACTTGAAGAATGGAGACTCGATCCTTGATGAAGGACTTCAACCCACTCTCAAATTTCCGGACTCGCATCTCCTCCGTCATGATCAAGTGTGGTGCGAATCGGGACAATTCAACGAATTTGGCCTCATACTCGGCCACACTCATATTCCCTTGCACTAGGGACATGAACTCCATCTCCTTCTGTTGTTTGACAATCTTGGGAAAGTACTGCCCATAGAAGGCATCAAGGAATTCACCCCAAGTCCACGGCTCTCCTGCCCTGGCGGTGTCTCTCTGTCTCAACGCCGCTCTCCACCAATGGTCGGCTTCTCCTTCCATCATGAAGGCAGCCCAATCTACCCTTTGCTCATCGGTGCAACGAAGAGCACGAAATATTTTCTCCAGTTGCATAATCCACGCCTCTGCAACCATGGGGTCGGTGGTCCCATAAAAGGTAGGTGGATGTAGCCTTCGGAATGCCTCGAGTCCCGAGGTGTGATGTGGAGGAGGTGGGTGTGCCAACGCAGTAGTAGCAGCGGGCTGTCGGGCTGCTAGCATGGTGATGGTCTCCACCATAGTATTTAACAACTGAGATATATCGGGTTGATCATCACCCGAGGGAGGGTCTCCTCCATCACTGTTGCCCCGAGTTTGGTAACCGCGATCCCGTCCACTACCACGTCTCATGTTAATCCTGAGAACAGTAGCAGAACATGAGTCTAACTTGGAAACCAACTTCATCCCAATCACAATTTCAAGCTCATTTCAAATTCATAAGGTAATTGATGGTAATACATCAAGGTATACATTGTAGTAGATAATCATACAATGTGTGGTTCTAGCGTAGGGTACTAAGTTCGGT
This sequence comes from Tetracentron sinense, assembly GCA_015143295.1. Classification (NCBI taxonomy): domain Eukaryota; kingdom Viridiplantae; phylum Streptophyta; class Magnoliopsida; order Trochodendrales; family Trochodendraceae; genus Tetracentron; species Tetracentron sinense. The sequence goes on along the minus strand of CM026553.1, from coordinate 30,834,160 downwards.
CGGATTCCAACCGGTTATGGACTAAGACTAAAGATTAGTCTATACTTGGAATACGACTCTTTCCTCAATCCTAATGCCTTGTTTTGATCGTGGTATCGAGTACTAAGTGACCCTAAGGACTCTAATGCCTAAGCTCTGATACCACCTCTGTCGCGACCCAAAATACCCCCTGGGAGTTAGGGATACTTTGGCTCGTGATGTGCCATATCCGATACCAAACCATCCTGTAATAACATCCAAGTCATGACAAACATAATCATGAATAAGGTGGAAGCTTAAACCAATGTACGGAAGCGTAATCCAAAAATTTCTTTTCTATACATGCTGTGTATTCCAAGTTTGTACATACATCACAAAAATAAAGGTGGACATGCCCACCTATCAAAATACAAAATGATAATACTTTCTCTCTCTCTATGTAATCACTCTAAAAGGGCCAGTGGTCTAAGTCATTTGCCTCCTCCTGAGGCTCTACATATGGCTCCTCCTCGCCATAATCCTCCTCTATCCAGGGCCCCTGATCACAGATGTCAAATGGAGTCCGTGTACCTGCCGACATAACATGTACGGCTGAGCGTGGAATACTCATCGAGCAAAATCTACTAGCTAACAATGCTATCATAATCACAATATTTTATACAGTGCGTAAAAGAATACAAATCACTAAAATCCATGCTTAAAACCCGTCGGGAAAACCTTTCATAAAACTTGTTCTTTTCATGGAAAACAAACCCTCTCATGTATGCTTATGAGTTCTTATGAATGCTTGTGAGCCTCGTGTTTTCTTATGAGTTCTTGTGAGCTTAGAGTTCTTGTGAGCTTGTGAGTACTTGTGAGCTTATGAGTACTTGTGAGCTTCTTGTGAGCTTATGATCCTTGTGAGCTTGTTCTCCTTGGAGAGATATGCAAGATCTTAGACTTGTGAGTTTCTTATGAGTTCTTGAAAAGCCTTGCGAGACTTATGATCCGTGGAGTTCATGCAAGATCTAGACTTGATCTTTGTGAGCGTGGAGTAACCGATCTTAGAATGCCAACCCAAAATTTGGCTTAGTCTATGCTTATGCATGTATGCTTCTTACTTATGAATGCCTTTGAAAATCCTCTCATGTTTTCTTGAAAATTCGTGCTTATGAGAAAAACCACGGTCGTGCAATACTTATCATGCGTAAAGTGCTTGTGAGCATTATAACATCTATGTGGAAAGCTTTAACTAATTAAACATGTTCATGCAAGGCATAATGATCATTATAGTATACTTGAAGACCTTAAGTAACTCATATGGTTCATACAAGGTATATTAGCATCATAACATACTTAAACAATTCTAGAATGTAGAAAATTTCATTCATTGCGTCACATCATAACAATCATGGCTTCTAAGCCTAATTCGTCATATCACACTTAAAATCATGATTCTTTGGAGGATATTAACACTTACTTGCACTTATAGTCATATTCACCCTTTTATTGGAAAACCCCCAAAATCTTAAATCCTTATTTGCTTATTTGAACATAATCAAGTTCACCCAAAATCCCTTGTTTGTCATTGCATCATAGTATACTTAAAATCATGGTTCATTTAAAGGTATTACAATTTTCTTACAAGTTTAGCCATATTCATCCTTGTTATTGAAAAACCCCCAATTTGTAAAACCTTATTTGATTGTTTATTCATGATCTAGTTCACCCAAATTTCCACACTTCCTATTTGTATCATAATAGAATTAAAATCACCTATTTGAATCATCTTTGTATGATAACAAGGCTAGATAGTAGTTTACTAACCTCTTTGGATCAATTTCTAGGTTGAAGAAACCCCTTGAGAAATCCTCACTTGATTTGAATGATCCAAGCTTGATTTGGGGAAGATCCAACCCTTGATTGAAGCTCTTCTTGGTTTCAAGCAAAACCCTCTTTGGAATGCTCAAGATCCTTTCCTTCTCTTTCTAGGAACTCTCCTTGGTTTAGGGTAACCCAAAAACCCTCCTAAAGTCTTCTATTTATAGTGTAAGGGGTGAAAAACCCCTAAAAAATCGCATCCAAGAAAGTAAAATTGCGTATCTACGATCGTTCGTAGCGATTTACGATTGATCGTAGCCTTCTACGATCTATCGTAGCCTTCTACGATCGATCGTAGCTTCCTACGATCAATCGTAGTTTCACCCGAGAGTTTCCAGCATTTCTGGGGCTTTACGATCGATCGTAGCAACTCTACGATCGTTCGTAGCTCCGCTACGATCGTTCGTAGGGTCCCTACGAGCGATCGCAACTTTTGCAGAAAGCTTCAGCATTTTTGCGTTTTCGTATCTCGGCCATAACTTTTGACTTGCTGGTTCGATTTTGACGAATCAACTTGCGTTGGATTCGTCTTTCGAAGGAGAACAACTTTCATTTTTTTCATAACTTCCAATTCTTCCTTTTTATTGGACCATTTTACCCCTAAACCTGACTGATCCGAAATTGGGTTTCGTCAATCCACATTTTAAACCGACCCGACTTCAGAAATTGGTCTTTTGACCTAACACCAACTCAAAAACAAGACAAGTGATCAACATGAACCCCGAAGAGGGTTCAATTACCTTTCCAAAAATTCAAGAATCGCTTGATTCCGATGAGCGGTGTGAACGCTAGGGCTATTTAGAGTCGAGGGTATACCAAGGCATAACCCTTGTCAATACTCAAGAGTATTCTATACTCTTGCCTATTTCATTCCAAACACCCAGACACCATAAATACATTCTTACATGCTTTAGTATATGATATCATTCATCGTACATGGCCATCAAGATCCGGGGTTCTACAAAGATGACCCAATCACTTCCCTACCGGTCTATCACTGGGATGCACTGAGGGAGTCCAAACTGGCGAAGGTCTTGGAGTGGTGCATAGACAGCGAAGCCGGTTAGGCCGGCAAGGATCATGCATCATCTTCTAGTTATGACGATGCGAGGTAGCTTTTTTAGGACTAGCCACTCACATTGCCATATGATCTCCTCGTCTGACAGAGTTTGGAGAAGCTGGTAGAGCGTTCTAATGTCTGTAGATACTATCTATCCTTGATTTTGAGCAATCTTGGGGGTAGACTGTATGCCTCATGGAGATCGGTAGGTATTGGGATTATTGTAGGTAGGTGTCCTACTAACCATAGGTACAGGAGAGGTGTACTGGTATGGAAAATGCCATTTCTAAGGTTCTCTGCTTGGTTGAGAGCCCTGAGAAGCTCTGCTAAGATGACTGGTACAACTGTTCCAAAGCTGCACATGTCTTCGATAATCCATACCAATATTGACTCAGCGAGGGTGCAACACTTCAGGAATACCAACTGAGACATTGCTATTAATGCAAGGGCGTTGAGACCGGAAAGTTCAGCTTAAATGGTGTCAGGGTTCCACTTGCGCTTGTACTGTTTTTCTAGATATGCTACGGGTACCCAATCAAAGGTGCTATTAGGATTATGGTGCAAGCAGGCAGGCTTGATATGCAAGAACCTTGAGAGTTTTGCCCGATATGTTGTCTTGTAGCGCGGTAAGGCTTCGCCGTCCAAGGTTAAACCCAGAATGCGGTGAATATCTTCCAGTGTTGGACACAGTTCATTCTTAACAAAACAGAGCACCATATGTGATGGGTTCCAACATTGGATAGCAGCGTTCATGAGGCGCGGGTCTGGCTTAACCATAGATAGGTCTAAGATGGTCCCAGTTTTGTAGTACTGAGCTCAAGCAAGATACTAATCGGGCATTAAGGCATTGATTGATTCCTGGAGGTTGCCATCATATGCCGCTTGAGATGTCAAATGCACGGGCCATGACGGTTGACCAATTGACTGAACAATCCCTGAAAGACCTACCATCTACCAAGACGAAAGACAAACTCGATGTGAGCGTATTGTGTATGCCGAAGAAAATGCAATGATGAGGATGCAATTATTTTTTGATTTTTGATTGGGTATGACAAGGCACATGTGATCTGATAGGGTAGACGAACGAAGGTCTGACATGCTTTACCCGGGTTATTGGGAACCAGGAACCTATCAGGTCAAGGTTGGGGATAGGTCTTATGAAGACTTGTCTGCCTGGGATTTGAATCCCATATGTTATGTCGGGAAGTAGGTTTGGATGTGTTTTATTACAAACACAGGTTTGGCTCATTACATGCCCCTAGGTGGGCACTTATTAGGGTAGAATATGCCCTGATAGTTAACCATAATTGGGAACAAGTATAGGGGGCAAGCAAGTTAGGATTCAAAGTAACCCTTCGTGGATGGGCTGCTTATAAACTATATCCTAGCCTAAACTATATGTATGAATGCTGGTTTGATGCAAGTGTGTTCCTAGCAGGATGAGGGGTCACTTAACACCGTATAATGCGACTCCCCGGTATAGAACATACCCAGAAAGGGATGATTGGTGTAAGTGAGAGCATTCCGAATCCTTCCCTAATAGTAATCACCCATCAGGCATAATTTCGTGGACCTCCAAGACTTTTAAACCTCTGACACTGAGAATGATCATCCACTAACCGTAGGCATAATAAGCATGTCTACTTAGTTTAATAGGTCATTACACTACTATGACATATGATATGCACAGTACACAATTGAACCTAAGAGATGAAATGATTATTATTAGGTTAAATACTTAGGCATTTGAACAAGTTTGATGTTGATTGGCTTAGACCTAGATTCCAGGTTAAACCTTGGTTAATGATCCCTTGTGGAGTCGCCAAAGCTGTGAGCACGGATTTCGACACCCACGGGTTTATGTTATCTTTAGAGTTGTCACCTATTAATTCAGAAGGGATAAGTTCCTAGGATGTGGATAAGGTTTTGGTCTGCGGTAGAGGTCTAGGTAAGAGGTTCGGTTAAGTCCGGGAAAGGTGTTAGCCACCCCAAGACTTCCATTTTTCCATGGTTCCCTACTTGCTAGGTGTAAGCCAATTTTAAGTCAATGTTTGTTCAAATGCCTAAGTGTTTAAGATGATATTAATCTAAGAAAGAAAAAGCTAACTAGGGTCGAACCCGGATTGGATTGCCTACGTACTCACAAGGGTGAGATCAGACCGAGCATAGTTTTGGCACATGAGCCCGTGCCAAGGCTAGGGGGTGTATGTATGTGCACCAAGGGTGGCTAATGAACTAGTCCGGTAGACTAGGGTTTGGTTGACCGTGTATCACCCTGAAACTTTTCGTACCAAATGAACAGTATTCTCATAGCTAATTGGCCTTTCACGTAGTCTAATTAATAAATAAAGTAGAATTTAAAAATTCTGAAAAGCCAAAAATGTTCCCTATCATCAAAATCCAACAAACGAGTCAAAAGTTATGGCCGAAACAATAAAATGGACTCAGGATCAAAAATTTGCAGGACACCAATCACTTGGTTATAAAAGCGATCAATTTGTCCACAACCAATCGCTCGGTCCAAATTAGTGATCGATCGGTCCAAAACCGATCGATTGGTATCTATCGACTGGTCCAAAATTTTGTATGGGGAAAAATTCCAGAGAGGCTGTTTTCTACCAATCGCTCGGTCAAAAATACCGATCGCTCGGTTGGGTACCGATCACTCGGTCATAAGCACCGATCGCTCGGTCTTTTGCGTTTTGCAGAAATTTCATTAAAGGCTTTTAAGTCTTTTGGCCAGCACCCCTTGGCCTTATAAGGCTTGCTCGAGCCTTGGGTCCCCACACACCATCTTTAGAGATATTTTGAGAGAGAGAGAGAACCTAGGGTTTCTAAATGTTTCTTCCCTTTTGAGAGAGAATCAAGGGTTTGAGAACCCTAGAATCATCCCAAAAGCTTAGATTTCTCAAATCCACGCTCAAGCACATGTGGAGTTCCTCCTCCAAGCTCAGGCAACGTTTCCTATAGCATTTTTCAAAGGTTTTCTTCCCTAATTCAAGCATCCTTCAAGCAAGGGTTCTCCTCTACCATTTGGGATTCTAATCCAAGATTTTCTCCCAAGATCAAGCTTTGATCTCAAGGTTAGTACACCCTACTAACTATCTTGGTAATAACCTAGATAGTCTTATGAATGTAGTGTATTGATCTCCCCTATTTTTCCCCTTCTTGTTGTAATACCCTAACTTTCCCAAAATGAACAAGATAATAATAGATGAAGGGTGAGGCGATGGGAAGCCATATGAATGTTATGTGTTATGTGTGATGAAAAATGGTGGAAGGGCATAGTACGCATAATAAACGCACACTATGTGTTTGTGGAAATGTATGAACTAAGGACTCGAATAAAATGGCAATGGAAGTGTCGCATACTAAATGTTTGAGAAAATGAATGAATGAGTTAAAAACCTAAGATTTAGGAAAGATGATTAAAGGGTTGAAAAAATGTTGTATGCAAGGTGTTTGATATAATGTATGTGCAAAATGTGGAATAAAATAATATGCTTTATGATTTTCCTAGACTCCACATGTACCTATAATTGTTTGCCCTCAATCTCATCATGTCATTATTAGGCTCACATATTGTCAACAACACACGCATGCATGCATGAACTGATGTTTTGAAAAGCATAAGTATTTGAAAGAAACAACACGAACAAGAATTGTGATTCACGAAACGAATGATATGGCCGGACATCAGGCCAGTCAAGGGTAGGGCATATCCCTAGGATATGTCATACCTGGCTCACAAGGAAAACAAGCAAGTTGATAAAGCCAGACGGGCCGGTCAAGGGTAGGGCATATCGCAAGATATGCCATACCTGGCTCACAAGAAAATAAGAAAACAAGACAAGGAGATTGGTATAACCCTTTCTATATATATATTCGTTGAAGGGAACTTACTCCTGGCTCACAAGTCACTACAAGGGCACTAACCTCTAGCTCACAAGTATACAAGCAAGTCAAGGACATGTCAAGAACATGACAAGAACAAGCAAGACAAGTGATTGCAAATAAGAACAAGACAAGCATGTGTGAATCTTACGAACAAGACGAAGACAAAAACAAGTTTTCAAGCACGACAAGCAAGTTTTGAAAGAAACACGAAAAGCTATTTTCAAAAATAAGATTTGACTTAGAAAATATGAGTTTTACTGGAGTTTTCGCATTCATTCAAGCATGTCAAGATTATTACCTTGCTTTACTTTAAATGTTGTGCATGCCATATGTTGCTAGTATTGCTTTAAGTTGATGTTGTGCATTGTGGTTATTATTGTTGTGCTTTGTTATTGCTATTGTTAGCTAGTAGCTTGTACTCGCTAAGTATTTCATATTCAGCCGTACTTTTATGTCGACAGGTACTGAGGATGCCCTCAACCTTGAGCCTTGGGTTGAGGAAGAGTATGTGGAGGAGAGGGAGCCACCTATCCTGATGCAGTCGCAAGAGGATAGAGATCGAGATGTGTGGCCGTATTTAGATTTTTGTTGAGCATAATGGGCTTGACACTTCTTTTGTATTTTGATAGGTGGGCATGTCCACCTTTACTCTGCCTATGTTATGTATATTTTCACTTGGAATACAGACCGTATATAGAAGGAACGTTTTGGTATACGCTTCCGCACTCTGATTATTGTTATAGTATTATGTTTACCTTGTTCATTGCAGGATGGTAAGTATGCCTTATGTGTCATACAGGATGATTGACACGATGGTCACGAACTAAAGTATCCCTAACTCCTAGCGGATATTTTGGGGTGCGACAGACCGGGTTGGTCAAGTGCATAGTTTAAGCCCGGTAGGCATAAGGTTAGTCTGGTAGACTAGGGTTTAGGTCCGGTAGGTCAAGATTAGGCCCAATAGGCCATAATCAGATTTAACCAAGGTTAGGGTTGCTAATCGGGGTTAATGGTCAAACTAACCAATGTTAGGGTTGCAAACCACAGTTGAGGGTAACATGGTTAAGCCCGGTAGGCTGAGATTGGGCCTGGTAAGCCAAGGGTGAGCCCGATAGGCCAAAACCGGATTTAACCGAGGTTAGGGTTGCTAACCGAAGTTAAATGGGTAATCAACCATGGTTAGGGCTGCTAACCATGGTAAAATGGCCAAGGCAGAAAAATTTTAGACATTTAGCAATATTTTAGATTTTTTGGTATTTTTCCAGATTTTTACCAAAGGTTAAGGGTGCTTAACCACGGTTAAATGTTAACTAGGGTTGGGTTAACCCTGGTTAAGGGTCCAGGTAGGTCAGGTCTGGGCCCTGTGTAAAAGCCCAATAGAACAGAAACAGGGAATGATGGTAGTCTATAACTTCAGTGTTTTAGAATGGCGATAGACAATCTACCGCTATTAACAATGTTTCTGTAAATGGTTTTACAGACTAGGGAAGTTGAGATAGGGGTGAACCCAAGGGGTACTGGACCCATAGGGTTGAAGAGGGAAGTGCCAAGAATGTTCTAGGCCTTTGTTGGGCCCAGGGGAAGGTCTGGAGTAGGCCCAAAATGGGCCCAAACCTACTATGTTTTGTATACAGAAATGGCAGTAGAAACTCTACCGTCATTGTAGCACCCCGAAATTTGTTGTGACTAATGAATATTGTTTCATGGCCAAATGGCTTTCGAAGTATTTTGATTTGCTATTTTGTAAGAAAATGGATGTTAACGACCCATGTGCAGCGTGAAAAATGGTGTTTCGTGCCCTAAGAATGATAGAAATAAGGTTGGAAACACCCCTAGGGGTCTGCAGGTGGAAGAAACTAGAAAATGGGATCTGCGATCGATCGTAGGTAACGTGTGATCAATCGCATGCAGGTGGAATTGGTCAAAAATATTCTGGACCAAGTGCGATAGATGGGTCTTCACATGCGATAGATCGCAGGGATCTGCGATCAATCGCAGTGGTGTGTGATCAATTGCATGCAGGAAAAAATCAGACCAAAACCTTCGGGTTCAAGTGCGACAAATCGCCCCAGGGTGCGATCGATCGCACTGGATCCGTAATCAATCACAGTTGGTGTGTGATCGATCGCACATGTGTGCATATTCTGAATTTAAGGGTTTTAAATCCTTCGCTTCTAAGGGGATTTCATTTCGGGGTTTTCTTAGACCTAAGGGAGAGAAAGAGAAGAGAAAGAAGAGAAGAGGAGATTAGGGAAAATCCAAGATGGGCTTTTGGATTTGAGGTCAAGGAGCTCAAGCTTGAAGATTCTCAAGCAAGGATCATCCCCTATCAAGCTAGGAGACCTCCACTCAAGGGCTTCCTACAAATCAAGGGGTTTTCTTCAAGTTGGGGCTTAATGGTGGAAGGGCACTGTACCAATAATGAACACACATGTAATGTTGATGAAATGTATAATCAAAAAGAGAAATAAAATGACTATGTAATATATGCACACCAAGTGTTTGATGTAATGCATGAATGGGAATAAAATGAATTTAATGAAGATTATGACAACATGATTTGTGTAGTTTTTCCTATTTGATAATTTTGACCAAATGCAATTTATATGTTCATAAAATTCTCACATGAGTATAGAAGAAAGTGAAATGCTATATGACACTCTCAAATTGTACATGTCATCATGATTACTACGAATTTCTACACAGACACACGCATTCATGCATTAACTGAGATTTTCTAAAATATATGTAAACAAATAAGAATAGGACATGTTATTTACGATACGAATGATAAAGCTGGACATCGGGCCGGTCAAGGGTAAGGCATATCCCCCGGATATGTCATACCTGGCTCGCAAGTAAACAAGTTGATAAAGCCGGACATCGGGCCGGTCAAGGGTAGGGCATATCGTAAGATATCATACCTGGATCACAAGTAAACATGTTGATAAGGCCTAACAGAGGGCCAGTCAAGGATGTTGGTGTACCCCTTTTCTATTTCGCTAAAGGATATTTACATATCCGGGTCACAAGTTGCTTTCTATACATGTTTCACTGAAGGATACTTACGTATCCGACTGAAAAGTTGCTTTCTATTCATGTTTCACTGACGGATACTTAAGTGTCCAGCTCACAAGTCACTACAAGGGGCACTAACATTTGGCTCACAAGTAAAGCATGGTAAGGCAAGTCAAGACATGTCAGGACCTGACACGACAAGCATGACAAGTGATTCCAAGCAAGAACAAGACAAGACATGTGTGACTCCTATGAGACAAGAATAAGACAAGGACAAGTTTTAAATGACAGCAAGTTTTGAAAATCACGAAAAGCTATTTCCAATCATAAGTCCTAACTTTTAAATATGGGTTTTATTGGAGTTTTAGCATCATTCCATGCATGTCACGCTCATAGTGTTTCTTTAATTATTGATCTTGTATTGCTTCAATTATTAATTGTGTATTTCTTCAATTGTTGATGTTATGAATTGTATTGAGTTATTGCTACCGTAGTTCGCTATTGCTATTGTTAGTTAGTAGCTTGTACTCGTTGAGTATTCTATACTCAGCTGTACATTTTATGTCGATAGGTCCGGTGGGTACCTTTGACCCTGAGCCTTGGGTTGAGGAAGAATACGTCAAGGAGGCAGTGCTTATTCCACTTCAACCACAGGAGGATAGGGATATAGATGTGGGCATATCTAGACTACTGTGAGTAGGGTATCATAGAGAGAGAAAGAGACTTTTACGTTTTGTATTTTAATGGTGGGCATGTTCACCTTTACTTATGATGTTTTGTATATGAACTTGGAATACAGATTATATGTAGAAAAAGAAAAAGTTGGTTAATGCTTTCGCACTATCATGAGCTTCCGCACTCTGATTAGTATCGCTATGGTATTATGTTTTGCCTTGTTCATTGTAAGATGGTTTACCAGGTCAAGCATAGTCACTCCTAAAGTATCCCTTAACTCCTAGGGGGTATTTTGGGGCACGACAGTCATTTTGGGCAAGGTTGAGTTAAGGCCGTTTAACCATGGTTAGGTTGCATGGGTTGGGCCTTAAAGGACCTAACCAAGTAGAGGAGAGTCTGAGGGACCAAGAGACGGCCCTGAATTCGACCAAGGCCCACCCAAGAGGGTGTAACAGAGCTGTTTTACAAGAGGCTAGGAATGACGGTAGTTATTCTACTGCTATTCCTGAAAGTTTCCAGCAAATGAGTTTTCCCATACGAGGGCTGCACCAATGGGTTTCAAGGGATCCCTCATGGCTTGAGGGACCTCCAGAAGCCTAAGGGAGGTGTTGTACTATTGGGGGTCTTGTACCCATATTGTTAATCTCAAGGGGGTTCCCCCATGCCTACGAGGAAGGCAGGGGGACCCTAATCCTTGGTTGTGTAATGAATACAAGAACACAAATGAACTAAAGGACCTCTGGAGTAGGACCAGGGGTCTTACAGAGATGATTTATTGGAATAAAAAGCAAAGGGGAACCCTACACTGTTGCAGACTCCACGGTTTGGAATGGTTGGTGGTGGTGAGTTTGAGCACAGTTGTGGTGTGAGGTGGTGGAGCACTGCGGTGGTCTCAGGTGAGCTACCAAGGTGAGGGATGGGCTAGCTGAACTCCTTCAAAGGTTTGATATGGAAAATTTGAAATGAATTCAACACAAGGAATGGTGGGGTATTTCTAGGGTAAAGGAGACCCTGGGGCAGCTTGGGAACTCCTACAGGCGTGCTAGACACAAAAGAGGCAAAACAGGAGGGTTGCAGTGGGGTGGCAGCTACAAAAATACAAGAACTGGGTAATGGCAGTAGTGTATCTACCACCATTCCTGGTTTAGCCTAAACCAGGAATAACGGTAGAAATTCTACCGTCATTCTGGCTTTTTGCTGGAAATGGCCATAACCCCCACACACTTGGCCTAAAACACTGTAGCAGTTGCCAAATAGGGTAATGGCGATAAAGATATTGCCGCCATTACTGGAATTTTTGAATTTAGGGGTGTGGGTCCCACTGTAACTGCTCCTAAGGGTTGTGGGCCCATGTTTGGACCCATAGAAGGTTCTGGGCCTTGGATTTTGGGGTTGAACTAGGGTTCACCTAGGGTTAGTTTAAGGTTAGGCCTAGGGTTTTGAATAGGGTTTGACCAGGGTTTGACCAGGGTTTGACCAGGGTTTAAGGCTTAAGTAGGACTCAGCTGGGGATAACCATGGTTAAGAGTATTCAACCATCGTTAAGGCAGGGTGTAAAAATTGGGTACTTACACCTACCTCACCTCAACAAAATGGTGTTTCTAAAAGAAGAAACCGGACCTTATTAGATATGGTTGATCTATGATGATCCATGCTGATGTACCTTCCTATCATTGGGGGTATGCTATAAAAATGGCCATTTATATTCTCAACCGGGTTCCTTCTAAATCAATACCAGTTACACCCTATGAATTGTGGATTTGGCGAAAACCTAGTTTACAACATCTAAGGTTATGGGATTGTCCTACACATGATCGCAAGCTTGAACCTACCAAGTTGGAATCTAGAACAGAAAAATGAAATTTTGTAGGGTATCCAAAGGAAACTAAGGATTTTTATTTCTACTCCAAGGCAAACCAAACAATTGTTGTTAGGAATCATGCCACCTTCTCAGAGGAAGATATGGATCTTCTTAAAAAGGTTGAATTTCATTAGATGAAAGACAACACAGCTAATATCCCACCTGAACCTAATCTTTCAACTACAAACTCTTCTAATTCAATTCCATTGAGAAAGTCTGAAAGAGTTTCTAGACCATTAGATAGACTTCAATATTACAATAGTGAGGTTTATCTAGTTAACCTTGATGACGTGGATATAGATCCTAACACTTCTTAGGAAGCTACATTAGAAGTAGATGCACCTCAATGGTATAAAGCCATGGATTCTGAAATAGATTCCATGTATAACAACGGTGTCTGGACTTTAGTAGATCTACCAGATGGTATAAAGCCCATTGGATGCAAATAGATTTACAAAAGGAAGAAGGGTGCCGATGGCAACGTGGAGACTATAAAGTAAGACTTGTTGCTAAAGGTTAAACTCAAATTCAAGGAGTTTATTATGCGGATACTTTTTCACCAGTAGTTATACTCAAATCCATCAGGATATTGCTAGGTATACTTGCAGACCATGACTATAAGATATGGAAAATGGATGTCAAAATTGTTTTCCTAATAGAATGTTAGAAGAAGACATCTATATGAAGCAACCTAAGGGCTTCATTGCTCCTAACCAAGAGAACATGGTATGCAAGCTAAAAAACTCAATATATGGTTTGAAACAAGATTCTAGAAGCTGGAACCAAAGATTTGATCTTTTGATCAAAGAATTTTGATTCCAAAAGAATTTAGAGGAATCGTATCATTATAAGAAGGATAGTGGGAGAGCGGTAGTATACCTTATTCTCTATATAGATGACATCCTACTCACTGGGAATGATATAGGGATGTTGTCATCAGTCTAGATTTGGCTTTCTCAACATTTCTCAATGAAAGACTTGGGAGAGGCATCCTATATTCTAGGAATTAAAATCCTGAGAGATAGAAAATGCCGGATGTTGGGATTGAGCTAAACTTCCTACATTGACAAGATCTTGTCTGTAGCACCCCGGATTTTTTCTATACTTAATGAATACCGTTTTCGTAGCTACTTGGCCTTCCTCATAGTCTAATTAATAAATAAGAGAGAAATTAGAAATGTGCGTTTTCGAAAGACGAACCCAACGCAAGTTGAATCGTCGAAATCCGACGAACGAGTCAAAAGATATGGCCAAAACAATCTGGGCCTGCAGGCAATCGTAGCTCGGAAGGCACTAAGGACGTAGCTCGGAAGGCACTAAGGACGTAGCTCTGATAACGTGCTCTGACAACGTGCTCTGATAAGGCACAGACAACGCATAGACAACGTACTCTGATAACGTATACGTTGTGCATCCGTTGTGCAACAGACAACGGGTACGTTGTACAGCAAACAACGTGTACGTTGTACAGCTCACAACGGGCACGTTGTACATAAGACAACAGCACAACGTGTTCGGCACTATTCACAGCACAACGTGTCCGGCACTATTCACAGCACAACGAGTTCGGCACTATTCACAGCACAACGTGTCCGGCACTATTCACAGCACAACTTGTTCAGCACTATTCACAGCACAACGTGTTCGGCACTATTCACAGCACAACGTGTTCGGCACTATTCACAGCACAACGTGTTCGGCACTATTCACAGCACAACGTGTTCGGCACTATTCACAGCACAACGTGTTTGGCACTATTCACAGCTCAACGTGTTCGGCACTCGTGTTTTTGTAGAAATTTTAGTAAGGGTATTATGGTCTTTTGGTCGGTTCACTCTTACCTTAAGAGTTTAACCCGAGCCTTTAGGGCTCATTCTCAACACTTAGAGGATTTGGGGGATTAGAAGAGAGGAGAAAGGGTTTCCTAAGCTAGGGTTTTGCTTTTGGAGAAGAATCAAAGGGGTTTTGAGACCCTAGATCACTTCAAGTCCGGTTTTTCTCCAAGATCACAGCTCAAGCACTCGTGAAGAGCGTTCTCCAAGCTAGGGCAGCAACCCAAGCACGTTTTTGAAAGGGGTTTCTTCCCCAACTCAAGTCTCCTTCAAGAAAAGGTGTTCTTCCTTCGAGTTGGAGCTTCAATCAAGGTTTCTACCAAGGATCAAGCCTTGATCTAAGGTTAGTACACCCTACTAACTTTCCCTAGCAGAAATCTAGGTTTTCTATATAAAAATGTGATTCTTTATATTATGTTTTCCTTTTTATGAAATGTGTTATCCCCCATTAAATATAAACAAGATAATGGAAAAGGTGTGGATGTGTGGATGGAATGTTGGATGTGGCGATTGGATGCCGAGATGTATGTTGTGTGATGTGTGCGATGGAAATGGTGGATGGGTATTTTACCAATAATGAACTTACCTTGATGTTTGGATGGAAAATATGCGCTAAAAAGAACAAGATGAATTATTAAGAAACATTGCATGTGTTGTGTTTGACAAAATGCCTAAACTATGAATAAACGACGTAGATGAAGAAAATGGAAATAGGTTTTATGCATGTGTTCTTATAGACGATGAATTGATCCAATGCCATGTGAATTACTTAAGTTACCTATGCTAATATTATGAATTGAATTGTAATGCCATATCTCTTTTGTTAAACGCATTCCCACGATTGTTATTATTGGCTCGCACATGAGCACGCATGATAGCATGAACCGAGATTTCAAGAGCATGTGCATATAATAAACAACAAGAAAATATTGCATATCAAGGAGGTTGGTAGCCCAGGGACATTCGGGTACTAGCCTCTGGCTCACAAGTGCATTGCATATCAAGGAGGTTGGTAGCCCAGGGTCATTCGGGTACTAGCCTCTGGCTCACAAGTGCATTGCATATCAAGGAGGTTGGTAGCCCAGGGACATTCGGGTACTAGCCTCTGGCTCACACGTGCATTGCATATCAAGGAGGTTGGCAGACCAGGGAGATTCGGGTGCTAGCCTCTGGCTCACAGGTTACAAGATGAAAGTTTACAAGATGATGATCATGCATTCATGCATGCACGCATACATGATTTCTACGAGGCATATCGAGATAGGACATGGGTTTCAAGCTTGGGTTTTATCGGTGTTTTTGCATTCATGCACACACTTTTAAATGATTGTATTGTACCATGTCAAATACTGTTTAGTTCGTGATGCTTCTATTACTGCTTTGCATGGTATGACTATTACGTGTGTTATTATTGTTATGGCTAGCTAGTAGCTTGTACTCACTGAGTATTCAATGCTCAGCCGTACTTTCATGTCGGTAGGTGCGTGAGCCCCTCTTGACATATGTGATCAGGGTCCTTGGATAGAGGAGGACTACGGGGAGGAAGAGCCGTATGAGGATCTAGTAGTCGAGCCTCAGGCGGAGGCGAGAGACTTAGACCATTGGCCCCACGGGGGTGACTATTGAGCGAGATAGTGTTGGGTCTTATGTATTTTGATATTTTGATAGGTGGGCCTATCCACCTTAGACTTAGACATGTCTTGTATTTATGTTAACTTGGAATTCTATTTTGGATCATCAGAAGAAATGAAAATTTGTTTACGCTTCCGCATATATGTTAGCTTCCGCGCTCTGATTATCGTTGTTAGTACTGTATTTTATCTTGTGCATTACAGGATGGTTTGATAGGTACGTAGTGTGACACCTAAAATATCCCTAAACTCCTAGGAGGTATTTCGGGGCGTTACATTATCAAGGTACGGTATGAGTGATGGTAAACCAACTCTCATTTCCTTTAGACATGGTGTTACTTTGTCTAAAAAGATGGCTCCATTGTCAGCTGATGAGATCGAGCAGATGAAGAGGTGCCCATATGCTTCGGCAATCAGGAGCCCTATGTATACCATGTTGTGTACCAGATCGGATATGTCAAGCAGTAGGAGTTGTTAGTCGGTTCCAGAGTAATCCAGGAGTCATTCATTGGACTGCTGTGAAGCACATCATGAAGTACCTGAAAAAGAATAGGGATTATATGCTAACTTTTCAATCTGAAGATGAAACATGTGGAGAGGAAGTATCAATGTGAGCACAGAAATTTCACTCACGAGTTTCAGAGTCGCCACCTATTCATTCAGAAGGGATAAGTCTCTTGGGTTTGGATAAGGTCTTGGTCTGCGATTGAGATCAGGGTAAAGGGTTCAGTTAAGTCCGGGGAAGGTATTAGGTACCCTAAGGCTTCTGTTTTACAACGGTTCCGTACTCCCCAGGTATAAGCCAATTTAAAGTTTAATTTTGTTCAAAAGCCAGAGTGTTTAAATTAACACTAATCTAAGAAAAGAAAAGCTAACTGAGGTCAAACCCGGGTTGGGTTGCCTACGTACTCACTGGGTGAGATCAGACCGAGTGTAGTTCTGGCACGTTGGCCTGTGTCGAGGCTGGGGGTGTGTGTGTGTGCACCAAGGGTGGCTAACATGATCTAGTCCGGTAGACTAGGGTTCGGTTGACCGAGGTTGGTTAAGTGTAAGGGTTTAAGCCCCGGTAGGCTTAGGGATAGTCCGGTAGACTAGGGCGGAGTTTGGCCCGAGTTAGGGTTGCTAACTTGGGTTAGGCCAAACTAACTATAGTTAGGGTTACTAACCACAGTTAAAGAGATGAGAGTGTAAGCCTGGTAGGCTAAGGGGAGGCCCGGTAGGCCGAAAGAAGTCCTGTAGACTTGGTTTTTAGGCCCGGTAGGCCATAAATCGAAAGATAACTACGATTAGGGTTGCTTATCGAAGCTAAGGGTGGTCTAATTGTGGTTAGGGTTGCTAACCAGGGTTAGGGGTGGGCCAAGTTCAGTTTTATGGTCCAATTGATTTTTTAGGATTTTTGATTAATTTCCCAAAATTTGTGAAGTTAAGGGGTGCTTAACCATACTTAAATGTTAACCGGATGGGGATTTAACTGTGGGTAAGAGTTTGGTGAAGTCCAAGGTGGGCCCAAGGGGCTAGGCATGGCCTAAAGTGGGTTCCTACCAGGCCTAGGCCTCTGTAAAAGCCCAAAATTAAAAATACAGTTAATGTCGGTAATACAATTACTGACATTTAATACAGTGTTTTTAACTGAGGTTTGTGCAATGTTTAACCAGGGTTAATGGTTAACCCTGGGTGAACTAAGGCCTTGGAAATGAAGAGGGGAGTCTAGGGAAAATTTTGAGCTTGGTGTGGGCCTCAAGGGGTGCCTAGAGTGGGCCCCACAAAGTTGTAAACATGTTGTGACAAAAACTGCATATTAGCAATAAAGGTTTTACCGCCAATCTGAACATAGGCCAAACTTTTATTAGCGGTAGAAGGTCTACCGCCAATAAGCACAGTGTTTTTGTTTTTGAATTTTACCATAGTTAAGGCTGAATCATGGACCAGGGGCCACCTAAGTAGGTCAAAAACAGCCAAAACAGAGACTACCAGGAATGGCGGTATTGAGATTACCGCTATTCCTGGTTTTGTTTAGAGCCAGAATTTTGCCCTTGGGGGCTGTGCACAGGGATGTCCAGGGGTTCCCTCATGATCTAAGGGACCCCCAAAAGATCTGTGGTGGTGCTGGAAGCTCTGTTGAAGAGGAATATACCCGTAGGGGTTCACCACACCAATGAGCAAGGTGGATGAACACCCTGTTGGGTTTGCACTAATGCTAAAATAGTAAATAAGCATAAACAAGTCCCCTGGAGATGACCAGAGGCTCACATGAAGGATAAAGCAGTAAAAATGGGTAAGGAGATGTCCCTACCCTGTACTCTGCTTCTGCTGAAGGAGATAGTCTGTGCATAGGTGATAATGCTACGATGGTGGAGTTGTAGCCATTGGGGGAACTTCAGGCAGGTCCAGGGCAACTGGGATCATAACCAGAAGGTTTAAGAGGGCTGAGCCTAGGCGTTTGGCAACAAGGATTCACCTTGGAAAATTACAAACCCTGTTTATGGTGAATGGAGTTGGGTTTTATAGGAGAGGACCTTAAGGACCTAAAGGGCATTGATAGGAAGGGGGAGAAGGTGGTTGGACCCTATAGGGGTCAAGTGAGAAGGCTAAAGGTAGAGTTTGAAGTGAGGGTGGAGTGTGCAGGGCGTTTGCAAATTGCAAACTCAGATTCAACTAGTGCCGGTAGAAGTTCTACCGCCAAAGAGAAAAAAGGCAAAACTTTTAGTGTTGGTAGAGGGTCTACCGACAATAACAGAAATTTAAAAAAAGTGGGCCTGGCCCATGCACGCTTAGGTAAGGGAGATTGTTTTGAGGATTTTGGGCTTTATGGGCCCAAGCCATAGGGTTTAGACCTAAGGGGCCTTGGATTTGAGGTTCAAGCCCTAACGGTTCTAGGGCTCGGAAAGGGCTGGATAGGGGTGTGAAAATTGAGTGCTTACAGCTACCCCTCTTTGCAGAAGAGTGCCAAGGTTGGCAACTTGAACGGCAAAGACTAGAAACATCCTATTTTTACACTGAGCTCAGAATTCAGGGATGCAGATGATGGCATGTATGCATGCTGTGCAAATGGTGAGTGCAATAAAGAGTAGCATGGCTACTGCTGGGGAGAGCGTGTAGTTTGGACTACTCATTGGGGGTTTTGATGGATTCAAGGATGGCTCAGCCCGGGGGTGCTAGCCGAAAAGATGTGTCGTTCAGAGACGACAGGGGGTTTTGATCGAAACGGTGTTTCCTGAGGGATATTAACCGAACTGATCAGACACACAGGGTGTTGAGAATACACGGGGTGTATGCAAGGGGGACATCCAGGTGGTGTACACCGTAAAGGTTCACGCAGGATGTCGAGGACACACAGGGTGTCGAAAGGGTGACATGCAGGAGGTAATGATGCGATAAGGCGAGATTGCCAAGGGGTGCACCGGATTTAGAAGACATGAGGGGGTGTCGAAAGGGTGACATGCAGGAGGTAATGCTGTGGTATGGCGAGATTGCCAAGGAGCACACCGGATGTCGAAGACACACAGGGTGTCAAGAGGGTGACATGCAGGAGATAATGCTATTGTATGGAGAGATTACCAAGGAGCACACTGGATGTCGGAGACACACAGGGTGTCGAGAAGGTGACATGCATGAGGTAATGTTGCGGTATGGCGAGATTTCCAAGGAGCACACCAGATATCAGAGACACATAGGGTGTCGAGAAAGGGTGATATACAGAGGTAATGCTACGGTATAACGAGATTGCCAAGGAGCACACCGGATGTCAAAGACACACAGGGTGTCGAAAGTTTGATATGTAGAGGTAATGCTGCAGTATGGCGAGATTACCAAGGAGCACATCGGATGTCAAAGACACACAGGGTGTCGAAAAGGGGTTTGTGGCATGTCCAAGAGGTGCTAGCTGGGATGATTTGAAATGGCCGAGAGATGCTGGATTTTGATCAAGAATGATGCTAGGGAGTTTGGTCACATGAGCATGATGTTATGCAGGGATGTCATGCAGGGGATAAAGGCGAGGATGCTTTTCCATGACTTTGCTGATTGCAACTTACGGGGGGATACATGGTGTCGGTGTCTTCTGCTTGTTTGCCGGGGGCTGCTCAGTGCAGGCTGGTATGACTTGATCTAGATACGAGGTGGTCTAGCTTTTTTAAAACAATTTTCAGAAAAGTATTGGTCTTTTTGCAAAAAATTTGACTTTAACAGAAAGAATGCTTAACTAGTTTTTAATTTGCCAGGAAATTGCCTTAGTCAGGGCTTGGGGATTTAGTAATCTGTCTCTCACTCTTGAAGAGCGGAGTATGACCCAGAAGAGGTTTCGTCACCACTAAGATGTTCATAGATGAACCTGTTTGTCTTGACACTGCTGGAGATTAGACTCGGGTTGAGGAGAAGCTTGCTACTGTAAATTGGATGCTTCTGTTGGAGCTCCGCTAGGGAGTGGATTCATAGAGAGCAACTGAAAGCCTCTACTGGGGATCTGCTGGGGAATATGACACCGTTATAGACCGCTACTGGGGATCTGCTAGGGGATATGCCACAATCGTAGATCACTGCTGGGAGTCTGAACTTGGTCGGAGACTAGTGTTGGGGAAGCTGCTCTTCCATGCCATCTGTTGGCTACTGCAGGGGATTTTTTTGGCTAGACTGACTTCTGTCGGGTTCTGTTGCCAAACCACTCTTCAACTTTTTCTCCCTTTTTAACCTTTGAAATGACCAAGTCATGGGTTCGCATAATTTTTGCACGATGAGGCCGTTGCTGGTTTTCCTCATGCCTGCGAAGCTGATTGATTTTTGTCCATTTTTGCCCCTATTCACAAGACTAGATTTGGGGATCGCGTAATTTTTGCACAATGAGGCCGTTGCCGGTTTTCATTCATGCCCACGACTTACTGGAGGCACCTCTGATTTGTTGGGGTAATCCGTATTTGATGGGGAAAATGAATCTTCTCCCATCATTGCCATGAATGGCGCTCCTCTGGGGATCGAGGATGACGATGTTTTCGCTGGGGATACAAATGTGATATTGCGCTTGCACTCGTAGCTTCTAGGGGATTTAGAAGGACTTGGAGTAGGACAAAATGTTGGCTGAGGGACCGAAGTTTAGGACACCCTAAGAAATTTCTCCCATTTGTAGTTGATTTACACTCTCTTGGAGTTTGATATAGTTAATTTTCCTTCTTTTGGGGAGCTCCCTTTGGTTTCCCGGCGGTATTTTTTTTGCTCCACTGGGGAATGTTGAGAGGTTGTAATTACCAGGGAGGGTGAGAGAGGTTTTCTCTGCCGAGTTGAAGGGCGCTGCCTGAGAATTTGTCTCAGACAATGTATGGGCCTTTGTAGTTGGGGGTGAACTTACCACTTGGGTTAGGGCAGTTTGGCAACATTTTTCGGAGAACCAGGTCACCGATATCAATGTTTCACGGCTTGAATTTCTTATTGAATGCCCTAGCCATGCATCTCTGATAGGCCTGAGAATGATTAATGGCTTTCAATCACCGCTCTTCAATCAGATTCAACTGCTCGTACTGGGTCTGTGCCCATTTTGCTTCTGACAGCTCTGCTTCCATTAACACGCGAAGTGATGGAATTTGTACTTTGATGGGGAGGACCGCTTCCATATCATAGGCTAGAGAGAATAGTGTTGCCCCAATTAAGATTCAGATGGATATTCTGTAGGCCATGAGTGCATAGGGGAGCATCTCATGCCAGGCTGAGTACTTGGTTGCCATTTTTTCTATGATTTTCTTCATGTTTTTGTTGGTGGCTTCAACTATACCATTGGTCTGTGGCCTGTATGGTGTAGAGTTGTGATGTTGGATCTTGAATTCTGGTAGAGATCAGTCATCCCTTTGTTGCAGAAGTTGAGAGCATTGTCTGTTACAATCTCATACGGGACTCCATATTGGTAGATGATATCCCTTTCTAAAAAATACTGAACCACTGAGGCTGTGACGTTGGCATAAAAGGCTGCCTCGACCCATTTTGTGAAATAATCGATTGATACCAGAATGAATCGATGTCTGTTAGATGCTTTCAGAGCTATGGGTCCGATGATGTTGATGCCCCATGCTAAGAATGGCTAAGGAGTAGTCAGATTGTGCAGCCTGGTTGGTTGTGCATTTACCCTGTCGGCATAGATTTGGCACTGGTGGTACTTCTGTACGTGCTTGCAATAGTCAGATTCTATTATGGACCAGTAGTAGCCCAGTCTAAGTATCTTCTTACAGAGCATCAAACCGTTCATGTGCGGCCCGCAAGTTCCTCTGTGAACTTCTTCAACTACCTATGCTGCTTCACTGGTATCTAGGCATCTGAGCCAGAGTAGGTTCGATGACCTTTTGTACAAGATGCCCCCTGATAGGATGAACTGAATAGCCAGCCTTCTGATTGTCCGGTGATCTATTTTGGTAGCATCGAGTGGGAAGGTCCCGTCCTCAAGGTATTGCTTGATGTCTGCGTACCAAGACTAGTTCTCCGATACCTCTTCAATCTGAAGGCAGTAGGCAAACTGATCCTACTGCTGAATTTTGATTGGCCAGAGCATGATGCCTGTAGGGATCTGTACCATAGAAGCTAGAGTAGCTAGTGCATCGGCGAACTTGTTTTGGTTCCTGGACCTATGACTGAAGCTGATTCTTCTGAACTGAGTGATTACTAGATTGAGGTAGGCCAAGTACGGGACTAGCCTTGCTTCTTGGATGGCCCAAGATTCATTTTCTTGACAGAGTACTAGAGACGAGTCACCGTAGACGACAATCTCTTCAATGCCGATGTCCACGGCTTCTTTCAGTCCGACTACGCATGCCTCGCATTCTGCTTCATTGTTGGAGTATTTGAATTTTAGCTTGACTGAGCTAGGGAGGTGGGCTACTTTGAGTGAGATCAGGGCTACTCCTGCCCCATACCCATGACTGTTGGTAGCTGCATCAAAGTATAACTCTCAGTCGGAGTACTCTTATTCATTTGCTTTAGTGTACAGGATGGCTTCATTTGAAACTGGTCATGTATAGACACATAATCTTGTGTTGGACTGAGGGCAAGGTGATCTGCAATCGCTTGCCCCTTGATTAACTTCTGAGTCATGTATGTGATGTCGAATTCAGACAACATCATAAGCCATTTGGCAATCCTTCCAGTGGTAGCTGACTTTTCCAGTAGGTACTTGAGTGGGTCCATCCGGAAGATCAGGATTATCAGGTAGGAAAGCAGGTAGTGTCGGAGACGCTGAGTAGCCCAGACCAGTGCCAGACATGTCTTCTCAAGAGGGTTGTACCGCTCTTCATACTCTAGCAGGCGCTTACTGATGTAATAGATGGCTTGCTCTGTTCTGCCTGTCTCATCATATTGTGCCACGACGCACCCCATGGAGATTCTTGTACAAAGATGTATACTAGCAGTGGCCGTCCCAGTGTAGGAGGCACAAGTACTGGAGGATTCAGGAGATATTGCTTTATTCTGTCAAAGGCTTCCTGGCACTCGGTTGTCCAGACTGTTGGTACATTCTTCTAGAGAAGCTTAAAGATCGGCTCGCATATCTGAGTGAACTGAGAGATGAATCTGCTGATGTATTGAATTCTGCCTAGGAAACCGTGGATTTCCTTCTCAGTTTGGGGTGTTAGCATTTCAATAATAGCTTTGCCTTTAGCTGGATTGATCTCAATACCTCTTTTGCTGACTATGAAGCCAATGAACTTTCCTGATGAGGCTTGAAAAACACATTTGGCCGGATTCAGCCTCAAGCCAAACTCTCTAAGTCTGTCACAAAGTCACTTCAAGTCTTTAGGGTGCTGGTTGGCAATTGGAGATTTAACGATCATGTCATCCACATAGATCTCAGTCGACTTGTGCATCATGTCATGGAATAGTGCCATCATGGCCCTCTGGTAGGTTGCCCCTGCGTTCTTGAGTTTGAAGGGCATTACCTTGTAGCAGAACGTGCCTCAAGGTGTTATAAAGGAGGTTTTCTTTATGTCCTCTTTTGCCATTCTGATCTGGTTGTATCCGGAGAAACCATCCATGAATGAAAGAGTCTTGTGCCCTTTAGTATTGTTAACTAGAATGTCAATGTGTGGGAAAGGAAATTTATCTTTGGGGCTTGCCGTGTTCAAATTCTGGTAGTTGATGCACATTCGGACCTTGCCGTCCTTTTTGGGTACCGGGACAATGTTGGCCAACCTCTCAGGGTAGTTTGCTACTGCCAGGAAGCCTGCGCTGATCTACTTTTCAACTTCTTCCTTAACTTTCTACGACCACTTCGGGCCTCATCCATCTCAGTTTCTGCTTAACTGATCTGACGTCCGGATTCAGGAGCAGTCTGTGTACCACCAATGCTAGGCATGTCTACATATGACCAGACGAAGATGTCACTGTAGCTTCTCAGGAAACTGATCATGCCTGCTCTCTGCTGAGGCTTCATGCTTGTGTCGATCTTGACTAGCTGAGGATTGTCCGTGGATCCCAGATTGACTGACTCAGTGTCTTCCAAGTTTGACTGTAGTAGTCCTTCGTTGTGCTCAAGGAGGTCCAGAATTTTCTAAGGTGGTTTCTCTTCCTGTTTGGAGTCATACTCTACTTCGGAGAGTTCAAGGAGGGTTTAAGGGCTAGCCCTATCAGAGGTGATTTCTTGGCAAATCCATTAGCTTTAGTTTAGCATGCTTATGATTTTTTTTGTGTTTTCGTTGGCTTCAGGAGACTAGGCCTTCTAGGGGAAGAGTCCGTGTGATTTCGTCATCAGTCGATTATGAAATTTCTTTTCGAAAATATGATTTTTGAGTCAAAACATCTTATTTTTATTAAAAAATATGACTGCTTACAAAATGACTCAAACAAAAAGAGGTCGATAGTGGCCTAACTTTTGGATTTTACAAATGACAGCAAAAGAGAAATAAATGAAGGAGAAGGGTGATGCTTGGTCACTACTGTTTTGGACCAACCTGTCCTATACTATGCTTGCCCCGGCCTTGAATGGCCTCAATGGTGAGAGCCTCAGTCCAACAATGGATTAGTGGCTAGGGACTGCAGGATGCTTCGACGCTGTTGGAGAGGGTGCAGACCTGCTCTCCCGCTGGATATTCTGCTTCGGTAGCATCTTCGAGAGTCAGCTCGTCAAACATCTAGACCAAGGTGAACACTTCCAAATATGGAATCCTTGAAGATTTGTCACTGGACTGGGGGATTGAGGCAACGGGTGCATCAGAGGTTTCTGGGTAGGTTTCAATGATTCTCATGGGGAATGTCACAGAAATGTTGGGCCGGGGTTCAGGTTTCGCCCACTGTCTGCTCTTTTGGTTAGCTTGGAGAGGTAGTCCTCATATTTGGGCTTGTATCCCAATCCAAAGGGAGATGTATAACGAGGAGGCATGTATCTCTTCTTCATGCCCTAATTCTTGGCACCCAGACTGTTCCCTGGTTGATAGTTCATTTTGGCCATCATTCTGACACATAGCAACACTGCTTGCTTGCCTTGCTGTTCTACCTGGGCGATAGAACTAACCAACTCGAACTGGAATGTCATGAAGGCGGTGCTATGTCCCAGCTCTTGGACGTCCCCGAAGGAACTTGGCAACTCCTCAGAAGGAAGGACGACTAAGCGGTCATCCTGGATGAACTTGATTCTCTAGTGCAGAGAGGAGGGAATGGCTCCGGTTGTGTGGAACCATGGCCTCCCTAAGAGCAAGGTGAATGAGGCGGGCACATTTACAACCTGAAAGTTTGTTGTGAACTGAGCTGGCCCAACTCCGGTGGTCAGGTCAATATCACCTAGGTTCTGCCTAATTATATTGTCAAAAGCCCTGATGGTCATGGCTGAGGTTCAGGCCCAGGTTTTGTAGTGTGGAAAGTGTGCAGACATTCAGGCCGGAGCTATTATCGATGAGCACTAATGACAGAGTTCGATCCTATGTATAAGGCCCGGGTGTGATCCCTGTCACTATCTGGTATTTCCTCCTCTGTGAAGGAGATGATTCTGGGTTCAAGCACCTGTCCCACCATATGACCGAGTTTCTCAGGCGAGATGTCTGGTATTACATGTGAAGGGGAATCTGGATAAAAAATATGCAAAAACCGGATCCCCTAGAACTTAACACCATAGAAAGCATCAAAATTATCTAAGAGTTTTAGTCATATCACCTCGATGAATGCTTTTCACCGGTGAAGCTTAAACCACTTGAACCGTCAGAACTCTTTGTAGAGATTTCTCTGAAAAAATACTACAAGCTCAATCCTTGTTTTTCACTATCCCCACGAAGCTTTAGAATCTCTTTTGGAATTATTGAACCAAGAGGAAGAAGATGGATCAATGGTGTAGACCTTCTATCACCAAAAACACTAAGGTTCAAAACCCTAGATTTGCAAAACCCAACTTGCACCACCTATATAGCTCACGAAAATCCCTAGGGGTCTCCCTAGGGTTGACAGTTTGGAGAGAGATGTGAGAGAGAGTGCAAAAATTCTATAGAAAAGTGCTTTAAGGTCTAGGGTGTTGGGGTATTTATAGACTAGGATCCTATCCTAATCCTACTCCAACTTGATCTTATCAAGTAGGATTTATTAATTAATAACAACTCTTACTATTAATTAATTAACCTCCTACTTAATCTATAACTACTTTAGTTATAGTAATCCTACTAATTAAAGAGTCCCTATTGTAAGAGGATTCTTTAATTAAAAGGGATAAGTCAACATCCTACACAAGAGAAGGAAACCTAGTCAAACTAGGAGACCAACACCAAGGGGGGGCGTGAGCTTCTATGGGGCGTGGGTTTTGAGGAGTTAAAACTCTTTTTTGTAATCCAATTACAATTCCATCTTAATCCTAATTGCAATCCAACAATTGGATTTTAATTCCATAAATTATAGGAATTATATTTCAACGATTATTCAATTAAACAAATCCTAGTCAAATTAGGATTCCTCAAGCGGGTGCCCCACCCTAAGGTTTAAACCCATGGGCTTTGGCCCATATTAAAGGTCCATATTAAATGGATTTATGGATTTGGGTCAAACCCATTTCCCCTTTAATTATGTTAACTAAATAATTATCAAAATAATCTCTAGATTTAAATTAACAATTAATTTAAACCATAGATTAACTTTTAATCTATTTAATTAAATGATTAACTTTTAATCACTTAAATAATTGATTAACTTTTAATCAATTAATAAGCTTGTATTTCTTATGTGAGCACCTCCATAGAATGCTCTGGGACATTCTTACCCTGGCTTACCCAATGTTATCCCATTGACCCTAAACAGGAATTACATCGGAATTACAAGTGACGTGAGATATCCATGTTGCAATTAAATCTCAGTGTATGAACATTAACCAGTACGGATCCCACCACGTAAACTTTTAAATTCAATTTATCCTTCCTAATACATTATCCCTAATGGGCCTTCGAGATTGACATACTATCTAACCCATAGCCCGTTGCAAATCATCTAGGTTTCCAAGACTTATGATTAAGCCATGAGAAACAATTTATCATCAAAAACATTTTGAGAAAATCCTTTTATAACTATAATACCTTTTAATAAAAGTATATTTCAAAACTTATTTTGTTTTCAAAATCACTTGTGCAGGATTTGAACTTAATCAACTGTCTTACTCGGAACTTGGATAATCTCTCAAATTAATGAGCATGGATTTTTTGTTTGAAATTCATCATGACTCGAACAACTTTCTGACTATCCAACTGTCATTGTATTGTATTCCCTAAGTTAGAAAATACGTTGGTGGAATCAAAATAGTTAGATCACTACTCAGTCATAGATGAACTCATCAGATCTAAGGGTCATCGAAACCGTTCAATGTGAATGAGAGACCAACTATCTGATAATATGTTTATGCAAGAGGTCTCTCATTGAATGCAATCAGTCAATGTACATTTAAGCACCCATATGCTGATGTGTAGTCTCCACTACAATAGTTCGAGATAGAACTACATCTCAACTATTGAGAACATCTCAGCATTCTAGTAACCATATAAGTGAAGTGCCCAGCTTCACCCACAGCTGTAACTATATAAGGTATAAGGAACCGGAAAGTTATATCTACCTATGATAAATAATCACATAACTTTCCTACAATATATCCTATGGACCTTTATCGATATCTCATGTCGTATAGATCATCTCATGATCATGGTCAATTACCCACAATGAATACACAATAGATTAAGAAGAAATTTTTATTAATCAAATTAATAAGAATCTAACAATCTAAATGACTTTTCTGGACATCATGTCTAACAACATGAGCATTGCCGAATACTTGGAGCAATTACTTCCTGTGGTGCTCTGATGTGAGAAAAAGGCCCAAGATAGAAATCTGTGTCGGGACTTTGCTCAATTGCTGAGTGATATTGAATTCATCTGCCTTTTCTAGAATTTTTAGTAAAACTGCTGAATCAACTGCTTCCTTCTGTAGGTCTGACACCCCTGCTTTTTCTTTCTCTGTTCTTGTACCCTTCGCCTTTGCCTGCTCAGTTGTGGTAGGTTGATATACCCAGCCAGATCTGGTTAGGTTGGTTATGCTCTCGCTCTCCAGGATGAAAGATTGGGGACCAGGTACTCGGTTGAGGTTAAAAGGTAGCTCTGGGATATAGGGGATCCGGATAGGGCCTAAAGAGGTTGAGACTTGATCTGGAGATGTAGGCCAATTTGCAGGGCAAGGTATAGTATAGATGATCTGTTCAGGGATAGGTATCTAGGTTGGAGACTGAATGGTCTGTATATTTGACTGGGGAAATGGATTATGATAGGGTATCGGTAAGAGGGCCTGATGATGCCATCATCGACTGCTGGTGTACTGGGTCCTAGCTGCCCTCCCTTGGGCTCTTCCCACTAAATAAAGTTGACTTGATTGTTATGTGGGGGCAATGGCTCCTGATTGATGCTGGTGTTGCTGGGAGCCAGCTCAACCCTTCCGTTATCCAAGAGGTCTTGGATGGCACACTTCAGGCCTATGCAATAGTCTGTAGCATGGCCTGGGCCTCTAGGAAAGGTGCAATGATGATCGGCATGATAGTTCTTGTTCTGTTTGTCTGGAGGTAAAAGAGGTGTGGGGCCTCTTAACTCGAGAAGACCATGTTTGGTCAGGATTTCCAACAACTGGCTGAGTGTGTATGGAAGAGGGGTAAATTTTTTGGGAGGACGGTTTTGCCCCTAGCTTGGTCGGGCTGACCGGGCATTTACGACAACCGATTATTGCTGAGCTGCTGGAACTGGTAATGTAATGGGTGTTGTAGAAGCAACCATATGTATATCTTCCTTCTTTCAGTGGTCCTTGAGACCGATGTTCCTACTGGATGAGGCTGTTGCTTTAAGGAGATCAAGTCCTAGACTGGAATAGATGGCCCCGCTTTTGATGGCAGTCTCGATGTGGACACCCGTCTTGATGATGGTACCGAAGTCTACTACTGGTAAGGTCACCATGAGTGTAGAGTAGGGCAGCTTTAGAGTGCCCATGAACATGCTTGCCAGCTCTTCCTTAGGGATTGGAGTTGGGATCTTTGCTGCCATCTCCCTCTAACGGGTGACGTATTCCAAAAATGATTCATTGTTGTGCTGGCTTAGCTGCTCAAGCTGGCTCCTCTGAGGGTAGAGCTCCTGGTTAAAGGAATATTACTCCACGAAGCTGTCCATGGCATCCTGCCAAGTCCTGACTTTTTGCTTGTCCACTGACATCCACTATGTAAGGATTGCCCCCTTCAGAATCTTCTGAAAGTACTGGATGAGTATAGGTTGATTTTAGTTGTGTTGGAGCATGTCTCCCAAGTACAACTGTAGATGTTGCTTCGAACAACCCGAGCCATCATATTTATCAAAGTCTGAGACCTTGAAGCCTGTGGGAACTGCATCCCCTGATGAGAAGGTCAAGTCTTCCAGAGAAAGACTGATACTGATGGATGCACCCTTCATTCTTTTCATTTCTTCTTTCATTTGCTTGATCTCCTCCTGTAGGGATGGAGTGGGGTCTGAGGATAATGGCCGGTCCTGGTTGACATGTGAGGCCTTAGGTTGCTCTTCATATTGGTCATACTTTTCTCCTCCGCCTGTTGTGGGTCCAGGGTTAGGTATGATGATAGGGATATATTGCTCTGGATGAGGCTGCTCAAGGGTATCTCAAGTATGGATCCAGGTAGAGGGTTCTTCAGTTCGGATGCCAATTAGAATCTTCAGGGATTCTAGAATGCTGTCGAGCTTGGATTGCATAGCCGTGATGTCTTTTTCATGTGACTGTAGGATCTCACTAGTTCGCTGATGTTGGTTTACAGGTTTTGCCATTGTGCCTAAGCTGCTCTCGGATCAAGTTGTTGAGTCTGAGTTGCTCTCTGATTGGGCTATGCGAGGTAATATATCCGTGATTGGTACCTCTGTCAAGACTGCATCTGCAGCTGCTGCTTCTGCGAGAATCGCAATCAGAGAACGAGTTACAGGTCGGCTTATGCAACGAAAAAGAATGCAATGGCTAATCATTATTATGCATGATGAGAGTAAGGAGATGCTAGAAAAAGGATTTTTCATTGATGCATGAAGAGTGCAGTGAGTACAGGATAGTGTAACTCAACAAAAAGAGAAAAGACTCGATCCTATGCAGACCCGTCAGGGATAGCGAAGTCAAGTGGCCGAGGCACGCCATTAAGATCCATGATCTGCTGTTGGAGGGATGTGATCTCAACCTCCATGCTTGCAAGGGTTTCAGTAGCGTTGAACATGCGGTATCCAAACTGTTAGATACAGGAGGTCATCTCCGCCTTTACATTATCAAGCTACTCTTGGTGGAAGTACAGCTGGGCCCTGATGACGTTTGTCTCTTTGGCATCACCTTTACGTCTCCTGTGGAGAGAGCGGATAGCCTGCTCCAGTTGTTCAACCTGCTCTTGTGTAGCTTGGATTTCGTGGCCCTATTCCGCTTCTTGTTGCCTGAATGCATGCTGGGCCTTTTGTAGCCTGTTCTCTTTTTGTTGTATCTGGAGCCATCTCTCTAGGAAGAAGTTTACCCAGGGAACCACTATTTCAGCTAGAGGTATGGTTCTGTGTAGGGAGCTGCGACTAGTGTAGGCAGTTCCCTGGGTATGGGCATGCCGGGTAACATGTTAGGATTATCCACCCACTGTTGATATGCTAAGTTGGTCAGTGGTCCTGATGTAACCATGAAGTTCGGCCACTGGTCTCGTCTGGAGCTGCCCCAAGCTATCTGGAAGCGTCAGGTGAGTTTGTCGGAGTGCACTGAGAAAGTGATCCAATCATTTTCCTACTGGTCTATCACTGGAAAATGTTGAGGGAATCCGAACTGTAAGAGGACTCGAAGTAGCGTATAGACTGCGGAGCCTGTAATACCAACAAGAATCATGCATCATCTATCGGTGATGACGACACGAGGTAGCCTATTCAGTACAAGCCACTCGCATTGCGATGTAATCTCTTCCTCTGATAGGGCTTGGAGAAGTTGGTAGAGCTCTCCGACGTCTGTATTTGTTATCAAGCCCTGATTCTGAGAAATCTTCTGAGGTAGACTGTAGGCTTTACGGAGGCCATCTGGTACTGATATGATGGTAGGCAGGTGTCCTACCAACCATAGGTACAAGAGAGGTGTACTGGTATGGAAGATTCCCTTTTTGTGGCCTGCTGCTTAATTGAGAGTCCTAAAAAGCTCTGCTATGATGACTAGTATGACTGAGCAGGAGTTATGCATGTCCTCGATGATCCCAACCAAAACTATTTCTACAAGTGAACGGCACCTGGGAAACACCAGCTGAGACATAGCTATTAATGCAAGGGCATTGAGACCGGGAAGTTCCATTGTTATGGAGTCAGGGTTCCACTTGCGCTTGTACTTCTTTTCAAGAAAAGACACAGGTATCCGATCAAAAGAGCCGTTAGGACCGAGCTGTAAGCAGGTAGGCTTGATATGCAAGAACCTGGATAGATATGCCTGATATACTGTCTTATAGCATGGTAATATGGTTTCGCCGTCCATATTTAACCCTAAGGTGCGCTGAACCTCTTCCAGTGTTTGGCAAAGCGCGTTCTTACCAAAACAGAATACCGTATGGGATGAGTTCCAACACTGGATAGCAGTATTCATGAGGCGCGGGTCTGGATTAACCACAGATAGGTCTAGGATAGTCCCGATTTTGTAGGATTGAGCCCAAGTCAGATGCTAACTTGAAGTAAAAGCCCCGATTGCTTCCTTGAGATTGTCATCACATGCCCCCTGAGAAGTTAGATGCATGGGTCGTGACGGTCGACCCATTGACCGGATAATCCCTGAAGGACCTAACATCTACCTGGACAATATACAGACTCTGTGAGTGCACTGTGTATGCAGATGGAGTACAAAAGATAATGCAATATTTTTTGATTTTTAATTTTGATTGGGTGTGATAAGGTACATGTGATCTGATAGGGCAGACGAACGGAGGTCCGACATGCTTTAACCTGGGTTGTTGGAACCTGGGGAACCTATTAGGTCAAGGTTGGAGACAGGCCCAATGAAGGCCTGTTTGTCTAGGATTTGAATCCCATATGCTATATCGGGAAGCATGGTTGGATATAGTTTATTACAAGCACAGATTTGGCTCATTACATGCCCTTGGGTGGGTGGTTATCCGAGTAGGATGTGCTCAGGTAATAGACCACGATTGGGGACAGGTGTAGGGTACAAGCAGGTTAGGGTTATGAGTATCCCTCCCTGGGGTGGCTACTTGTAGACTTTACCCTAACCTAAGCTATATGTATGGATGCTGGTTTGATGCAGATGTATTCCTAGCAGGATGGGGGGATCACTTAACATCGTATATACGACTTCCCGGTATAGAACATACCTGAAAAGGGACGATTGGTGCAAACGGGAGCGTTCAGAATCCTTCCCTAAGGGTAATCACCCAATAGGAGTAACTCCGCAGACCTCCAAGACGTTTAAGCTACTGACACTGAGGATGATCATCCAGCAGCCGTTAGCGTAATAAGCCTGTCTATTGAGTTGAGTGGGATAGTTACACTACTATGACATGTATAGATGCACAGTACACAATTATCCAAAAGATGTAAAATGATTAGTGTTAATTTAAATGCTTAGGCATTTTGAACAAAATTAAGGTCTAGTTGGCTTAAACCTGGGTTCCCGGTCAAACCTTGGTGAACATCCCCAGTAGAGTCGCCAGAGTTTACTGAGCGCAAAAATTTCACTCATGGGTTTCAGAGTCGCCACCTATTCATTCAGAAGGGATAAGTCCCCTGGGTTTGGATAAGGTCTTGATGTGCGATTGAGATCAGGGTAAGGAGTTCAGTTAAGTCTGGGGAAGGTATTAGGCACCTCGAGGCTTCCGTTTTACAACGGTTCCGTTCTCCCCAGGTATAAGCCAATTCAAAGTGTAATCTTGTTCAAAATGCTGGAGTGTTTAAATTAACACTAATCCAAGAAAGGAAAAGCTAACTGGGGTCGAACCCGGGTTGGGTTGCCTACGTACTCAAAGGGTGAGATCAGACCGAGCGTAGTTCTGGCACATTGGCCCGTGCTGAGGCTGGGGGCATGTGTGTGTGCACCAAGGGTGGCTAACATGATCTAGTCCGGTAGACTAGGGTTTGGTTGACCGAGGTTGGTCAAGTGCAAGGGTTTAAGCCTGGTAGGCTTAGGGATAGTCCGGTAGACTAGGGCGGAGTTTGGCCCGAGTTAGGGTTGCTAATTGGGGTTAGGCCAAACTAATTATGCTTAGGGTTGCTAACCACAGTTAAGGACATGTGAGTGTAAGCCCAGTAGGCTAAGGGGAGGCCCAGTAGGCCGAAGGTAGTCCTGTGGACTTGATTTTTAGGCCCGGTAGACCGTAAACCGAAAGATAACTACAATTAGGGTTACTAATCGGAGTTAAGAGTGGTCTAACTGTGATTAGGATTACTAACCAGGGTTAGGGATGGGCCAAGGTCAGTTTTATGGTCCAATTGACTTTAGATTAACTTTTCAAAATTTGTGAAGTTAAGGGGTGCTTAACCGCGGTTAAATGTTAACCGGAGGGGGATTTAACCGTGGTTAAGAGTCTGGTGAAGTCCGAGGTGGGCCCAAGGGCTAGGCAGGGCCTAAAGTGCTCTCCTACAAGGCCTAGGCCCCTGTAAAAGCCCAAAATTAAAAATACAGTTAATGTCGGTTTGTGCAATGTTTAACTAGGGTTAATGGTTAACCCTGGGTGAACTGTGAAGGGGGATCCGTATAAAAATTTATGTGAAAACTGGATCCCCTAGATCTTAACACCATAAAAAGGATCAAAATTGTCTAAGATTTTTAGTCATATCACCTCGGTGAATGTTTTTCACCGATGAAGTTTAATCCACTCAAATCGTCAGAACTCTTTGTAGAGATTTCTCCGAAAAAATAGTAGAAGCTCGATTCTTGTTCTTCGCTATCCCCACGAAGCTTTAGAATCTCCTTTGGAATTATAGAAGCAAGAGGAAGAAGATGGATCAATGGTGTAAAGCTTCTATCACCAATAATACTAAGGTTTAAAACCCTAGATTTGCGAAACCCAACTAGGACCACCAATATAGCTTATGAAAATCCCTAGGGGTCTCCCCTAAGGCTCACGGTTTGGAGAGAGAGAAGAGAGGAGAGAAAAAATTCTGGAGAATTCTACTTAATGGTCTAGGGTGTTGGGGGTATTTATAGACTAGGATCTTATCCTAATCCTACTCCAACTTGATCTTATCTAGTAGGATTTATTAATTAACAATAACTCTTATTATTAATTAAATAAACTCCTACTTAATCTATAACTACTTTAGTTATAGTAATCTTATTAATTAAAGAGTCCCTATTATAAGAGGATTCCTTAATTAAAAAGGATAAGTCAACATCATACACCAAAGTAGGAAACCTAGTCAAACTAGGAATCCATAAGGGGGGCATGAGCTTCTATGGGGTGTGGGATTTGAGGAGTTAAAACTCCTTATTGTAATCTAATTACAATAACATCTTAATACTAATTGCAATCCAACACTTGGATTTTAATTCCATAATAAA
Source organism: Tetracentron sinense (assembly GCA_015143295.1). Classification (NCBI taxonomy): domain Eukaryota; kingdom Viridiplantae; phylum Streptophyta; class Magnoliopsida; order Trochodendrales; family Trochodendraceae; genus Tetracentron; species Tetracentron sinense. The sequence goes on along the minus strand of CM026553.1, from coordinate 30,799,350 downwards.
AGGAATTATATTTCAATAATTATTCAATTGAACAAATCCTAATCCAATTAGGATTCCTCAAGTGGGCGCCCCACCCTAGGTTTAAACCCATGGGCTTTGGCCCATATTAAAGATCTATTTTAATGGGTTTATGGATATGGGTCAAACCCATTTCCCATTTAATTATGTTAATCAAATAATTACTAAAATAATCCCTTAGTTTAAATTAACAATTAATTTAAACAATCGATTAACTATTAATCTATTTAATTAAATGATTAACTTTTAATCACCTAAAATAATTGATTAACTTTTAATCAATTATTGAGCTTGTATTTCTTATGTGAGAACCTCCACAGATTGCTCTGGGACATTCTTACCCTGGCTTATCCAATGTTATCCCATTGACCCTAAATAGGAATTACATCGGAATTACAAGTTATGTAAGACATCCATGTTGCAATTGAATCCCAGTGTATGAACATTAACCATTACGGATCCTACCACATGAACTTTAAAATTCAATTTATCCTTCCAAATACATTATCCCTAATGGGCCTTCGAGATTGACATACTATCTAACCCATAGCCCATTGCAAATCATCCGGGTTTCCAAGACTTATGATTAAGCCATGAGAAACAATTTCTCATGAAAAACATTTTGAAAAAATCCCTTTATAAGTATAATACCTTTTAATAAAAGTATATTTCAAAACTTATTTTGTTTTCAAAATCACCTACGCAGGATTTGAACTTAATCAACTATCTTACCCAGAACTTAGATAATCTCTCAAATTAATGAGCATGGATTTCTTGTTTGAAATTCATCATGACTCGAACAACTTTCTGATTATCCAACTGTCACTGTATTGTATTCCCTAAGTTAGAAAATACTTTGGTGGAGTCAAAACAGTCAGATCACTGCCCAGTCATAGATGAACTCATCAGATCTAAGGATCATCGAAACCGTTCAATGTGAATGAGAGACCAACTATCTGATAGTATGTTTATGCAAGAGGTCTCTCATTGAATGCAATCAGTCAGTGTATATTTAAGTACCCATATGCTGATGTGTAGTCTCCACTATAATTATTCGAGATAGAACTACATCTCAATTATTGAGAACATCTTAGCATTCGGACAGTCATATAAGTGAAGTGCCCAACTTCACCCACAGTTGTAACCATATAAGGTATAAGGAACCGGAAGTTATATCTACCTGTGATGATCTAATCACATAACTTTCCTTTAATATATCCTATGGACCTTTATCGATGTCTCATGTCATATAGATCATCTCATGATCATGTTCAATTACCTATAATGAATACACAATAGATTAAAAAGAAGCATTTATTAATCCAATTAATAAGGTTCTAACAATCTAAATGACTTTTTTGGGCATCATGTCCAACAATCTCCCACTTGCCTTAAAAGTTACTGTGCCATAGATTTCAATCCCATACTGTCTAAGTGTGTTACAAAAACTTTATCTGATAAAGCCTTGGTCATTGGGTCTGCAACATTAAGTTGAGACCTAATCTTTGTAACAGCTACGTCTTGCCTGTCAATGATCTCATGAATGAGATGATACTTCCGCTCCACATGTTTCATCCTTTTGTGGTTCCTAGGTTCTTTGCTATGGGCTACTACACCATTACTATCACAGAAGAGAGTGATAGGTTTAAGTGCTGAAGTAACATTTCCTAGCTCTTGCAAAAACCTTCAGAACCAGACTGCTTCTTTTGCTGCTTCTGAAGATGCAATATATTCTACTTCTGTGGTGGAGTCAGCAATACTCTTCTGCTTTATGATGCGCCAACTGACAGCAGCACCACCCAGTGTAAACACATACCCAGACGTGGAAGATCTATTGTCTGGGTCAAATTGGAAATTGGAATCAGTATAACCCAGTCCAACTAAATCTTCTGATTGAAAGGTAAGCACATAATCCCTAATCCTTTTCAGGTACTTCATAATATGCTTCACTGCAGTCCTATGATTAACACCTGGATTGCTTTGGAACCGACTAACAACTCCCACTGCATGACAGATATCCGGTCTAGTACATAACATGACATACATGAGGCTCCCAACTACCGAAGCATAAGGGCACCTCTTCATCTGCTCGATCTCATCAACTGATGTAGGGGCTATCTTTTTAGACAAAGTGACACTATGTCTAAAAGGAATGAGTGTTGTCTTACAATCACTCATACTGTACCTAGACAATATCTTGTCTATGTAGGAAGTTTGGCTCAATCCCAACATTCGGCATTTTTTATCTCTCAAAATCTTTATTCCGAGAATATTTGATGCCTCTCCCAAGTCTTTCATTGAGAAATGCTGAGAAAGCCATATCTTGACTAATGACAACATCCCTACATCATTCCCAATGAGTAGGATGTCATATACATAAAGAATTGGGTATACTACCGCTCTCCCACTATCCTTCTTGTATATACAAGATTCTTCCAATTTCTTTGATCGAAAGATCAAATCTTTAGTTCCAGCTTCTTGAAGCTTGTTTCAAACCATATATCAACTTGTTGAACTTGCATACCATGTTCACCTAGTTAGGAGCAATGAAGCCCTCTGGTTGCTTCATATAGATGTCTTCATCTAATATTCCATTAAGAAAAGCAGTTTTGACATCCATTTGCCATATCTCATATTTATGGTGTGCAGCTATAGCTAGCAATATCCTGATGGATTTAAGCATAGCTACAGGTGAAAAGGTATCCTCATAATCAACTCCTTGAATTTGAGTATAACCTTTTGCAACAAGTCTAGCTTTATAGGTCTCCACATTACCATCGGCACCCTTCTTCCTTTTGTAAATCCATTTGCATCCAATTGGACTTATACCATCTGGTGGATCTACTAAAGTCCATACACCGTTGTCATACATGGAATCTATTTCAGCATTCATGGCTTTATTCCATTGAGATGCATCTACATCCAATGTAGCTTCCTAATAAGTATTAGGATCTTTATCCTCATCATCAAGGGTAACTAGATAAACTTCATTATTGTAATATTGAAGTCTATCTGGTGGTCGAGAAACTCTTTCAGACCTTCTCAGTTGAACAGAATTAGGAGAAATTAAAGTGGAAGGATTAGGTTCAGTTTGGATACTACCTATGTCGTCTTTCATCTCATGAAATTCAACTTTCTTAAGGAGATTCATTTCTTCCTCCAAGAAAGTGGCATGAAGCCTAACAACTATTGTTTGGTCTGCCTTGGAGTAGAAATAGAAACCCTTAGTTTCTTTTGGATATTCTACAAAATTCCATTTCTCTGTCCTAGATTCCAATTTAGTGGGTTCGAGTTTGCGAACATGCGTAGGACAACCCCATACCCTTAGATGTTGTAAACTAGGTTTTCGCTCAGTCCACAATTCATAGGGTGTAAACAGAATAGACTTAGATGGAACCCGGTTTAGAATATAAATGTAGCACCCCGGACTTTTCCATCTTTAATGAATAGTACTTGCATAGCAAAGTGGCCTTTCTCGTAGTCTAATTAATAAATAAGGGAGAAATTGGAAATTCTAAAATGTCAAAAATGTTGCTTTTCGAAAGACAAATCCAACGTAAGTTGAATCGTCAAAATCCAACGAGCGAGTCAAAAGATAGGGTCAAAAAAATTCTGACTTGCAGAGCACCGATCGCTCAGTCCATTCAGCGATCGATCGGTCCAAAACCGATCGATCGGTAGCTAACGACTGGTCAAAAATTTTGTATGGGGAAATTTTCCAGAGAGCATGTTTTTGACCGGTTGCTCGGTCAATAACACCGATCGCTCGGTAGGGAACCGATTAATCGGTCATAACCACCGATCGCTCGGTCATCACGTTTTTGCAGAAATTTCAGTAAGGGCATTTTTATCTTTTGGGTGTTAAACCCTTACTTCATAAGGCTTGCCCGAGTCTTTAGGGCTTATTCAACACACTTAGAGGGTTTTTGAGAGTTAGAGAGAGAGGAGAAGGGGATTTGCACCTAGGGTTTCCATTGGAGAATGAATCAAAGGGTTTGACAACCCTAGATCATCCTCAAACTAGGATTGCTTCAAGTTCAAGGCTCAAGCTCGTGGGGGATCTCGTTCTCAAGCTAGGACAACATTCTCCAAGGTATTTCAAGGGGGTTTTCTTCCCCAAACCAAGTCTCCCTCAAGAAAAGGTTTCCTCCTTTCAAGTTGGAGCTCAAATCAAGGTTCCTACCAAGATCAAGCCTTGACTAAGGTTAGTACACCCTACTAACTTTCCCTAGCAATAACCTAGGTTTTCTATCGTAAATAGTGATTCTTTATATTATGCTTTCCTTCCCTATGAGTTGTATCCTCTCAATAAATATAAACAAGATAAGGAAAAAGGATATGGATGTGTATGGAATGTTGATTGAGGCGAAGGGATGCCAAATGGATGATGTGTGATATATGTGGTGTGGGAAATGGAAAAAAATGGAGGATGGACATTTTACAAATAATAAACTTACCCTTATGTGATTGGATGGAAAATATGCATTAAAGAAGAAGAAGATGAACTATAAATGGACATTACATTTTATAATTAATTGTTAATTTAAATTAGAGGATTATATTAGTTATTATTTAATTAAACTAATTAAAGGGGAAATTGGTTTCACCTTTATCCATAAACCCATAAAGGATGAAGCATTAATATGGGCCCAAACCCAGGGATTAAAACCCTAGGGTGAGGCACCCACTTTAGTTCTCCTAATTGGATTAGGATTTGGTTAATTGAATTATTTTTGAATAATGACTCTTTTAATTATGGAATTAAATTCCAATACTTGGAATGCAAGTAGGATTGAGATAAGATGGAGTTGTAATACAAATAGGAGTGCAAGACTCCCCTAAGCTCACGCCCTCCCTATGCTCATGCCCCCCCCCCCCTGGAGGTTTCCTAATTGGATTAGGACTTTTTTTTTTTGAGGTGTTTGGTTAATCCTTTTAATTAAGGATTCCTCTTTTGAGAAAGGACTCCTAAATTAGTAGGTTTTCTATGACTAAAATTGTTATACGTAAACTAGGTTATTATTTAATTAATAAGAAGTTATTATTATTAAATAATTCCTATTAGATAAGTTGTAATTGTATTAGGATTGGATATGATCCAAGTCCTATAAGTATAACACAAACCCCCCAATTCGTCCAACACTCTATCTCTCGCAATTTTCTCTCTCATCTCTCCTCTCCAAAACCGTGAGCTCTTAGGGAGAATCCCTAGGATTTTTGTGAGCTACATAGGGTCTTCTCCATTGGGTTTTTCAACTTTAGGGTTTTGAACTCTAAGGTTATTGGTGATAGAAAGTCTACATCAACATCCTTCTTCTTCTCTTTGCTTCTTCAATACCAAGTAGAGATTCTGAAGCTTCATGGAGATAGCAAAGAACAAGGATCGAGCTTTGAGTATTTCTTCGAGAAAGCTCTACAAAGAGTTCTGACGGTTCGAGTGGATATTTGCGTCACTAGTGAACATCATTCACCGAGATAATATGACTAAAACGAGTAGATAATTTTAGTTGCTTTCTATGGTGTGAAGATCATCGGGATCTAGTTTCCGTATATTTTTTTATCCGGATCCCCCTACAAGTGGTATCAGAGCTCATGGTTATTTTTTTTGTTTATTTTAAAAGATAATTAAATAGATGAATTAATTAATGAGATGAATTTAATTCTATTTATTTAATGATGCTAATATTTTTTTTTTATTTGTTCATGAGATGAATAAATAAATAATTATTTTTATTATATTATCGAATGAGATTTGATAATGATAATTAAATAATTTTAAAAACTAGTATTATATGTGATATAATTATTTTCGAAATAAATAGTTTATTTTGAAAATCCCTTTTAAATGATTTGATCATTTAATATGTATTTATTAATTACTTAAAATAACTAATGAATAATTTTTCTTATAAATAGAATTTATTTGAAAATTTTAAAAACCCTATTTTATGATGAGATCGTATTTAGGATTTTCGATTCTCTTAATTTTTTATTTTGATATTGGATAGTAGTAGAACCAATCTTTATGAAAGGATCTTGCATTCGAGAAAGGATCTTGCATTCAAGTAAGGAATAAAATATTGTAGAGATGTAAGAAAATTCTATCTTATATTTAAAAAAATAATTTTAATTTTTTTATGGAAAATACAGTAGTTTTATTCTCCGGGATTTGATCTATATAAGATATAGATTTTATCGTGCAAATTGATAATTGTTATCAATTTTTTTTATCTTTTTAAATATCAGAAAATTACTCCATCACCATGTTGTATCTAATTATATGAGATTATAGTTATGGGTCAAATTTAATCTATGATAAATTTTTTATCATGCATTCATATTAGAGGATAATATGTAGTAGGATTTTGGCAAATCTGTAAAGGGCAGATTCATTCAGTTTCCCTGAAAAGGGTGAATGGAATACTGGTTTCCCTTATGCCATTTAATTTCCATATTATGCATTGGTGGAGATGCTGCGAAGGAGGATACTGTGATGATGATCTCGATAAGATGATAAAGGAAGGAATTGCGAAGGAGTTTGCAAGTTATTTTTATTCTTATCTCATTCTCTTGCATCCATGCATTTTAATTTCACTGACCCATAGCGATTAATCTTATATGAAGTTTATTATTGTTTATTATCATGAGATGATACTATTGATTTTATCATGAGATAATAACTGCTGCTTATTTAATTATTCTATTGAAATAATTGCCCTAATATATCATGTGTATATAAGACTGGGAACAAGTCCCTAAGTATTATGATCTTCTACCATACACTATGTGATCTTATAGTGGGGAGTGTGAGTAAGCTGATAGGTCAAAGCCGGGCCCAATCCCTCTCACCTATGTGAAAACATGATGAAAACTATAAAAGCAAATAGTGGGAGTAGCAACGCCAAAGCGTGAGCTTTCGCTAGGTGTTTATTAGGTTCATGGTAGGTGGGCAGATGAATAAGAGATGTTGTACAATAACGCCAAAGTGTGGTATAACATCCCTTATAGATCAGACAGTAGATCAGATGCTCCAAGATTCACAAGATGAGATCTGTGAAAATGGAGAAAATAGTTTCTATCTACCTATTCAAGTCGATGTGATATTGTGCCCAAAGGCAGGATTACAATGAGCCAGTGTCTAGGTATTTGATGCCAGTTGATACTTCCTAAATTGGCAATACTATTAGACACAAACCCATAATCTAATAGTAATTAATGAATACAATAGATCCCTAATACTATCTTAATTTTCATTTGATTAGATCATGATAGGCCTTCACCCATTAACTAAAATTCTTCGTGATGAAAAGTTAGTCGGAACTAACTATGTAGACTGGAAAAGAAAGATTAGAATAGTATTTACCGTGGATAACCTTGACCTATGTCTTAAGACACCTAAACCCGAAATTCCCAACGATGCATCACCAGCTCAAAAGGTTGAGTTGGAGCAATGGGAGAGGTCCAATCAGATGAGTAAATGTTACATACTGGCTTCGATGTCTAACATTTTGCAAAGCCAGCATGAACACATGGATAAGGCTTCTGACATTTTGCAAAACCTGCATGAGACGTTTGGTGAGCAAAATAGGTCAGCTCGACAAGTAAAATTGAAAACCCTTGTTAACAACAAGATGGCTGAAGGAACTCCAGTCAGAGAGCACATCATAAAGATGATAGGCTTATTGAATGAGCTGGAAATTCTTGGTGGAGAGATGGATGCCATCACTCAGGTTGACACTGTTCTGTAGTCACTTCCTTCATCCTTCAATGTTTTCGTGTTAAATTATAACATGAACAAGAGTGAAATGTCACTAAGTGAGCTTATGAACTCACTTGTGGATGCAGAAGATTTGATCAAAAAGTTAAAAAAGAGTGAAACTTTAATTGTCGACAAACCTGATACCTCCACTCGATCTAAGTTTAGGAAAAGGAACAAGGGTAAAGGAAAGTTTAAAGACAACAAGGGTAAGGTAAAAGTTTCCAAAGGTTCTTCAAGAGATGCTGACAAGGATAACAAAGGCAAGGGAAAGTGTTTCCACTGTGGTAAAATAGGCCACTGGAAGAGAAACTGTAGGACTTACCTTGCAACTCTTAAGAAGGGTGATGCAAATACTCAAGGTATGAGATGCTTTGAAGTATTAATTACTGTTGAGTCAAACTTTCTGGATGGTTCTCCTAATTCATGATGCGTGGATTCTAGATCCACTGTACATGTTTGCAATTATTTGCAGGGGTTCAAGAAAGCCAAAAAGCCGATCAGACAGGAACAGAAGCTTAAAGTTAGCTCAGGGTGCAAATGTTGTAGTCAAGTCAATAGGCCTATTTACAATTTATTTACCTAATGGAAAGACATTAATTTCGGAAGATTGTTTTTATGTGCCTTCTGCACATCGTAATTTGATTTCAATACCTAGACTTTTATATTGTGGATTTTCTATCAATTTTAGGGTGGTGAATACCTCACCAATGATTTTATGGATTACTTAAGGGATAATGGGATTGTCTCGCAATGGTCAAGTCCTGCCTCACCTCAACAAAATGGTGTTTCTGAAAGAAGAAACCGGACCTTATTAGATATGGTTTGCTCTATGATGAGCCATGCCGATGTACCTTCCTATCTTTGGGGGTATGCTTTACAAACTACCATTTATATTCTGAACCGGCTTCCTTCTAAGTCTATGCCGGTTACACACTATGAATTGTGGATTGGGCAAAAACCTAGTTTACAACATCTAAGGGTATGGGGTTGTCCTGCACATGTTCGCAAACTCAAACCCACTAAGTTGGAATCTAGAATAGAAAAATGGAACTTTGTAGAGAGTTAATTTCGATTGTCAAGTGGATTTGACCTACAATTAGAAGAATTAAACTTAATGTGGATGGAGCTTCATGAGGTAATCCAGGTTTAGCATGAGGAGGAGGTATCATTCGAAACTATAACAGAGATATTCTAGCTTGTTTCTTTGCTTACTATGATCACTATTCCAGTTATGTGGCTGAATCTAGAGCCTTGCTTGGTGGTATCTTGCTATGTCAATCTAGAGGGTATTCGCAGATTGATATTGAATCTGACTCTAAAACTCTGGTTGAAGCATGGAATAGGAATTCCACACACTCATGGACTGCTTGGTATTGGAATAAACAGATAAATAAAGTTCTCAGATTTGTTTCTAATATTCATCACATATACAAGGAAGCTAATCAGATGGCTGATTTTTTTAGCTAATTATGGATGTGATACTCATCTTACTGGTACTTTTATTTCTAGATAGGAGTGCTTTCCTCGGTTCCAATCTCTTACTTTCCTTGATAAATTGGGTATAGGGAATATCAGAAGATCTTAACGTGTTTTCTTTGTTTTGTTTTTTGTTGTGTCTCTGTGTAAGGCTGGGGGTTTTTAATTCCCCTGGCCCTTTGTGTCTCTTTAGGGGCTTTGGTTTTATGTCCCCCCTATTAGTGTCTTACCAGGGGTAAGGTTTTATGTCCCCCCCTGGCTGTGTCTTTGTAGGGGTAAGGTTTTTTGTCCCCCCCATTTTTATTTAATTAATAAATAGGTAGGGGTCTGCCAAACACCCCACTTCTCTTGAGTGGCTTTTCTAAAAAAAAATAAAAAATTCAATTGTTGAAATTAAGAAAGATGGAATGGTCTTGATTACTGGTAATCTCATTAATGGTCTTTATTTAATATTTCCTTTGGTAAATAATGAATGTCTGTAAAGTGACAATGCCTCATCATCTAGAATGTCTGGAATGAAGAGACATTGCATTGAGTCTACTTATCTTTGGCATAAGAGACTTGGTCATATTAATCTTGATAGGATCAAGAGGTTGGTAAAAGATGGTCCCCTTGAATTTCTGAAGGTAGAACCACTCCCTATTTGTGAATCTTGTCTCGAAGGGAAGATGACAAATAAGCCTTACCCTAAAAAGGAAGGAAGAGTTGAAGATAAGTTGAGACTCATACATAATGATGTATGTGGTCCATTTAACATTGTTACACGAGGGCAATACTGGTATTTTGTCATATTTACTGATGACTATTCTAGATATGGATATGTCTATTTGATACAATACAAATCTGACACATTTTAAAAGTTCAAAGAATTCAGATTAGAAGTTGAGAATCAAACAGACAAATCTATAAAGACACTTTGATCAGATCGGGGTGGTGAATACCTCACCAATGATTTTATGGATTAGTTAACGGATAATGGGATTATCTCCCAATGGTCAAGTCCTGCCTCACCTCAACAAAATGGTGTTTCCGAAAGAAGAAACCGGACCTTATTAGATATGGTTCGCTCTATGATGGGCCATGCCAATGTACCTTCCTATCTTTGGGGGTATGCCTTACAAACTTCCATTTATATCCTGAACTGGGTTCCTTCCAAGTCTATGCTTGTTACACCCTATAAATTGCGAACTGGGCGAAAACGTAGTTTACAACATCTAAGGGTATGGGGTTGTCCTGCGCATGTTCGCAAACTTGAACCCACTAAGTTGGAATCTAGAACAGAAAAATGAAACTTTGTATGATATCCAAAAGAAACTAAGGGTTTCTATTTCTACTCCAAGGCAGACCAAACAATAGTTGTTAGGCATCATGCCACATTCTTGGAGGAAGAAATGGATCTTCTTAAGAAAGTTGAATTTCATGAGATGAAAGACAACATAGCTAGTGTCCAAGATGAACCTAATCCTTCAGCTATTGATTCTTCTAATTCTATTCCACTGAGAATTTCTGAAATAGTTTCTAGACCACCAGATAGACTTCAGTATTATAATAATGAGGTTTATCTAGTTACCCTTGATGATGAGGATATAGATCCTAATACTTATCAGAAAGCTACATTAGATGCAGATGCATCTCAATGGAATAAAGCCATGAATGCTAAAATAGATTGCATGTATGACAACGACGTCTGGACTTTAGTAGATCCACCAGATGGTATAAGGCCAATTAGATGCAAATAGATTTACAAAAGGAAGAAGGGTGCCGATTATAACGTGGAGACCTATAAAGAAAGACTTATTGCAAAAGGTTATATTCAAATTCAAGGAGTTGATTATGAGGATACCTTTTCGCCAGTAGCTATGCTCAAATCCATCAGGATATTGCTAGGTATAGCTACACACTATTACTATGAGATATGGCAAATGGATGTCAAAACTACTTTCCTTAACAGAATGTTAGATGAAGACATCTATATCAAAAAGGACAGCTGGAGAGCGGTAGTATTCCTAATTCTTTATGTAGATGACATCCTACTCATTGGGAATGATGTCGGGATGTTGTCATCAGTCAAGATTTGGCTTTCTTAGTATTTCTCAATGAAAGACTTGGGAAAGGCATCCTATATTCTCGGAATAAAGATTCTGAGAGATAGAAAATGCCGAATGTTGGGATTAAGTCAAACTTCCTACATAGACAAGATATTATCTAGGTATATACAGTATGAGTGATTGTAAGACAACACTCATTCCTTTTAGACATGGCATTACTTTATCTAAAAAGATGGCCCTTACATCAGCTGATGAGATTGAGCAGATGAAGAGGTGCCCTTATGCTTCGGCAATGGGGAGCCTCATGTATACCATGTTATGTACTAGATAGGATATTTGTCATGAAGTGGGAGTTGTTAGTCGGTTCCAAAGCAATCCAGGTGTAAATCATTAGACTGCAGTGAAGCACATCATGAAGTACTTGAAAAGGACTAGGGATTATGTGCTTACTTTTCACTTAGAGGAAGTACCTTCTCATTAATGAGATTATTGAGAGATAAGGCAAGATATTATTGTTACAAAGATTAGGTCTCAACTTAATGTTGCTGACCTAATGACTACGGCTTTATCAGATAAAGTATTTGTAAAACACTTAGATAGTATGCGATTGAAATCTATAACACAATGACTTTTAGGGCAAGTGGGAGATTGTTAGACATGATGCCCAAAAAAGTCATTTAGATTGTAAGATTCTTATTAATTTGATTAATAAAGACTTCTTCTTTATTTATTGTGAATTCATTATGGGTAATTGACCATGATCATGAGATGATCTACATGATATGAGATATCGATAAAAGTCCATAGGATATATTGTAGGAAAGTTATGTGAAGGGAATATCATAGGCAGATATAACTTTCCAAATCCTTATACCTTACATAGTCACAGCTCTGAGTGAAGCTGGGCAGATATAACTTTCCAGTTCCTTACACAGTCTCAAACTATTGTAGTAGATACTATACATTAGCATATGGGTGATTAAATGTACACTAACTGATTACATGCAATGAGAGACCTCTTGCATAAACATACTATCACATAGTTGGTCTCTCATTCACATTGAACAATTTTAATGATCCTAAGATCCGATGAGTTCATGCATAACTGAGCAGTAATCTAACTATTTTAATTCCACCAAAGTATTCTCTATCTTAGGGAATACGATACAGTGACAGTTGGATAATCAGAAAGCTGATCGAGTCATAATGAATTTCAAACAAGAAATCCATACTCATTAATTTAAGAGATTATCCAAGTTCCGGGTAAGACAGTCGATTAAGCTTAAATCTTGCGCAGGTGATTTTGAAACAAAATAAGTTTGAAATATATTTTTATTAAAATATATTATACTTATAAAAAGCTTTTTCTCAAAATGTTTTACACGAGAAAAAGTTTCTCATGACTTAATCAGAAGTCTTGGAAACCCAGATGATGTCCAATGGGCTATGAGTTAGTATAAATAATCTCGAAGGCCCATTAGGGATAATGTAATTGGAAGGAACAATTGAATTAAAAAGGTTCATGTGGCGGGATCCATATTTGTTAATGTTCTTACACTGGGATTCAAATTCAACATAAATGTCTCACGTCACTTACAATTCCGATATAATTCCTATTTAGGGTCAATAGGATAACATTGGGTAAGCCAGGATTTGAATGTACCAGAGCAATCTGTGGAGATTGCTCACATAAGAAATACAAGCTCATAAATTGATTAAATGTTGATCATTGATTAAATAAATTAAATGTTAATCTATGGTTTAAATTAATTGTTAATTTAAATTGGAGGATTATATTAGTAATTATTGAATTAACCTAATTAAAGGGGAAATGAGTTTGACCCATATCCATAAAGCCATAAAGGATGGACCTTTAATATGGGCTCAAACCCATGGATTAAAACCCTAGGGTGGAGCGCCCACTTTAGTTCTCCTAATTGGATCAGGATTTGGTTAATTGAATTATTATTGAATAAGAAATCTTTCAATTATGGAATTAAATTCCAATACTTGGAATGCAAGTAGGATTGAGAAAAGATGAAGTTGTAATACAAAGAGACTCCTCTTAGCTCACGCCCTCCCTATGCTCATGCCCCCCCCCCCCCCCTCCTCCTTGGAGGTTTCCTAATTGGATTAGGACTTTTTTTTTTGGAGGTGTTTGGTTAATGCTTTTAATTAAGGAATCCCCTTTTGAGAAGGACTCCTAAATTAGTAGGTTTTCTATGACTAAAGTAGTTATAGATGAACTAGGTTATTATTTAATTAATAATAAGAGTTATTATTATTAAATAATTCCTATTGGATAAGTTGTAATTGTATTAGGATTTGATATGATCCAAGTCCTATAAATATAACACAACCCCCCCCAATTCATCCAACACTCTCTCTCTCTTAATTTTCTCCCTCATCTCTCCTCTCCAAAATCGTAAGCCCCTAGGGAGAATCCCTAGGATTTTCGTGAGCTACATAGGGTCTTCTCCATTGGGTTTTTCAACTTTAGGGTTTTGAACTCTAAGGTTATTGGTGATAGAAAGTCTACAGCAACATCCATCTTCTCTTTGCTTCTTCAATACCACATAGAGATTCTAAAGCTTCGTGGGGATAGTGAAGAACAAAGATCGAGCTTTGAGTATTTCTTCGAGAAAGCTCTACAAAGAGTTCTGATGGTTCGAGTGGATATTTGCTTCACCGGTGAATATCATTCACCGAGGTAATATGACTAAAATGAGTAGATAATTTTTGTTGCTTTCTATGGTGTAAAGATCATCGGGATGTAGTTTTCGCATATTTTTTTATCCAGATCCCCCTACATGAACAAGCTCACCATCAAGAACAAGTCTCCACTACCAATGATCAATGACTTGTTTGATCAGTTGCGAGGAACTAAGTATATCCCCAACAGCATTTAGAACCAGATACGGGCATTATGAGTTCTTAGTCATGCCATTTGGTCTAACAAATGCACCGATAGCCTTTATGGACCTTCTGAACCGAATATTTAGGCCAACTCTCGACTCCTATGTGATATTTTTCGTTGATGATATCCTTATATACTCTCAGACACAAAAGGATTATGAAAAACATCTTTGGACTACTTTAAAGATGTTAAGGGAGCATCAGTTGTACGCTAAACTAAGTAAATGTGAGTTTTAGCTTGAGAAAGTTGCATTCCTAGGCCATATAGTGTCGGAAGAAGGGCTTTTAGTAGACCTTGCAAAGATAGAAGCAGTGGAAGGTTAGGGAAGACCAAAGAGCGTCACAGAAATCTGAAGCTTCTTAGGACTTGCTGGTTATTACCGGAAATTTGTGGAAGGTTTATCCAGTTTGGCAGGACCGCTTACTCATCTAACTTCAAAGAACGCCAGGTTTGAGTGGAATGAGAAATGTGAAAAAAGTTTCCTTGAGTTGAAGAAGCACCTCACTATCGCCCCTATCTTAGCAATATCATTTGGTAGCGGAGGAATCATGGTGTATAGTGACACCTCACTCATTGGGTTGTGTTCTTATGCAACATGAGAAGGTGATTGCCTATACTTTCAGGCAGTTGAAAGACCACATGAAGAACTATCCTACCCATGATTTGGAGTTGGCAGTAGTAGTTTTTGCTCTCAAGATCTGAAAACACTACTTGTACGATGAGCAGTTTGAAGTATTCATCGATCACAAGAGCTGAAGTATCTATTCTCACGGAAGGAGTTGAATTTGAGGCATCGCCGTTGGGTCGAGTTCCTCAAGGACTATAACTGTTCTATTCAGTACCACCCGGGAAAAGAAAATGTGGTGACAGATGCGCTAAGCCGAAGACCTATTGGATTTTTGGCACACTTGATGATCCAAGAATGGAAGTTACTCAAGGAGGTGTCTAGCTTTGATGCAGGTTTCAGTGTTGGAAGATTTGGAGGCTTAATAGCAAACATCATGGTCAGGCCTACCATCTTGGACATGATTAAAGACCTTCAATGGGATGATGGAGAATTGCATGCTACTATGAACAAGTCAATTAGTATTGGGTTTGAAGATTTCTCCTTGAGAAATGGTGGGATCTCTTTTAAGGATAGACTTTATGTTCTGGATAATGAGGATTTAAGAAGGGAGATTCTGGATGAAGCAAACAAGTCTAAGTACACTGTCCATCCAAGAGGTACCAAGATGTACCAGAACCTCAAGAAATATTTCTGTTGGAAAGGTATGAAAAAGGACATGGCTACTTATGTGTCCAAGTGTTTGGTGTGTCAACAAGTAAAAGCTGAACACAGGAGACCAATAGGACTTCTTCAGTCACTTCCTATTCCTGAGTGGAAGTGGAAAAATATCTCTATGGATTTCTTTGTTGGTTTGCCAAGGATGGCTAAGAACTTTGATGCCATTTGGGTTGTGGTCGACCGATTGACTAAGTCGGCTCATTTTCTTCCATATCGGACCACTTTCAATTCCAACCAGTTAGCCAGCCTTTATATCAAAGAAGTAGTCCGTTTGCATGAAGTGTCAGTTAGTATTGTTTCCAATCGAGACCCGAGATTTACTTCTAGATTTTGGAAGAGTTTTTAGCAATCCATGGGTTCCCGTCTAGATTTTAGTATAACATTTCATCCGCAGATAGATGGGCAAATGGAGAGGGTGAATCGGATCATAGAGGACATACTACGAGCTTGCATGTTGGATGTCTAGGGCAGTTGGGATGATCACCTACCATTGGTTAAGTTTACCAACAACAATAGCTATCAAGCCAACATTCCGATGGCACCATTTGAGGCACTCTATGGGGAAGAGTTGTTGTTCACCATTATATTGGGACGAAGTTGGCGAGAGGAAGCTTCTGGGTCTTGAGCTCGTTGGTCAGATGGTGGATAGAGTTCAGTTGATCAGAGAGGGGTTGAAAAAAGCTCAGAGTAGGTAGAAGAGTTATACCGATACTCGCAAGAGGGATCTTGAGTTCCAAGTTGGAGATTTTGTATTTGTCAAGATCTCACCTACAAAGGGAGTGATGAGATTCGGTCAGGGCAAGCTCAGTCTAAGATATGTGGGTCATTTTGAGATCATCACCCGGGTCAGAGAAGTTACTTATCGGGTCACATTACCACCTCATATGGCAGGTGTGAATGTGTAGAGCCCTGAAACTTTTTGTATATGCCTTGGGAGGTGTGTCAAGGCATGGTGTCTCGTAATCTCGATTTCATGAAATGAGAATTTGAAACTTCGAGAAAATTGTGTCAAGAATGCTATAATTAATTTAATAAATTATTTAAGCACGTATACAAGCTTTAAAGAGACCCTAGTCATGTTTAGGAAAGGTCAAAAGAGAACTAGGATCAGTTTAATTAGTGAAATGGGTGAGAAAAATGGGCTTAGGATCAAGTTTGCAGAGCAACCGATCGCTCGGTCCATTCAGCGATCGATCGGTTCAAAACCGATCGATCGGAGGTTATCTACTGGTGCACTTTTTTTTATTGGGAAATTTTCCAGAGAGCATGTTTTTTAACCGGTCGCTCGGTCAAGAACACTGATTGCTCGATAGGCAACCGATCGATCGGTCATAGCCACCGATCGCTCAGTCCCCCGTGTTTTGCAGAAATTTCAGTCAGGGTGTTTTCGTCTTTTGGGCGTTTCACTCATACCTTAGGATGTTTGCCTGAGCCTTTAGGGCTCATTTACCACACTTAGAAGATATTAGAGAGGAAGAGAGAAGAGAAGGAGATTTCTAAACCTAGGGTTTGCTTTTGGGGAGAAATCAAAGGGGTTTCAAGAACCCTAGATCACTTCAAGCTCGTTTTCCTTCAAGTTCTCGGTTCAAGCTCGTGAGGAGCATTTTCCCCAAGCTAGGGCAGCAACTCATGCACGTTTTGCAAGGGATTTCTTCCCTCATTTGTCAAGGTCGGTACCTCTTACTACCCTCCTAGTTCATACCTCTTTTATTCCCTTCTTCTTTATTGTTTTCATAATATATAAACCTAATGGGATGAATGGATGGTTGTGGATGTGAATGTGAATGGGCGATTGTATGCCATATGTATGGTTGTGATGAATGAAATGGGGAGGGTATTGTATCCATAATGAACAAACATATATGATGTGAGTATAACCCACCTAGAAAAGCATGATTTAGGTTTAAATAAATAATGGACACACCCTATGCTTGATGAAATGCCAAGGTGAATAAAACGAAGGATAAATTAAGAAAATGCATGCTTAATTACTTATGAACTTGTTAGGGCTTATGATAGTCTGAGTTCTTGTTTTCCTTAAAATGTCATAAATGCTTATTGTTTAAATTGCGACATGCTATATATTGTGAAATCCCCAAATGTCATATTTAAATTCCAATGCAAGTATGCACATGATTCCACGAGCACGGCATGCATGACATGAATTATCGTTATTTTCAAGAACGAGATTTAGAGGTGGGGCATATCCTACGATATGTTTCACTTCACTTTTGGCAAGGAGAAGACATGCATCTCATAAAGAAGGGTTTCCCTTCCCTCGCAAGTGCATTTAGGAAGAAGGGTCTCCCTTCCCACACAAGTAGATTATTTTCCAAGCAAGCATGGGATATGACATGGCAAGCATGAGCATTTAGGAAGAAGGGTCTCCCTTCCCTCACAAGTAGTTTATTTTCCAAGCGAGCAAGAGACATGGCATGACATGCATGACACGACATGATACGACGAGACAAGACAGACAAGTCAAGATTTCAAGCACGCAACAAGTATTTTAAGTCAAGTCAAGTGCACGACTATTTCAAGAGGTTTTATCGGCTTTTCTATGATGCAAGCATGAAAATAAATTGCTTTACTTCCTTGTTATGATAGGAATTGTTTCCAGCATTATAACATGAATTATTCTCTGCTTTATATATGGCTATGGTTATGCTATGACTGTTGGTTAGCACTTGGTACACGCTGAGTATTCTATGCTCAGCCTTACGTTTATGTCGGTAGGTTCTAAGGGAGCTGCTGCTCCATTCGATGTCTGTGCTCCGAGCCCTTGGGTGGAGGAGAAGTACGTCGAGGAACCTTTGGAGGAACCTCCGGTCAAGGGTTACTATTAGGTGGTAGTAGATTCTGAGTGAATAGCTGTGGGTGAGATGAGAGATATACATTCATGTATTTTGGCGGGTCTGTCCGCACTGTCTTTTGAATTTCTTTTTGTATAAACTTGAATTATGTTTATACATAGAGGTTTGTTAGACTTCCGCTGTGCTTTGTTATATGTTTCTGCATTTTGTCCTCTATTGTATATGCCTTGTGGGTTTTTGCAGGATGGTTTGTCAAGCATGTCATGTAGGTTATGATAGGTCATCCAAGATTCACTCTAACTCCTAGGGTGGGTTTCCGATCGCGAAAGAAGTGGTATCAGAGCTTAGGCTTTAGGTCTCTAGGGTCACTTCGAATCTAATACCATGGCTTGACAAGAGCATATGCCCGAAAACAAGTTAGGAAGGAAGTAAGTCGGAAGTGAGTCATGATCCAAGTGTAAGACTAAACTTTAGTCTTAGTCAAAATGGTTGCTTCAACCAAGTACAAGTCTTAGGAATGCTAGAACGCCAAAGTATAATATTATAAATACTTTGATGGTTATGATGCGATGTATATTAGTATTATACAACTAATACAAATTGAATTATTGTGAAATGGAACTGTGATGAATTGTGGTTTCAAGTGAGACTCATGTGGTGCTATTGTTCTCAGGACTTTAATCATGAGAGGGAGCACACGGGGTCGTGGACCACATACCAGAGCTTCATCTTCTTCTCGAGATGAGGTTGAGCAGCCGGACCTCTCTTAGGTCTTAGGCTCTATTGCTGAGACTCTCGCCATCCTGGCGGCTCGGCAAACTATACCATTATCAGCGGCACCTACTCCACCGCCTGCGGCTCCAGTACATTGTACAGTTGGGGTTGAGGCATTCAGGAGATTGAGGCCTCCATCATTCCATGGGAGTGTGGACCCTCTTGCTGCTGAGGCTTGAATCCTCCAAGTGGAGAAGATATTTACGGTTCTCTCTCTGACAGAGGAAGAGAAAGTAGCATGGGCTATTTTCATGCTAGAGGGCGAAGCCCACCATTGGTGGTTGTTCGCATTGAGGACGTGAGATTTGACCATACAGGGTCAACCTTAGACTTGGGAGGAGTTCAAGGACACTTTTTATAAGAAGTATTTTCCGATTGGAGCACGGGAAAAGAAAGAGAGAGAATTCATCAACCTTGAGCAAGGTTCGATGTCAGTAACACAATATGAGGCCAAGTTCTCAGAGTTGTCATTCTTCACGACTTACATGGTTGCTACTGAGGCAAGGAAGGCGAGGAGAATTGAGCAAGGGCTCAAGGATGTCATTATGGAGAAAGTATCGGCTTTCAGGCACGCTACTTATCCGGAAATAGTAGACAAAGCCTTATTGATCGAGGCAAATTCTGAGGCAGTGTCCAAGAAGAGGGAATTGGCGAGAGGCCAATCCAGTAGCTCAGCACCTCCAGAGTGGCGGGCTCGTACAGGCCCTTATCAGTATGCGTGGCTAGCACCATCGATGAGGCCGACTTATGTGCCTCCAGTTCCACGGTCGTACGTGCCTCAGGCACTGCGACCTCAGGCTCTTCCAGCTCCACGGCCAGTTGCACCTCAGGTGGCGAGGTACGCTTCACCTCCGGCCCCTCCGGTCTACATATATAAGGTCTGCACTTCATTCGGCCGAAGGCATCCGGCAGGAGATTGCCGAAGAGCATTGGGTGGATGTTATCATTGCGGACACCAGGGCCATATGATCAGGGATTGCCCTACCCGGCATTTACCAGGCTAGTCTCCGGGTGTTAGGCCCCCAGCACGCCCAGTAGAATCATACCATGCGTCCTCTCAGCCTACACGTTCTGCACCTCCACCTCTCCAGGCGAACCAGGGGTGAGTCTTTGCCTTGACAGAGGTTGATGCACTTGCATCTGACGATGTAGTGCAAGGTATGCAGTTGTAGTTTATTTAATTTTTCTTAAATTTTTGTTATGTATTATTCGATTTTGTACATATATGGCATGATTATATATATATACCAATATGTATACGCTATTGATGCATGGATTGACTTAGGTAGCTAAAATTTCAGGAACCTTACTAGTCAATGAATGTTTGGCTCGAGTATTGATCGACACCGGGTCTACTCATTCATTCATATCGTCGAGTTTCTCTCAAGGCTTTTCCTCCAAGCCTAGCCAGTTGGAACCGGAGTTAGCCATTTCGACTCCTCTCGACAAGACAGTATTGGCGGATAAAGTGTATAGAAACAGTGGGGAGCCACGAGTTGGCGGTTGATCTAATCATCCTCGGATTTCAAGACTTCGATGTCATCTTGGGAATCGATTGGTTAGCAACACATCAAGAGCATGTAGCTTGCTTCGAGAAGATGGTACTCTTCAAGCAGTGGAATGGAAGCCATTTCATTTTCGGGGGTTGAAAAGTAGAGATATTGCTCGCTTTGTGGCGTTGAGTTTAGCAAACCCCGAGGCAAAGGACTCTTCGACTATTCCAATCGTGAGTGAATTCCTGGATGTATTTCCAGAGGAGTTGCCAGGGTTGCCTCCAGATAGGGAGATTGAGTTTGTGATTGAGCTTGCACCAGGCACAGCTCCTATTTTCATGGCTCTGTATAGAATGGCCCCGATTGAACTCAAGGAGTTGAAGACTCAGTTGGAGGAATTGCAAGGCCTTGGTTTCATTCGACCAAGTGTCTCACCGTGGGGTGCTCCGGTGTTATTTGTTAAGAAGTAAGATGGCTCGATGCGGATGTGCGTCGATTATCGGCAATTGAACAAAGTCACTATAAAGAATAGGTATCCATTGCCTAGAATTAATGACTTGTTCGATCAGTTGAAAGGAACGAGATTTTTCTCAAAGATAGATCTTCGATCGGGCTTTCACCAGTTGAAGATTAAGATGGAAGATATTCCCAAAACTGCTTTCCGGACTTGTTATGGACACTACGAGTTCTTGGTGATGCCTTTTGGTCTCACGAACGTGCCGGCAACATTTATGGATTTGATGAACCGGGTGTTCCAGCCATGTCTTGATCGATGCGTGATCGTGTTTATCGATGACATACTGATATATTCCCATACATGGGAAGATCACATACAAGACCTTCGTCTTGCTTTGGAAATGCTGAGGGAGCACAAGTTGTATGCTAAATTAAGCAAGTGTGAGTTTTGGTTCGAGGAAGTGGCATTCCTTGGCCACGTGGTATATGCAGAAGGCATTTCGGTAGATCCAAAGAAGATGGAGGCAGTCATGAGTTGGGCTAGGCCCAAGAGTGTTACAGAGATACGTAGTTTCCTTGGGTTGGCAAGCTACTACAGGAGATTTGTAGAGGGTTTTTCTAGCCTTGCTGCACCATTCATTTACCTGACAAGGAAGAACGCCAAGTTTGTATGGAGTGATAAGTGTGAGATCAGTTTCATGGAACTGAAGAAGAGCATCCGGACATGGTGGTTATGAAGTGTACAGTGATGCCTTGCATGTTGGACTTGGGTGTGTGCTCATGCAACACAAGAAAGTCATTGCCTATGCATCGAGGTAATTGAAAGAGCATGAAAAGAATCATCCCACACACGATTTGGAGCTTGCGGCGGCCGTGTCTGCACTCAAGATTTGGTGCCATTACCTTTATGGGGTGGAGTTCTATGTGTTCACGGATTACAAGAGTCTCAAGTATCTCTTTTTCCAAACGGAGCTGAATCTAAGGCAACGGCGTTGGATGAAATTTTTGAAAGACTATGATTGCACCATCCAATACCACCCGGGCAAAACAAACATTGTAGCGGACGCCTTGAGTAGAAGACCTCCGGGGGTATTAGTACACATGTTGGTGCAAGAATGGAGATTATTAGAGGATTTGGAAAATCTGGACATTAGTGTGAATGATACAGTTCGCGAACCTATTTTAGCAAATGTCACGGTTCGGCCATACATTATAGATTTGATCCAAGAATACCAAACCACAGATGCTGAATTGTTGGCTTATCGGGACAAGGAAGTTGCCAAGGGTAGTGAAGACTTCTCTCTCACTAGCCGAGGTGCTATCACATTCAAGGGAAGGCTTTGTGATCCTGCCAATGCGGATCTTCGACGAGAGATTTTGGATGAAGCCCACCGGGTAAAGTACACGGTGCATCCAGGGGGTATAAAGATGTACTAGAACCACAAGAATCACTTTTGGTGGTGGAATATGAAGAGGGATGTTGCGGAGTATGTGGCACGGTGTTTGGTGTGTCAGCAGGTGAAAGCAAAGCACATGTGGCCCGCAGGTCTATTACAGTCTCTTCCTATTCCCGAGTAGAAATGGGAGAACATCTCCATGGACTTCATAGTTGGCTTGCCAAAGACGGCAAGGAACTCAGATGCGATTTGGGTTGTGGTGGACCATTTGACAAAGTCCGCGCACTTCTTGCCCTATCGGACCACGTTCAATTCTAGCCAGTTGGCCGCTCTGTACATCAAGGAAGAGGTTAGGCTACACGGGATGCCAGTTAGTATTGTGTCAGATCGGGATCCAAGATTCACATCAAGATTTTGGAAGAGTTTTTAGGATGCCATAGGTTGCCGACTTGACTTCAACACCGCATTTCATCCACAGACGGATGGACAAACCGAGAGGGTGAACCAAATTATCGAAGACATGCTTCGAGCTTGTATGTTGGATTTCAAGGGCAGTTGGGAAGAACACTTGCCTTTGGTTGAATTTGCCTATAACAATAGCTATCAAGTGAGCATCCAAATGGCACCTTTTGAGGCCTTATATGGGCGAAGCTGCAGATCTCCTCTCTACTGGGATGAGGTAGGAGAAAGAAAGGTGTTAGGTCCAGAGTTGATCGAGCAAACTGCGAGTATAGTTAAGACCATCCGGGATCAGTTGAAAGCCGCTCAAGATCGTCAGAAGTGTTATGTGGACACGCGCCGTAGGGACTTGGAATTTCAGGTTGGAGATCAAGTCTTTGTTAAGGTATCTCCTAGCAAAGGGATTATGAGATTCGGCAAAAGAGGTAAGCTTAGTCCTCGGTATGTTGGGCCGTTTGAGATTATCACGTGAGTTGGTGAGGTTGCTTACAGGGTAGGTCTTCCACCTCACATGGCCACGGTTCACAACGTTTTCCACGTGTCTATGCTTCGGAAGTACATTGCGGACCCTTCACATGTCATAGACTTGGAACCGTTGGAAATCTAGGAAGATCTCACTTTGATTGAAAAGCCAATTCACATATTCGATTGGAGAGATCAAGTCCTTCGCAACAAAACTATTCCATTGGTTCTTGTGCAATGGCAGCATCATGCACAAGAAGAAGCTACATGGGAGCGTGGGGCCGAAGTCAAAGCAAAGTATCCCGAGTTGTTCAAATAAGTTTGTGTATGTACCTCGTAAATTGTTTGGGTTTTGTAATACATGTAATCGTCCAAATTTTGAGGATGAAATTTTTGTAAGGGGGGGAGGATGTAGAGCCCCGAAACTTTTTGTATATGCCTTGGGAGGTATGTCAAGGCATGGTGTCTTGTAATCTCGATTTCATGAATTGAGAATTTGAAACTTCGAGAAAATTGTATCAAGAATGCTATAATTAATTTAATAAATTATTTAAGCACGTATACAAGCTTTAAAGAGACCCTAGTCATGTTTAGGAAAGGTTAAAAGAGAACTAGGATCAATTTAAGTAGTGAAATGGGTGAGAAAAATGGGCTCAGGATCAAGTTTGCAGAGCAACCGATCGCTCGGTGCATTCAGCGATCGTTCGGTCCAAAACCGATCGATCGAAGGCTATCGACTGGTGCACTTTTCTGTATGGGGAAATTTTCCAGAGAGCATGTTTTTGACCGGTCGCTCGATCAAGAACACCGATCGCTCAGTTGGCAACCGATCGATCAGTCATAACCACCGATCGCTCAGTCCCCTATGTTTTGCAGAAATTTTAGTAAGGGTGTTTTCGTCTTTTGGGCATTTCACTCATACCTTAGGATGTTTGCCCAAGCCTTTAGGGCTCATTTACCACACTTAGAAGATATTAGAGAGAAAGAGAGAAGAGAAGGAGATTTATAAACCTAGGGTTTTCTTTTGGGGAGAAATCAAAGGGGTTTCAAGAACCCTAGATCACTTCAAGATCGTTTTCCTTCAAGTTCTCGGTTCAAGCTCGTGAGGAGCATTTTCCCCAAGCTAGGGCAGCAACTCACGCACGTTTTGCAAGGGATTTCTTCCCTCATTTGTCAAGGTTGGTACCTCTTGCTACCCTCCTAGTTCATACCTCTTTTATTCCCTTCTTCTTTATTGTTTTCATAATATATAAACCTAATGGGATGAATGGATGGTTGTGGATGTGAATGGGTGATTGGATGTTGTATGTATGGTTGTGATGAATGAAATGGGGAGGGTATTGTATCCATAATGAACAAACATGTATGATGTGAGTATAACCCACCTAGAAAAGCATGATTTAGGTTTTAATAAATAACGGACACACCCTATGCTTGATGAAATGCCAAGGTGAATAAAACGAAGGATAAATTAAGAAAATGCATGCTTAATTACTTATGAACTTGTTAGGGCTTATGATAGTCTGAGTTCTTGTTTTCCTTAAAATGTCATAAATGCTTATTGTTTAAATTGCGACATGCTATATATTGTGAAATCCCCAAATGTCATATTTAAATTCCAATGCAAGTATGCACATGATTCCACGAGCACGACATGCATGACATGAATTATCGTAATTTTCAAGAACGAGATTTAGAGGTGGGGCATATCCTACGATATGTTTCACTTCGCTTTTGGCAAGGACAAGACATGCATCTCATAAAGAAGGGTTTTCATTCCCTCAGAAGTGCATTTAGGAAGAAGGGTCTCCCTTCCCTCACAAGTAGATTATTTTTCAAGCAAGCATGGGACATGACATGGCAAGCATGAGCATTTAGGAAGAAGGGTCTCCCTTCCCTCACAAGTAGTTTATTTTCCAAGCGAGCAAGAGACATGGCATGACATGCATGACACGACATGATACGACGAGACAAGACAGACAAGTCAAGATTTCAAGCACGCAACAAGTATTTTAAGTCAAGTCAAGTGCACTACTATTTCAAGAGGTTTTATCGGCTTTTCTGTGATGCAAGCATGAAAATAAATTGCTTTACTTCCTTGTTATGATATGAATTGTTTCCAGCATTATAACATGAATTGTTCTCTGCTTTATATATGGCTATAGTTATGCTATGACTGTTGGTTAGCACTTGGTACACGCTGAGTATTCCATGCTCAGCCGTACGTTTAAGTTGGAAGGTTTTGAGGGGGTTGTTGCTCCATTCGATGTCTGTGCTCCGAGCCCTTGGGTGGAGGAGTATGTAGAGGAACCTTTGGAGGAACCTCCGATCGAGGGTTACTATTAGGTGGTAGTAGATTCTTAGTGAATAGCTGTGGGTGAGATGAGAGATATACATTCATGTATTTTGGCGGGTCTGTCCGCACTTTCTTTTGAATTTCTTTTTGTATAAACTTGAATTATGTATATACATAGAGGTTTGTTAGACTTCCGCTGTGCTTTGTTATATGTTTCCGCATTTTGTCCTCTATTGTATATGCCATGTGGGTTTTTGCAGAATGGTTTGTCAACCATGTCATGTAGGTCATGATAGGTCGTCCAAGATTCACTCTAACTCCTAGGGTGGGTTTCGGGTCGTGAAAGAATGTCTTCCACATCTCCATGTTGAAGAAGTACATCTCAAATCCTTTGCACGTCATTGATTTGGAACCGTTAGAGTTTTGAGAAGATTTGACTCTAGTTGAGCAACCAGCTCAAATCTTGAACTGCAAGGAGCAAATCTTTCGTACTAAGGTTATTCCTCTTGTACTCTTGCAATGGGAGCATCACTTTAAGGAAGAAGCCACTTGGGAGAGGGAAGCCGAAGTCCGCAAAAGGTACCCGTATTTTTTGTTTAAGTTGTATAAATTTTGAGGACGAAATTCTTTTGAGAGGGGGAGGATGTAGAGACCCGAACCTTCTTTCATGCCTTTAATTCAATTTATAGGGATATAATGGTCTTTTGTCATGTCTTTATCCATTTTTTGTTGTGTCTAAGCATTGTAGAGAATCTAAAGTGTTTAAGTGATCATAAATTGGAAAAACAATGCTTACAATTGATCGCCCTGCACCAAAAACCTGGGCAGCCTTCTGTTTTGGGGACGATCAATCATGTAAGTATGAACGATCAATCATCTAGAAGTAGAAAAGTTGGGATGCCTTTCTTTCTTCGACAATCAATCACAGCAGATGCGACGATCGATCGCCAGTTGAGCGACGATCGATCCCCCAATACGACGATCGATCAAAATCGTGCCCAAAAATTTTTAAAAGTTCGAAAATCAGGGTTTTAAACCCCTAGGCTATAAATAGAGGTTCTATTTCGAGGGTTTTAGAGTTCTAACCTTTTTAAACCTAATTTGGCAAAGAGGGGAGAGAAAACCTAGGGTTCTAAGGAAGAATTTGCTTGGAGAGGAAAGAGATTTCTTGGATATTGCAAGGAAAGCTTGAAAATCAGCATCAACCCTTCTTGGGAGCGTTTTGGATCCAAGAGAAGGATCCCTAAGATCAATATGCCTTCTAACTTACTCTATTATGTAATATTTGAGCTTAAGTATGTTGATTAAGAGTTCTTTTGCATGATTCTTATGGAAATGGATATATATTGATGAATGATGAATTTCACTCATGAAATGAGGTATTTGGCTTATGTTTAAGATATTGGAAATTGTAGTTGATGCTCTATGCTTTGTTAATTGACGAATGGTTAGGAAATGGTGGAAGGGAAATGGAGGTTGGATTGGGTTTGAATGAATGGAGATGGGATTGGCATGTAGGCATATGGTGATGTATATTTTGAATGGAGGATGGGTTGTATGAATTGAAATAAAGGTGTTTGTTCTTATGCTTCTCATGGGAATTGAAATAAATTAAAGTCAAGAAATGTATATGGGAAATGAATGAATTATGCTAAGAATGTTAGATATGATTCCTATGTTAAATTATGTTGAAAGGTTAAGTATGCTTCTCATGTTAAACTATGCTCTATTGATATTGAATGATGGTTGGTGTTCGGGTGGGCCAATACTTAGAGGAAAATTTTTCAAACTCGGAATTCTCTAACTATATGGTATGGGATAGTATAGTGGAGTTTCCATGATGGGATATCAGAATCTAAGTGGCGACCAACTCGAATGTCAATTACGGCAGTCAGGCACACGTTCACTTGCATGGTAAGTCTATAAGTTTCATGAGTTTTACATGTCTCACAAGCATGCATGCACAAGGAATATCTTACAAGCTCATAAGTATTGGTCCGCAGAAGGGACATGGATTCTCTCAAGAATTATCTTGCAAGCTCATAAGAATTATCTCACAAGCTCACAAGAACATTCATCATGCAAGATCAAGTCTAAGAGTCTCTCACGCTGACAAGTTTACATGAGACAAGATGAAAATATGATATGTCTCGCATGCTTTCACACACTCTGATTATATGTTATGAAATGATTATGTTATTGAATATGTTCTAATGATATTACGTTGTGGGTTAGACTGATTTTTCAATACTCAGTCGACTTGTTATTGTCGATAGGTTTAGAGTTGGAACCGATAGGGGAGCCTTGGATAGAGGAGGTGTACGGAGAAGAGGAAGAAGGTGATCTCTTCACCGAGGAAATGAGGGACCTTAACCAGTCTCACTATTAGGTTTCTTATTTTGCTTTAAGAGAATTGTAATAGACCTATGTTACTCTAGTTGATGTTGCTTACAGTTTTTACTTGTTAGATTCTAGTCATGGTGAGTTATGTTCTTATTGATCAGACATGTATAGGATGGTTTGGTTATATGTTGGAATTTTACTTTCCTCATTTTAGAGAATCGTGTTTAGCATGCTTTTAATATCATGCATTTATACAGGTTTAAGAAATGTGGCGACCCAAGGTCCTATTTTGGTCAAGATAGGATTAGGGGTCATTACAATCTTCATGTCTTGGAAAAGATCAATATATCATCTACGAAGACCACCACATACATATCCAAGGTTGTCTTGAACACTCTATTCATCAGATCCATAAAAGATGCAGGTGCATTAGTCAAACTGAAAGACATGACCAGGAATTTGTAATGCTCATATCTAGTTCTGAAAGTAGTCTTAGGATCATCTTCTACCCTAATCTTTAACTGATGATAGCCTGACCTAAAATCGATCTTAAAGAAATACTTCGTTCCTTACAACTAGTCAAATAAGTCATCAAATGGATAACGGTTCTTGATTGTGGCCTTATTCAATTGCCTATAGTCGGCACATTGTCATTGAACCATCTTTCTTCTTCACAAAGAGCACTGGAGCTCTCCATGTTAATACATTCGGTCGGATAAAACCCTTATCGGTTAACTCTTGAATCTGATCATTCAATTCTACTGAAGGCATGGTACAATACTCAAAGCTAGATCTATCACAAAATGATCAATCTCCTTATTTGGTGGTAACCCAGGTAAATCATTGAGAAATACATCTAAAATTTCATTCACAACTGGAATGATAAGAGAACATGTACCTCTGGAGTCGAACTACTCAAAGATGTAAACCGAGCAATATCCTTCTTCTTCAATCCCCGAAAATCAAAAGGAGTTCCACTAACTGGCTTGATATTCACGATCTTCTCGAAATAGTTGACATGTCCATGGTAAGCTAAAAATCAATCCATGTCAAGGATAACATCAAAGTCTTGCAATTAAAAAAATAATCAGGTTTGCCGATAACTCATGTTGTCCAATGCAAATGACACAAGCATGGTGTATTTTATCCGTAATCACTAAACTATCAATCGGAGTGACAATAGATAGCTCATGATCTAGTTGACTTGGTTTTGAAGGAAAAACGTGAAGGAATCTAGTTGTAACGAAGGAATGAGTTGATCCATTGTCGATTAACACGTGTGCTAGATACTCATTAATCAGCAAGGGGCCTGAGTTTTATACATAACTAAGTGTGTCAATCAAGTGCACAATCATATATCCTATAGCATATCATGTTTCACATATAGTAACATATCAACAACACAACATGGAAAAACTCATACTTAATACATTAATAAGTAGGATGTACCCAGTACCACATTATTAAATGCCTGAGCATCCTGTTCTGGTATGGAAAAACTCATACTAATACATTAATAAGTAGGATGTAGCCCACACTACATCATTAGATGACTGAGCATCCTATTCTAGTATGGCAAAAACCTTGTCTTGAGCCATTGAGCGAGGTGGCTATGGGGATGGCTGAGGCTTTGGAGCCTAAGAAGGCCTCTACTAAATGGTCTGCTCAGCTGGGTACAAGGCTCTTTGAGGTTTGGCTTGCTGAGAAAGCTGCTGAGGGCGGTGAGGGAAATCCTTAATCCGATGTCCGAGTTCAACACAATGGAAACACCCTCATGTGACTGCTCTACATTCTCCTACCTTATGCCGTTTCCCGCAATGAATGCACATATCAAGCATAGGCACGAATGACAAAGACTGCACATATCATGGTGCCTGAGTAGAAGGGCGAAGGGTCGGAAGTGCAAGTACAGGCCTCTGAAACTGAGTTGGCCTAGTAACCTAAGATGAAACTATAGTCCTATTTGTGGGTAGTGAAATCTCATAGCCCGCAAGGCAGGTGTATGGTGCACCCGCCTACATAGGATCATCACCCATGGAATGAGTGGTTAAACTTCGCACATGCCAAAGGCATGAGCACCAATTGGCTAAGGGCTAGCTTACTGCTAACCCGCCTAGCATTTAATGCTAAAAGCAGGGCAATAATGCCCCTTAGATATCCCCTTTGTGTCAGTCATTAGTAGACTGACACATGGTTAGGATTTTGCCCTTACGGGCAGACCCCATTGAAGATCTGCGGACAAACTCTCTAAGTCCATCCACGGGCCAGTCAATGATTGACCCAGTCCATGACCATAAATGGTCATGGACCTAACCCGGTTCGTGACCATAAATGGCTATGGACCTTCCCTAAGCCACGGGTAAGATCCATGGTCTCACTTTTTCAACTTGTAGACTAACCAAGGTCAATCCTTTCCCAGCTAGCAGTCAGATACTGACTACCATATGGTAGAGAATTCTTGATAAGAGAGGACTCTCTACCAGCTTTGGGGGATCCCAAGATAGAGATCCCCTCTTTTCCTCTAGTAATAGAGTGACATATAGCACCCTATTTGAAAGGGGATGTAATCTGTTCCATTTTCTGGGAAGAACTCTTCCCTCTTTTGAAGGAAGCCTTATCCTCCCAGGTTTCCTAAAAAGGGAAACCAGTTTGGAGTCCTTCAAGAAAAAGGACTCCCATACGTACCAGGTTTCCTCAGATAAGGGAAATCAACTGTCTTGGATAGTTGACCCTCTTTAAGGAGAGTTGGCCTCTTTTGATTTCCTAAAAAGGAGGAAGTCAAAGGGGAGTCCAAAAAGGACTCTTCAAAAAGATATAAAAAAGGAGTTTCTTACAAGAAACTCCCACAGACGAAAGACAGAGAAGAAAATAAAAAAGAAGAGAAGAGAGAAAAAGACCTTTCTTTTCTTTTTGCAGGAAATCAGCTACCCAAGAGGAAGAAGAAGGATCACCCATCAATGGAGAATATCAGGTGAGCCCCCAATATGGCCACCTCTTTTTTTTTGAATGCAAACACCTCTATGAGGTATCTTATAACGCCTACATGGGATCTAGGCAACCCCATTGAATAAATAAATATATTTTATACAAATATTTGTTCTTCTTTATTCTTCTTCTTAATCAGAGGTACTTCCCTAAATTGGGAAGGTAATTAATAGTCTGGGTTTACTTAGACTAGAAGGATAGTCCCCCATACAAAACAATAAACTCCATATAACAATGGAGGCAATTTGACAAGCAAAAAGAAATTTACACGTTATAAATTTCTGGCACGCCTGGTGCGAATTTCTTCTCCTCTCATCATTGATGAAGAATACAAAATAAAAGAAAAACAAAAAAGGAAAGTGAGTTGAATTTGTATGTGATCGTCAGGCCTACGTCCTGACGATCAACCGACGGGTGTATGTACCCCCGATCTGGATTCTGGCGACTCATCCACTAACTTGGGCCGAGATAGCAGCAGCTCTAGCCAGGAGGATCCAGCTAACTGGTCAGACCTCTACAAAGAGGCCACGATCACTAGACCAGGTCTCTGTTAAGGACGCTCCAGCCCACAGCAAAAGCAGGACCCACCCTGTTAACTCAAGGGTGGAAAGGCAGCCTACTTGCGTAAATCAAAGGCAAGCAGTCCCACCACATCAGGCTACCCGCTAACAGCAAGTTGCCAGCCTACGGGTATCCCAAAGGATGCTAGCCAACCCGTGGACGCTTTAGAAAAGAAGTGCCCATTCGCAGACATCTCTATTCGTGGATACTAAGGAGGAGCTACCCAATCGGGTGCACACAAGGCAAAGTGGATCGACCACTTTACAACAGGTCAGCCCAAAAGGCAGACCTATGTCACCAGCCCTGAAAGGGGATTTTAAAATTGTTAACCTTCAGGGTCAACTAATGGAACAAGCTCGTTTTAGGCCAAAACCATGATCCAGCCAAGGTCTAAACAGGATAAGCCCTATGGGTCGATCTTAAGACAGTTGAGATCCTCAGCCCAAGCTGGTTGTTGAAACTCACACCTCAAAAGTTTATCAATAGAGGGGAGATGCTGCCTAAATTATCTCAGGGCAAAAGATTAAGGCTACTGGCCTAAGGGACTTAACAAGAGCTTCCCCAATAAAATTGGTTAAAAATGACAAAAATAACCAAGGACATGGAATCAGTATACGAACCAGAGTCCTAGACCAGAAGATTGGTCCACAAGTTATTCTTGTGGACAGAAGGAGAAGTGGCCAAAGCCACTCCGTGGGCAAGGGGCAATGCCCGGTCGCGGACACCAATTAGGGTCCGTGGACCCAATGGTCTAATCTAAATTTACTTAGTAAGCAGAATTACATCCAACTCCGCGAACAGGTCTAGATACATACCTGATTCCATGGACACAAGGGTCTGCAGACAAGACCATCTCAAAAGAGAGAAGGAACAACAGATGGACATAGGTCTATCCACAAACAGTTCCCTTTCGAAGAAAAAGATAAGTTGGCAGCTGAAGCCCAATAGAAATATGGTCCCCCTAGGATAGAACTTGACACCCAATGACATCATCAACGATGTTATCAGATCAAGAAATGAAAGGGCGAACTCACAAGTTTCTTTGAACTACGCAAGGGACATTAACAGCCATGATCAAAGTCACCTAGCTGTTAGTGCAAATACTAACATGGACTCAGCACAAGCAGATAGGAACTTGTTGATCAGGTTGGGTTCAAATACATTCAGAGATGTTAATTTGGCGACCTTCACAGCAATGATGACAACTGTTCCACATCGACATCAATGGCCTCTGTCCAAAGATGTCAGCCAATTTTGGGGCCTAACAAATATGGAACCAGAAAGAAGAACCAAAGCACCGTATGACACTCGGGTCAAAGTGCTGAATGTAAGTTCTTTCCCCTTTAAAATGCCGAGGAAGAAAACTCCTGAAGAGATCCTCTAGCTCAGAAACCGAAAATACCCCTCAGCTCTACCAAAGAGGGTACACGATCACCGGTTGTAGCAAAAAAGATCTAGAAAACAACGGTCATCTCCTATTCATCATGTTCAGAGGGAATCAAGAACTAGAGCGTTATACCCCCATTAGGAAAGGGTGTTCATTAATGTGATTGGTACAAGGAGCAACCCCGATCCAGAGCAGTTTACAACTCTGTTGTTCCAAGGAAGTGGGACACCGCTCGAGCAAAATCTCTCGGAAAGACAATGCTCTCAGAACTCAGCTACTACCATTTTGACTGCTTTGTACGAAGCAAAATCTTCTAGAGCTGTTGAAACAATAGCTCCTAGTCAATCAACTCTAAGAAGAAAAAAGAGTCACAGAAATCAGGCCAAAGGTAAAGAAAAAGCCCAAGACTTAATTCAGTTAGTTCTAGAACCTGACATCAGTGAATCCTAAGATGGATCCGAGCATATTGACCCCAATAACCTCTCTAAGAGAATTGGGAAGAATCCCTTCAATTGAGGATTATGGTTATGACGAACCGATTGCTCAATTAACCATGCCAGAAACTGTGCTAGAATTGGCTCGACAGTTTTTCAATGCAACCAACCCTCTGTACGAATGCCCAGTGCTTATTTCGTAGTGGAGGAGTTTCCAAATTTGTTCCTACCACAAGGATCAACATCAGAGCGACCGATAGCGGTCATGATGACAAACTTAGACGGGAACGCAGGCCAAGGAAATCACCCTTCGGCATCGGCACCTCCACCATCAGGTGATCAAATAGCCGCCTTACAGGCCCAAGTTCGATATAAAGATGATGAAATTACCACCATCATATCTCAAATGTAAGAGTTGACTACTCAATTATCAGCTCTCAATTCTGCATCAGGACCAGACCGTACTTCTTGTACCAATGACATAGCAGTAATCAAGGTATAGCCCCTGAACCTTCGAATCATCCAGGTGTACCAGGAACATGGCCAGTACTAGACTAGGCATCACTCATAGGAGGGGTCACTGTCTCTTCTTGCTTCAATCGAAGAGATAGTTCACAATCAAATGCAAAAGGCCATAGAAAAGGAAGAGGATGTTCGGATGATTGTGAAACCCTATCCGATTAACATCGATGCGGCTCCATTCCCTCCAGTCTTCTTTTAACCAACATTCAAAATGTTTGATGGAACCGGAGACCCGAGGCAACATCTATCTCATTTCCTTTCGAGGTGTGGATTAGCATCCAAGATGAGAGTTCTCTATCTCCAACTCCCCATGCAATCCCTAGAAGGTGATACTTTCACATGGTATGCCAACCTTGCTGAGGCTTCAATCCCAGATTGGAATACAATGGTATCTAAATTCAGCAAACAATTTTACAACACTCATGTAGCGCCCCAGAACTTTTCACACTTAATGAATAGTGTTCTCATAGCCAATTTGACATTTCATGTAGTCCAACTATTAAATAAGGAAGAATTTGGAAATTTTGAAATGCCAAAATTGTTTATTTTCGAAAGATGAATCCAACGCAAGTTGAATCGTCAAAATCCGACGAACGAGTCAAAAGATATGGCCGAAACAATTGAAACTTGTAGAGCACCGATCGCTAGGGATCGATCGGTCGACAACCGATTGCTCGGTCCATAGTAGCGATCGATAGGTCCACAATCGATCGATCGGTATCTATCGACTGGTTAACTTTTTGTATGGGAAAAAATTTCAGAGAGGGTGTATTCAACTGATCGCTCGGTAGAGAACACTGGTCGATCGGTGAGGCACCGATCGCTCTGTCATAACAACCGATCGCTTGCTCCTTCGTGTTTTACAGAAATTTCATTAACTATTTTTTTGTCTTTTGGCCAATACCCTTTGGCCTTATAAGGCTTGCTTGAGCTTTTGGGTCCTCACTCACTATACTTAGAGCATTTAGAGAGAAAGGGGGAGAGGAGAAGAGGGTTTTCTACTAGGGCATCATTGGTGAGAGAGGATCAAGGGCTTGAGAACCCAAGATCATCCCTTTACCTTGGATTTCTCCAATCCAACCTCAACCTCGTGGGGGAGTCCTTTGTAAAGCTAGGGCAGTGTTTTCCAAGGTATTCCTCAAAGGGTTTCTTCCCCAATCAAGCATCCTTCAAGCAAGGGTTCTCCTTTTCCAAGTTGGAGCTTCAATCAAGGATTTCCATACAAGATCAAGCTTTGGTTTCAAGGTTAGTACACTCTACTAACTCCCTTAGCAATAATCTAGGTTTTCCCTTTTGCAAATCGTGATTGTTGATCTTGTGTTCTTCTTTCCTTAAAATGTATCATTTTCCCTAAATATAAAAAAGATAAATAAGAGGTATGGATGTGTGGGTGGGATGTTGATTGAGGATTGGATACTGTATGGAAGTGGTCTGATGTGTGTATGGAAAATGGTGGAAGGGCATTCTACAAATAATAAACACATGAGATGTTTGATGAAATGCATGAACTAAGAACCCGAATAAACGATTATAATAAATTCTACACTAAGTGTTTGATGAAATGCCCAAATGAGAAATTAACAAGTTTAAAAGATGAAATACAAGTATGAATGGTGTAGTTCCCTCCTATATCGTAACCTTGACTCAATGCCATCTATGTTGTCTAAATTCCCACATGCTCATGTTAGAAATTGAAATGCCACACTCAAGTGATTATTCTATTCAAGCATGTCATCATGTCACTACAAATGTTACACACACGCACCCATACATGCATGAATTGGTTTTCTAATGTATATGTCCACAAGAAAAAACAAGAACAAAAATGTGATTCACGATATGATTGATAAAGCCAGACATCGGGCCAATCAAGGGTAAGGCATATCCCTAGGATATGTCATACCTGGCTCACAAGTTAAACAAGCATGATTGATAAAGCCGGACATCAGGCCGATCAACGGTAGGACATATCGCATGATATGTCAAACCTGGCTCACAAGTAAACAAGACAAGGAGGTTGGTGGTATCCTTCTCTATATATATATTTCGCTGAAGGGAATTTACATTCCTGACTCACAAGACCTGGTTCACAAGAAAACAAGATAAGGAGGTTGGTGGTACCCTTTTCTATACATATATTTCGCTGAAGAGAATTTACATTCCCGGCTCACAAGTCGCCTCAAGGGCAGTAACCTCTGGCCCACAAGTATACAAGTCAAGCAAGTCAAGAACAAGCAAGACATGTGATTCCAAACAAGACAAGACACGCATGCATGATTTTCACAAGCAAGACCAAGACATTAAACAGGTTTTTAAATATGACAAGCAAGTTTGAAAAACACGAAAGACTATTTTCAAGAACAAGTCCAGGTTTCCAAATATGAGTTTTACCGAAGTTTGTGCATTCATTCACGCATGTCAAGATTTTCATTTTGCTTTACTTTCAATGTTATAAATGTCTTATATTGCTATTACTGTTTCAACTGAAATGATGAAATATCTATATCTCGTTGCTTTTGTGTAATTGTTATTGTTATGGTTAGCTGGTAGCTTGTACTCGCCAAGTATTCCATACTCAGCCGTACTTTTATGTCAGCTGGAACCAAGGAAGCCCTCAACCCCGAGCCTTGGGTTGAGGAAGAGTATGTTGAGGAGAGAGAGCCTCCTATCCCGATGCAATCGTAGGAGGATAAGGATTGCGATGTTTGGCCTTACTTAGACTCTTGTTGAGCATATTAGGCTCGACTTTTCTTTTGTATTTTGATAGGTGGGCATGTCCACCTTTACTTTGATTATGTTATGTATATTTTCACTTGGAATACTGGGAAGGTTTCTGGAAAAGAAAATTTTTTTTTACGCTTCTGCACTCAGGTTGAGCTTCCGCACTCTGATTATCGTTGTTATTGTATCGTGTTAAGCCTTGTTTATTACAGGATGGTTTGATAGATACGAATAGTCACCTCTAAAGTATCCCTTAACTCCTAGGGGGTATTTTGGGGTGCGACAGAAGTGGTATCAGAGCTCTAGGCATTAGAGACCCTAGGGTCATTTAGAATTGATACCATGATTGAACTAGGCAATAGGTATTATGAAAGATTCGTACTCCAAGTATAGACTAACATGTTAGCCTTAGTCAAAACGGGTTGAACTTCAACCAAACTTAGAGTCCTATGCTAGGACCATGGATTGTATGTTCTGCCATTGTTGTATATACCTTGTGTGCATTATTCTATGCTTAGTGAATATGTATTGGCTGAATTGCAAAATTGTTACTAATTGCGTATCCAAGTTAGACTCATGTTGTATTGTCGTTCTCAGGAGTAATCATAAGACACAATACTCAGGGTCATGGATATAACACAAGGGGTAATGGAAGTGATGCTCCATCGGGTGATGATCAACCCGACTTTGCCTAAGCTTTTGCTTCAATAGCTAAGACCTTGGCTATGTAGGACACAAGGCAACCTACTCCTCCTCCAGCTGGCACACATGTAACGGCTTCTCCCACTCGAGCCCAAGCCGGAATTGAGGCTTTTCGGAGGATGAGGCCTCCAAAATTTTGTGGGAGTATTAACCCACTAGTTGCCCAAGGTTGGATCCGGCAACTTGAAAAGATCTTCTCTGTGTTAGACGCCTACTGAGGAAGAGAGGGTCACTTGGGCCGCCTTTATTCTTGAAGGCGAGGCCGATCATTGGTGGAGCTCCGCACTTAGGGCCTGAGATTTGACCCGACAGGGTCAAGACTGGACTTGGGGAGAGTTCTTGGACGTCTTCAACAAGAAGTACTTCCCAATCGGGATGAAGGAGAAAAAGGAAGTTGAATTCATTACCTTGGAGCAAGGTAATATGTCGGTAGCGGCTTACGAAGCCAAGTTCTTGGAGCTATCTCGATTTGCTTCACATATGATAGCTACCGAGGCTATGAAAGCCCAAAAATTTGATAGGGGGTTGAAGGCCTACCTCAAGGACCGAGTTTCGATGTTCCAGCATGAGACATATGCCGAGGTAGTAGACAAGGCACTGTTAGCGGAGGCTAATTCTGAAGAGTTCTTCAAGAGAAGAGGGATGGAGAGAGGCCAGTCTAGTAGTTTAGGGGAGAAGAGAGCTAGGACTATGTCATACCAGTCCGCAGGGCCGGCTTAGTCACAGAGGATATATTCTACACCACAAGCTCCCCGCCCTTTTGCTCCACTGGCTTTTCGCCCGGCTCTCACTCAGGCTCCTTGCCCTGCAGTGACTCAGGCTACAGGATATGCTCTTCCCACCTACACTTATAATATCTACACCTTTTGTGGAAGGAGGCATTGTAAAGCCCCAGAACTTTTTGCCATGTATTGGAACTCATGCCAAGGTAGTATGCCTTTGTAATTCTCCTATTTCTATGAAATGAGAAAATTTGAAGGACTCTAAGTAATAAGAAATAGTATTCCTAAGTCGGATATGTCGAAAACCCGAGTTACTGAATTTCATTTACGGATCAGTCAACTTTAGGGGCAATTTAGTCAATAAATAAAGAAGAAATTGGAAATTCTAAAATTCCAGAAATGTTCCCCTTTGAAAGATAAATCCAATGCAATTTGAATCGTCAAAATCGGACAAACGAGTCAAAAGTTATGGCCAAATTGCCAAAGTGAGGGAAAACTGGGAGAAGACAATAAAATCTGGAGGGTACGATCGATCGCAAGTTTGGTGCGATCGATTGCATGCAGACAAAATGGTTCCCAAACTCTCTAGGCCATATGCGATAGATGGGTCCCCCAGGTGCGATGGATCGCAGGGATCTGCGATCGATCGCAAGTATGTGCGATCGATCGCAAGTATGTGCGATCGATCGCATGCAGGGGGAAATCAGACCAATGTGTTTGGGTTCATGTGCGATAGATCGTACCCAAGTGCGATCGATCGCAAGGACCTGCGATCAATCGTAGATAAGCGTGCGATCGATTGCATGCGGTAGTAGATTCCAAATTTGAGGGTTTTAACCCTTGATCTATTTGAGGGTTCTCATTTGGGGGTTTTTCTAAACCAAGGGAAAGGAAGAGAAGGGAGAGAAAGTGGGGGTTTCCAAGAGGGTTTTGGAATAGAGAGAAGGATTAGCTCCAATTTCTTCCCTAAATCTCAAGATCTTCCTAACCCAAGCTCGAGCAACTCGTGGAGTTCTCCTCCAAGCCCAGCAACGCCTTCCACGAGCTACTTCAAGGGTTTCTTCACCCTATTCAAGGTCGGTACCCTATACTACTCTTCTAGTTCATCTTTCTCTTTGTTTTTCTTCATTTTATGATTCCTCCTAAATTTTAAACAAGATAAGGAGATGGAATGAATGGATGGTTGTGTGGATGTGAATGGGCGATTGGATGCCGTGTGTATGTGTGGTGATGAACGAAATGGGAAGGGCATTGTACCAATAACAAACACAAATGTATGTCATGAACCAAACCACCTAGAAATTTAGGATTTAGGTATTGAGAATAATACACATACCAAGTGTTTGATGAAATGCCACTATGAAGAAGATGATGATTTATTTTAGAAATTACATGTGTGAACTCCCTTGTTTCCTAATTAGCATATTGATAGATTAAATGCTTAGTTATTGATGTAATGATTATCAAATGCAAATGCTTGGTTTGTCATTGTCATCCTTAATTGTACACGGAACCACGAGCACGGCATGTAGTCTATGAGTAGGGTTTTCAAGCATTAAACACTGTGCTTTGTTTTCAAGATTTTATTCCTGATTCACGAACACCATGACAAGACCAAATGAAAGGGTTGGTAAATAGAGGTAGGGCATATCTTACGATATGTTTTGCCTCGCTTTTGACACAAACAAAGAACCGCCACGCAAGACCTTAAGCATGCATGTCACATTCAATGCATTTCGTTAAAGAGGGGTCTCCCCTCCCTCACAAGTTGCTTCTCATTTAGGAAGAGGGGCCTCCCCTCCCTCACAAGTAGCATGAACATGTTTATTTTCCAAGCAAGCATGATACATGACATGACACGCATGATACAAGCATGACACGCATGACATGATACGATACGACAAGACTAGACACATGACAAGATGCATTTACAAGCACGAAAAGAATATTTTCAAGTCAAGACAAGCACACGATGATTCCAAGAGTTTTATCGGTTTTCTGTGATGCCAAGCATGAAATATAATTGCTTCTTTCCTGTTATGGTATAAATTGTTTCCTGCTTTATATTTTCATTGCTATGCTATGGCTGTTGGTTAGTGTTTGGTATCCGCTAAGTATTCCATGCTCAGCCGTACTTCTTATGTCGGCAAGTGATAGTGGAGTAGCTGCTCCTTTTGATATCTGTGCTCTGAGCCCTTGGGTGGAGGAGTATGTTGAGGAACTTACGGAGGAGCCTCATGTAGACGGTCACTATTAGGTGGTGGATTCTAAGTGAGAGATTGTGGGTGTGAGCTTGAGAGAGTATGCTTATGTATTTTGGCGGGCCTGTCTGCACGTTCTTTTGTTCTTTCATTTTGTACAAACTTGGATCATGTATGTGTATATACTTAGAGGTTTTTGGTTAGACTTCCGCTGTGTTTTGTAGTTATGTTTCCGCAATTATGGCCTCTTTGTATATGCTCCAGGTATTTTTGCAGGTTGGGTTGTCAAGTAAGTCATGATAATTCATCCAAGATTCACTTTAACTCCTAGGGTGGGTTTTGGGTCGCGACAGGCATCCAATAGGGGAATGCCAGAAGGTTATGGGAAGCTGTTTTCACTATGGCGACCAAGGCCACATGATTCGGGATTACCCCTGACGTCATCTACCAACTCAATCTCAGGGGAGTAGGCCCCCTGTTAGGCAGACATCTCAGTAGAGCTCTTCTCAGGCCTCAAGGGCCTCACCATCTACTCGGCCACCTCGCCAAGCCACCCAGGGCTGAGATTTTTTCCCTATCAGAGAGAGATGCACGTGCATCCGATGATGTCGTGCAAGGTACGCAAGAACTCTAGAGTTTTAAGTTGTGAATAATTTCAATTATGTGATGAGTTGTTATTTATACTAGGGGTTACCTATGTATGATGTATGCCTTGTTTGAAATCTACTGATGTTAGTGTTTAATCACATAGACGCCTTATTAGTGAACGAGTGTCTAGCCCAAGTGTTGATTGACACAGGATCCACTCACTCTTTTATCTCACCCAGTTTTGCAAAGGGTTTTTTGACTGAGGCCACTCCGTTGGAGTGGGAGTTGATCATTGCAACTCCACTTGGCAAGACAGTTGATATAGATAAAATATTTAGAGATTGTGTGGTTCAAGTGGGAGGGAATGAACTATTAGCTGATCTCATCATCCTAGATTTCCAAGACTTGGATTTCGATGTCATCCTAGGGATGGATTGGTTGTCAAACCACCACGACCATGTTGCATGCTTTGAAAAGATGGTGAACTTCAAGCCGAAAGGAGTTAAGCCATTTCACTTTAGAGGATTGAGAGAAAGGGATATCGCTCGCCTCACAGCTTTGAGCATAGAAAACCCAGAGGCACCAAACTCCTCAACCATTCCAGTTGTGGGTGAGTTCTTGGATGTGTTTCCAGAAGAACTTCCCGGGTTGCCTCCTGATCCTCTTTGTGAAGGATGGGTCGATGAGAATGTGCATCGACTACAGACAGTTGAATAAAGTCACTATCAAAAATTGTTATCCTTTGTGAAGAATAAACGACTTATTCGATCAACTGAAAGGAGCTAGATATTTCTCCAATATTGACCTTACAGCGGGTTATCACTAGTTGAAGATCAAGGCAGAAGATGTTCCGAAGACAGCTTTCAAGACTCGGCATGGACACTTCAAGTTCCTTGTCATGCCTTTTGGGTTGACGAATGCACCGGTGGCATTCATGGATTTTATGAACCGGTTGTTTCGATCATACTTGGATCCATGTGTGATTGTGTTCATTGATGACATTTTGGTGTATTCCCAGACACAGGAAGATCAAGCACGAGACCTCCGCCTTGCTCTGGAGATGTTGAGAGAGCTTAGGTTATATGCCAAGCTAAGTAAGTGTGAATTGTGGCTAGAGAAAGTGGCATTCCTAAGCCATGTGGTGTCTGCAAAAGGCATTTCAGTAGACCCCACAAAGATTGAGGCAGTAACGAGTTGGGAGAGGCCCAGAAGCGTCACTGAGATTCGGAGTTTCCTCAACTTGGCCGGCTACTACTGGAGATTTGTGGAGGGATTCTCAAGTTTGGCTATATCTCTCACTTACTTGACGAGGAAAAATGTCAAATTTATATGGAGCGACCAATGTGAAGTTAGCTT
The DNA here is from genome assembly GCA_015143295.1 of Tetracentron sinense. Lineage (NCBI taxonomy): Eukaryota > Viridiplantae > Streptophyta > Magnoliopsida > Trochodendrales > Trochodendraceae > Tetracentron > Tetracentron sinense. The sequence continues at coordinate 30,757,175 of CM026553.1, read as the reverse complement.
TCAGGAGTTGAAGAAGCGGCTCACTACTGCTCTCGTCCTCACAGTGCCTTCTGGGAGCGGCGGTTTTGTCGTATATAGTGACTCCTCCCAAGTGGGATTGGGATGTGTGCTCATGCAGCACGGAAAGGTCATTGCCTACACCTCAAGGCAATTGAAAGAGCATGAGAAGAATTATCTAACTCATGACTTAGAGCTCGCCGCGGTTGTGTTTGCATTGAAGATTTAGCGACATTATCTCTACGGAGAATAGTTTGAGGTGTTCACGGATCATAAAAGCCTAAAATATTTGTTTTCTCAAAAGGAGCTGAATTTAAGGCAAAGGCGATGGATGAAATTTTTGAAAGATTAGGAGTGTTCCATTCAATACCATCCAAGCAAGGCTAATGTAGTCGCAGACGCACTTAGCAGGAAGTTTACTGTACGCTTGGCTCATATGATGGTGCATGAGTGGAGATTGTTAGAAGATGCATCCAACCTCAACATCAATTTCAATCTCCCTACCTTTGGGCCGGTAATGGCTAATGCCACAGTTAGGCCTTATATCTTGGGCATGATCCAAGAGTTGCAGGGAATGGATGCCGAGCTACTTTCTTACCGAGACAAGTCAATTAATAGTGGCAGCAAGGATTTTTTGGTGAGGGACGATGGAATTATCACTTTCAAGGGAAGAGTATGTATCCCAACCGATGAGAAGCTTAAACGAGAAATCTTGTACGAGGCTCAGTGGTCCAAGTACACCATTCACCCCAAGGGTACCAAAATATATAAGAACTTGAAGAGGTACTTTTGGTGGTAGAACATGAAGAGAGAAGTGGCCGAGTACGTGTCTCGATGCTTGGTGTGCCAGCAAGTCAAGGCCGAGCACAGGAGACTAGCTGGACTTCTGCAGTCCCTCCCTATTCCCGAGTGGAAGTGGGAACACATCTCCATGGACTTCATAGTTGGCTTGCCATGGACGGCAAGGAACACCGGTGCTATATGGGTTGTAGTGGTTAGACTCACGAAGTTTGCCCATTTCTTGCCCTATCGGAATACTTTCAATTCAAATCAGTTAGCAGCGCTGTACATAAAAGGAATCGTTCGGTTGCACGGAGTGCTAGTGAGCATTGTGTCATATTGGGATCCAAGATTCACATCCAGGTTCTGGAAGAGCTTTCAAAGCGCAATGGGTTCCCAGGTTGGACTTTAGCACGGCCTTTCATCCACAGAGTGATGGGCAAACCGAGCGAGTGAATCAGGTTATTGAAGATATGCTCCGAGCTTGTATGCTAGATTTCAAGGGTAGTTGGGAAGATCACCTACCTTTTGTAGAATTTTCCTACAATAATAGTTATCAAGCCAGTATACAGATGACTCCTTTTGAGGCTTTGTACGGAAGGAGTTGTAGGTGCCCGTTGTATTGGGATGAAGTTGGGAAAAGGAAGGTGTTGGGCCCCGAGTTGATTGAATAGACCGCAGACAGGGTCAAGCTTATCCAGGAGAGGTTAAAGACCGCACATGATCGACAGAAGAGCTACGCCGACAACCGAAGGAGAGATCTTGAATTTCGAGTTAGCGACTTGATTTTTGTCAAAATTTCATCAACCAAGGGTGTTATGAATTTGGAAAATGAGGCAAGCTTAGTTCGAGGTACATGGGTCCATTCAAGGTCATCACTAGAGTCGATGAGGTAGCTTACCGTGTTGCCTTACCCGCTCATATGGCGGTGGTACACAATGTATTCCATGTCTCTATGCTTCAGAAATATATCCCGGACCCTTCCCATGTCATTGAGCTTGATCCGATAGAAATCAGGGAGGACATCACACTTGTGGAGAAACCGGTTCAGATTTTGGATTGGAAAGATCAAGTGCTTCGCAACAAGAGTATCCCGTTGCTTCTCGTTCAATGACAACATCATACTCGAGAAGAAGCCACTTGGGAGTGTGAGGCCGAAGTCGAAGAAAAGTACCAGGAATTCTTTGCATAGGGTATTATGTATTGTCAAGTGAAACTTTTGTTGTAGTTCTGTACATGCATGTATCATCCAAATTTCAAGGATGAAATTTTTGTAAGGGGGAGAATGTAGCGCCCCGGAACTTTTCACACTTAATGAATAGTGTTCCCATAGCCAATTTGACCTTTCACGTAGTCCAAATATTAAATAAGGAAGAATTTGGAAATTTTTAAACGCCAGAAATGTTCCTTTTCAAAAGACTAATCCAACGCAAGTTGAATTGTCAAAATCTGACGAACGAGTCAAAAGATATGGCCAAAATAATTGAAACCTGCAGAGCACCGATCGCTAGGGATTGATCGGTCCACAACCGATCGCTCGATCCATAGTAGCAATCGATCGGTCCACAACCGATCGATCGGTATCTGTCGACTGGTTAACTTTTTGTATGGGGAAAAATTCCAGAGAGGGTGTTTTCAACTGATCACTTGGTAGAGAACACCGGTCGATCGGTGAGGCACCGATCGCTCGGTCATAACCACTGATTGCTCGGTCCTTCATGTTTTGTAGAAATTTCATTCAGGGTTTTTTTTTGTCCTTTGGCCAACACCCTTTGGCCTTATAAGGCTTGCTCGAGCTTTTGGGTCCTCACTCACTATACTTAGAGCATTTAGAGAGAAAGGGGGAGAGGAGAAGAGGGTTTTCTACTAGGGCATCATTGGTGAGAGAGGATCAAGGGTTTGAGAACCCAAGATCATCCCTTTACCTTGGATTTCTCCAATCCAACCTCAAACTCGTGGGGGAGTCCTTTGCAAAGCTAGGGCAGCGTTTTCCAAGGTATTCCTCAAAGGGTTTCTTCCCCAATCAAGCATCCTTCAAGCAAGGGTTCTCCTTTTCCAAGTTGGAGCTTCAATCAAGGATTTCCATCCAAGATCAAGCTTTGGTTTCAAGGTTAGTACACCCTACTAACTCCCTTAGCAATAATCTAGGTTTTCCCTTTTGCAAATCATGATTGTTGATCTTGTGTTCTTCTTTCCTTAAAATGTATCATTTTCCCTAAATATAAAAAAGATAAATAAGAGGTATGGATGTGTGGGTGGGATGTTGATTGAGGCGATTGGATGTTGTATAGAAGTGGTCTGACGTGTGTATGGAAAATGGTGGAAGGGCATTCTACAAATAATAAACACATGGGATGTTTGATGAAATGCATGAACTAAGAACCCGAATAAACGATTATAATAAATTCTACACTAAGTATTTGATGAAATGCCCAAATGAGAAATTAACAAGTTTAAAAGATGAAATGCAAGTATGAATGGTGTAGTTCCCTCCTATATCGTAACCTTGACTCAATGCTATCTATGTTGTCTAAATTCCCACATGCTCATGTTAGAAATTGAAATGCCACACTCAAGTGATTATTCTATTCAAGCATGTCATCATGTCACTACAAATGTTATACACACACACCCATGCATGCATGAATTGGTTTTCTAATGTATATGTCCACAAGAAACAACAAGAACAAGAATGTGATTCACGATACGATTGATAAAGCCAGACATCGGGCCAGTCAAGGGTAGGGCATATCCCTAGGATATGTCATACTTGTCTCACAAGTTAAACAAGCATGATTGATAAAGCCGGACATCAGGCCAGTCAAGGGTAGGACATATCGCAAGATATGTCATACTAGGCTCACAAGAAAACAAGACAAGGAGGTTGGTAGTATCCTTTTCTATATATATATTTCGTTGAAGGGAATTTACATTCCCGACTCACAAGTCGTCTCAAGGGCACTAACCTTTGGCTCACAAGTATACAAGTCAAGGAAGTCAAGAACAAGCAAGACATGTGATTCCAAACAAGACAAGACACGCAAACATGATTTTCACAAGCAAGACCAAGACATTAAACAGGTTTTTTAATATGACTAGCAAGTTTGAAAAACACGAAAGACTATTTTCAAGAACAAGTCCAGGTTTCCAAATACGAGTTTTACTGGAGTTTTCGCATTCATGCACGCATGTCAAGATTTTCATATTGCTTTACTTTCAATGCTATAAATGTCTTATATTGCTATTACTGTTTTAATTGAAATGATGAAATATCTATATCTCATTGCTTTTGTGTGATTGTTATTGCTATGGTTAGCTGGTAGCTTGTACTCGTCGAGTATTCCATACTCAACCGTACTTTTATGTCAGTAGGAACCGAGGAAGCCCTCAACCCCGAGCCTTGGGTTGAGGAAGAGTATGTTGAGGAGAGAGAGCCTCCTATCCCGATGCAGTCGCAGGAGGATAGGGATCGCGATGTTTGGCCTTACTTAGATTATTGTTGAGCGTAGTAGGCTCGAATTTTCTTTTGTATTTTGATAGGTGGGCATGTCCACCTTTACTTTGATTATGTTATGTATATTTTCACTTGGAATACTGAGAAGGTTTCTAGAAAAGAAAATTTTGGTTTACGCTTCCGCACTCAGGTTGAGCTTCTGTACTCTGATTATTGTTGTTATTGTATCATGTTAAGCCTTGTTTATTACAGAATGGTTTGACAGGTACGAATAGCCACCTCTAAAGTATCCCTTAACTCCTACAGGGTATTTTGGGGTGTGACAACTCAAAGAAGAATGGGTGTTCCAGAATTAATTGAGACTAGACAGAGAGATAATGAGTCTGTAATAGAGTTGCCCAATAGAGTGCCTTGACCTTCTTCTGTCCTCAAAAGTTCACTCAACTGGAACTCTTCCGGATGTGCTCAACAACTTCAGGCATGATCTGTCAACTGCCCTGATGGCCTAAACCTTTGAAGATTTTGAAGGTCTATGCACAAAAGCATACGACATGAAAATCCGTATAGGAAAGAGAAGGTGAGGTAGAGGCACTGTTCGCCTTGACTCTTCAACTACTACAGTAGTTGAAATGAAAAAGATTGCGCAACTAGCACCAGGTGTGGGTAGACCAACCGGTTGATGCAAAATGATAATGGACCAATTAAAATTAGTACTAAACCAACTGAAGTTGGAGCTAGAAGAGCACAATTGCAAGATAAGCTTGACCCACAAAAAAGGGTCACCATTGAGGAAAAAATGAATAAAACATATTCATTATCTGAAGACACTGTTGAAGATTTGTTTGAGGATCTTCTCGACAATGAACTAATTATTCTCCCAGAAAGTAGGAGACTCCAAGAGATCAGGACGAAAGATGATCCCAAATATTGTCCTTGTCTTCGTATAATCAGTCACAAGATAAATGACTACTTTGTACTGAAGGACATCATTCAATGAATTTTGGACAATAAAGAGATTGTCATTGGTCAAAATCTCCAACATGTAGCTATATCCAACATGGTAGTAGCTTCAGAGCCACTTGAAAGAGATAAAGCATCTTCAAGTGGCAACCTTTCTAACGACAAACCGTTAGATCAAGAGGATTGGACTCTTTTTGAAAGCAAAGGAGTCAAGAAGAAAAAACAATTAACCCAAAATGCCGATGATAAAAGGCAAGCTCAAGCTACAAGGTAGGCTCAAGCCTAAATAAAAGAAGGGAAGCGCAAACCCAAGGCTGAGAAGAAGAAGAAAAGGGAAAAAGTAAGGAAAGCCAAGAAAAATGGCCATATCCAAGACACTCTTTTAGAACAAAAGTCATTAATGGTAGTCACTTTGATGGATTTCGTCCCTCAGGCTTCTGCTCCAACTGTGACTATGATAGCCTCCAATCAACAGACTCGAGAGATGAATCCAACATCTTCTTTTGCTATGTCATCAATTGAGTCCAAAAGGAAGACCCTTCATGGTTGAATGTGCCGGAACAAGTGGTAGCCTGTAGTCCAGAAAGACACCGGGTATTTCAAGATTGGCTAGATCAATCTAAAGATATTGAACTCCCAGAAAGGATATCATCCATAGGGGTCAACTGACAGTCAAGATTTAGCCCAAGAGACAAGATTCAATTGCTGCAGTTGGTTTGAACAAAGACCCTCCAACAAAAGAAGCAATCCTAAACTCGGGGTCAGCTGACAGTTCATAGGTGCCTGAACAAATTTCAGTCCAACCTGGAAGTCTGATAAGGCAAAATGAAAAATGAAGTCAGTTTCCCTTTCAAAGTAAAAAGAAGAAGCTGGATTTCAGTTCGGTAAACATGGTACAACTCTTGGAAGGAGATTCATTTGAACCAATAGATTATACAATTGCCAAAGTCTACCAACTCAATCTCCGATCAGATAGAAAACTACAACCAAGATTTGTACCAATCCAACATGAAAATCAGACTAGAACTTAACCGGCTAGAGCACAAGCAGCTCCCGGTAATGAGAGGGTCAAATATAATGTCCTGGCTCATCTGAAGAAAATTCCTTCATTGTTGAGCATCTATGATGCTTTCAAGATGTCCCCTGAATTGAGAAAGTCTCTTATATATGCCCTCTCCAATCCGGAAGACATCTCTCAAGAAGTTATAAGTCAGCCACCTTAGCCTCCTAAATTCAGGACTTCATACCTCTTCACGATTACTTTTAATGATGAAGATATGCAAGTTGAGACTCTCTAATATAATCGGACACTGTTCATCTCAGGTCTAGTTATTAAAACTAGTATATCCAGAGTAATGATAGATGGAGGTTTGGCCGTCAACATCCTCCCAAAAAGGATGCTATCCAAGCTTGGCTTACAAATAAGCTAGCTTCATGAAAGTAACCTGATCATCCAAGGTTTTAACCAAAATGAGCAAAAGCCCATGGGCATGGTTAACCTCAAGACTAGGTTCAGACTGAAACTACTACATTTCTGGTGATCAATGTTGATACATCATATAACGCCTTGTTAGGGCGTCAATGGATTTATAATCATCTTATTGTGTCATTCACTTATCACCAATGCCTCAAATACCCACAGGGAAATAGGCAAGCAAGGATCGATGCTGATGATGATCCATTCAATGATGCAGAGACATATTACGCCGATGTGCATTTTTATGTCAAAAGTTCCAAAAGAAGCATTCAAAAAAGACCAAGGGCCAAAAGGTTGAGAGCAGTCCAAAAAGGAATCATGGACATGCCTAAACTGCAATTCTGAAAAGGGTGTTCAAATATAACCCAAAGTGTCGCACCCCAAAACCCACCCTACGAGTTAGAGTGAACTTTGGACGACTAATCATGACTTGCTTGACGACTAACCTGCAAAACCCACAGAGCATATACAAGAGAGGGCAAAACAGTGGAAACATACTCTAACATGGTATAGCGGAAGTCTACCAAACCTCTATGTATATACATAATCAATCCAAGTTTATACAAAAAGAATCCAAAAGAAAGTGCGGACATGCCCACCAAAATACATAAATCTGACTCTCATCTCACCCACAGCTAATCCACTCAGAATCTACAACCGCCTAATGGTAACCCTCTACGGGAGGTTCCTCCAAAGGCTCCTCAACGTACTCCTCTTCCACCCATGGACCAGGAGCACAAACATCAAATGGAGCAGCAGCTCCCTCAGAACCTGCCGACATAAGAAGTACGGCTGAGCATGGAATACTCAACGGGTACTAAGCACTAACCAACAGTCATAGCATACAGATAGCATATATAAAGCAGGAAAAAATTCAAGCATATAAAACAGGAATAATTCATATCATGACAATAAAGTAAAGGAGTATATAATCATGCTTGAATTCATAAAAGCCGATAAAACCCTTGAAAACACCGTGCACTTGACTTGACTGAAAATACCATTTCCTTGCTTGAAAACTTGTCATGTTTGTCTTATCTTATCGTATCATGCGTGTCATGTGTGTCATGCCATGTCATGCTTGCTTGGGAAAGTAAACTACTTGTGAGGGAAGGGAGACCCTTCTTCCTAAATGCCCATGCGTGTCATGCCGTGCCATGTCATGCTTGGAACAGTAAACTACTTGTGAGGGAAGGGAGAACCTTCTTCCTAAATGCTCATGTCATGTCCTTTCACTTGTGAGATGTACTTGCGAGGGAAAGGGAAACCTTCTTATGATATGTATGTACTTGCGAGGGAAGGAAAACCCTTCTTATGATAATGCATGATTGACTTGTCCTTGCCAAGAGCGAGGTAAAACATATCGTAGGATATGTCCCACCTCTAACCATGTTCTTGAAAACCTCGATAAATCATGTAATGCATGCCGTGCTCGTGGGAAACGTGTACATGCTTGCATTTAAATTTAAAGATGACATTTGGGTAATTTCACAACACATGTAGCATCACAGATTGAGCAATGTAATATTCATATCCTTTAGGGAAAACAAGAAACACACTATCATAGGCCCTAGTAATATTCAGAATTTATTAGGCATGCCTTTACAAATTTTCAGCTCACTTTATTCACCTTGGCATTTCATCAAACAGGGTGTGTTCATTATTGATTTACCCTACAACATACTTTTCTAGATGGGTTTTACTCAAATCGTACATGTATGTTCATTATTGGAACAATGCCCTTCCCCATTTGTTCATCACACACAACCATTGGCATCCAATCGCCCATTCCATCTCCATTCACCATTTACCATTCTCCATTCACCATTCATCCATCTCATAGCACATGTATCAATGAAAGAAAAATCAAAAGAAATAGAGGGAGAAGAGGAACTATAACTAGGAGGGTAGTAAAAAGTACCGACCTTGATGAAATGAGGAAGAAACCCTTTTCCAAAACGACTGTGTAGCTGCTGCCCTAGTTTGAGGAGATGCTCCTCACGAGTTTGTGCCTTGATCTTGAAGAACAATGGGCTGGAGGTTGATCTAGGGTTTCAAAACCCTTTGATTTCTCTCCAAAATGGAAACCCTAGGTTGGAATCGCCTTCCCCCCTTTCTCCGGGTTAAACTCTTAAGGTAAGAGTGAACTGACCCAAAGACCGTAATACCCTTACTGGGATTTCTGCAATGACGCGAGGACCGTGAATAGTGCGGAACACATTGTGCTGTGAATAGTGCCAATTCGTGGTGCGATGAATAGTGCCAACTCGTGGTGCTGTGAATAGTGCCAACTCGTGGTGCCATGAATAGTGCCAACTCGTGGTGCCGCCGTGAATAGTGCCAACTCGTGGTGCTGTGAATAGTGCCAACTCGTGGTGCCGTGAATAGTCCGTTGTCTTATGTACAGCGTGCCCGTGGTGAGTTGTACAGCGTGCCCGTGGTGAGTTGTACAACGTGCCCGTTGTGAGCTGTACAATGGATGCACACAGTATACGTTATCAGAGTACGTTGTCTGTGCTACGTTATCAGAGTACGACGTCAGAGCACGTCCTTAGTGCCTTCCGAGCTACGATTTCCTACAGCTTCAGACTATTTTGACCATATCTTTTGACTCGTTCATCCGATTTTGACGATTCAACTTGCGTTGTGTTTGTACTTCGAAGAGGAACAATTCTGATGGTTCAAAATTTCCAAATTCTTCCTCATTTATTAATTATACCTCTTAAAAGGAAAAATGGCAACGAAAGTGTCATGTATTAAGCATGAAAAGGTCCGGGGCTCTACATCCTCCCCCCTTACAAAAAATTTCGTCCTCAAAATTCAGACACTATTTGCATTACAACCAAAAAGAGAACATTACAAGTCATATACAGACTTCATACAGAACTCATTCAAATAATTCTGGGTACTTTGCTTTGACTTCGGCTTCACGCTCCCATGTAGCTTCTTCCCGAGCATGGTGTTGCCATTGCACAAGAACCAAAGGGATTGTCTTGTTGCGAAGCACCTGATCTCTTCGATCCAAAATCTGAACCGGCTTTTCAATCAAGGTGAGGTCCTCTCGAATCTCCAACGGTTCCAAGTCTATGACATGTGAAGGATCCGCGATGTACTTCCGAAGCATAGACACATGGAAGACGTTGTGAACTGCGGCCATGTGAGGTGGAAGAGCTACACGATAAGCAACTTCACCAACCTGTGTGATAATCTCAAAAGGTCCAACATACCGAGGACTGAGCTTGCCTCGCTTTCCAAATCTCATGATCCCTTTGCTAGGAGATACTTTCACAAAAACTTGATCTCCTACTTGAAATTCCAAGTCCCTACGGCGTGTGTCCGCATAAGCTTTCTGGTGATCTTGAGCGGCTTTCAATCGATCCCGAATGATCTTAACTGTGTTCGCAGTTTGCTCAATCAACTCCGGACCAAGCACTTTCCTTTCTCCTACCTCATCCCAATAGAGAGGAGACCTACAACTTTGCCCATACAAGGCCTCAAATGGTGCCATTTGGATGCTTGCCTGATAGCTGTTATTATAGGCGAATTCAACCAAAGGCAAGTGCTCTTCCCAACTGCCTTTAAAATCCAGCATACAAGCCCGAAGCATGTCTTCTATAACTTGGTTCACCCACTCAGTTTGTCCATCCGTCTGTGGATGAAAAGCAGTGCTGAAATCAAGTCGGGAACCCATAGCTTCCTAAAAACTCTTCCAGAATCTTGATGTGAATCTTGGATCCCAATCTGACACAATACTGACTGGCACCCCATGTAGTCTAACCACTTCCTTGATGTATAGTGCAGCCAACTGACTAGAGTTGAAGGTAGTACGGTAGGGTAAGAAATGGGCGGACTTCGTCAAACGATCCACCACCACCCATATCGCATCTGAGCCCCTTGCCGTCTTTGGCAAGCCAACTATGAAATCCATGGATATGTTCTCCCATTTCCACTCGGGAATAGGAAGAGAATGCAATAGACCGGCGGGTCGCATGTGTTCTGCTTTCACTTGTTGACACACCAAGCACCGTGCTACGTATTCCGCAACATCCCTCTTCATATTCCGCCACCAAAAGTGACTCTTGAGGTTCCGGTACATCTTTGTACCCCCTGGATGCACTGTGTACTTCGAACGATGTGCCTCATCCATGATCTCTCGTCGAAGATCCGCGTTGGCCGGAACACACAACCTTCCTTTGAATGTGATAGCACCCCGACTAGTGAGAGAGAAGTCCTCACTACTCTTAGCAACTTCCTTGTCCCGATAAGCCAACAATTCTGCATCCATGGCTTGATATTCTTGGATCAAATCTATAACGTACAGCCGAACTGTAACATTTGCCAAGATAGGACTGCGGACAGAGTCATTCATACTGATGTCCAGATTTGCCAAATCTTCCAGTAGCTTCCATTCTTGAACCAACATGTGTGCTAACAACCCCAGAGGTCTTTTACTCAAAGTGTCAGCCACGACATTTGCTTTACCCGGGTGGTATTGAATGGTACAATCATAGTCTTTCAAAAATTTCATCCAACGCCGTTGCCTTAGATTCAGCTCCTTTTGGGAAAAGAGATACTTGAGACTCTTGTGATCGGTAAACACATAGAACTCCACCCCATAAAGGTAATGGCACCAAATCTTAAGTGCAAACACGACCGCCGCAAGCTCCAAGTCGTGCATTGGATAATTCTTCTCATGCTCCTTCAACTGCCTTGATGCATAGGCAATGACTTTCTTGTGCTGCATGAGTACACACCCAAGTCCAACGTGTGAGGCATCACTATACACCTCATACCCATAAGGTCCGGATGGCACAGTAAGGACAGGGGCTGTAGTAAGCCTCTTCTTCAGTTCCGTGAAACTAATCTCACACTTGTCACTCCATACAAACTTGGCGTTCTTCCTTGTCAGGTAAGTGAGCGGTGCTGCAAGGCTAGAGAAACCTTCTACGAATCTCCTGTAGTAGCCTGCCAATCCAAGAAAACTGCGTATCTCAGTAACACTCTTGGGCCTCGCCCAACTCATAACTGCTTCGATCTTCTTCGGATCTACCGAGATACCTTCTGCCGAAACAACGTGCCCTAGGAATGCCACCTCTTCCAACCAAAACTCACACTTGCTAAGTTTGGCGTATAGCTTGTGCTCCCTTAGCATTTCCAAAGCAAGGCATAGGTCGCGTGTGTGATCTTCCCGTGTCTGGGAATAGACCAAAATGTCATCTACAAATACAATCACTCACCTATCAAGATATGGCCGGAACACCCGGTTCATCAAATCCATAAAGACTGCCGGTGCGTTCGTGAGTCCAAAAGGCATCACCAAGAACTCGTAGTGTCCATACCGAGTCCTGAAAGCAGTTTTGGGGACATCTTCCGCCTTAATCTTCAACTGGTGATAACCCGATCGAAGATCTATCTTCGAGAAAAATCTCGCTCCCTTCAACTGATCGAACAAGTCATCAATCCTAGGCAAGGGATACCTATTCTTTATAGTGACTTTGTTCAATTGCCTGTAATAGACGCACATCCGCATCGAGCCATCTTTCTTCTTAACAAACAACACCGGGGCACCCCACGGTGAGACACTTGGTCGAATGAAACCAAGACCTTGTAATTCTTCCAACTGGGTCTTTAACTCTTTGAGTTCAATAGGGGCCATTCTATACGGAGCCCTGAAAATAGGAGCTGTGCCTGGTGCAAGCTCGATCACAAACTCAATCTCCCTATCTGGAGGCAATCCTGGCAACTCCTCTGGAAATACATCCAGGAACTCACTCGCAACCGGAATAGTCAAAGAGTCCTTTGCCTCGGGGTTCAGTAAGCTCAATGCCGCAAAGCGAGCAATACCTCTACCTTTCAACCCTCGAAAGTGGAATGGTTTTTCTTCTACCGGCTCTGATACCACTTCTCAAAGCAAGCTACATGCCCGTGATGTGCCGCTAACCAATCCATTCCCAATATAACGTCAAAGTCTTGGAATCCAAGGACGATGAGATCAACCGCCAATTCGTGGCTCCCCACTTGGACCACACTATTTCTATACACTTTATCTGCCAATACTGTTTTGCCGAGAGGAGTCGAAATGGCTAACTCCAGTTCTAGCTGACTTGGCTCTACAGAAAAGCCTTCTGAAAAACTCGGCGAGACAAACGAATGAGTAGACCCGGTATCAATCAACACTCGAGCCAAACATTCATTGACTAGTAGGGTTCCTGAAATTTTAACTAGCGGAGTTAATCCACGCATCAACAGTGTATACATGTAGGTATATATACATATATAACATGCCAAGTACGTACACAATCAATTACTATTTAACAATTCAATTCCCGGATAATTAAATAAGCTACAACTGCGTACCTTGCACTACATCGTCAGATGCAAGTGCATCTCCCTCTGTCAAGGAAAAATCATCCCTGGTTTGCCTGGCGAGACTGAGGCGTAGATCGGGTAGTCTGAGATGACGCCTGATATGATCCTGCTGGGTGTTCTGGGGGCCTACTACCCTGAGACTGGCCTGGTAAATGCCGGCTAGGGCAATCCCTGATCATGTGGCCCTGGCGACCGTAATAATAACATCCACCAGATGCTCTTCGACAATCTCCTGCCGGATGCCTTTTGCCGCATGAAGTGCAGACCTCATATGTGTAGGCCGGAGGGACCGAAGGTGGTGTATACCTCGCTGCCTGAGGTATAACTGGCCGTGGGGCCGGAAGAGCCTGAGGTCTCGGCGCCTGAGGCACATACTGCCGGTTAGCTGGAGGCGCATAAGATGGCCTCATCGGTGGTGCTGGCCATGCATACTGATAAGGGCTGGTACGAGCCCGCCTCTCTAGAGGTGCTGAACCACTGGCTTGGCCTCTTGCCAACTCTCTCTTCTTAGACACTGCTTCAGAATTGGCCTCGACCAATAAGGCCTTGTCTACCACTTCAGGGTAGGTAGCATGCCTGAAAACGGACACCTTCTCCATTATTACATCTTTGAGCCCTTGCTCAAACCTTCTTGCCTTCATTGCCTCGGTGGCAACCATGTGAGTCGCGAAGCGTGATAGCTCCGAGAACTTGGCCTCGTATTGTGCCACTGACATCAAACCTTGTTTGAGGTTGATGAATTCTCTCTCTTTCTTTTCCCGTACTCCAATCAAAAAATACTTCTTATAAAAAGTGTCCTTGAACTCCTCCCAAGTCCAAGGTAGACCCTGCATGGTCAAATCTCTCGTCCTCAGTGCGGACAACCACCAATGGTGGGCTTCGCCTTCTAGCATGAAAGCTGCCCATGCTACTCTCTCCTCCTCTGTAGGTGAGAGGACCGTAAAGATCTTCTCCATCTGGAGAATCCATGCCTCCCCAGCAAGAGGGTCCACACTCCCATGGAATGGTGGAGGCCTCAATCTCCTGAATGCCTCAACTCCAGCGGTGCGATGTACTGGAGCTGCGGGTGGTGGAGTAGGTGCTACCGACGATGGTATAGCTTGCCGAGCCGCCAGTATGGCGAGTGTCTCAGCAATAGAGCCTAAGACCTGAGAGAGGTCCGGCTGCTCCTCCTCATCTCTGGAAGAAGATGAAGCTCTGGTGTGTGGTCCACGACCCCGCGTGCCCCGCCTCATGACTAAAGTCCTGAGAACAATAGCAACACATGAGTCTAACTTGAAACCACAATTTAATTCAATGCCATTTCACAATAATTCAATTTGTATTAGTAGTATAATACTAATATACTTCACATCAAGTCATCAGAGTATTCATCACATTATACTTATACTTTAGTGTTCTAGCGTACTTAGTACTCGTACTTGGTTGAAACAACCATTTTGACTAAGACTAAAGTTTAGTCTTACACTTGGATTCAAGACTCTCTTCCGACTTACTTTCTTCCTAACTTGTTTCCTGACATATGCTCTTGAATCCAAGACTCTCTTCCAACTTACTTTCTTCCTAACTTGTTTCCTGACATATGCTCTTGTCAAGCCGTGGTATAAGATTCTAAGTGACCCTAGAGACCTAAAGCCTAAGCTCTGATACCACTTCTGTCGCGCCCCAAAACCCACCCTAGGAGTGAACTTTGGACGACTAATCATGACTTGCTTGACGACTAACCTGCAAAACCCACAGAGCATATACAAGAGAGGGCAAAACAGTGGAAACATACTCTAACATGGTATAGCGGAAGTCTACCAAACCTCTATGTATATACATAATCAATCCAAGTTTATACAAAAAGAATCTAAAAGAAAGTGCGGACATGCCCACCAAAATACATAAATCTGACTCTCATCTCACCCACAGCTAATCCACTCAGAATCTACAACCGCCTAATGGTAACCCTCTACGGGAGGTTCCTCCAAAGGCTCCTCAACGTACTCCTCTTCCACCCATGGACCAGGAGCACAAACATCAAATAGAGCAGCAGCTCCCTCAGAACCTGCCGACATAAGAAGTACGGCTGAGCATGGAATACTCAGCGGGTACTAAGCACTAACCAACAGTCATAGCATACAGATAGCATATATAAAGCAGGAAACAAGTCAAGCATATAAAGCAGGAATAATTCATATCATGACAATAAAGTAAAGGAGTATATAATCATGCTTGAATTCATAAAAGCCGATAAAACCCTTGAAAACACCGTGCACTTGACTTGACCGAAAATACCATTTCCTTGCTTGAAAACTTGTCATGTTTGTCTTATCTTATCGTATCATGCGTGTCCTGTGTGTCATGCCATGTCATGCTTGCTTGGGAAAGTAAACTACTTGTGAGGGAAGGGAGACCCTTCTTCCTAAATGCCCATGCTTGTCATGCCGTGCCATGTCATGCTTGGAACAGTAAACTACTTGTGAGGGAAGGGAGACCCTTCTTCCTAAATGCTCATGTCATGTCCTTTCACTTGTGAGATGTCCTTGTGAGATGTACTTGCGAGGGAAGGGGAAACCTTCTTATGATATGTATGTACTTGCGAGGGAAGGGAAACCCTTCTTATGATAATGCATGATTGACTTGTCCTTGCCAAGAGCGAGGTAAAACATATCGTAGGATATGTCCCACCTCTAACCATGTTCTTGAAAACCTCGATAAATCATGTAATGCATGCCGTGCTCATGGGAAACGTGTACATGCTTGCATTTAAATTTAAAGATGACATTTGGGTAATTTCACAACACATGTAGCATCAAAGATTCAGCAATGTAATATTCATATCCTTTAGGGAAAGCAAGAAACACACTATCATAGGCCCTAGTAATATTCAGAATTTATTAGGCATGCCTTTACAAATTTTCAGCTCACTTTATTCACCTTGGCATTTCATCAAACAGGGTGTGTTAATTATGGATTTACCTTACAACATGCTTTTCTAGATGGGTTTTACTCAAATCGTACATGTATGTTCATTATTGGAACAATGCCCTTCCCCATTTGTTCATCACACACAACCATTGGCATCCAATCGCCCATTCCATCTCCATTCACCATTCACCATTTACCATTCTCCATTCACCATTCATCCATCTCATAGCACATGTATCAATAAAAGAAAAATCAAAAGAAATAGAGGGAGAAGAGGAACTATAACTAGGAGGGTAGTAAAAAGTACCGACCTTGAAGAAATGAGGAAGAAACCCTTTTCCAAAACGACTGTATAGCTGCTGCCCTAGTTTGAGGAGATGCTCCTCACGAGTTTGTGCCTTGATCTTGAAGAAAAATAGGCTGGAGGTTGATCTAGGGTTTCAAAACCCTTTGATTTCTCTCCAAAATGGAAACCCTAGGTTGGAATCACCTTCCCCCCTTTCTCCTATTCTCTCAAACTCTCTAAGTGTCGAATGAAGCCCTAAAGGCTCGGGTTAAACTCTTAAGGTAAGAGTGAACTGACCAAAAGATCGTAATACCCTTACTGGGATTTCTGCAATGACGCGAGGACCGTGAATAGTGCTGAACACATTGTGCTGTGAATAGTGCCAACTCGTGGTGCTGTGAATAGTGCCAACTCGTGGTGCCGTGAATAGTGCCAACTCGTGGTGCCGTGAATAGTGCCAACTCGTGGTGCCGTGAATAGTGCCAACTCGTGGTGTCGTGAATAGTGCCAACTCGTGGTGCCGTGAATAGTCCGTTGTCTTATGTACAGCGTGCCCATGGTGAGTTGTACAGCGTGCCCGTGGTGAGTTGTACAACGTGCCCGTTGTGAACTGTATAACGGATGCACACAGTATACGTTATCAGAGTATGTTGTCTGTGCTACGTTATCAGAGTACGACGTCAGAGCATGTCCTTAGTGCCTTCCGAGCTACGATTTCCTACAGCTTCAGACTGTTTTGGCCATATCTTTTGACTCGTTCATCCGATTTTGACGATTCAACTTGCGTTGTGTTCGTACTTCGAAGAGGAACAATTCTGACGTTTCGAAATTTCCAAATTCTTTCTCATTTATTAATTATACCTCTTGAAAGGAAAAATGACAACGAAAGTGTCATGTATTAAGCATGAAAAGGTCCGGGGCTCTACACAAAGTCCCAGAGAAAAGAAGGGCAACCGATCCTAACTTTGGTCGAATCTCCCCAGAATCTCGAAATGGACTAACCAGCTAACTCCTTTCAGATTTGTGAGGTTAACCAAGTTGATCCTCTTCAAGCTTTGAAAGGTGATCATCTAGTCCATTTGAGGAAGATGGACTGTGCAATGGTAAAAACTACCTTCAGTTACACTGTTCCAGTCACAAGAAGAGTACTGAAGCCCATACTTTATAATTCTTTCGATCAATATAAAAGAATTAATCCCGCGTACACTAATGAAAGGTATAGGGTGATCAATCCTTATAAGATGAAGTCAAGTTATGGCAAATAGACCCTCACAGTCTTAAAAAAACATGGACTGAATCCTGAAGAAGGAGAACAAGTCAAAGGACTCTTCTTCCGGCTTATGAAGCTGCACTCAAAATGGATCAATATAAGGCCCTAGATACTGGTGAGTATGTTGACACAGATATGGCAGGACTGAGATATGAGCCCCCGGTCTTCGTATTTGGAGGAAACCACCATTGGACTGTAAATATAGTCACAATTAGAGTAAACTACTCATCAGACGAAGAAAATTCCATAGGGTGGTCCTCAAAAGGAGCAGAGCCTTAACAAGAGCCTCTATGGGATAAAGTGGTTCACTAAGAAATGACTGATAATTTTATGAAAGTCCATCTCAACATGTGGCGAGGATAGTCAGTGGCAAGAAATAGCTCTAGCTTCACATAAACTCACTGTTAGCCTATTTTGGGCCTTTTCGAGACAGTCGGTCGATCGGCCTTGAGGGGAGGTCGACCGGCATCCACCAGAACTTGGTGATTTCTCTTGTTTTTCGCATTTTCGCACTTAGAATGTTTCCACTCTTCCTTTAACCCCTTAGAGTGTCTCCACTATTTTACCTTGACTTAATACTCCCTCAACACATGTACTTTGGTTGCAACTCTTTCATTCAACTACCCCACACCAAAGTACATAGAAGATCCTTTTGGCCTAAAATCACTATTCACATACACTATTCACCGGCACTATTCACCGACTATGAACTTGAGTTCTGGGGTTCTAAACACACTTAGGTTATTCTATACCCTATGCTTTTAGATACTTAGAGTATTCTTATACTCTTGTTTTAAGACTCAACATACACACGTAAGCTCTCACTTCACTTTCCTCAAACCAAGGACCCATGGAAGGTTTTAGGCTTTCACATACACTATGCAAGGGCACTATTCACTACCCTCTTCACATGAATAGTGAACCCAAATTCCGGGGCTCTACATCACCTGTCCAGGACCCTATCATCTGCATGATGATCCCAAACAAGCTCCTTCCCTCCATAGTCCTTCTCGACCCATAGTTCTGGAGCACAATCACCCAACCTGGAATCTACCAAAATAACAATTTAGTTGAGCATTAAATACTCAGCGAATACAAAATACTAACTAACAATGTTATAAAACATTAATATGACATATATGATACAGTTCATCAGAACACAAACATAATCAGAGTGCGGAAGGCACATTTTCTAAAACATGCTAACAAGTGCATATTCTCAAAAATCATACTTTAATTCATGCTTGAGTTCGAGCATGAACAAAACATATTTTGAATATCTTATGAGTTCCTTAGTCTTGTGATTTCATTATGCATCTTATGAGTCTTGTGCATTCGTTATGCGTCTCATAAGTCTTGTGAGTTACTTGTGAGCATCCTATGAGATTCTTACTTTTTACTTACTTTGAGACAGATGCTATTACCCGTACCTGGTCTTAGTATACTAGCATTCTCTCTTGCTTTCTTAGAAATAGATGATAGTGCTTGTACCTGGTCTTAGTACACTAAACATCCTTTCATATTTCTTAGAACAGATACTAGTGCTCGTACCTGATCTTAGTATATTAATATCCTTTCATATTCTTTATTCTTGCTTCGAGAGTATCCGTACCTGGTCCTAGTATACCAGTATCCTCTCTTACTTGTTTGGAAACAGATGTTAATGCATGTACTTGGTCTTAGTACATTAACATCCTTTCTTACTTATCTTAGAAACATATACTAGTGCCCATACATGGTCTCAGTACATTAGCATACTTTAATATTCTTCATTTTACTTAGAGACAGATGCTAGTACTCGTACCTGGTCTTAGTATACCAGCATCCTCTCTTACTTGGCAATAGATATTAGTGCTTGTACCTGGTCTTAGTACACTAATATCCTTCTATATACTTATGAGCTTATGAGCATTTTCTTCTTGTCTTATAAGCTCAATTTGTTCCTTATTAGTTTTCTTTTCTTTCCTTAAGAACATTCTTATGAGTTTTTTCTTATGAGTTTTGCTTTCTTCTGTTAGCCTCAAGGTTACAACCTTGGGTACCCTTACTAATTTTGATAATAACACAATAATGAAATGAAATTTATGGTACTAATAAGTTTGTTCAAGTGCTTAATTATTTCAGATTTTAAGAAAGCTAGCACTCCCATCATGGAAAAAGGATGGAAATTATCCAAGAGGAAGTTCAACTCAAGTATAAAAATGAAGATTCCAAGACAAGACCATAGTCCAAGTCGGGTCCCTTGAATAAAAAGGCAAATCATCAAGACCCAAGATCAACTTTACAGAAGCTTTTAAAATGTATTTTCATTTTATTTTGAGAGTGTCTAGGACTTATGTAAGAAGTCCTCAAAATATGGTAAGTTGAATGCTCAAAGTTAATAGATTGACCATAGGAGCCTAGGACACTTTTTGATTATCATTCTAAGGCCCTAAGGATTCATAAAGTCATGTTAAAACATAGCTAATTGACCTAGGATTTCATTCCCATCTCTTTGGTCTGATCCAAGACAGAATTCAGAATATTTGTTCTGAATTCGTCGACAAATTCTGAGAGTAATCTGAATTCGGCGACGAATTGATGATAGTAAATGACAATTTGGTTATTCTCTTAAGATTCGGCGACGAATTCTCAAGACTCTCTGAATTCGGCAACCAATTGCAAACAATAAATTAATTATTTACTTTCTGTCTTAGAATTCGGCGACGAATTCAAGTGGGAACTCCATTTCGTCGACGAATTCAAGCCTGAAACAGAAAAATCTCTGTAACAACTAAATTCAAACGGCTTGAAACGCATTTAATGCATCATCAACAGTTATATTAGATCAAGTGCTATAAAAGGAGTTCATTTATGAACTATATACAACTTTAGATTAGTGCAATAACTTCTATTAACTACTCATTCATTGTCTTTGATTTTCTCACTCACTCACATACGTAGAAAATCCTCAAAATCATTCTTGAGCTATTCAACTCCATTTACTTTTGAGAGATTTCATTTAGAGCTTGTGCTTCACTCTCATTCAGCTCAATTAAGGATCTTTCAATTCGAATTTTCAAATCCAAGCACTTTTATCAAAAGTTCAGACAAGGATCTCAAGATTCTTGCACCGTGAAGCTGTTGCTTCAGCAAGAGAGGGAGGTGCTCTTGCAAAGGTTCCAACTCGGCCTAAAGGAGAGTTTATAAAGGTTCCATCTCGACCTGAAGAGAGATTGTAAAAGGTTTAGGCTCCACCAATGAAGGAGCCTATACAATTAAGGAATCATGGTGACTCCTCTAGCTGGACAAGCTTGAGGCGGGGAGTAGACTGGATTGCTGAACCTCGTGAACAAATTCTATGTTTGCTTCTTCTAACTCTTCCCTTTTACTTTCAGTATTATTTCTGATTAATCTTAGTTGCAAAATTAATTTTAATTCCGCATTTTAGACTTAGACTCTAAATTTCTAAAATCTGCCATAGACCCTATTCACCCCCCCTTTTGGGTCATTACCTGGCCAACATCTTCTTGTCTTATGAACTTTCTTTTCCTTTTCTTATGAGCCTTTCTTGTGAGCTTTTACTTATGAACTTTGTTATACTTCTTTAAATACCCGTACTTATGATATACCTCAGTCATATATGTCATACATGTGCATAGAGTGCTTTGAGCATTATAAGGTACCGGTGAGCAATTGTGATAGACATAGAGAACACTTAAACATCAATACATATTCATGAAATTTTGTTCATAGTAATGACATACAAATACATGGTTTAAATCCCCAATTTCACCCCAAAATTCATGCTTTAAATCCGACCATACAAGACATACACATGCATAGAGTCCTTGTGTGTCTGATAGTAACTTAAAAACCTTTAAACATAACATATGAGACTTATAAGCAACATGGTAGTCATAAAAGCTCTTAAACATGAAATCATAATCATGAAATATCATTCATAGAGGTATCATAGCAAGAACATGGCTTCTTAGCCTAAATTCATCAAGAACGTACTTTAAAATCATGGTTTTCATAAGGAATTCATATAAAGTTAGAGAGTAGAATGTATCTACTCCCTTTCCATAAAAACCCATCCCTTTGTCTTTTCTTAACATGTAGAAATCCTAAGAAAACCATTTAAGAGAGTGTGTTCACACTCCCTTTATAAACACTCATCCCTTTTTATCCTCTTTAAGCAAAACCATACATTAACACATACATTGCATGAATGAATTACAACTCACTAGTTAGTAGAGTGTATCAACTTAAAATTTAGGGAAAAGCTTGAGAAGACTTGGGAACATGAAATCCAAGCTTCAATGGTAAAATCCATACTTGAGGAAGAAGATTCAAGCTTGAGGAAGCTTTGGTGTTGGGTCGACTGGATTTGGTGTTGGGTCGGCTGGTTGTTGTCCTGTTTTGTCCCCTTCAGTGTTTCAACCATAACTTTTCATTCGCTTATTGGATTTAGATGATTCAACTTACGTTGGACTCATCATTCAAAGGGGAATAAATTTATGTCTACTATACAAACCCCAATACTTCTTTATTCATGGTCCAAAGTGGTCCCAAAGTTGATTGTTCCAGGAATTTCAGCAGACTAGTCTTCGGAAAACCGTCTTTTGACTTAACTTTGACTCATAATCTTGAAAAACATTAAACATAAACCTCGAAGAGGATTTTGATACCTTTCTAAAGGCTTAAGAATCACTTGATTCTGATGAGCGATATCAAAACTAGAGCTCTTTAAAGTTGAGGGTATGGTAAAACATCCGTCTTTCTCTTCTTTGTGTTTTGTGATCCCCAAACACCCACTGTGGGCAGTGAAATCTCACCTCCCACAAGGCGGGTGTATGGTGCACCTGCCTACATAGGATCACAACCCATTGAATGGGCGGTTAGGTTTCGCGCATGCCAAAGGCACGCTCACTAGCTAGTCAAGGGCTAGCTTACCGCTAGCCTGCCTAGCATTAAATGCTAAGCAGCAGGGCAATGATGCCCCGTGGACACCCTTTGTGTCAATCGTTAGGGGACTGACACGTGTATAGGATTTGCCCTCACGGATAGACCCTTGTTCAAATTGGCGGACAGACTTTATGAGTCCATCTACGAGCCAATCAATGACTAGCCCAGTCTATGACCATAAAAGGTCATGGACATAACCCAAACCAAGGGTTGGACCCATGGTCCCACCCTGTATTAGTTTGCGGACTGACTAAGGTCAGACCCTGGTCCACAGTCCAAATATACTTGGACCTGACCTAGACTGCAGGTGAGACCATGGGTTTCTCCTCTTTAATTGCGGAATGACCAAGGTCAGTCATTTCCCATATGGGAGTATTCTGCTACAAAGTCATGCCATTCGGCCCCAAATATGCCGGAGCAACCTATCAAAGGGTCATGACTATCATATTTAGGAATGTTCTCCATGATAAAGTTGAGTGCTACGTTGACGACGTAGTTGTCGAAACAAGGCAATGAAGCAATCATCTAGATGATCTTTGGGAAATCTTCGACAAATTATGACAGCACCTACTCAAAATGAACCCTCTCAAATGCACGTTCGGAGTTGCATCTAGAAAATTCCTAGCCTTTGTGGTATGCCACAGAGGAATCAAGATTAACCCTACTAAGAGAAAGACCATTCGTGATATGCTCCCTCCAAGAAATCTTCGCGAGTTGAAAGAACTTCAGGATTGACTCACTTAGATCTGGAGATTCATCTCAAATTTGGCCGGAAGGTGCCAACCGTTTTCCCGGCTGATGAAGAAGGGAATATCATTCTAGTGGTATCAGGTGTCACACCCCAAAACTCCACCTAAGAGGATTTGAGATCTTGGCACGTGACTCACTTAATAATCATCCTGTTAGAAGCAACTAAGGCACAAAAATATGGACCTAAAAATTTTTCTTGAAATAAAACATCAACTAAACTCTAATCCCATAATCTAACTGAAAAGTAATAAATCCTGGTCACCCATCTGGACCATAAACATAAAAGACTAATAACAAGTGTCTCTGTCAATAATTAAAATCATCCGGAATTTAAATAACCATAACACAATTTCAATAATAGGGCCATCGATCAAGGTCCCTTTCTTCCTCGAGATAATCACCTTCAGGTTCCTCGATGTATTCTTTTTCTTCCCAAGGGCCGGGTGCACAAATATCAAAACCTGAACCTGAACCTGAACCTGGACCTACCGACAACAAAAGTTATCGGTTGACTAAACGAGTTACTCCGCGTATATAACAGAGCATAATAAACAATATAAAGAATAACATTTACATGCATTTCATCACTTCACACATTTACTTACATATAAAATCAGAGTGCGGAAGCTAAACATTTACATTATGCTAATTTTCTTTATTTCTTTCTTTTTCCTTCTTTCTGTTCTTTCTTTCTTACTTTTCTTTCTTTCCTTACTTTTCTTTCTTTTGTTACTTTTCGTATTTCATATATTATCATCACACCAATACCGATTCACATGCATTTGTAATAACTTAAAATACCGCTTTACCGTATAAAGAAAGGGGTTACTATACTTTACCTTACCGAGATACCACCCTTCGTACATTATCTGGTACGGACGGCTTAGAACATTTCCCGGTACGACGGCTTACTTACTTTGGCATATATCTCGCCCTTTCTGATAGTATCCAGTAGTGCACAACACAACATACATTATCGTTTTCATGTGTCATTTTCTTTTCTTACTTTCATAGTTTTCTTACTTTATTTTTGGTGTTACTTAACATCTCATTAATGTCTTTAATTCTTTTTCTTACTTTTACCGATTTTTGATTCCTGAGTGCGCAATGATAGACCTCTTGTTTAAATTGCACCTAAGACTAACCGTCGAGGGCCATAGAACCTCTCATCATAGCATCCCATACCACTATGCTAACCAGGCCTAGGCAAGCTCGACTTCCATCAAAGGTTTGTTTACCCAATAGTATATCATGTATTAAAGATATAACAGAAACACACAATTTATCGTATTTCTAATAAGACTACAATCAAACATCTCCAATGTCATTAAAAGATTCATAATTAATGAGCTAACTTACATATCGAAATCTCCTATTCGTTTTAATTAAGTTTAACGTCTTAATTATAATGTCTTTAATTAATAATAATTCTCCTAGTCTTAAACATAAAATCAAGCTCATATATTGTTAAAATATCACCAATTAAATCATTCATTTCATCTCACCCATAATCTCATTCTCCTTATAACTCCACCTACTTCAAATAACTTTCCCAGTCCCCTTGTTGAATCATAATTAATTTAAACATGGTCATTCGTATTTAATGATTCGAGAATAAATCAAAGGTATCATGATTAGGTATTTCACATCCTATTTTTAACCATCAAAATAATGAAACCAAAATCATAAATCTGTTCTCCACATCCTATTTTTAACCATCAAAATAATGATACAATATTATACATGTAACGACCCCAAAATCCCACAAGGCTAAAATAAGACTTTGGAATCGCCACATTACTTAAACCTGCTTAAAAATCCATACATACAAGGCATACTACACGAGTCTCCAAAAATGAGGATAATAAAATTTCGATCATGAAAAGTCAAACCATCCTGTACAATAATAGTCCACACACCATAGCTCCTCATAACGAAATAGTCTAAAACTATCTATAGGATAAAACAACTAAGGCAACATCAATTAGAAGTCAAAAGTCTAATACAAACATCTCTTCCAAAAAGAAATGCTAAAACTACTCAATAGGGATAACTGTCAAAATCCCTAGCCTCTTCCTCAGGAAGCTCACCTTCCTCCCCCTCTTCGACGTAAACCTCCTCGGTCCACGGTTCTCCTCCTAAACTTGAAGACAATAACAGGTCGACTGAGCATGGAATACTCAGTGGATAAACAAACTAACAACAACATAAAATAACATGAGCAATAATAATATCTTAACTTAGTTTATCGATGCTTAATCATAATACTTTCACGTAAAATAGATATAATCAGAGTGCAGAGCATATAACATTTCATAACATCATCTTGACTCGTGTACTCGTGAAATTCCTATCCATGAACTTAACTTAACATATGCTTAGACTCATACATGCATGATTCATAGTGTGCTTGTCCCGACAACGCATAATCATAGTGTTTTGTCCCGGCAACGCATAATTCATAGTGTTCGACAACGCATAGAGTGGATGTTCGTAATGGGGGATCATTCTTTCATAGCATAACATAAATGCGACAACGCATTGAGTGGATATTCGTAGTGGGGGATCATTCTTTCATGGCATAATTCGTAACATGTTCATATCCAATGCATGCATGCTTGTGCGATAAGTGGACTCATGAGACTTGAATACTTACCATGCGAGTGCACGTGTGCTTGAGTGTCGTGATTGGAATTCAAATAAGTCATCCCTTAGATTTCAATCTTCCGTTAGGAAACTCCGCTAGGTTATATCTCCCTAGTTAGAGAATTCCCAACGTGGAGGATTTTCCTCTAAGGTTTGGCCTACCCGAATACTGATCACCATACAAGTAAATAGAGCATAATTTATCATAACAACACAATATTCATTTAACTTAATTTCTTCATAATCAAAAGCACCATACTAATATTTAGCATTCTTAGACATTTCAACAAACATGTAGAGTGCGTTAATTATGGATACTTTGCCCTTTCCCATTCTTAACATTCCATCACACAATAATCCATCCACACAACCCAAACATACTCCATATCCATACATTCATCTCAATCCTCCATAGTATTTCCCTTCCTCCGTTCAATTCATCCATAGTACAAATCCATTTTCATCTCTAGTAAGCTTAATCTATACATAATTAGGGAAAACAAATCAAATTATCATTTCTATCATTCATATTAAACTAATATTCATCAAACTTCATTAATTGAGTTAAGTTAGGGAGTTTATCGACCTTAGGAATCCTTCCCTTGGATTCAAAATGCTCCCGAGGTGATTTGGAGAAGCTTTGAGGACGATCTCCAAGCTTTCCTCTTAATCTTCTAGCAATCTCCCTCTTCTCCAAGCAACCCCTCTCTCAAAACCCTAGGTTTTCTCTCCCTTTTTACCAAATTAGGTTAGAAATAGGTAGAGTATTTTAATATCTCGAGTAGGACCCCCTATTTATAGCCCTAAGGGTTGAGAACAAAAAGACCTAAAAGTCCTTACTAAAATTCTGTCAAAAACACGAAAGACCGATCGATCGGTGGTTATAACCAAGGAATCGGTCGCCTACCGATCGATCAGTGTTTATGACCGTGCGATCAGTCAAAAACACACTCTCTGAAAATTTCCCCATACAAAATTTTGGACCAGTTGATAGCTACCGATCGATCGGTTTTGGACCGATCGATCGCTACTTCTGACCGAGCGATCGGTGTTCAATAGATTTTTGACCTACTGTACTATTTTGGCCATAACTTTTGACTCGTTCGTCGAATTTCGACGATTCAACTTGCGTTGGATTCATCTTTCGAAAATGAACATTTCTAGTATTAGAATTTCCAAATTGTCCTTTATTTATGGACCAAAAACTCCCCAAAGTTGACTGATCTGCAATTCCATCAGACAAAACCTCGGAAAACCCATTTTTGACTCAGCTTAGATTAAAATTAAGGAAAAACGTTAAACATGAACCTTCGAAGAGGGTTCCAATACCTTTCTAATGGTTCAAGAATCACTCAGTTCCAATAAACGGTACCAAAACTAGAGCTTCCTAAAGTTTAGAGTGTGATATGACATTCCTGAACTAGAAGTTTGATTAAACCTTAATCACACTACACCCATTAGATATACAATACAATAAACACTAAAACATCACAAGGACTATAATACCCCTAACGCAATGCAATAAAAACATGAAAAAAGATTCGAGACTCTACAATACATGGGTTCTTCACATCTTATTTTAACTATCAAGAAACAATACATCGTAGATAGGTTCTTCACATCCTATTTTAACCATCAATAATAATACATAAAAATTAGGTTCTTCACATCCTATTTTAATCGTAAAAATAATAACAGAGATCATAAACATGTTCTTCACATCTTATTTTAATCGCAAAAATAATAACTGAGATCATAAACATGTTCTTCACATCCTATTTTAATAGATCCACCAACATTAATATAGAGGCAACTATAGTTCTTCACATCCCACATATTCTTACATCCTTGCCTAGATTCATCTCTTCTTATTCATTATTTAACTTAAATACTCAAAATGAATATTAGATCTGTTATTTACCTCACTTGATCGTCTCTCTACGATCTTTCACTTGCGAAACAAGGTTCTACCTTGATCTCCACGTCTCTTTTCCCCTTCTCCGACCAAATCTTTGAACTCTTACAGTTTCTCTCTTTTTGATTTCTCAAAAAATCTCTCTTTTAGGTTTAGAAGGCTTAAGAAAACCCTCTTCACGAGTATAAAGGGGGTATTTATACATTGGGAGCCCTAGGGACTCAAAAATCACAAAAACGCACAAGCCCTCAGCCAAACGGCGTTTTGGGCAATCGATCGCCCGTCGGCGGCGATCGATCGCCAGAGCCGAAAATTTATTTATTTTTGAAACTTTTTTGCTACTTTTTGTTCCTCTTTTATTTAGTGCAATTTATCTCCATAAATTCACTAAATTTAGTGAATTAAATGAGTTTTATGATTCGATATTTTTAATGTATTGATTTCTCGTAGGATTTACACATTATTTTAGGTACATTTATTTAATAATTTCACTCATAGAATTACAAATGCCATGAATTAAATGCGGGTTATTACATCAGGCTTGTCAAGATGCCCTTGATAGCATCAAAACCTATCTCACCAACCCAACAGTCCTCATGGGTCCTATTAGAGGAAAGCCACTTATCCTCTATATAGTAGCGCTCAAAGGGTCTCCCGGAGCTCTCCTTGCTCAACATAACGATAAAGGAAAGGAAAATGCCATATACTATCTAAGTAGGACTTTGGTTGGAGCTGAATGTAGATATATACAGATAGAAAAAGTCTGTCTGGCCCTCATCTTTACTCTGAAAAAATTAAGGTATTATATACTCGAGCATTTGGTCAAACTGATATCCAGAGCTGATCCTCTCAAATACATAATGTCACGCCCCACTCTCTCTGGCAAAATGACAAAATGGGCGGTACTCCTATCCGAATTCGAAATCGAATTCATGCCCCAAGAGGCAATGAAAGGGCAAGTCCTTGTTGACTTCCTCACAGCACATCCAGTTCCTGCGGACTTGCCTTTAGTCACTGACCTCCCTGACGAAGAAGTTATGCAAGTACGGGTCAAAATAGGCTAGAAGAAGTACTTTGATGGAGATTCAAGATGCTCTGATGGAATCAAAAGCATCAACTCGAATGAGAACAAATCAGGTGTTGGTATTGTCTTTGTCACACCAAACAATGCAATCCTACCCCATTCCTTCGCACTAATAGAAGGATGTTCAAATAATGAAGCCGAATATGAAGCCCTGATAGTAGGTCTTGAATTGGCTCTTGAGATCCCGGTGGATGAATTAACCATCTATGGGGATTCGGAACTCGTCATCAAACAAGTACAAGGTAAATATGCAGTGCGAAGAGTTAGCCTCCTTCCTTATCAGAAAAGAGTGGACCAGCTACTTGCTCATATTCCAAGAAGCAACCTCTTTCATGTTCGTAAAGGACTCAACAATCAAGTAGATGCTTTGGCCGGTCTTGCAGTATCTCTAACTCTACCAACAGACAGGGTGCTGACTATCACAGTGAGGGAAAGAAGAACTCTCAAACTCCTTCTAGAGATAGATCTAATGGAAATAATTTGTGTTATGACAATCAAAGAAAAAGATGAAGACTGGCGACAACCCTTCATCGATTATCTCCAACATGGTCGATTGCCTGGATACCGTGCCAAACGTGCTGAAGTCCGTCGATGGGTCACAAAATTTATGATGTTGGAAGAAACTCTATACAAAAGGTCCCTATTTGGTATCTTAATGAGATGTCTCTCAGGAAATGAAATAGATCAAGCCATGGAAGAAACTCATGCCGGGATCTGCGGTGCCCACTAAGCTGGGCCCAAGTTACAAATGCAGCTGAAAGGATTAGGCTACTACCAGCCTACGATGATCACTGATTGTCTTAACTATGCAAGAAAATGTAAAGTTCATCAGCTCCATATTGATTTCATACAATGGGCTCCCGAGCCTCTTCACATGACAACATGTTCATGGTCGTTCGTGGCATGGGAAATAAATGTCATAGGACCATTCACCGCACCATCATCTGCTGGGCATCAGTACATCCTAACTGTGATGGACTACTTCTCAAAATGGACTGAAGTCATCGCTTTCAAAGAAGTCAAACACCACTTAGTGGTAGACTTCATCCGTACCAACATTATATATCAGTTTGGGATTCCAGAAAGCATTATCACGGATAATGGGCAACCTTTTCAAAGCGCCCCTATACATAAGTTATATGCCAAATTTGGTATCCGAGAAAACCATTCCACCCAGTACTATACAGTTGCGAATGCTCTTGCCGAAGCCTTCAACAAAACTTTGTACAAAATCCTCAAGAAAGTTATGGATAAAAGTAAACGGGACTGGCACGAAAGCCTACCCGAAGCCCTATGAGCATACAGAACTACTCATCGGACTCCGACACAAGCCACGCCGTATTCTCTGGTCTTCGGCAGTGAAGTAGTTCTTCCCCTTGAAATTCAAATTCTCTTCCTATAGGTGGTAATTCAGCAATCTATCACAAAAGAAGACTCCGCTAAAGTTCGTCTTACAGAGCTTGAAACTCTTGATGAACGTCGTCTCCAAGCCCAACAGAGTTTAGAGATGTATAGACAAAGGCTAACTAAGGCCTTCAACAAAAGAATAAGGCTAAGGTCTTACAAAACAGGAGATTTGGTTAATGGTTAGGACTCCTATCATCGTCACTCGTTGAATCAAGGGGGAGCTCGAACCAAATAGGAAGGGCCTTACGTCATCGAGAAGGTATATTCTAATGGAGCGTACCTGTTGACTTCAATGGATAGAGAGCAAATTATCCCTCCAATCAATGCAAGATTCTTCGAGCGATACTACTCCTAAGAATCGAAACACTCACTAGACCAAAACCTTAAAAGACGGTCTAGGCAAAATTTAGAGCAAAAAATGACTCGCTAAGTTGAAAACCCTAAGGGGCAGCTTAGGTAAAATTAGAGTCATGCTAGCTAAGTCGAAAACCTTAAGGGGTGGCTTAGGCAAAAATTAGAGCGACAATGACTCACTAAGTTGAAAACCCTAAGGGGTGACTTAGACAAAAAAAATTGAGTCAAAATAAAATGCCCACTAGACCAAAACTTCAAGAAGAAGGTCTAGGCAAAAATTAGGGCAACAAATAGCTCGCTAGACTAATACTCCTAGAGTAAGTTTAGGCAAAAAATTAGAGTGATTTGATAGGCTCCTAAATACGAGCTAAAAAGGTTCACAATGCTTCAAAAGTCTCCAGAATAAAATACCAAAGTCCAAACCCTCTTAGGTATGAACGGAAACTGCCAATTCACTCTCAAATTGCGAATCAAAGCTTCTCAAATATAAGGCCAAAGTCCAAACCCTCCTAAGCATTAATGGAAACTGCCTATTCGCCATCAAAATGTGAATCAAAGCTTCAAAAGCCCCCCAAATACAAGGCGGCAGTCTAAACCTTTCTGGGTATGAACAAAAACTACATATTCGCTCTCAAAATGCAAATCCAAATGCCTCTTCTGAACTACGTTTGACTTGACCCTATCATGGGTACATAGGCAGCCTGAGAAAATTAACTTGGGTTTAGTCAGTTCTTCTAAAAGAACACCATCCCACTTGGATACAAAATCATTGTTATTGCCCCTCAATATGGGTAAAACAAAGAAAACTGCTACCCGATACACGAAGAAGAAACCAAAATTCTAAGGAAGGACTTCTCACCATCAAAAGCATATCTGTTGATTACAATGGAGTATCTCCCCCGACCAATGTAAGATTCTTAAAACCCACTAGACCAAAATCTCAAAAGATGGTCTAGACAAAAATTAGGGCACCAAAATACACGCTAAGTTGATAATCCGAAAGGACGGCTTAGGCAAAAATTTGGGTAATATGGCTCGCTAAGTTAAAAATCTGAAAGGACAGCTTAGACAAAAAATGAGTCAAAACAAAAGCCCGCTAGACCAAATGTAACGACCCAAAACCCACCCTAGGAGTTAGAATGAACTTTGGACGACTAATCATGGCTTACATGACTTGCTTGACAAACCAACCTGCAAAAACCCACAGAGCATATACAATAGAGGATGACAGCGGAAACATAACTATAAAACACAACGGAAGTCTAACAACCTCTAAGTATATACACATGGTCCAAGTTTAATACAAAGAAATCAAAACAAAGAAAGTGCGGACATGCCCGCCAAAATACATAGATATAATCACTCATGCTCACCCACAACTAATCCACTCAGAATCTAACACCACCTACTGATAACCCTCTACGGGAGGTTCCTCCAAAGGCTCCTCGACGTACTCCTCCTCCACCCATGGACCAGGAGCACAAACATCAAATGGAGCAGCAGCTCCCTCAGAACCTGCCGACATAAGAAGTACGGCTGAGCATGGAATACTCAGCGGGTACTAAATACTAACCAACAGTCATAGTATACAGATAGCATACATAAAGTAGGAAACAAATTGCATATATAGAACAGGAACAATTTATATCATACAAGGAAGTAAAGCAATTTATATTCATGCTTGCATTCAGAAAAACTGATAAAACCCTTGAAAACATCGTGCACTTGACTTGACTTGAAATACCCTTAGCGTGATTGGGAACTTGTTAACCGTGTCATGTTTGTCATGCTTGCATCATGCGTGCCATGTCATGTCATGTGTGTCATGCGAGTATCATGCTTGCTTGTTCATAATTTAAACATGTTCACATGCCTAGTTGCCGTTCATAGCCCGTCGCAACTAGTAACCTGTACACTGAATGATATGCCTAGTTTCCGTTCATAGTCCGTCGCAACTAGTACCCTATATGCAGATGGGTATGCCTGGTTGCCGTTCATAGCCCGTCGCAACTAGCATCCATGCGTGTCATGCCATGCAGAGTTATGTGTGTCATGTGATGCTATGCTATGCGTGTCATGCGATGCTATGCATGTCATGCGAGGGGATGGGAGACCTTTCCCTATGCAATGCATGATTGTCTTGCCCTCGCCAAAAGCGAAGTGAAACATATCTTAGGATATGCCCCACCTCTACGTCCCATACTAAAAACATCGGTAAATCACGTCATTTCATGCGTGCTCGTGAGATCATGTGCATACTTGCATTTGGAATTAAATATGGCAATTTGGGGTAATTCACCAAGCATAGCATATAACAATTTAAGTGAGTAATAATCTACACATTTTAAGAAATGTAAGAAACACACTATCATGAACCCTAACAAATTTCAAGAGCAATTAAGCATGGGTTCCCTTAATTTATCATTTATTTTGTTCACCTTGGCATTTCATCAAACATGGGGTGTGTTCATTATTCACTTAAACCTAGATCATGCTTTTCTAGGTGGGTTATCCTCACATCACACTTGTATGTTCATTATTAGTACAATGCCCTTTCCCATTCGTTCATCACATCATCCACACGGCATCCATTCGCCAACATCCATCTTCATTCACCATTCATACCACCAATCTCATAACACATATATAAGTGAAGGAAAACAAGGAGAAACAAAGGAAAAAGGGAAGCTATAACTAGGAGGGTAGTAAGAAGTACCGACCTGGATCAAGTGAGGAAGAAATCCCCTTCCAAAAATGACCGTGAGTTGCTGCCCTAGCTTGAGGAGATGCTCCTCACGAGTTTGTGCCTTGATCTTGAAGAAAAATGGGCTTGAGTTGAGTGTGGGTTCACAAACCCCTTGATTTCTCTCCAAAATGGAAACCCTAGGTTTAGGAATCGCCGTCTCCTCTCTTCTTATCTCCCAATCTCTCTAAGTGTCGAAATGAAGCCCTAAAGGCTCGGGTTAAACTCTTAAGGTAAGAGTAAACCGACCAAAAGACCATAATACCCTTATTGAAATTTCTGCAAAAACGCGAGTACCGAGCGATCGGTGTTAATGACCGATCGATCGGTTAAAATTTCACTCTCTGGAAAATTTCCCCATACAAAAATCTTGACCAGTCGATAGCCTCCGAGCGATCGGTTTTGGACCGATCGATCGCTCCATGGACCGAGCGATCGGTTGCCTGCAAGTCCAGACTGTTTTGGCCATATCTTTTGACTCGCTCGTCGGATTTTGACGATTCAACTTGCGTTGGGTTCGTACTTCGAAAAGGAACATTTCTGACGTTTTGAAATTTCCAATTTCTTCCTTATTTATTAATTATACCTCTTTAAAGGCAAAATGGCAACGAAAGTGTCATGCATTAAATGTGAAAAGGTCCGGGGCTCTACACCAAAACTTCAAGAAGAAGGTATAGGCAAAAATTAGGGCAACAAAAGCTCGCTAAACTAACACTCCAAGAGTCAGTTTAGGTAAAAATTAGAGCAATTTGACAGGCTCCTGAATACGAGTTAAAAGGATTCGTCATTTCTCAAAGACTTGCCCCTAAAGTACAAGTCTAAACCGTCTTAGGTACGAATGGAAACTACCTACTTAGTCTCAAATTACAAGTTCAAACCTTCCTAGATACGAATGGAAACTTTCTACTCGTAAATTATGAGTCTAAAATTGCCCCATATGAAACTACGTTTGGCTTGGTCCTATCATGGGTACACAGGCAGCTTAAAAATGGGTTCAGCCTGTTCCTTTGAAAGAACACCAATTCCTCAAGATACAAAGAGGAAGTTGACACTACAAAACTAAAGGGTTATAGTGGCGAACAAATACCGGCGTTTTCCTCTAAACGCCGGTATTAGTCCATTATAACGACGTTTATTCTACTACACCGCTAACGACATGGCGGGAAGCATGTATAGCGGCGTTATATTAAAATAATGCTGGTATTAGTCCATTATTAACCGTGATGTTTAAAGTAACACCGTTACAGACATGCGCGGAATCCGCGAAAATATCTCCCGCCAACTCAATGGTGATGATATTTTATGTTCTATAATGGCGTAATTAAATAACACTGGTAAAGACCATGTATTTGGGGATTTAGGTCCCCGATCTTATTCTCTTTCCCACATTTTTCCTCTTTCCCTCCCTGCTCCTGATCGTGCTCCCTGCTCCGACCACCTCCACGATAGCTCCACAACTCCACCCAGCCCCGACCATCTCCGGTAATCTCTCTCTCTCTTTCTCTCCGTCTGGACCTTGATCTCTACTCTAACTCTATCTCTCTATCTCCGGTTATCAGGCTCCAGTCACCTGTTCCCACACTGCTCCGGCCACCTACTTCGTGTAGCCTCATTTCTTCTTCGGCGAGGTCTGCCCTTCTTCGATCTTTTTTCTTTTCTTTTCTTCTTGTGATGATTATTGGGCATGAAATATGAATTGCTACGCATTTGATTCAAATGCAGAATCCACACTTCTCGTTTGCGAAAAGGACTCATTGTCTTAACCCCAAAGTCCCAACTCTACTAAAAAGCTCGTAACGGCCTCAATTCCTAAAAGCCAAGGTAAGTGGGTTTTCTCTCCTTCTCTTTTTGATGAAATGTGTTTTTTTTAAGCTTCTACATTCATTATTTCTTTCATTTTGTTTTTTTTTTCTTTCAAAATTATTTTTCAATATGAATTTTTTTCTAGTAATTTTGTGTTTTATGGTCTTGTTCTTGTTCTATGGGTAGGATCAATAGCTACTTTTTCTGTTTCTCTCCCTGTCTTTTAAAGCCATTTTTTAAAAATGTTCCTTATCTATTTGATCTGTCATCTTGAAGGATATGTCATTTTTTCATTTTCATTTTTTACATTTTCCAGAAATGTGCAGCTAACCCTCTTCATGGAATATTATTATATTCTAATTTCTATTTAATTTTTTGCTGGTCTATTATCCATTATCGCTCTACTTTTCCCTCCTCTTGACAAAATGATGGAAATAATTGTTCTATCATGAATTTATCACTTTTTTAATTTATTTGGACAATGCACTACTTGAAATATCATTTAGGCTCCATTCTTTCGGTGGAACTTCTAAAATTTAGAACTTTCATTGTTTCATGCCTAATTTACTTGATGTCTAGAACTATATTATTCCATAGAGTGATGTTCTACAAATATGGAACTTTCAAATTCCACCAAAAATTTATGATTTTTTAAGTTCCATAGATGTGAAACTTCTAATTTAGTTGAACACGATAAATCTGAGATACCATTGAGTAAAAAGGTTAGAAACCCTCTCCCCTCTCTTCCCAGACTCTTGGCCCTTGTTCCAAAACATTAATGATCCGGACTTTTAAAAGTTTCACCAAAAGAACGGAGCCTTTGGGATTGTGGGTATTGATTTAGATGGATAAAAAAACCTTTCATAATAATTCATGATTAATGAGTGATTGGCTCATGTTTGTAAAAATGTCAATGGGTAGAGTTATTATTCTTTTCTTCTTAATATCTAAATGCCTATAAGTAACTTTTTTTATATTTTAAATTCCCCATTTCTCGGGTTTTGTTGTTTTTTTTCTTCTTCATATCTAAATGCCTATAAGTAACTTTTTTTATATTTTAAATTCCCCGTTTCTCGGATTTTGCTACATTACCCCTCCATAAGATTGACCTTTTCTTTTTAAGGCTTAAAATTTGGAGTATCGATTCCTGCCCTTTGCCCCAACCTCGGCCCTTGAAGGGCTTGGGCAAGGTTAGGGCCCTACTCTTATAGGTAAGGGCAAGGATAGGGCTGACTCTGCCCTACCCCGACCTGGCTCCCCTACTTATAGGTATGGGCTAGGGCTGACTCCGCCCTACCTTGACCTAGCTCCCCTACTTATAGTTAAGGGCTAGGGCAGGATTAGGGCCCTACTCTCATAGTCCAACTCGTGCTTGTTTTCCCATGCTACCAAGGTCCAAGAGGTTTGATTTTCTTTCTTTGGTAGGGGGAAAGGGTTTGGTTTTCACGCACTAATATCATCCTTTTCCATTTTTAACCTTATTTTTCCAATAATTTGAAGGAATAAGGATAAACTCTCAAATCTTTTCTCAAGATAGATCTGCAACACCATATTAATTTTCGGACATGCATCTATTACTCAATAGTTGATAGTCATGGCATGGTGCATGGACTGAAACACTACAGTTCATGCTTGACACTTGATAGAACTGAAATTAACTAGATTTTGATCCATTATTATCTGGCACATTTGTTATTGGGTTTGTATGCTATATGCATGCACACTTTCAATATTAGAAGGATCACATCGTGCTTTGAATGCATTTTACCATTAATAATATTTATTTAAACAAGTAGGATAAATCTTAGAATTAGTCTAAGGATACTCCCAAGGTGTACACCCAAATATACTCCCAAATCCTAACTACATATCTCAGTTATTAAACAGTTAAGATTAGAGAGTAGATTTGGAAGTATATTTGGGAGTACCCATAGACTAACTCTAAATTTTAATACAATAGAAATATTTGAGAAGCCCATGTTCAGGCATGCTTTTTTGGTTTTCTGTTTTATATTAAGGATTCATTATCTTGTCTTTATCTTTATGGTTTTCACTTTTTGAGTAAATACTAAATAGGCATAAGGTCCACTAATAAGTTTTCTTCCCCTAATTATATAATTATACTTACTTAAAGTGAAGCATGAAGTGGGAGTCATAATAGCTTAAAAATATTGAAATTTATAATAATTTATCAATTATTACCTTCTTATAAAAACGGAGGTTTACCCTTTGTTTATATTTTTGGTAGGATATCTTTCGTCCTAATTCCAATTAACTTCCTTCTCTATTACCTTCCATATGCTCCCACTTGACTATTGGGTATAACGTCTTCCCACCCTCATGTTCTCTACTCCTTCACCCCTAGGGGCGGAACCAGGATTCTCTTGCAGGAGGTTAACAATGGGGGTTCGGGGGCGAATTACTCTTCAAATTTGTTTTGAGGGTGAAGTTCATGTGTCATTGTGTCTATTTGTCTCCATTTGTAAGAAATAGAAACCAACCCCTTACCTAGGCTTGGTCTTAAGCCCTACACCAAGCCCTAAAACTCACCCTTATCTAGGCATGAACTCTAGCTCAACCCAAAACCAATGGCCCAAACCCACAACCCTAAACATTAACCCAACCCAAACTCATTCACACATGTAGATTTTAGGTTAGTCTAGACAATCAAGATTTGAAGTATCACCAACTCTAGAATTCATCTTTGTATATTTTGAGGTCAGTTTTAACCTAGGTTAGATTTAACTTAAGCTAGTTAGACTCTTAGGATGTTATCAAAACCCAATCTTAGAGTCAAATAACCCAATCCCATTACCCGAGCTGACCCTTACCTAGGCTTTGGCTTATGTCCTAAACCAAATCCTAAACCAAGTTTCAAGTGTTAATGCATATACATCGAACTCCCAATGGAACTTCCCTTGAACTTTTCCAACTTCTTTAGATGTTCAACTGTATGTTTCTATTTGGTGCTAAGATTAAGAAGTACATTGAAGTCACATGATAACCAAACAAGAGGACTTCAATTTGTTGATAAGGAACCTTGTATTAAGTTAATCCAGGTGGTTGTATCCAGGTCCATGTGCCAGGACAGGGAAGACATTTATATGTTCATAAGCTATCTTCATGTTGAGAAGATTCCTTTTAGCCATAAAAGTCTGCCTAGATCCTTGTGCATGGTCTAGGATACAACCACCCAGATTATCTTATACCAGTATCCTTATCAAGAAATTGAACCCCATAAACATACACTTCCCAGATCCTGGTAGTATTGACCCCTGGAGAAAATGACGAAATTAAGATTCAATTTCTAGCCCATCCTGAAACCAATGGCCCAGACCCACAACCTTAAACATTAACCCAACCCAAACTCATTCACACATGTAGATTTAAGGTTAGTCTAGACAATCAAGATTTGAAGTTTCACCAACTGTAGAATCCATCCTTGTATATTTTGAGGTCAGTTTTAATCTAGGTTAGTTTTAACTTAAGCTAGTTAGATTCTTAGGATGATATCAAAACCCAATTTTAGAGTTAAATGACTCGAGCCCATTACCCGAGCTGACCCTTTCCTAGGCCTGGGTTCAAAGTCTTAAACCAAATTCGTAACCAAGTTTCAAGTGTGGATGCATATACAACGCACTCCCAATGGAACTTCTCTTGAACTTTTCCAACTTCTTTAGATGTACGTTCAACTGTATGTTTCTATTTGGTGCTAAGATTGAGAAGTACCGTGAAGTCAACCATCCCAACTAGAGGACTTTAATTTGTTGATAATGAACCTGGTATTCAGTTAATCTGGGTGGTTGTATCCTGGTCCATGCTCCATGCCGTGTTGCGGAAGACATTTATTGTATGGTCATAAGCTTTCTTCATATTTACGAGATTCCATTTAGCCATAAAAGTCTTCCTAGATCCTGGGGCATGGCCCAGGATACAACCACCAGGATTATCTGATACCAGGCTCCTTATCAAGAAATTGAAGCCCATAAACATACACTTCCAAAATCTAGGTAGTATTGAGCCTTGGAGAAAATGATGAAATTAAATACTCAAATTCTAGCCCAACCTGAAACCAATGGCCCAGATCAACAACCCTAAACATTAACCCAACCCAAACTCATTTACACATATAGATTTTAGGTTAGTCTAGACAATCAAGATTTGAAGTTTTACCAACTATAGAATCCATCTTCGTATATTTTGAGGTCAGTTTTAACCTAGGTTAGATTTAACTTAAGCTAGTTAGATTCTTAGGTCGAGGAATTGAAAACTCTATCTTAGAGCCAAATGACCCGAGCCCATTACCTGAGCTAACCCTTTCCTAGGCTTGGGCTCAAGTATTAAACCAAATCCACAACCAAGTTTTAAGTGTGGATGCATATGTAACGCACTCCCAATGGAATTTCTCTTGAAATTTTCCAACTTCTTTAGATGTACGTTCAACTGTATGTTTCTATTTGGTGTTGAGATTGAGAAGTACCGTGAAGTTAACCAGCCCAACTAGAGGACTTCAATTTGTTGATAAGGAACCTGATATTCAATTAATCCGGGTGGTTGTATCCTAGTCCATGCTCCAGGCCGTGCTACGAAAGACATTTATGGTATGGTCGTAAGCTTTCTTCATATTTACGAGATTTCGTTTGGCCATAAAAGTCTTCCAAGATCCTGGGGGATGGCCTAGGATACAACAACCTGGATTATCTAATACCAGACTCCTTATCAGGAAATTGAAGCCCATAAACATACACTTCCCAAATCCTGGTAGTATTAATATAGAACCCCGAATCCGGATCTCAATAAGTGTGAATAGTATGTGAATAGTGTCCAAGTGTGGTTTGTTCACTAATGGGCCTTATGTTGATATACGAGTTTGGATTCATGGTGTGCATGTTATATTAGGTCTATATATCCTTAAGGAGTGTGTTAAAAGCATAAAAGAGTGTTGGAATGGGATTGGAGAAGATCCAAGTAGTGAAAACAAGGTTTTATAGCAAAATAGGGGATCACCGATCGCTTGATGTTATCCTTCGATCAACCGGTCCTCTACTGATCGATCGGTAGCTATCAACTGATTAACTTTTATGTATGGGGAAAAATTCCAGAGAGGGTGTTTTTAATCGATCTCTCGGTTGAAACCATCGATCGACCAGTAAGCCACCGATCACTCGGTCTGTACCACTGATCGATCGGTTATACACAGATTTTCTTCATTAAGGGTGTTTAAGACTTTAGCCACTACCCTTTGCCTATATAAGGGCTGGGTTCGTGTCTTAGGGTTTCAGAAACCCTTACTTCACTATTTTGAGAGATTTTGAGAGGGAGAAGAATGAGAGGAGCTAGGTGGTTGTTCAAGCTTGAAGGAGATCAAAGTTCTTCCTTCTTTTGGTGTTTCTCTACCAAGAACTCAAGGTTCTTGCTTGTTCAAGCCTTTCGGAACCAAAGTCTTTGATTTCACCAAGGTAGATACACTCTACTACCAATCTTGCAATACTACTAAGTTACTAAATATTGTTCTTCTTAAGTCCTTCTATGCATATGTCTTAACTAGTATGGTGTGAAAAGATGTTTTATACTTGGATGTAAGTTATCATTATGATGCACTCCAAGTGTTTGATGTAATGCCTCTAAGAGTTTTTGAGTATTAAAATATGCTCGTACTCTTGTATGCTCATATGCTCGCATGTCTCGCATGAATCGATGTTTTCTATGGATTTTCTCAATGCCTCGAAAAGGGTTTTCAATCAAATGACGTGTAAGGAATGATTCTAAGTAACTCCATGATTTTTCTAAGATCGTCTTACAAGCTCTAAGGATCACAAATGAAATGCTCTAAGATCTCTATGGTATTGGCT
Source organism: Tetracentron sinense (assembly GCA_015143295.1). Taxonomy (NCBI): domain Eukaryota; kingdom Viridiplantae; phylum Streptophyta; class Magnoliopsida; order Trochodendrales; family Trochodendraceae; genus Tetracentron; species Tetracentron sinense. The sequence continues at coordinate 30,716,165 of CM026553.1, read as the reverse complement.
CTACGGTTTTGCTCTATGCTCTATGTCTCTACGGATCATAAATGACTCTAAGAAACTCCACGAACTCTATGAATTCACAAGGACTCACAAGTTTATGATTATCGCTTGACTCACACGGTTATGGTTTTGGTTTCGGATTTCGGATTTCATCACATATGCTTACATGTTTTCTACGCTTTTATATGCTTTAAATATTTCAGTTTCCATGCTTCGTATGCTCTATGCTATATTGCCTCATTGTTATTAGTTTGTATACGCTGAGTATTCCACGCTCAGCCGATATTTGTTATCATCGGCAGGTGCTCGAACTCCGTTTGATTTATGTGGCATAGAACCATGGGTGGAGGAAGAGTACTTCGACCCAAAGGCTTCCATGGATCACTACCACGATGATGGTCCGTTAGATAGGTGTCGAGACTTCGACTTTTGTTGATCTACTTAGATTGGATACTATGTTTTATTAAGTGAGAGTGGGGCTTGTCCCCTCCACTTTTTGGATTCTCACTTGTATATTTTGTTGGTTCATGTTTGGACCAAGTTATAGGAGTATTCACTTTTCTTCTGCTATATTGAGTGTATTTTAAATTCTGCTGTGCATTGTATATCATTTCTGCTGTGTGTTCAGGTACTCTGACAGGTTACCATGTGTGCCTTATGTATCATATCGGAGGTATGATACGGCGGTCACGAGTCAAAGTATCCCTAACTCCTAGGGAGTATTTTGGGTTGCGACAGACTTGGTATCAGAGCTAAGGCATTAGGTCACATAGGCTAGTTTCTTGGTGTTAGTACTCTAGGGATTTGTTTCCCTTGGACTAAGCAGAAGTAAGTTCTCTGAGTTGAACTTAGAACTCAGATGGACTTGGTTGTCTTAGGCTTGTTACCACGACATAACTGGTATCAAGTGAATCCTTAGATCGGTCTTCTAGTAGGATTACGTCCTTAGTTTCAGTATAAAAAGGAAAGGGTAGATGCCCAATACAAGTGTCTTAGCTACACTAGGAAACTCTAAGTTGTGATTGTGTTCTTATGTGTATACCTTGATGTATATTATATGCGTGATAGCATTTCATGTTATTGAATTGCTATATATGATGTGTGAGGTTTGGTATCCAAGTTAGACTCATGTTTTGCCAATTGATCTTAGGATTTGATATCATGAGACGCGGAATTCGGGGTTGTGGTTACCATACTCGGAGATCCGAGGGTGAGGTTCCGAGAGAGGAGGAGTTGTTGTACTTTACGAATGCTATGGATTCCATATCTGAAACTTTTGCTTTGTTGGCAGCCAAACCTACTCCTACCCCATCGGCTACTCCAGTGCATCACACCGCGGGGCTCGAAGCTTTTCGGAGACTACGGCCTCCGACCCACTACGTGAAAATGCGCTAAAAACGACGGCCCAAACCCGTCGTTTATGCAAAATTACGACTTCCTTCGTCCGTCGTGTAGTCCGTGGGGAATGAGCGCGTAGTTTACCATAAACGACGGCCTCTAGCAGTCGCTAATATGTCGGAAAGAACGACGGCCCATAGCCGTCGTCGAAATTAACGACATATTAAACCCGTCGTTCTTTGCAACGAATACTATTTTTTTAAAAATTAATTTTATTATAAACGACGGCCAATAGCCGTCGTTTTTGACCAAAAATTTTAAAAAAAATATTATTATTGTTTCCTAAACGAACCTGTCAGTTTTACATTTTACCTGTCAGTTTTACATTTTACCTGCAAATTCACTTAATATACATTTAGTCCAACCCATCACACAATACAATACATATTTAAAATTAACTAAATCTTCTAATTATCAAGCTAACGAGCCAATCACACGCATAATTTAATAACGAAAACATAAATACTTAACCAATTTACATGACAATACAAAAGTGAAAGAAATTTAACACAATATTTGGGCTAAATAATAGTTTCGCCAATGCTAATATCTCCAAGTGTTCCTACTCGTTCATACAAATCTGTATTTTGATCATAGATGTCATCTAGTATAACGCTATATACTTCGGGATGTTGTGTCACATCGCCATGAATCCGTCCCAAGGCAACAATTGTCCCTCTGAAATTCTTTAATAAACATTGCCTGGAAGTTGGGGGTGACTCGGGGAGAGAATGCCGCCTTACCTACGAACATTAAGAAGAGTATGTTTAACAATAAAATAAAAAAAAAGAACAATATAAGAGTAATATAATCATTTACATGTTAAGCTTCCATAATAACAAATAAACCAATAAGATCCTTTACATATATGCTAAGCTCACAAGAAAGATATAATAGTTATATAGAGAAGGCAGGAATTATCTACTGGGTTAGACCATCTCAAACCAAATGATATACTGGGGTTAGACAGCATCAATTATCTACTGGGTTAGTATTTAAGTCGAGAACAGAAATCAACATATAAAAATAAATGTCTAGGTCGGACTAAATGATTTAAAGGAATAACCAAAATGCCCCGGCAAGCCATAATTACTATAACTACAAAGTTTATCATGGCTGCTGCAATGAGACATACTTTCAACAAAATACATGTAGACATCAGTAATTATATACTTTTCATGTGTTAATATTCACTCACAAGGGATGGAAAACAAAAACCGGCGAATCCATCACCAATGAATCCAATGAATCCAAGCATATAAAACCCACCCAATGAAACGCCAAAAAATGGAGAGAAAATAAAGTGCAGAAAAGGGAGGTGGTTTCTTATGATATTGGAGTAGTATGGCTATTCATCAATATAAAAAATAAAAATCACCACAAGAGTTCCAAACTTTAGAGAATTGACCAGCTTCCAAACACAGATGGAACTTGGGCCCATATCAGCTCTGCCCAACTTCATTGGAAAAACTTTTTTAAATGCAATACAAGAAACTACCCTTGAGAACAAAATCTTGAGAATAAGAGAACAAAGGCAACAATGCAAATGCACAACTGTACAATCTAAAGGGTATAATTCCCACTATAATCATCCTCAGATTAACATCTCCACGAAAAAGGGACTACAGATCAGAAAAAATAAGGCCAATTTTCCACTCCATAACAACCCAAAACAACTTCATTTCATTTATAGAAGAGCCCAGAAGCTAAAACAAAGATACCCAGATAGAGAAAACGAAAAACAAGAAACCCAAGAACTCACATTTTTGTCACAACCTGGAATAGAAATATTCCCATCATACCATTGAGCAGCCATGACAGTCTCAATACTGTCAGCAATCAAATCCCGAGACTGCAAACTATAGCACATTCCTTCAGTACCCATAGAAATGGCGTCACTGACTCCAATTGTATTAAACCTGAACCCCACCATCCCAGCCTCCTTGACAGCCTCAGCAAGCTGCAACAAGTGCATATTACATGTATTGCCCTCATACCAAACCGAAGAAATACCAATCTAGGGTTTATGCATATCGTCATCAGAGAGGCTTACGCCATAAAGAATAGCTTGAGACCCACCTTGGGATTTTGGCTCTGTAATTCGAGAGCTGTATTTGCTGAGCTTTTGGAGATGGGGGAGAGATTCTGTTGTGAGAGGAAGAGGTGGAGCAGTTTCTGTGGAAGAAGAAGAAGAAGAAGCATGGAGAGTATAGCGACGGTGGAAGGATTGAAATTTGTGGGGAGAAATTAGGGGTTTGAAAGATGGGGTGGCGGCTGTTGGAGTGCCGACAGAGTTGGGGAGAAATTGGGCAACCTGCAAAAAGTGGTTCCCAACAATGCAAATGCCTAACTTCATTGGAAAAATTTTGCTGATCATGTGGTCCTTATTTCTTAATAGGGAAAAATTGTGTTGTTCATGTTGGTTTGCCGGAATTGCATGCTGGGTGCCTTTGTCTATGTATATATCTTTTTCTCAAATCTTGAAAGCATTTGACCTTGAAAGTCATCCGGGGTTGAGAATTGTGATGACATGACTATGAAGTTGAATTTTGATCAAGTTTTGAAAAATTGAAAACAGTATGAAGAGAGAAAAAGATTTTATGAAAGAACGATTCATAACTAAAATATAAAAGAATGAAAGAATATGAAACACAATGTTACGTGTAGGAACTAGGAAAAGCTCATTTAGCCTCTAAGCTTGTGAAAGTTTGGGGCGATAATTGTTCCCCTGCTTTATCTAGAAAAATTTCAAGTCTGTGTCCCTTCAGTTTTAAAATTCAGCAAGACTCCGTTAAGTCAACTTACGTCGAATTGATTGGATTTTTGAGTTAATTAAGTCTGGTCAAGATGGAGTTTCTGAAATGTACTCACAATTACATCGACTTGAGTCGAACAGGTTAGTTTTCTTTCAATTCAAATCAAGTCAGATTGGATTCAATCTGATGAGTTTTAACTATGATCAAAGTTATGAGGAGGAAACTACTTGGTGATTTTGTGTGTGAGCTCGTGGATGCCGGGTGTGGGTGTGTGGTGGTACTGTAAAAATTACCAGGGACTATTTTTGCTTCTCTAATGTTTGACAAGAAATATTTGAAATGAAATTCAATCTCCTCTTTTTCTCAACTCTGAAAAGTCTATCAAAGAGTGATTTTGAAGAGACATGGACAGGGAGTCTATTTCGAGGCAAGGAAGTTTGACACTAATAGAGGAGAGTGTAAAGTTGGCCTACGGTGAGAAGGAAGGTTACACTTTTCAGCACTCATGGACGACGTGAAGGTATAAGAGTCTGACTGGATTTTATGCTCATGAGTTCGGATTAAATCATATAAGAGATGTTATTCAATAATATGGAATGGCATGGGATGTCACAGTTCTTCACCCATCAGCTGTCCCTCATGTTACAAGTAGAGGGGTACAGACTGTTCAAACAATGTGCTGCACCTACAAGATACTCAGGCTTGAAAATGAGCTTAATCAGATTATTAAGTATTTTGTCCACGAGCTGCAATCTTTTAAAACAAAACTAATATAAAGTAGGAACGAACTTATAATTATCCAACAAATAAGCAAGTACATAAAGAAATGAAATTAATAATCAAATACTACAAAAAAATTCTGATATTGCCGAGATATGAAAGAGGAACAAACTTATAAGTTAATTTGATTCATTCATCTTTTTACATTGCATGCCGGTGTTTACATTATAAATTTAATTTGTAATGTAACCTTGATCATGATTATTATAAGTTAATTAACTATCAATTGCAACATCATCTTCTAGACCAATCATTACATTATAAATTAACTATCAATCTAGACCATCCCCAAACTTGTAAACTGGTAATCTAGAAAGCACAGATGAACAAATTTGAGTACATTACAGATTAAATTAACTCAGGTGAATAAGATTTATGAACACATTCCAGTGAAATTCCAACATTTTAAGATGAATGAACATTCATTTTTATACCAATTTCTACACAAAGATAAGAGAAATTCCAAACCTACTGTTCTGTAGTGACAGCAACCACCATCATGTTAATTGGCTGATCTTATTCTTATCTGAACCTAATTTTTTTTTTAAAATCAAGCACTTTTTACTTTTATTGAGGAAAATAGGAAAAAGATTCAGAAATAACTGATTAAATTGATTATAAATAAAGACAAGATGAAACGTATATGAATGTAACAGAACACAAATCATCAAATCTATTATTACCCAACAAAAATCAATCCAAAAGAACCCCATAAATGGATATTTTATCTTCGAGGGACAGTCTATGATCAAAAATCACATTGGCACATATTTACAGACCACCCCAAGACTAGTTTTTGATCGTCTCTATTGGGTAAGAACTCCCCAAACAAAATTATATCACTTAAAAGAATACTAAAATTGCTAAAAATTCAGCTGCCCTATTTGCTTCTTTATATGTTTTGTAAAAAACTAAAGTCCCAAATTTTGTCTTCAATACCTCAATTTCCCACTGTGGAGCCTTGGTCCTTAATGATGTACCAATAACCTTCCCTTGCTCTACTGGATGAGCTTTCTTTGCTGGTTTCATTCAAAATAGATGAAACTAGTTTTTGTAATCACTTTAATCTACTTCAATGTGGAGCAAGTATGCAAGTTAATAAAAATAAAAATAAAAAAATCAAGAGATCATAAAGGAAGAACAAATCTCAGTACCAAAAGAGAGGTTCGAGAAAATCTCAACCCAAAAATGGCTTGACAAAAAGAAAATCAAAACCCAAAAATTCATAAAAAGAAAATGAAGAAGAAAACCCTAGCACGTCTCACTGTCTCACCTTCTCGTCGAGTTCTCTTGATTCCAGCTAATGATTCTTCGGAAATTGAAGCTTTAAAACCCTAGATGATCGAAGGATTGATGGAGAGGATTCTTCGGAAATCAAAGCTTTAAAACCCTAGATGATCGAAGGATTGTTGGAGATGATTCTTCCGAAAAAAAGCAAAAGGTAAACCTTAGAGGATCAAATGCCTCACAAAAAGGAAAGGATTGATGGAGATGCCCAAAAACTGCCGTGACTTCGATTTAACCTCGGACCAAAAAACCTTCTAAATTCTAATTATTGTAGTCATATATGATAATAACAAAAATCTTCTTCTCTTTTTCCTTAAATCATGATATTCATAAAACTAAATGAAAAAAAATAAAGGAACAGTTTATTAAAAAAAGTTGAAGCATATTGCATAAATGCCCAACAAGAATCCAGGGTAAATTGCCCAATAAATGCACTTAATTCAATCGAATTCCATATTCACAAGCATCCAATAATCCAACATGGTAGTAGATCTCAGCAAAAACAAATAAAAGACTGATACCATCCAACCAAAAGCTCACCATTCAACATTCTGTTCAACCATTCCAACAGACGATAGCTAAATAATGTCTCTCATAAATCATAAAAACATAAAAGCAAGCTCTTATCCTAAAAAATTTCGTTATTTAGTAGGATGCCAATCTCATTATTACCACCTTAATCTAGCAGAGTAGCAGAATCCCTATCTAAACTTATGCATCAGCAACAAAAGATAACATACCAGAAAAGCATCAATTTAATGAACGAATAACAGATCCAAAATTCACAAGGACGTAGATCAGCAATCAGCATCAAAACTATCACAATTAAATCATGCAACATAACAGAAAAGAAAGAAAAAAAAAAACCTAATTTGACGAATCAGCGAAAAAAATATAGCAAAAACACGAGGGAGGTCGAATATAAACCGCCATGTACAGTCGAATTCATCAATATAAACAGCAATGATGAAATAAACTCTAAATCTGTAGCGTTAAGCGAAGCAAAGAAGAGGACCGGAGAAAACCCTAACCTCTGATCGGATCACGAAGTTGTGATCTGAAAGAGAATGCATGGTGGGAGTAAATCGATGTGGAGTCATTAGAGGCGGCGTCACCGTTGACTAGATTTCTAGAGAGGATTATCGAGGCGGTCTGATTCGTCCGCCATGACAGAGACGAGAACCTCCTCCTTGCAACTCTCAACATCTTCTTATGCTCTTTCTAGAGAAACAGAGAGAGGAGAAGAAATAAGTAAAGGGGAAACAGAGTAAAGAAGAATAGGGTTTTGCGTGGGTAGTGTGCAAAAGAAAGAAGGCCATAGGCCGTCGTTAATAACGCCAAGTGTATATGACGAATTAGGGCTGTCGCTTATTGAACGACAGATTGAAGCCGTCGTTTTTCCCGCCTATTTAGCGTCGTTTTTCGACCCTTTTCACGTAGTGACCTTTTATGGCACTCTAGACCCAATGGTGGCAGAGTCTTGGATTATACAGTTGGAGAAGACCTTTCGGGCTCTCTGATGCACCGAGGAACAAAGAGTTGAATGGGATTCCTTCGTGATGGAAGGCGAAGCTGAACATTGGTGGCGAGCTGCCCAAAGGCAGAGAGATGTTGCTAAGGCAAGTGAACCATGGACATGGGCAAAATTCCTAGAGACTTTCCGTGAACAGCACTTTCCCAGGTTTATTCGGGAACAAAAAGCGAGGGAGTTTATGCTTTTGGAGCAGGGAGCGATGAGCGTAGCCGAGTATGAGGCTAAGTTCACTGAGTTGTCGAGTTTGCTCTATACTTGGTTGCTACGGAAGACCTACGGGTCAGAAAGTTTGAGATGGGCTTGAAAGCTTTCATCCGAGATTAGGTGTCCATTCTTCAAGTGGAGTCTTGGAGAGAGATAGTAGGGAAGGCAAAGATCGCCGAGAAGAATGTGGAAGATTTTATGAGGAGAAGAGACAGTGGCTTTGGGAAAAGTATGTCTCAGGGTCAATTGAGTAGTTATTCACAGTCCGAGAAGAGGACTAGGACTGCACTGTACCAGTTCTCCCAGCCGGTGTCAGCTCAGAGACCATCTTTTGTGCCTCAGGCACCGCGTCCTATGGCATCATAGGCCACGAGGGTTATGCCTCCAGCTTCCTCCGCATCACAAACTTTTGAGAAGTACTCCGTCTGTGGTCGTCGACACAAGATAGGGGATTACCGAAGATTGTCTGGTGGATGCTTCCACTGTGGCGAGATGGGTCACGTGATTCGGGATTGCCCGCGTAAGCAGTCACAGTCGGGACTATAGGGAGTTCGACCTCCAGGCAGGCAGACTTCATTGCAGAGGTCTTCATCTCAGGCCTCTAGATCCTTGCCGCCTACCCAGTAACCTCGTCAGGCTAACCAGGGCAGGTGACAGATAGAAACGCACAGGCATCTGATGATGTTGTGCAAGGTACGCGTGAGTTGATATTGTTCAAGTTCGAGACTTGCCATGATGTATTATATATATGTATCCTATGTGATGTTTTGCGATGCTTGCACCTATATGTATAATTATGTTATAACTTGGGTAGTTAAAATTCTTAGGTTTGTTGCTAATGAATGGTGTCTAGCAAGAGTGTTGATCGACACAGGATCCACTCATTCGTTCGTCTCACCTAGTTTAGCCAAAGGCTTTACGTCCAAGCCGAGTAAGCTACCTTGGGAATTGTCCATTTTGACTCCACTGAGCAAGTCTATTGAGACAGATAAAGTGTATCGGGGCAGTATTGTGCAAGTCATGCAGCACGAGTTGCCAGTCGACTTAATCATTCTGGGATTTCAGGATTGGGATTTCGACGTTATCCTAGGTATGGATGGGCTCTCAGCTCACCATGGGAACGTGGCATGTTTCAAGAAGGTGGTGAACTTTAAACCCACTGGGTTCAAGTCATTTCATTTCAGAGGACTTCAAAGGAGAGACATTGCTCATTTTGTAGCTCTCAGTCTTAAGAACGTAGAAGTACGAGACTCTACATCCATTCCCGTTGTATGTGAGTACATGGATGTTTTTCCAGAGATCTTACTAGGATTGCCTCCTGATCGGGCAATCGAGTTCACGATTGAGTTGGCTCCAGGCACGGCACCGATTTCAAGAGCTCTGTATAGGATGGCCCCTATTGAGCTTAAAGAGTTAAAGGAGCAGTTGGAAGAATTGCAAGCCCTTGGTTTCATTCAGCTAAGTGTCTCACCTTGGGGAGCTCCAGTGCTCTTTGTGAAGAAAAAAGACGGGTCGATGCGTATGTGCATTGACTATAGACAATTGAACAAGGTCATGATCAAGAATCGTTATCCATTGCCTCAGATTGATGACTTGTTTGATCAGTTGAAGGGTGCAAGGTTCTTCTCAAAGATTGACCTTCGATCTGGTTATCATCAGTTGAAGATCAAGAAGGAAGACATTCCGAAGACAGCGTTCAGAACCCGATACGACCATTATGAGTTTTTGGTCATGTCTTTTGGGCTGAATAGCGTGCCAGCAACATTTATGGATCTGATGAACCGGGTGTTCAAATCGTCTCTCGATCAATGTGTGATCGTATTTTTAGATGATATCCTTGTGTACTCACAATCACAGGATGATCACATGAGAGATCTCCACCTTGTGTTGCAGACTCTTCGAGAGCATAGGTGTAGAACCCCGGAACCGAGTTCACTATGTTATGAATAGTATTAGTGAATAGTGTCCTTATATGGTGTGTGTAAAGGCCTAAGGCCTCTCATTGTGTTCTTGATATTATGGTTAGTCAAGTGAGGGTTTTAGATACATGATTTGAGTCTTAAAAAGAGAGTGTAAAGATAAAGTGGATAAAATCAAGGGTACACATACCCTAAGTGTTTCAATGGGTTGTTGGTCCATAGTGCTAGTGCATGAGGCATAGAGAGGCCGGTGTCTCTCATGCATGTCGGTGTGAATTTAATGATCATTGAGGTGGGTTAAAGACTTATGGATAATGATTTATGAGGTGTGAGTAGGGTGTTGGACACAAGGGAAAGGAGTGTGAAAACACTCGAGGTGTTTTAGGTGTTGAAAAGGTATGTCTCGGCATTTGCTCCAAATTTAAAGGGCTCTAGTTTAGTCATTGTTGTTCAGAATCGAGTGATTACTGAATTTTAGAAAGGTATTAGAACCCTCTTCAAGGTTCATGTTGATCACTTTCCCTGATTTTGAGTCGGAGTCGAGTCAAAAGTGGGATTCCCAAGATCGGGTTGGCTGCAAATCTGGGCTGTCGCAACCCATTGCAGACCAGTCAGCTTTAGGGGCATTTTTGTCTATGAATAAAGAAGAATTAGAATTTCTTTAAAACATGAAAGTTGTTCCTCTTTGAAAGAAGAATCCAACGCAAGTTGAATCGTCAAAATTGGAGAACCGAGTCAAAAGTTATGAGCAAAATACTGAAGTACATTTTGCAGCACCAGTCAATACCGAGAGCTCGGTCAAAAGCACCGATCGATCGGTCCACTACCGGTAGATCGGTCGTCTATCGGTCATCTATCGGTCCTACGCGATTTTCAGAATTTTTTTAGGGGTTTTTTGGTCTTTTTGCTACTCCACCCTTATTTTTAAGGGTTGGCTCGAGCAAAGGGTGTTCATAAACACCCTTAGCCATATTTTGAGAGGGAGTGAGAGAGGAGAGAAGGGGTTTTCTCCTAGGGCATCAAGTGGAGAAAGATCAAGGGTTTTGAAACCCTAGAGCATCCCAAAAGCTTGGATCTCTCAATTTACGGCTCAAGCACATGAGGAGCACGTTCTCCAAGCTCGGCAGCATCTTCCATGGTATTTTCAAGGGTTTTCTTCCCCTTATCAAGGTTAGTACACCCTTCCTAGTTAAGCTTAGTGATAATGGTATAGGTTTTCCTTTAAGCATGCTTGGGTGTTGAACTTTTATATATTCCCTCTTCTTAATAATGCATAAAATGCCCTAAATGAACAAGATGAATTAAATGGTTATGGATGTATGGGATGTGGATGGTGGAGGCGCTTGGATGCCATGTAGAGGTGATGATTGTTGTGTGATGAAAATGGTGGAAGGGCAATATATCCATAATGCACAGACACTACATGTTTGATGAAATGCTTGATTTAAATATACAAATTAAAGGTTAAAAGAATTATCGCATATCACATGTTTAATGAAATGCATGAATGAGGACTAAACTAAGACAATGAAAATATGATTTTGGAATTTCTCCCCAATTGAGAAACTTGAATGAAATGTTATACATGTTCCTCAAAAAAAAAACTCACATGCTTATTGGGATTATAGTAATACTATATGATGTTTATCATTATATCACCAATTGTTATGCATGCATGATTATGTCACTATGATTTCCACAACTTGCTACACACAAGCACAGATATGTGAATGAACTAAGGTTTTTAAATGAGCATTAAGAAGTGAAACGAGTACAGGTAAATGTAAGGAAAATAAGTAAGGCCTCACACGCATAAGTTTGATAAATGAAATGTCAAGGAGGTTGGTAGCCCCGGTTAAGGGTGCTAACCTCTGGCTCATAAGAAAAGTATTAGAATTGTCAAGGGGGTTGGTAGCCCAGGACTGTGCGGGTGCTAACCCCTGGCTCATAAGAAAGGACTTGAAAATATTATACTTTCAAGGAGGTTGGTAGCCCAGGATTATGCGGGTGCTAACCTCTGGCTCATAAGAAAGGTGTTGTATTGTCAAGGGGGTTGGTAGCCCAGGGATGTGCGGGTGCTAACCCCTTGCTCATAAGAAATATATTGTACTGTCAAGGAGGTTGGTAGCCCAGGGATATGCGGGTGCTAACCTCTGGCTCATAAGAAAATAATTGAATTGTCAAGGAGGTTGATTAACCTCTGGCTCAGAAGAAAAGTAATAGAATTGTCAAGGGGGTTGGTAGCCCAGGATTGTGCGGGTGCTAACCCCTGGCTCATAAGAAAGATATGAAACTATCAAGGAGGTTGGTAGCCCAGGGATGTGCGGGTGCTAACCTCTGGCTCATAAGAAAAGTAATGAATTGTCAAGGAGGTCGAGGAACCTCTGGCTCATAAGAAATATGGAAAGGAAAACTCATAAGGACTCACATAATTCATAGACAATGGTTTGGTCTTCATGAGAATTATGATTTGGTAAATGTTTATGTATTATGTTGCTTTACATAATTATGATCTGTACTATTCCATCACTTGTATATGTTATTTACTCGTTATTATAATGGTTAGCTAGGAGCTTGTACTCGCTGAGTATTCCATGCTCAGCCGTACTTTTATGTCGGCAGGTACAATATACGTTTATGTATTCTGGGTTCGTGGATCGAGGTTATCAGGGAGAGTAGGAGCTTGATTGGAATTGTCACTAGACATTGGGGGCTTGGATATGTGGTACTATGGAGGGGTTGAGTGAGAGAGACATGTATTTTGGGATTTACTTTTGGGGGGATTTTCATGTAGGCTTGAATTGGTGATTCAAGCATTTGTACATCTGTATTATTGTATTTTATTCAGTCGTTCATTTTTGTAAACACTTGGGAGTACATTTATTTTAAAGAAATTTTATGTGTCACTTTTTGGCATGCCTTGTATGCTCTTGCAGGATGGTTGTCGTGGTAGGTAACGAGCTCAAATATCGCCTAACTCCTAGGGGGTGTTTTGGGGCGTTACAGAGTGGTATCAGAGCTTAGGCATTAGGTCTCTAGGGTTACTTAGAGTTCGATACCATGATTGAACAAGGCATTAGGTCTAAGAAGGGAGTCGTATTCCAAGTATAGACTAATCACTTAGTCTTTGTCTGTGACGGGTTGACTACAAACAAAAGTTAGTACCTATTTCGCTAGAAAACTAAAAAGTTTTATATATACTTATACTATTATGTGCTGCATTGCAATGTGATATTATATGCTAAATCTGGTGTGCATACTATATGTTATATGCTAAGTGAAAACCTATGCTTTATGAACGGGTTTCCCAGTTTGGCTCATGAGTTATTGTAATACTTAGGCTAGGGTCTAGCCTAGGTGTTGTTTGACAAGGGAGGGGTAGGTCCTTGTCATACATTGTGTTATTAGGTTTCGGAAGGGATTTATTTCCCAAGAGAGGCTATAGGATGCTCTTAGATCTACAAGTCTAGTACATTTAGATTTATTGCGAAATTTAGGACATAGGTCTTGATATATATATACTATTATGCATATCTAGTGTAAATTGAATTGTTAAATTACACATAATGTATCTTACATCACAAATGAGCATAAGTCGCACATCACAGTATGACGATGTAAGTTCAAGTAACCCCATGACTAGTAGGAACATATATAAATATCAATATATTTTAAACAGACTCAGGGATGCTTGATGCACGCTTCTAGGTACAGATGCGCATTATCTGCAGCACGTTCTAGACTCAGTGTTCAGTCCAAAATAAGAAATACAGTATAACTTCAAGGGTAATCATGCCCTTTCATGCATAGCATACACTCCATGTATCGCATAAGCATCGTGCATCGCATAAGCATCATGCATGGCATACACTCCATACACATCATAAGCATCACACACATCCTGCGTGCACCATATAGATCATAGAATCATCATACATGTCACAAAGATTTAAAGGAAATTGCTTAAATAACTCAAGGGTGTAAACAACTCATTAGTCGTAATCTTAAGCCGGTTAATGTCTTAAGTGTGTAGTCGGTTAGGGTTTCAACCAAGTTTTAGAACGTAGCTCTGCTGGGAAACCAAAGTGTATGCCTATACTATAAATGGTATACCATGATGTATACGAAGCGTTTATATAAGCACTATATGCTCATTGAACTATTCAAAGAGCTTGATTCAAATTAGATTCACGTTGTGTTATTGCTTTCAGGACTATAGTCATGAGATGCAGGAATCGAAGAAGTAAGAACCTAGTGTGAAGTTCTTGGATGATTGTAAGACATGATATTATACTACTATATGTGCAAATTATTGTGATGTACGAACTCACGTGTGCTTAATGAAAAATAACACTGTAGTTAGGTATTGTACTTAGGTGCCTTGTTGATAAGCACATGCTAAGCCCACGTGTTGATCGATGCAAGATCAAATTATTAGTTGTCAAGCCTCATTTCATTTAGGGTTTCCATTGACAAACTTATGTCTCATCTCGTGTACGTGTGGGAGAAGTCTCCCCTTTTGTTGTCCTGGTGTCCAAATTTTGAGGACGAAATTCCTATAAGGGGGGGAGGATGTAGGACCCCGGAACCGAGTTCACTATGCTATGAATAGTGTTAGTGAATAGTGTCCTTATATGGTGTGTGTAAAGGCCTAAGGCCTCTCATTGTGTTCTTGATATTATGGTTAGTCAAGTGAGGGTTTTAGATACATGGTTTGAGTCTTAAAAAGAGAGTGTAAAGATACTCTAAGTGGATAAAATCAAGGGTACACATACCCTAAGTGTTTCAATGGGTTGTTGGTCCATAGTGCTAGTGCATGAGGCATAGAGAGGCCGGTGTCTCTCATGCATGTCGGTGTGAATTTAATGATCATTGAGGTGGGTTAAAGACTTATGGATAATGATTTATGATGTGTGAGTAGGGTGTTGGACACAAGGGAAAGGAGTGTGAAAACACTCGAGGTGTTCTAGGTGTTGAAAAGGTATGTCTCGGCATTTGCTTCAACTTTAAAGGGCTCTAGTTTAGTCATTGTTGTTCATAATCGAGTGATTACTAAATTTTTGGAAAGGTATTAGAACCCTCTTCAAGGTTCATGTTGATCACTTTCCCTGATTTTGAGTCGGAGTCGAGTCAAAAGTGGGATTCCCAAGATCGGGTTGGCTGCAAATCTGGGCTGTCGCAACCCATTGCAGACCAGTCAGCTTTAGGGGCATTTTTGTCTATGAATAAAGAAGAATTAGAATTTCTTCAAAACATGAAAGTTGTTCCTCTTCGAACGAAGAATCCAACGCAAGTTGAATCATCAAAATTGGAGAACCGAGTCAAAAGTTATGAGCAAAATACTGAAGTGCATTTTGCAGCACCAGTCAATACCGAGAGCTCGGTCCACTACCGAGAGATCGGTCAAAAGCACCGATCGATCGGTCCACTACCGGTAGATCGGTCGTCTATCGGTCATCTATCGGTCCTACGCGATTTTCAGAATTTTTTTAGGGGTTTTTTGGTCTTTTTGCTACTCCACCCTTATTTTTAAGGGTTGGCTCGAGCCAAGGGTGTTCATAAACACCCTTAGCCATATTTTGAGAGGGAGTGAGAGAGGAGAGAAGGGGTTTTCTCCTAGGGCATCAAGTGGAGAAAGATCAAGGGTTTTGAAACCCTAGAGCATCCCAAAAGCTTGGATCTCTCAATTTACGGCTCAAGCACATGAGGAGCACGTTCTCCAAGCTCGGCAGCATCTTCCATGGTATTTTCAAGGGTTTTCTTCCCCTTATCAAGGTTAGTACACCCTTCCTAGTTAAGCTTAGTAATAATGGTATAGGTTTTCCTTTAAGCATGCTTGGGTGTTGAACTTTTATATATTCCCTCTTCTTAATAATGCATAAAATGCCCTAAATGAACAAGATGAATTAAATGGTTATGGATGTATGGGATGTGGATGTTGGAGGCGCTTGGATGCCATGTAGAGGTGATGATTGTTGTGTGATGAAAATAGTGGAAGGGCAATATATCCATAATGCACATACACTACATGTTTGATGAAATGCTTGATTTAAATATACAAATTAAAGGTTAAAAGAATTATCGCAGATCACATGTTTAATGAAATGCATGAATGAGGACTAAACTAAGACAATGAAAATATGATTTTGGGATTTCTCCCCAATTGAGAAACTTGAATGAAATGTTATACATGTTCCTCAAAAAAAAAACTCACATGCTTATTGGGATTATAGTAATACTATATGATGTTTATCATTATATCACCAATTGTTATGCATGCATGATTATGTCACTATGATTTCCACAACTTGCTACACACAAGCACAGATATGTGAATGAACTAAGGTTTTTAAATGAGCATTAAGAAGTGAAACGAGTACAGGTAAATGTAAGGAAAATAAGTAAGGCCTCACACGCATAAGTTTGATAAATGAAATGTCAAGGAGGTTGGTAGCCCCGGTTAAGGGTGCTAACCTCTGGCTCATAAGAAAAGTATTGGAATTGTCAAGGTGGTTGGTAGCCCAGGACTGTGCGGGTGCTAACCCCTGGCTCATAAGAAAGGACTTGAAAGTATTGTACTGTCAAGGAGGTTGGTAGCCCAGGATTATGCGGGTGCTAACCTCTGGCTCATAAGTAAGAAAATGAACTGTCAAGGAGGTTGGTAGCCCTGGTTAAGGGTGCTAGCCTCTGGCTCATAAGAAAAGTAACGGAACTATCAAGGAGGTTGGTAGCCCAGGATTATGCGGGTGCTAACCTCTGGCTCATAAGAAAGGTGTTGTATTGTCAAGGGGGTTGGTAGCCCAGGGATGTGCGGGTGCTAACCCCTTGCTCATAAGAAATATATTGTACTGTCAAGGAGGTTGGTAGCCCAGGGATATGCGGGTGCTAACCTCTGGCTCATAAGAAAAGAATTGAATTGTCAAGGAGGTTGATTAACCTCTGGCTCAGAAGAAAAGTAATGGAATTGTGAAGGGGGTTGGTAGCCCAGGATTGTGCGGGTGCTAACCCCTGGCTCATAAGAAAGATATGGAACTATCAAGGAGGTTGGTAGCCCAGGGATGTGCGGGTGCTAACCTCTGGCTCGTAAGAAAAGTAATGAATTGTCAAGGAGGTCGAGGAACCTCTGGCTCAATAGAAATATGGAAAGGAAAACTCATAAGGACTCACATAATTCATAGACAATGGTTTGGTCTTCATGAGAATTATGATTTGGTAAATGTTTATGTATTATGTTGCTTTACATAATTATGATCTGTACTATTCCATCACTTGTATATGTTATTTACTCGTTATTATAATGGTTAGCTAGGAGCTTGTACTCGCTGAGTATTTCATGCTCAGCCGTACTTGTATGTCGGCAAGTACAATATACGTTTATGTATTCTGGGTCCTTGGATCGAGGTTATCAGGGAGAGTAGGAGCTTGATTGGAATTGTCACCAGACATTGGGGGCTTGGATATGTGGTACTATGGGGGGGTTGAGTGAGAGAGACATGTATTTTGGGATTTACTTTTGGGGGCATTTTCATGTAGGCTTGAATTGGTGATTCAAGCATTTGTACATCTGTATTATTGTATTTTATTCAGTCGTTCATTTTTGTAAACACTTGGAGTACATTTATTTTAAAGAAATTTTATGTCACTTTTTGGCATGCCTTGTATGCTCTTGCAGGATGGTTGTCGTGGTAGGTAACGAGCTCAAATATCGCCTAACTCCTAGGGGGTGTTTTGGGGCGTTACAATAGGCTTTATGTTAAGCTGAGTAAGTGTGAGTTCTAGCTAGACAAGGTGCCTTTTCTTGGACATGTGGTATCTGCTAAAGGTATCTCAGTCGATCCTGTAAAGATTAAGGCAGTGATGAGTTGGGAAAGGCCGAAGAGTGTCACCGAGATTCGTAATTTTCTCGGCCTGACAGGATACTACAGGAGGTTCGTGGAGGTATTTTCAAGTTTAGCAGCTCCGCTTACCTACCTCATGAGAAAGAACACTAGGTTCACTTGGAGTGACAGGTGCGAGGCAAGTTTCTTGGACTTAAAGGAGAGGCTTACCATAGCCCCTATTCTCACAGTTCCGTCTAGGAGCGGTGGTTTTGAAGTCTATAGTGATGCTTCACTTGTTGGACTTGGATGTGTCCTCATGCAGCATAAGCAGGTGGTTGCCTATGCTTCACGTCAGTTGAAGGAGCATGAACAAAACTACCCCACACACAACTTGGAACTTGCAGCAGTAGTCTTTGCACTGAAAATTTGGCGTCACTACCTATATGGGGAAGAGTTCGTGGTGTTCACGGACCACTAGAGCTTGAAGTATCTCTTTCTCCAGAAGGAGTTGAATATGAGGCAGGGTCGATGGATGGAGTTTATGAAGGACTATGATTGTTCTATCCAGTACCAACCGAGTAAGGCTAATGTGGTAGCCGATGCTCTTAGTAGGAAACCTTACGGGGTTATGGCTCACTTGAGAGTACAAGAGTGGAAGTTGTTGCATGATATGTGTAATCTAGACACTACTCTCAGGCATGTCACCTATAGGCCAGTGTTGTCCAACATCCCAGTTAGGCCGCATATTTTGAGCCGGATCAAGGAGTTGTAGAACTCGGATGTTGAGTTGCTTGCTTACCGAGACAAGTCGGTTAGTAATGGCAGTCAGGAGTTCGCTTCGAATGGTGATGGTGTTATCACATTCAAGGGCAGGTTGTGTGTTCCTGTCGACATAGTGTTGAGGGGTGAGATTTTGGACGAGGCTCATCGATCCAACTACACGGTACATCTGGGAGGTACCAAGATGTATTAGAATCTCAAGAAGCACTACTGGTGGTGAAACATGAAGAGGGAAGTCGTCGAGTATGTTGCTAGATGTTTGGTGTGCCAGTAGGTGAAAGCCAAGCATCAGAGGCCGATAGGTCTTTTACGGTCCCTCCCTATTCCAGAATGGAAATGGGAGAACATCTCGATGGATTTCACCGTGGGTTTACCGCAGACGGCGAAGGGTTCCGATGCTATTTGGGTGATTGTAGACAGATTGACTAAGTCTATGCATTTCCTTCCGTATTGGACTACTTTTAGTTCGAATCAATTGGTGGCCTTGTATGTCAAGGAAGTGGTTAGATTGCATGGTGTGCCAGTTTCCATCATGTTCGATCGAGATCCTAGGTTAACTTCCAGATTCTTGAAAACTTTTCAAAGTGCTATAGGTTCTCGGTTAGATTTCAGCATCGCCTTCCATCCTCAAACTGATGGACAGACTGAGAGGGTAAATCAGGTTGTGGAAGATATGCTCCGCGCTTGTATGCTGGATTTTCAGGACCGTTGGGAGGAACACTCTCCATTGGTTGAATTTTCCTACAACAATAGTTATCAGGCAAGCATCCAAATGGCGCCTTTTGAAGCTCTGTATGGTCGGAGTTGCAGATCACCGCTATATTGGGATGAGGTTGGTGAGAGAAAGATCCTTGGTCCCGAATTGATTGAGCGAACAGCAGAAATGGTCAAGGTAATTGAGGAGCGACTGAAAACTGCTCAGGATAGGCAGAAGAGCTATGCGGACACGCGCCACAGAGATTTAGAATTTCAAGTTGGGGATCGGGTCTTTGTGAAGATTTCACCGAGTCGGGGGATCATGCAATTCGGGAAGAGAGGAAAGCTCAGCCCTAGGTATGTGGGGCCATTTGAGATCATCACGAGGGTTGGTGAGGTTGCTTACAGGGTGGCACTACCGCCTCACATGGCAGCGGTCCATAATGTGTTTCATGTCTCTATGCTTAGGAAATACATTCCGGATCCAACTCACGTTATAGCTCTTAATCCTGTGGAGATTAGGGAGGATCTCACTTTGGTTGGGCAACCAGTTCAGATTTTGGATCGTCACGATCAAGTATTGCGTAATGAGATTAGCCCTTTAGTCCTTGTGAAGTGGCAACATCATTCCAAGGAAGAAGCTACATGGGAGCGAGAGGCCGAAGTGAAGGAAAAGTACCCTCACATGTTGAGTAGTTTCCTTGTTGATTTTGTATGTATTTTGTTCTTGTCATGTTTTGGGTGACGTTCTAATTTCGAGGATGAAATTCTTGTAAGGGGGGAGGGATGTAGAACCCCGAATCCGTATCTCAATAAGTGTGAATAGTATCCAAGTGTGGTTTGTTCACTAATGGGCCTTATGTTGATATCTGAGTTTGGATTTATGGCGTGCATGTTATATTAGGTCTATATATCCTTAAGGAGTGTATTAAAAGCATAAAAGAGTGTTGGAATGGGATTGGAGAAGATCTAAGTAGTGAAAACAAGGTGTTACAGCAAAACAGGGGATCACCGATCGCTCGGTGTTATCCTTCGATCGACCGGTCCTCTACCGATCGATTGGTACCTATCGACTGGTTAACTTTTTTGTATGGGAAAAAATTCCAGATAGGGTGTTTTTAACTGATCTCTTGGTTGAAACCACCAATCGACCAGTAAGCCACCGATCGCTCAGTCTGTACCACCGATCGATCGGTTATACGTAGATTTTCTTCATTAAGGGTGTTTAAGACTTTAGCCACTATCCTTTGCCTATATAAGGGCTGGGTTCGTGTCTTAGGGTTTCAGAAACCCTTAGTTCACTATTTTGAGAGATTTTGAGAGGGAGAAGAAGGAGAGGAGCTAGGTTGTTGTTCAAGGTTGAAGGAGATCAAAGTTCTTCCTTCTTTTGGTGTTTCTCTACCAAGAACTCAAGGTTCTTGCTAGTTCAATCCTTTGGGAATCAAAGTCTTTGATTTCACCAAGGTAGATACACTCTACTACCAATCTTGCAATACTACTAAGTTACTAAATATTGTTCTTCTTAAGTCCTTCTATGCATATGTCTTAACTAGTATGGTGTGAAAAGATGTTGTTTTATACTTGGATGTAAGTTATCATTATGATGCACTCTAAGTGTTTGATGTAATGCCTCTAAGAGTTTTTGAGTATTAAAATATGCTCGTACTCTTGTATGCTCATATGCTCGCATGTCTCGCATGAATCGATGTTTTCTATGGATTTCCTCAATGCTACGAAAAGGGTTTTCAAACAAATAACGTGTAAAGAATGATTCTAAGTAACTCCATGATTTGTCTAAGATCGTCTTACAAGCTCTAAGGATCACAAATGAAATGCTCTAAGATCTCTATGGTATTGGTTCTACGGTTTTGCTCTATGCTCTATGTCTCTACGGATCATAAATGACTCTAAGAAACTCCACGAACTCTATGAACTCACAAGGACTCACAAGGTTATGATTATCGCTTGACTCACACGGTTATGGTTTTGTTTTCGGATTTCGAATTTCATCACATATGCTTACATGTTTTCTACTCTTTTATATGCTTTAAGGATTTCAGTTTCTATGCTTCGTATGCTCTATACTATATTGCCTTATTGTTATTAGTTTGTATACGCTGAGTATTTCAAGCTCAGCCGATATTTGTTATTATCGGCAGGTGCTCGAACTCCGTTTAATTTATGTGGCACGGAACCATGGGTGGAGGAAGAGTACTTTGACCCAGACCCTTCCATGGATCACTACCACGACGATGGTCCGTTAGATAGGTGTCGAGACTACGACTTTTGTTGATCTACTTAGATTGGATACTATGTTTTGTTAAGTGAGAGTGCGGCTTGTTCACTCCACTTCTTGGATTCTCACATGTATATTTTGTTGGTTCATGTTTGGACCATGTTATAGGAGTATTTACTTTTTGCTTCTGCTATATTCAGTGTATTTTAAATTCTGCTGTGCATTGTATATCGTTTATGCTGTGTGTTCAGGTACTCTGACAGGTTACCATGTGTGCCTTATGTATCATATCGGAGGTATGATACGACGGTCACGAGTCAAAGTATCCCTAACTCCTAGGGGATATTTTGGGTCGCGACAATTAAGCCCTGGAGAAAATGACAAAATTAAGATGCAACGCAATATATAATAACAATGTACGCAGATTTACATAGCTGAAGTTAGCAAAAGTATTACAAATCTAGGAACATTTCTCCTATAGTACAATATAATGAAATCAAGTTCATCTGTATGAGAATACAGATAAAAAATATCAGGGAAGTAATGTAGTAGTCATTTGCTTCATATGCCTCGGATGCAAGGATATTTCAGCCATAGAGAAGGAATGTTCATAAACTTAAAGCCCAGGTAAAAGACCCGCTTCACTTTGTTCTCTATCCTTGGTACTCCGAGATTCAGACATGTAAGTTCTGGTAGTTGTGTTCCTAATAGTGAGCACATCAAAGAGTATCTATATATGTTAATTGTTTAAACTAGTTAGGGGTGTTTAAACTTTGTGTTTATGATGGTTGGATTTCTATATTGGTTGAAGTTCATACACATGCATGCATTGAATCATAGATCTCCCATTCAAGAATCATTGTCTGATAAGTGCATTTTTGTTATCACCTATTTGGACGGATCAGTTGTAAATATAGCGTTTAGTTCTCTCATGTGGCTAAATGCAGTTTAACAACTTTTCGGTCTTGTTTGTAATAAAGTGTATTTGTCTGTATATGATTCTTGAATTGTCTAGTTGGACAGTTTGGGAATGCATAATCTCCAATACAGTAAGTTGCTCATGGTTTGTCCAGATTGAGGAAATTGGAGTTAGCTGTTTCTCTTGTTCTCTGGGTACATATTTAGACAACGTGGTATGCTTGCCCCTAGTCTAAGTCGTGTACTTGGAGAACCATAGGGAAATGTTGCCGAAATTTCCTTGAAATAGATCAAAGCACTTAAGCTAGTGACTTTTGGAGATTATTCATTCCTAAATGGGATAGGAACACCCCACCCATTAGAAGAGGAGTTGATGATGATAGGAAGCATGCATGCATACATATTGTGTAGACGGTGAAGTCAGTTGACACATGTTTTATTGTAATTGACTAATGTGATAAATTTTTGCTATTTCTCAGAATAGGAGTTGGATTGGAATGTCAAGTTAGTTTTGATGTCCATAAGTTTTTATTAAGCACCGATTGATAAAATGTTAGTACTTAAGCAATTGTGAAAGCATTTTTTGTATGAAATAGGGTGTCAAAGGAATATATAGAAAGAGTGAAGCATTTTATAGAGTTTGCATTAGCTCGTGGAGCGACTGATAACAATTGTGGTATAAGGTGTCCATGTCCCAAATGCAACAGGGTCATTTATCAAGAGAGAGGTACAACGTACGACCATATGATTTTTATGGATTCAACCTAAATTATAAAATTTGGTTTTATCACAGGGAAGACATATTACAACACACATCCATTGGACAAGTGCCTCAAAGTCCTGATGTGCAAGACAGATAGAATGAGATGGAGGATTTGGTGCACGATTTGTTTGGGATACCAAATGAAGATGAGTGTACCAGTAGTTGGGATCCTAATACTAAGTTTATTAGATTTTTCCAATTAGTAAGGGATGCGGGACAGCCTTTGTATCCAGGATGTCCGAATCACATAAAGAGGTCTTTCATCGTAAGATTGTACCAAATTAAGTGTCTTAGTGGATGGAGCAACAAATCATTCACCTTGTTGCTTGAGTTATTGAGGGAGGTACTCCCTGAGGGTTCAACACTACCTAATACTTACTTTTGGACCAAAAAGGTGATATCCAACCTGGGGCTTAATTATAACATAATCGATGCATGTCCCAATGATTGCATGTTGTATTGGAAAGATTTTGCAAACAAGCAAGTATGTGACATCTGTGGTGCATCAAGATGGACGACAGTGGATGATCAATCGGGAGGCAAAATGAAGAAAACTCCAGCGAAGATTTTGCATCACTTCTGGTTGAAACCAAGGTTACAAAAATTATTCATGTCATCCAAGGCTGCTTCTAAAATGAGATGGCATGATGAGGATCGAACTAAGGATGGGAGATTAAGGCATCCTACAGACTCACCGGCTTAGAAAAATTTGGATAAAAAGTATCATTTATTCGATTCAAAGGCGTGCAATGTCAGGCTTGGGTTGGCGAGTGATGGCTTCAACCCATTTAGGACGATGAGTATTGCTCACAGCACATGGCCTGTTGTTCTTATTCCCTACAACTTACCATTGTGGTTGTGAATGAAGCAGCTGAACTTTATTCTATCCTTGATTATTTTGGGTCCCTCCGGGTCAGGAAATGTCATTGATGTCTACATGAGGCCCCTAGTCGAGGAGTTGGACTTGTGGGAGAATGGGTTGTCAACTTATGATGCAATGAAAAATGAGACATTTGTAATGTGTGCGGCATTACTCTGGACAATTAGCGACTTCCCAGGGTATGCCATGTTGTCAAGTTGGAGCACAAAAGGAAAGTTGGCATGCCTTTCATGCCACAAGGACACTTGCCACTTATACTTGTCTAAAAGCAGGAAGCAATGCTACATGGGGCACCGTCGTTTCTTAGTGGCGGATCACAGGTTCCTGAAAAATAGAAATTCTTTTGATGGCACCATTGAGTCTAATTATGCTCCAACTGCAATGTTTGGGTCCGATGTATTGCGTCAGTTAGAGGGTATTACCTTCTCCCTTGGAAAGTAGAATGGGAAGAAACGACCAAGGCAGACAGGCCAGGTGGATATGTCGTATAATTGGAAGAAGACGAGTATATTCTTTGAGTTGCCATATTGGGAGCACAATTTGTTAAGGCACAACCTTGATGTAATGCATATCGAGAAAAATGTGTGTGACCATGTGCTTGGGACTTTGTTGGGTTTGGAAGGGAAATCCAAGGATGGCTTAAAAGCTTAGCTAAACTTGGTTGATATGGGTGTGAGACGTGCACTTCGCCCTCAGTTGTAGCCTGACACAAGCAAAGTTTATCTGCCCCTGCATGCTTTTCAATGCACAAGAATGAGAAAGAGCTATTTTGTAAAGTTTTGAAGAGTGTGAAGGTTCCAGATGGTTACTCGTCAAATATTGGTAGACATGTCAATATCAAAGAGCGTAAAATTTATGGACTGAAAAGTCACGACTGTCATGTCATAATGCAACAATTCCTACCACTGGCTGTGAGGAAGGCATTGCTGAAGAATGTAACTTCAGTCCTAATCGAGTTGAGCAACTTCTTTATGACATTATGTTCCAAAGTTTGTTAGGTCGAGGATTTGAGATGGTTAGAGGACAAAATTATGCTTACGCTTTGTCATTTAGAGAGAAATTTTCCACCGTCATTTTTTGATGTTATGGTGCACTTGCCTATACATCTAGAGGCAGAGGCAAGGCTAGGTGAACCTGTACAATTTCGGTGGATGTATCCCATCGAAAGGTATGCCATTGAATTATAATTTTTTAGATGTTTAAAATTTTTGTTATATTTTTTTCCTTGTCTAACGAAAATTCACATAGGTACCTATATACACTGAAATCTTATGTGCGCAATGGGGCTCGACTAGAGGGTTGCATTGCAGAAGGGTACTTGGTGGAAGAATGCTTGACATTCTGCTAAAGATACCTACATAATGTGGAATCGAGATTGAACAGGCCGGTGATGAATGACGATGAAAGTGTGATAGGTGGTGTAGAGCCATTCGCTCTAAGTGAATAGAATGGCAACAGACACATTGTTATGTGTTGTTCAACTGCGATGAAGTCAGAAAATATACAGAGAAAGAACACAATTATCATATATTTTGTTATTTCATTGTAGTTTCTTTTTAACTTAAAATTATTGGGAAATGATTTATTATTTGCAAGCAGCACATGAATTTAATTAAAATGACCCATCTAAGACTTCGAAAGTCCCCCCATGAACTCCAGAAAAAGCACAATGAGCAGCTTATTGAATGGTTTAGGGGTTACGTAAGTCTTACCTTTTGATTTCTGGGCAACACATTAATTAGTTATGTTTTGATATATAGGTATATATATATATATTAATCATATTTTGTCTTCAAATAGGTTCAAAGGTTGCGAGATTCACGTACTTCGGTTTCTGATCAGATTCATGGCTTGCATATGGTCCACAAAAAGTTGTAAAATGGTTTAAGGGCTGCATCATAAATGTATATAGGTTTTGTACTAAGGATAAAGAGCGAGGACGTAAAAGCCAGAATAGTGGTGTTGCGGTCGTTGCAAATACTACAAGTTATTCAACTTCTAGGGACAAGACCCCCATTGCAGGCCCTATAACCTATTATGGGCGCTTAATGGACGTAGTCAAATTGACGTACTCTGACAACCTAAAATTTGTATTGTTCAAGTGTGACTGGGTTGCACAGAATAGACGAATAAAGACTGATCCATATGGGTTTATGCTTGTCAACTTTACATGTGTACTCCCAGTAGACTCTAAGTCTCATGAACCATATGTTATGGCATCTCAAGCAGAACAAGATTTTATGTCGAAGATCCAACAGAAGGAGATTAGAATGTTGTCATCAAAACTAAACCACGAGACTTCTTCGACATGAATGAAGAATATAACAATTATGCATTCAGGGAGAACGAGGCCTTCGGCAACCAACAATTAGTTGACACTAAACATGACGATGATGGAGGTGTAGGTTGGGTGAGATTTGGAATTACCGGCGCAACTATTGATGCGCCTCCCAAAGTGCTATAACAACAAGCTCCTTCTAGCGAATCTAGTGATGACGACGTTGACTCAAAATATAACGATGAAACAGAATGATCCTTGTTGTTGTACTGATTAAATTTTGTTTGTTAACATGTGAGCATGGACTTGTTCAACACTTCCATGAAATCAACAAATGTATTTATGCTTTTTTTTTCCATCATCAAGTTTGGATTATTGTAGTAGTTGACTATTGATTATCTCCTAGTTTCAAAATATAATTCTGTTTTGAGCTTTTGCTTGGCATATTCAACCCTTGGTAATAGGTGAACAGACATATTGTAATCTCAATTTAATCCATCATAATGACATACTCTTGTTTTTGTGGCCCCAATCAATATAATCACTAACAATAGTTGTTGTAGAGAAAGTTGTCACAAGGATTGGGACATGTTCTTCCAAATGGTAAGAGTATTAATGTGTAAAAAGAAAATCTTACTTTCATTTATTACTGATTGAGTGCATAGCAGATTCTGGAAAATATTACACAAATATCAAATTTGCATTGTTATTTGTATGTGCAGTTGAATACCCATGTTAGTTTGTCAATATTAATGTCAAAGTAGAGCTAGAATAAGAATGGACACACAATTTACATTCCATCTTCATTCTGTTAATAATTTACAGGAGAAGCTTTAGTACTTTTTTGATTCAATACCCCTTGTGCACTTTGATTTTCCTTTTATCTATGCAATGGACAAATTGGATCCTGGTTCATATTCCTTTTCGATTAAAGAAAATTCAGTTGCAAATTTAGATGAAATTTTTGCAAGCATGTTGATGCTATTTATTTGCCCGAGAACACTGAAACATGGCACATAATCCATTATTAAAGTTAAGTACACCAAATGGGCAATTAATGTATCTTTCATCTGTTTATGTTCTTGATATTCTTATCTGCATTAGGATATGGCTTGTTTTTTTTTTACCTTTTTGGAAGATGTTGTTAAGAAGTATAACTCTTTAATTCCTAATTTTGTTTGTTCATAGTTATGTGGGTGTTTCTTATGTGAACATGCCGTGATCTTTAAATTAGATTGTTTTGCCACCATTTTCAGTTTTATATAAAAACTTACTCAATAATCCTTTCATCAATGAATATGGTTGTAATCTTAGTTCATATATGTAATCTAAATGTAATCCTAATAATGGCATACTCTTGTTTCTCATTACTAACAATATAGATCAATGTTGACACTTTTTCTATTTCAGTTATCTTAGAAGCTAATATCAATATTTTGCAGATGGATCCTACACGTACTCCCCCATCTAGTGCAGGGACTTCCACACCTGCCTCGGCGGCGCTTAGGAAGGTATGAGGGAAGGTCAAATGTAAAAAGGTGCACAAGATGCGCCCTGGAGAGAAAAAAAAAGTCAATGTAAATGAAGAAGGGTAGCCAGTGGGGATTGAGGCTGGCTTTATGGCTAGGTGGGCGGGCAATATTGCACAAGATGTCCATTTATTTCGAGTAGATGTGCAGAATTGGAAGGAAATCACTGATGATGACAAACAATGAACTTTGGGTATGATACTGGTAAGAACAAAAAAAGTTGGTCATTTATTATTAAAATTCACTAATGTAGCTTCTTCACAATTATTAATAATTTAATAACGTTTTTGTAGGAGAAGTTCGACTACCCACCTTTCCTAGATGACTACCTTTTGATGTCTCTAGATGAGAAATGGCGGGACAATAAGCATGATATGGAGAACAAGCATTTTGTTTTCGCGGACCCCCCTGCTGAGAACTATGCCTAGTGCCCGTCTGATATTCCCCGGGAACAATGGAATGTACTTGTCGACTTCTGGTACTCTAAGGAGGGCCAGGTATATTTGATAATTGAAATCAATTATGGTTAATACAGTTTTGATTTTATTTCAGCCCGTCTAACTGATTTATGCAACAATATTGTAGAAACGGAAGGCCACGAATAAAAGGAGTCGTGAGTGCCAAATGGTTCCCCATACGGCGGGCACAAAGAGCTTTGCTAGAGTTAGAGAGGAGGAGGTATGTTCGGTTTAATTGTAAAAATTTATTTAACAATTTGACGCATATGAGTTAAATATTTGTTGTTCTACTATTGTTACTACCATAGCGATTAGCGAGTCCCTCTTTGGTCGCTCCAGGCCGTGTTATGGTTTGGATAAAGACGCACACGAAGAAGAATGGCCTCCCGGTTAACGATCAGGCGGGAGTGCAAATTGTAAATAATTTAAATATTTCATTATATCAGATATATATCACTTTAATTGGAATTGAAGATAGTAAATGTTTCAAAATGTTTGCAGCAGAAAATCAGGGAACTCCTCGACCAGGTATCAGATGGCTCGCAAGAAAGCACAGGCCGAGATGATGTTTTATCTCATGTCTTGTGGCCTGATCATCCTGGATGGGTCCGTGGATATGGAATGGGCCCGACTCCCACCAGGTTATGGGGGTCGTCTTCGAGGAGTTCCGGTGCTAGTGGTAGTGGTGGTGCCGACACCCATAGGTTGCGTGCTGAACTTGAGGAGACGAAGACCCAGGTGGCGTCCCAACTATCTCAGATGGAGGCCAAACAACCTCAAATCAATGACATGCAGCGGCATATCCAACAGATGTTGCATGGGCAGGTATATATTCTAACAAGTATTAATAAATCATTTTTAAAATTTAGATATTCCCACATTTATTTATTGTAAATCTTGACAACAGATTTCTGTTGGACCTGCTACGGGGCCAGAAACGCCGAATGAGGTAATTTAGCATTGGATTAAGCTTAACCAAATTCAAATATATGTTGTTGTTCACGGGTACTGTTCATAGCAACTATGCTCTCTTGTTTTCTTCTTTATTTGTTATCCAAATGCAGTTTTTCCCTAACCCTAGATCTATTCCCCATCACTGTTTTTTAGTTTTTCCCTAACCCTTTTAACTGTGGTTAAGATTTATTAACCCTTAGGATTAAAACATTTGACCTTGGTTTTAGAAGGAAAAAAATTAACCACGGGGTTAAAACTTGTTAACCATAGTTCAAAGGGGCTTTGTGAGGGGCGAGGAGGAATAGTCCCCTCCTCTGTCGAAGGAGGGGACTATTGCTCTTCTATTAATGGGACATAGGACCATATATTGTCTCCTTTCCAAATAGTTAGAATATAGTTAGAGCTATATGACCCTTTTCATCACATGACCTGCCACCAAACTTGCTATATATATGTGATTATTCCCATTAAAGATGGTTGTATTAGGAAATATATATGACACCATCCCAAGATTCTTCACTTGCAAGTTGCAATAGCAATGTGTTGCATTTAGAACTAAAGGAACCAAGCCACAATTAAAAATATGCTTATTCTGCACAGTTAGCAGTACTGCAGCCATTTCTAACAAGATTGCTAGTTGTTTGAGAAGGTGTCTTGCGTTTATAAATGTCATTTTCCTACAAGGTTGTTTCTAGGTAACTGTGTGTTGGAACACACAGTTCAAGTGTTCCTTAACTTTGACACAATTTTTTTGTCACTATTATATGTAGTGGCTAGACTTTTCGGGCATACAAGGGTTGCATTGTTACCTTGGGAAAAAAAAGATGGGGCTAGAAATTAGCTTGATATAGAAGATAACATTAATAATCGCCATGAGGTTTCACCGGTGACTTATCGTCATGCCTTGAATTTAGAAAATGACAAGAACAATAACACGAGCAACTGAACTTAATTTAAGGACATACTTTTAGAAAAATGACAGATAGGAGCACCTGAACCTAGTATCAAATGGGAAAGAAATCATGAAAACGTGCTGATGATTGCCTCTAGCGGCAAAAGCTCTATGACGCCTAATGCAGTCAAAAAATAAGAAAAATGAATGGCATGTTGATCCACAAGTTAATTGGTTGAATTTGTATTGGACCATGTACTACCTAGAGGAGTTGGTGTGGATTTTGAAATGCTTCTTTCCATCTTGTAATCCTACTGTGCCATATTCCATCACCTGGCTATAGTCTAGGTAACTTGAATCCTCTGTCAAAAAGGTGTAGTATTTGTTTTGTTCAATTTCTTGATGTTGGTTTGGCCTATACTCAAGAAAGTGGTGGCTAGGTTTTGTGGGGGTTCTTTGTGTTGGTGCTGAAATTCAGTTGGCAGTTACATATTGTAAGTTTTTTTTATTTTACAATATTTGTTCTTCAGATTCAAAATACAGAGAATTTTCTTGGTTAGTGATGATTCCTTCTGAAATGTACAACTCTTGTTTGTCTTTGTTGCACTCTTATAGAGAATTCACATGGTTCATGATATTTTCATTGAGTTGATCATTGCATTGTCTACAGTTCACATAATCAATCATCCAAATTGATAGTTTTAATGCTAACGTGGGTATAATGGGTGGCCTCATAATCACATGCAGTGGTTAGAACATGTTAATTATTTGTTTCATCCTATTCTATGGAGTGGTGGTCTCTTCCTAGGAACTTGAGTAAAGGGGGGTAGCCTATGCATTACAATATTATTGCCTACATGCCATCCATGGTCCCTAAGCGAATAGGAAGTTGCTATGACTAGTGCATTGTGGAAGATGGATATGAATGCGCACAATCTACAGTTGCATCAAGGTTCATTTGAAATGGGAACTTGTTATCCAAATGCAGTTTTTCCCTAACCCTAGATCTATTCCCCATCACTGTTTTTCAGTTTTTCCTTAACCCTAGGGCTGCCCCCAACTCTTCTCCTGATTTGCCTCGAATCCCTAGACCAACAACCTCTCCTCTTCACCCTACAACCCCCTATAACCTATTCCCAGCACCCAATCCCCATCCCTTTCCTATCACAAAATCCCTGCAGTCTTAATACTGCCACAACAGAACCCCAACAACCCTATTCTCTGTCCCTAGACCTGTCCCAGCCTTATTACCACATTGTCATAACCTGTCCCAACCCTATTCCTAAGTCCTATTGCTGTTCCAGCCCTGTCACAGTTACCCAACCTTCTCCCATCACTGTCACAGCCCTGTCACAATCCTGTTGTTGTTCCTAAGTCCTATTGGAATAATGTATCTCATTTCTTATAGGAACTCCGATTAGTTTGGTTAGTATATATTAGCAAAACCCTGTTGAAAATGCTTTGTTTGAATTTTTTTTTTTCCCCTTATCATTTTCTCTTTTATTTTTCTTTCTCTATAAGACCAAATTGATGCCTCTACATCAAAGTAGTAAAAATGATATCTAGGCAACATGTGAGCCACAACATAAATTCTATATGAATCTATACACTCGATATGCTAGAAACTTAATCCTTTCTACTGTGTTTTGTTCGGTATTACAAAATATCAGAGCTTGTAGTTTTTACTGTACTCGACATAGAGTATTCTTGAGCTACACAGAGTATGGATTTCAGGCCTCTCACTGCCCAAATCAGGCAAACGACCTCGGAATCTAGCTAAACGAATTCCCACACTTCGGTTGGGTCAAAATACAGGCATTAGAAGAAACGGCATCAAAATCCAACCCCCGGTCTGGATTTGGTGGGGGGTTTGTAGGTTTAGGCCAAACCTAAGTTTCAAAGTATGGATTTGGGCCTCTTGCTACCCAAATCGGGCAAACGACCTTGGCATCTAGCGAAAACGAATTCCCACACTTCGATTGGGTCGAAATATACACGTTAGAAGAAACAACATTGAAATCCGACCCCTGGTCAGGATTTGGTGGGGGTTTGTAGGTTTAGGCGAAACCTAAGTTTCAAAGTATGGATTCCGGGCCTCTCACTGCCCAAATCGGGCAAACGACCTCGAAATCCAGCAAAACGAATTCCCACACTTCGGTTGGGTCGAAATGCACACGTTAGAAGAAATGGCATCGAAATCCAATCCCCGATCTGGATTTGGTGAGGGTTTGTAGGCTTCAGGCCAAACCTAAGTTTCAAAGTATGGATTTCGGGCCTCTCGCTGCCCAAATCAGGCAAACGACCACCGAATCCAGCGAAACGAATTCCCACACTTTGGTTGGGTTGAAATACACGCGTTAGAAGAAACAGCATCGGAATCCGACCCCCGGTTTGGATTTGGTGGGGGTTTGTAGGTTTTAGCCAAACCTAAGTTTCAAAATATGGATTCCGGGCCTCTCACTGCCCAAATTGAACAAATGACCTCGGAATCCAGCGAAATGAATTCCCACACTTCGGTTGGATTGAAATACATGCGTTAGAAGAAACGGCATCGAAATCTGACCCCCGGTCTGTATTTGGTGGGGGCTTGTAGGTTTAGGACAAGCCTAAGTTTCAAAGTATGGATTTTGGGCCTCTCGCTGCCCAAATCGGGCAAACGAACACCGAATCCAGCGAAACAAATTCCCACACTTCGGTTGGGTTGAAATACAGGCGTCAGAAGAAATGACTTCGAAATCTGACCCCCGATCTAGATTTGGTGGGGGGTTTGTAGGTTTAAGCCAAACCTAAGTTTCAAAGTATGGATTTCGGGCCTCTCGCTCCCTAAATCAGGTAAACGACCTCGGAATCCAGCGAAACGAATTCCCACACTTCGGTTGGGTCGAATACACGCGTTAGAAGAAACGGCATCAAAATCCGGCCCCCGGTCTGGATTTGGTGCGGGTTTGTAGGTTTAGGCCAAACCTAAGTTTCAAAGTATGGATTTCGGGTCTCTCGCTGCTCAAATCGGACAAACGACCTCGGGATCCAGGGAAATGAATTCCCACACTTCGGTTGGGTCGAAATACATGCGTTAGAAGAAACGAAATCGAAATCCGACCCCGATTTGGATTTGGTGGGGGTTTGTAGGTTTAAGCTAAAGTATGTTAGAGCTACGAATTCGGCCTCGATAGCGATGAAATTTCTACACTTTTACGTGTTTAATAATTAAACTTTATTAGTATCAGAAATCTGAGATATATTTGGATGTATGTTGATGAAATCCTACACTTCTATGTTCTTGAACTCTATATGTATGAAATATATGAGATGACCTTGTTTCTTTTCATTAATTTTATGAAATCCTTAAATTTTTTTCTATTTGATATATTCTAATCATCAATTGTATTTTATGGTCTTTCTAGGAAGGAGCCAGCACACACCTTTCGAGTTTTAGATCAGCCGGAGGGAGCCATCTAGAGCGAGGAGAGACTTAGGATTTATATTTTTTCTTTCCGATACTTTTATATGGACATGTATATATATATGGTCGT
The DNA here is from genome assembly GCA_015143295.1 of Tetracentron sinense. Lineage (NCBI taxonomy): Eukaryota > Viridiplantae > Streptophyta > Magnoliopsida > Trochodendrales > Trochodendraceae > Tetracentron > Tetracentron sinense. Next base: position 30,682,553 of record CM026553.1, on the reverse strand, counting down.
TATTACATTTTTCTGATGTGTACATACTACGACTATTATTATCTTATATAGATTGTATTGGATGGTAGAAAATTTTGTATGGATAAATATTGTTGCTGACAGGTACAAAATAATACAAGTAAAAAAAGAAAACCAATCTGCATAGTAAATTTTTTTTTAATTATCACTATTATCGGCAGTTGTATAATGTCGGAAATTAATGTACAGTTAATAACGGTGTTCATTTCACGTCGTAACTAATATACCCTATAACTGCGTTGATTTCGTGCCGTTAAATAATTTGTTTTATATGGTGATATATATCGGTTAATTAACGGCAAATAAAAGACGCCGTTATTTATTTATCAATGACAGCGTTATATTACACGCCGTGATTGATTATATCAATAATGGCATTACATAAACGCTGGTATTGATATAATCAATAACGGCGTTATATAACACACCGGTATTGATTTAATCGGTACATGCGTTAGAAAAAACCGTCGGTATAGTCATTTTTGATGCAGGTATTACCGGCGTTTACAATACTATACCAGTAATAATAATAACTGCGTTTTTTTGGCCTTTACCGACGATTTCGAAATGCCGCTAAAAACCTTAAATTTTGTAGTGGATCATTAAAAAAAAAAGGGAGTACAAGATGAAAAAAATAAAGTATTTTATTCATGGATAACGAAATGAGGGAAGTCCACATAAATTTGAGAACTCACTTGAGATAAACAAGCAGTATCTTGAGAATATGTTGTCAGCTCCAACTAGCCACTGAGTTAAAAAAGCAGTATCTTGAGAATATGTTGTCAACTCCAACAAGCTACCAGAGCTGACAGAGGTCCGAATGCTGTATTGATAGAAGCTATTCAGAATAGAATTTCTCTCGCGTCCGACTTCTTCACCATCATCTTTGGTGCTGATCTATCTCCAGGGGAGGATTCTAGTGAAGGGGGATCTGAATAAAAATTATACGGAAACTGGATCCCCTAGAACTTTACACAATAGAATGCATAAAAATTATCTAAAAGTTTTAGTCATATCACCTTGGTAAATGATGTTCACCGGTGAAGTTTAAATCCACTCGAACCGTCAGAACTCTTTGTAGAGATTTCTCGAAGAAATACTCGAAGCTTGATCCTTGTTCTTCGCTATCCCCACGAAGCTTTAGAATCTCTCTTTGGAATTGAAGAAGAAAAAAGAAGATGATGGTGTAATGGTGTAGACTTTCTATCACCCAAAACCCTAGGGTTCCAAACCCTTAAGTTGCAAAACCCAACTTGAAGAACACCTTGTAGCTCATGAAAATCCCTAGGGATACTCCCTAGGGGCTCATGGTTTGGAGAGAGATGAGAGAGTGAGAAAAAATTCTAGAGAATCATACTTTATGGTTAAGGGGTGTTGGGGTATTTATAGGATTTAGATCATATCCTAATCCTAATCCAATTACACCTTATCCCTTAAGAATTATTAATTAATAATAACTCTTACTATTAATTAATGAAAACTCCTAGTTTATCTATAACTACTTTAATTATAGTAATCCTTCTAATTAAAGAGTCATTTTCCAAAAGGGATTCCTTAAATAAAGGGATAAGTCAACAACCAACATAAGAGAGGAATCTTAGTCAAACTAGGAAACCATAACCAAAAAGGGGGGGCATGAGTTTTGGGGAGTTAAAACTCCTAGTTGCAATCCAATTACAACTTCATCTTAATCCTTTTTGCATTCCAACCATTGGAATTTAATTCCACAATTAAAAGAATTATAATTCAATAATTATTCAAGTAACCAAGTCCTAATTTAATTAGGATTACTAAAGTGGGCGCCCCACCCTAGGGTTTAAACCCATGGGTTTGGGCCCACATTAAAGGTCCATTCTTAATGGGTTTATGGATATAGATCAATCCCATTTCCCCTTTAATTATGTTAATTAAATAATTACTAAAATAATTCCTTAATTTAAATTAACAATTAATTTAAACAATAGATTAACTTTTAATCTATTTAAGCAATGATTAACTTTTAATCACTTAAATAATTGATTAACATTTAATCAATTATTGAGCTTGTATTTCTTATAGGAGCATCTCCACAGATTGCTTTGGGACATTCTTACCCTAGTTTACCCAATGTTATCTCATTGACCCAAAACAGAAATTACATCGGAATTGCAAGTGACATGAGATATCTATGTTGCAATTGAATCCTAGTGTATGAACATTAACAAATATGGATCCCGCCACATGAACTTGTAAATTCGATTTATCCTTCCAAATACATTATCCCTAATGGACCTTCGAGATTGACATACTATCTAACTCATAACCCATTGCACATCATCCGGTTTTCCAAGACTTCTAATTAAGCCATGAGAAACAATTTCTCATGTAAAACATTTTGAGAAAATCCTTTGATAAGTATAATATCTTTTAATAAAAGTATATTTCAAAACTTATTTTGATTTCAAAATCACCTACGCGGGATTTATACTTAATCAACTGTCTTACCCGGAACTTGGATAATCTCTCAAATTAATGAGCATGGATTTCTTGTTTGAAATTCATCATGACTCGAATAGCTTTTTGACTATCCAACTATCACTGTATCGTATTTTCTAATGTAGAAAATACTTTGGTGGAATCAAAACAGTCAGATCACTGCTCCGTCAAAGATGAACTCATCAGATCTAAGGTCATCAAAACCATTCAATGTGAATGAGAGACCAACTATCTTATAGTATGTTTATGTAAGAGGTCTCTCATTGCATGCAATTAGTCAATGTACATTTAAGCACCCATATGCTAATGTATAGTCTCCCCTACAATAGTTCGAGATAGAACTACATCTTAACTATTGAGAACATCTTAACATTGTGGCAGCCATATAAGTGAAGTGCCCAGCTTCACCCATAGCTGTGACTATATAAGGTATAAGGAACTAGAAAGTTATATCTACCTATGATAATCCAATCACATAACTTTCCTACAGTATATCCTACAATATATCCTAAGGACCTTTATCGATATCTCATATCGTATAGATCATCTCATGATCATGGTCTATTACCCATAATGAATACACAATGGGTTAAGAAGAAGTCATTATTGATGAAATTAATAAGAATCTAACAATCTAAATGACATTTTTGGGCATCATGTCTAATAATCTCCCACTTGCCCTGAAAGTCACGGTGTAATAGATTTCAATCTCATACTATCTAAGTGTGTTACAAAACTTTATCTGATAAAGCCTTAGTCATCGGTTCAGCAATATTAAGTTGAGACCTAATCATTGTAACAACTACATCTTGCCTATCAATGATCTCGCGAATGAGATGATACTTCAGCTCCACATGTTTCAACTTCTTGTGGCTCTTAGGTTCTTTGTTGTGGGCTACTGCACCATTACTATCACAAAAGAGAGTGATAGGTTTAAGTGTTGAAGGAACATTTCCTAGATCTTACAAAAACCTTCTGAATTAGACTGCTTCTTTTGCTGCTTCTAAAGCTGCAATATATTCTGCTTCTGTGGTGGAGTCAGCAATACTCTTCTGCTTTATATTGCACCAACTGACAGCAGCACCACCTAGTGTGAACACATAGCCTGATGTAGAAGCTCTATTGTCCGGATCATATTGGAAATCAGAATTAGTATAACCCAGTCCAACTAAATTTTCTGATTAAAAAGTAAGCACATAATCCCTAGTCCTTTTCAGGTACTTCATGATGTACTTCACAACTGTCCAGTGATTGATACGTGGATTGCTTTGGAACCGACTAACAACTCCCACTGCATGTCAGATATCCGATCTAGTACATAACATGGCATACATGAGGCTCCCTACTGTCGAGACATAAGGGCACCTCTTCATCTGATCGATCTCATCAGTTGATGTAGGGGCTATCATTTTAGACAAAGTGACACCATGTCTAAAAGGAATGAGTGTTGTCTTGCAATCACTCATACTATACCTAGACAATATCTTGTCTATATAGGAAGTTTGGCTCAATCCCAACATTCGGCATTTTCTATCTCTCAAAATCTTTATTCCGAGAATATAAGATGCCTCTCCCAAGTCTTTCATTGAGAAATGCTGAGAAAGCCATATCTTGATTGAGGATAATATCCCTACATCATTCCTAATGAGTAGAATGTCATCAATATATAGAATTAGGTATACTACTGCTCTCCTACTATCCTTCTTGTAAATACAAGATTCTTTAAAATTCTTTTGGAATCCAAATTCTTTGATCAAAAGATCAAATCTCTGGTTCCAGCTTCTAGAAGCTTGTTTCAAACCATATATCGACTTGCTGAGCTTGCATACCATGTTCTCCTGGTTAAGAGCAATGAAGCCCTCTGGTTGCTTCATATAGCTGTCTTCATTTAACATTCCGTTAAGGAAAGCAGTTTTGACATTCATTTGTCATGTCTCATAGTCATGGTGTGCAGCTATAGCTAGCAATATCCTGAAGGATTTGAGCATAACTACTGAACAAAAGGTATCCTCATAATCAACTCCTTGAATTTGAGTATAACATTTTACAACAAGTCTTGCTTTATAGGTCTCCACATTACCATCGGCACCCTTCTTCCTTTTATAAATCCATTTCCATCCAATTGGCCTTATACCATCTGTTGGATCTACTAAAGTCCAGACGTCGTTGTCATACATGGAATATATTTCAGCATTCATGGCTTTATTCCATTGAGATGCATCTACATCTAATGTAGCTTCCTGATAAGTATTAGGATCCGCATCCTCATCATCAGGGGTAACTAGATAAACCTCATTATTATAATACTGAAGTCTATCTGGTGGTCTAGAAACTCTTTCAGACCTTCTCAGTAGAATAGAATTAGGAGAATCATGAATAGAAGGATTAGGTTCAGTTTGGACACTGGCTGTGTTGTCTTTCATCTCATGAAATTCAACCTTCTTAAGGAGATCTATTTCTTCCTCCAAGAAAGTGGCATGAAGCCTAACAACTATTGTTTGGTCTGCCTTAGAGTAGAAATAGAAACCCTTAGTTTCTTTTGGATACCCTACAAAATTCCATTTCTTTGTCCTAGATTCCAACTTAGTGGGTTTAAGTTTGCGAACATGCGCAGGACCACCCCATACCCTTAGATGTTGTAAACTACGTTTTTGCCCAGTCCACAATTCATAGGGTGTAACCGGAATAGACTTAGATGGAACCCAGTTCAGAATGTAAATGGCAGTTTGTAAAGCATATCCCCAAAGATATGAAGGTACATCGGCATTACTCATCATAGAGCGAACCATATCTAATAAGGTCCGGTTTCTTCTTTCAGAAACTCCATTTTGTTGAGGAGAGGTAGGACTTGTCCATTGCAAGATAATCTCACTATCCCTTAAGTAATCCATAAACTCGTTGGTGAGGTATTCACCACCTCGATCTGATCAAAGTGTTTTTATGGATTTTTCATTTTGATTCTCAACTTCTAATCTAAATTCAGCAGCACCGAGCTATTAAGCACCCCTAGAAGCATAATCGGATCCTTTTTCGAGGTTAGAGCTGAGCAACAGCAGCGTCCAGATCTGATCTATCTACTCGGCAATTCATCCGGTGACTTCACGGTCGCCAAAGAAGCCCCAAGAAGCATCAAACATTTCCGATGAGATCCATAGAGCAATTCTTAGATAGCAAGCACTAGCTCCAGGTGCGACTTCATAAAAAGCAATCAAAGAGAAGATCGAAGAGAATGAAACGCACGTATTGGAGATATTAGTCAAGAGATAATCATAATCAACATAAAGAAGTGCATGCAATCAATCATACAGTTTGATGAAACTACCCGGTCAACCTCGCTACTTATGGCTTTGCACTTTTCAAATGTGACAGATTTGTGTTGCATAAAATGACATATCCATATATGGAATAGTCATCGGTAAATGTGACAAAATACTGGTATTGTCCTCGTGCAATAATGTTAAATGGACCACATACATCACTATGTATTAGTCTTAACTTTTCTTCAGCTCTTCCTACCTTTTTAGGGTAAGGCTTCTTTGTCATCTTCCATTCGAGACAAGACTCGCAAGTAGGGAGTAGTTCTACCTTGAGAAAGTCAAGGGGACCATATTTTACCAACCTCTTGATCCTATCAAGATTAATATGACGAAGTCTCTTATGCCAAAGATAAGTAATTAAACTCTGTGCAATGTCTCTTCATGCCAGACATTCTAGATGATGAGGCAATGTCACTTTGCAGACATTCATTATTTATCAAAGGGAATATTAAATAAAGACCATTAATGAGATTACCAATAATCAAGACCATTCTATCTTTCTTAATTTCAACAATTGAATTAAAAATGATAGAGAATTCATAATGTAAGAGTCTAGATACTAAAATCAAATTACGATGTGCAGAAGGCACATGAAAGCAGTCTTCTAAAATTAATGTCTTTTCATTAGGTAAATAAAGAGTAAACAAGCCTATCAATTTGAGTGCAACATTAGCACCTGAGCAAACCTTAAGTTTTTGCTCCTATTTGGTTGGCTTTCTGGTTTCCTTGAACCCCTGCAAACAATTGCAAACATGTACAGTGGATCCAAAATCCATGCACCAAGAGTTAGGAGGACTATCCAGAAAGTTAAAATCAACAGTAATAAGTACTTCAAAGCATCTCATACCTTGAGTACTGCCGCCACCCTTCTTCCTATTAATTAATTAAAACTCCTAGTTTATCTGTAACTACTTTAGTTATAGTAATCCTTCTAATTAAAGAGTCCTTTTCCAAAAGATGTTCCTTAAATAAAGGAATTAGTCAACAACCAACATAAGAGGGGAATCCTAGTCATACTAGGAAACCATAACCAAAAAGGAGGGGGCATGAGCCATGAGAGGGGGGCGAGTTTTGGGGAGTTAAAACTCCTAGTTATAATCCAATTACAACTTCATCTTAATCCTTCTTGCATTCCAACTATTGGAATTTAATTCCATAATTAAAAGAATTATTATTCAATAATTATTCAAGTAACCAAGTCCTAATCCAATTAGGATTACTAAAGTGGGTGCCCCACCCTAGGGTTTAAACCAATGGGTTTGGGCCCACATTAAAGGTCCATTCTTAATGGGTTTATGGATATGGGTCAAACCCATTTCCCCTTTAATTATGTTAATTAAATATTACTAAAATAATCCCTTAATTTAAATTAACAATTAATTTAAACAATAGATTAACTTTTAATCTATTTAATTAATGATTAACTCTTAATCACTTAAATAATTGATTAACATTTCATCAATTATTGAGCTTGTATTTCTCATGTGAGCATCTTCACAGATTGCTCTGAGACATTCTTACCCTAGTTTACCCAATGTTATCCCATTACCCTAAATAGAAATTACATCCGAATTGCAAGTAACATGAGATATCCATGTTGCAATTGACTCCTAGTGTATAAACATTAACCAATATGGATCCCGTCACATGAACTTTCAAATTCAATTTATCCTTCCAAATACATTATTCCTAATGGACCTTCGAGATTGACATACTATCTAACTCATAGCCCATTGCACATCATCCGGGTTTCCAAGACTTCTGATTAAGCCATGAGAAACAATTTCTCATGAAAAATATTTGAGAAAATCCTTTGTTAAATATAATATCTTTTAATGAAAGTATATTTCAAAACTTATTTTGATTTCAAAATCACCTGCGTAGGATTTATACTTAATCAACTGTCTTACCCGGAACTTGGATAATCTCTCAATTAATGAGCATGGATTTCTTGTTTGAAATTCATCATGAATCGAACAGCTTTCTGATTATCCAACTGTCACTGTATCGTATTCCCTAATGTAGAAAATACTTTGGTGGAATCAAAACAGTCAGATCACTGCTCAGTCGTAGATGAACTCATCAGATCTTAGGATCATTGAAACTATTCAATGTGAATGAGAGACCAACTATCTGATAGTATGTTTATACAAGCGGTCTCTCATTGCATGCAATCAGTCAGTGTACATTTATGCACCCATATGCTGATATGTAGTCTCCACTACAATAGTTCGAGATAGAACTACATCTCAACTATTAAGAACATCTTAACATTGTGGCAGCCATATAAGTGAAGTGCCTAGCTTCACCCATAGCTGTGACTATATAAGGTATAAGAAACTGGAAAGTTATATCTACCTGTGATAATCCAATCACATAACTTTCCTATAATATATCCTAATGACATTTATCGATATCTCATATCGTATAGATCATCTCATGATCATGGTCAATTATCCATAATGAATACACAATAGATTAAGAAGAAGTCTTTATTAATCAAATTAATAAGAATCTAACAATCTAAATGACTTTTCTGGGAATCATGTCTAACATCTAGCCCATCAATTGCAGCAGAAGTGACGTCTAGAGCAGAGCCAGGAATTGTCTCTCAGTGTTGTTAACTGCGATAAGCTATAAAGCGGAATAAGCAATACCTTGAAAAGCAGGCCTCTCGACATCAATGAGGTGGTTGTTCAGGAGCATCAAGCAACCTAGGCTAGCTTCATCAGGATCGATGGATATAATACAACGTATTCCATTTAACGCATGCTCAAGCTCATCGTCAAGAACATCTGAACTTTTAACAGGTTCCAAGATATCGAGTTTGTTCATATGGCATCCTATTATAAAACTAATGATAATGTTGTAAGAAAATATTAAAGCATTGTTCGCTGCTATTTGCTTTGCAAAGTCACACGGCTCAACAACTTCGGTCTTATCAATGATAAGGCTCCTTGTAGTCTTCAAATAGCGAATAAAGACAAATCCAGATTCGTTGATCTCCAACTAATCAAGGACATTCCATCTCGAAGCATGCCGTGATGAAAGATTCATTCTGCAAAAGAAAAACAAAGAAAGCATAAAGTCAGTACGGATACATATATATATCATTTACTGATAAAAAACCATCATCATATATCATGGATAAACTTTTGGACTTAACAAAAAAATTAGAAAAGTCCAAGTTTGTGGACAAACTTTTGGACTTAACCAAAATTAGGAAAAGTCCAAGTCCATGGATAAATGTTCATGGGCAATAATTAATGCCCTCAGGTAAGATACCCGAAAACATTAATTAAAATTCCGCAAACAAGTCTACGGACAAAAGGTTATTTTGTAGATGACCCTTCAGGTTTTCCTCATCGGAAAACCTTAAAAACTCCGGTACATGTCACCGAAAAAATTATCAGAATGTCCATAAAGACATTCCGAAGCTTTTGGATGAGAAAAATCCTCATCCCCTTCTTCTGAAAAGCTAAGAAACCCAAGAAAGGGTTTCTTTTCTGAAAAACAGAATCGAGCATACCTTAAAAAAGGATGATCGAATCAGAGAAGAAAGGAAATTCTTCTCTAAAAAGTAAAAGAACTCTGGAAGAAAAATTTCCAGAGTTTTGGAGAAGGAGAAGGCGAAATGCCTTCTCCAAAGGCTAAGGGACCTTCATATAGAGGATCCCTTGTTAGATCCAGACCATCCATTTCTTCGGAATGGACGGCCCAGATGGCTAGAATTTCTCCAGCCACTCTTACGTAGGCTTTTGGAGTCCCCCATTATGGGGATTCTTCGAAAGCAGGAGGGTTTCTCGAAACCCACTACATTGTAGTGGTCTATCCGCTAAGGTACAGCCCGCTTAGTGGGGAGACAATAAGCCTCCCCATGCTCACTGTCATATGGTAGGATCTAAATGGCTGGACCATTCTCAGCCATTCAAATCCTGAGGGGCATTTGTGGGCAGTGAAATATCACCACCCGCAAGGCGGGTGTATACTGCACCTACCTCCACAGGATCACCACTCATTGAATGTGGGCGGTTAGGCTTCGCGCATGCCAAAGGCACGCGTACAAGCTGCCAGACCACCTAATATTAAATGCTAAGCAACAGAGCAATAATGCCCGGTGAACACCCTTTGTGTCAGTCTTTAGGGGACTACACATGTATAGGGTTTGCCCTTGCGGACTGACCCCCGTTCAAGTTGGCAGACTGACTCCATGAGTCCATCCGCTGGTCAGTCAATGACTAGCCCAGTCTGTGACCATAAAAGGTCATGGACATAACCCAAACCAAGGGTTGGACCTATGGTCCCACCCTGTATTAGTCCACGGACTGACTAAGGTCAAACCCTGGTTCGCAGTCTAAATATATTTGGCCTGACCTAGACCGCGGGTGAGACCATGGGTCTCACCTCTTTAATTGCGGATTGACCAAGGTCAGTCCTTTCCCATATGGCAGCCAGTATCTAACCGTCATGTGGTAGAGAATCCTTAATAAAAAGGACTCTCTGCCAGCATTGGGGGATCCCAAGATAGAGATCCCCTCTCTTTCTCTAATGAGAGAGTATCATATGATGTCTTATTTGAAAGGGGAAGTGATCTCTTCCCTTTTCTGGAAAGATAAGAACCTTTCCCCTTTTTGGGGGAAAAGTTTGATCCTCTCAGGTTTCCCAGAAAAGGAAACCAATTTGGAGTCTTTCAAAAAGGACTCCTATCCGTGTGGTTTCTCTAAGATATGAGAATCCAACTGTCTTCGACAGATGGCCCTCTCTCAGGAGAGTTGACCTCTTTTGATTTTCTAAAAAAAAGGAAGTCAAAGGGGAGTCCAAAGAAGACTCTTCAAAAGATATAAAAGAGGGAGTTTCTCACAAGAAACTCCCAATGTAAAAATACCCACGTACGTAGTGAAGAAGGAACAAAAAGGCTTTTTCTTGCAGGAATAATAGCAACCAAGGAGGAAGAAGGAGGATCTCCCCATATGGAGAATACCAAGTGAACCTTCAATATGTCCAACTCTCTTTCTTTTCTTTCTTTTTGATGCTAAAACCTCTATAAGTGTAGAGCCCCAGATTTTTGCTAACACTGATCATGTGAGTGAATAGTGCTTTACACTAGGTGTGTTCAAGCCAAGGTGTTATGTGTGATCTTGGCATTTGGTTAATGCTAAGGGGAATATATTTTAGTGTAAAACATGTGATATGTGTTGTGTGAGTTTAGTGTATGAGCCATGGGGTGTGAGGTATCTGTGGGAAAGCAAGCAAAGAGTATAAAATATACTCTTAAGTGTTAAGTGAATAGTGCATATAGAGGTCAAGGCCTCTATGTATCTTCTTGGATATTTCTCAGTGAAATGATGGTTCAATGTGCGTGTGTTGAGTCTCAAAGAGAGATTATAAGTATACTCTAAGTATCTAAACATGTAGGGTATAAAATAACTTAAGTGTGAATGTAGAACCCTGGGAATCAATTTTGCAATGTTGTGAATAGTGTCAGGGCATTGGGATGGAAGGCCAAAAGTCTTCTTGTATTGTTATGATGTTATAGAAAAATGATAAGAAGGTTTTTACCTGGAGTGTTGTTGGATAGAAATATGTGTGGTGCATATCGGTGTGTTGAAACTAAGAGTATGAAATGCTCTAAGTCCTTGAGAATTTAAACAAAGAGTATGCATGACTCAAGGTTTGTGGGTGATGAAGCAAAGATTAAAAGGACTCTAGAAGAAATTGAGTGGTGTTAGTGTGCAAAGGAAGGGTAAAGGAAATTCTCTAAGTGAGTCAAAGCAAGAGTATAAAATACCCTAAGTGCTTAAAGGGTTGTAATTGAATAGTGCTGTGAATAGTGTTGTGAATAGTGTGTGAATAGTGCCAATGGATAGTATATGTAAGGCCAAGGTCGTCTCAGTGAACTTGGGGTTGGTTAAATGAATGAGGTATTTCATTTTGAATGAGTGTTATGGTATTGATTTTATTTTGGCGGGTGAAATATAATGTCGCGACCCAAAATACCCCCTAGGAGTTAAGGATACTTTGACTCGTGACCGCCGTATCATACCTCCAGTATGATACATAAGGCACACGTGGAAACCTGTCAGAGTACCTGAATATACATAGCGGAAACGAAATACAATGCACAGCAAAAAATAAAATACTAAACATAGCAGAAGCAAAATGAATACTCCTATAGCTTGGCTCAAGTAAGAACCAACAAGTATACATGTGAGAAACCCAAAAGTGGAGTGGACAAACCCCACACTCACATAACAAAATGACACAAGTTCTAAGTCGGTCGATCAACAGAAATCGAAATCACGACTCCTATCTAAAGCACCATCGTCATGATAGTGATCCATAGAAGGCTCCGGGTCACGGTACTCTTCCTCGACCAAAGGTTCTTCGCCACACAAATCGAATGGAACACGAGCACCTGCCAATCATAACAATATCGACTGAGCATAGAATACTCAGTGTATACAAACTAATAATAATAAAGCGGTTAGGCATGGAGCATACAAGACATGGAGAATGAAATCCGTAAAATCCTTAAAGCATGGAAAGCGTGAAAACGTATGTGAGATAATATTCGAAACCAAAACTGTAACCGTGTGAGTCAATCGATAATCATAGCCTTATGAGTTCTTGTGAGTTCATGGAGTTACTTAGAGTCATTATGATCCGTAGAGACATAGAGCATAGAGCAATATCGTAGAGCATTTTCATAGAGCATAACCTTAGAGATCTTAGAGCATTTCATTGTGATCCGTGGAGCTTGTGAGACGATCTTAGAGCATTATCATAGAGTTTCCTTGTGAGCATGGTATGATCCTTAGAGCTTGTGAAACGATCTTAGAGAAATCATAGAGTTACTTAGAATCATTCATTATTTGTCTTTTCGTGAAAAACTTTTGTTTGTACTTTGAGAAATCCATAGAAACCATCGGTTTATGCGAGACTTGTGAGCATATGCACTTAATAAGAGAAATCATCATATTTAAGCATAGAATCCCTTAGAGGTATTTTATCAAACACTTAGAGTGCATCATAATAGTAACCTTCATCCAAGTATATAATCACACATTTTCATACATAAAATCAATACATATAGATAGGGCATAGATAAGAAGAATCATAATTAGTAACTAGTAGGATTGCAAGATTGTAGTAGAGTGTATCTACCTTAGAGAAATCAATGGGTTTGACTCCCAATGGCTGGAACAAGCAAGAACAGTGAGTTCTTGGTTGGAAAACACCAAATGGAAAGGAAGAACTTGATCTTCCACAAGCTTGAAAGATCACCAAGGTCCTCTCCTCCTTCTCCTCTTCAAATCCCTCAAAAATAATGCACAAAGGGTTTGTGAAACCCTAAGGCACGAACCCAGCCCTTTTATAGGCAAAGGGTGATGGTTAAAGTCTTAAACACCCTTAATGAAGAAAATCTGCGTATAACCGATCGATCGGTGGTATGGACCGAGCGATCGGTGGCTTACAGGTCGATCGGTGTTATGACCGAGAGATCGGTCAAAAACACACTCTCTGGAATTTTTCCCCATACAAAAAAGTTGACCGTGCGACAGCTATCGAGCAATCGGTAGTTGACCGATCGATCGCAGGTAATGACCGAGCGATCGGTCGACCCCTGTTTTGCTGCAAAACCTTGTTTACACCATTCGAATCTTCCCCAATGCACTTCCAACACTCTTTTATGCTTTCAACACATTCCCTAAGGACATATAGACCCATTGGAACATATACGCCATAATTCCAAACACTCATATAGTAACATAAGACTCATAAGTGTACAAAACCACACTTGGGCACTATTCACACACTATTCATTCTTAGTGAAATGAAATTTCGGGGCTCTATATCCCTCGCCCCTTACAAGAATTTCGTCCTCGAAATTAGAACGATGCCAAAACATAACAAGAAAAAAATACACACAAAACTAACAAGGAAAACTACTCAAACAAGTGAGGGTACTTTTCCTTTACTTCCGCTTCTCGCTCCCATGTAGCCTCTTCCTTGGAATGATGCTGCCACTTCACTAGGACTAAAGGGATAGTCTTGGTTCGCAACACTTGATCTCGACGATCCAGAATCTGAACTGGTTGTTCAACCAACGTAAGATCCTCTCGAATCTCAATAGGATCAAGAGCGATGACGTGAGATGGATCCGAAATGTATTTTCTAAGCATAGAGACGTGAAATACATTATAGACCGCTGCCATGTGAGGCGGTAGTGCTACCCTGTAAGCAACCTCACCAACCCTTGTGACAATCTCAAATGGTCCCACGTACCTAGGACTGAGCTTTCCCTTCTTCCCGAATCGCATGATTCCCCGACTCGGCGAAATCTTCACAAAGACCCGATCTCCAACTCGGAACTCTAAATCTCTACGGCGTATATCCGCATAGCTCTTCTGCCTATCCTGAGCACTTTTCAATCGCTCCCGGATAATTTTGACCCTTTCTGCGGTCCGCTCTATCAACTCAGGACCAAGAATTTTTCTCTCACCAACTTCATCCCAATATAGCGGTGATCGACAACTCCGACCATACAGAGCTTCAAAAGGTGCCATCTGGATGCTTGCCTGATAGCTATTGTTGTAGGCAAGCTCAACCAACGGCAACTGTTCCTCCCAACTACCCTGAAAATCCAGCATACAAGCTCGGAGCATATCCTCCACTACTTGATTCACCCTCTCCGTTTGTCCATCGGTCTGAGGATGGAAGGCGGTATTGAATTCTAAACGAGAACCCATAGCATCCTGGAAAGTTTTCCAAAACCTGGAAGTAAACCGAGGATCTCGATCAGACACGATAGAAACTGGCACACCGTGTAGTCGAACCACCTCCTTAACATATAGGGCTACCAACTGATTTGCATTGAAAGTAGTTCGGTACGGAATAAAATGTGCAGACTTAGTCAACCTGTCCACAATCACCCAAATAGCATCGGAGCCCTTCGCCGTTCACGGCAAACCCACAATGAAATCCATCGAGATGTTCTCCTATTTCCACTCCGGAATAGGAAGGGACTGCAAAAGACCTGTCGGCCTTTGATGTTCGGCTTTTACCTACTGGCAAATCAAACATCTGGCGACGTACTCAACGACTTCCCTCTTCATGTTTCGCCACCAGTAGTGCTTCTTGAGATTCTGATACATCTTAGTACCTCCCGGATGTACCGTGTACTTTGATCGGTGAGCTTCATTCAAAATTTCATCCCTCAAAACTGTGTCGGCGGGGACACACAACCTGCCCTTAAATGTGATAGCACCATCATCATTTAAAGCGAACTCCTGATTGCCGTTACTCACCGACTTGTCTCGGTAAGCAAGCAACTCAACATCTGAATTCTGTAACTCCTTGATCCGGCTCAGGATCTGTGGCCTAACCACCACGTTGGACATTATCGGCCCATAGGTGACATGCCTGAGAGTAGTGTCCAAATGACACATATCATGTAATAACTTCCACTCTTGCACTCTCAATTGAGCCATAACTCCGTAAGGTTTTCTGCTAAGAGCATCGGCTACCACGTTAGCCTTACCCGGATGGTACTGGATGGAACAGTCGTAGTCCTTCATGAACTCCATCCAACGACGCTACCTCATATTCAACTCCTTCTGGAGGAAAAGATACTTCAAGCTTTTGTGGTCTGTGAACACCACGAACTCTTCTCCGTAGAGGTAGTGACGCCAAAGTTTCAATGCAAAGATGACTGCAGCGAGCTCTAAGTCATGTGTGGGGTAGTTTTGCTCATGCTCCTTCAGCTGACGGGAAGCATAGGCGACCACCTTTTTATGCTGCATCAAAACACATCCAAGTCCCACTAGTGAAGCATCACTATAGACTTCGAAACCACCGCTCCCAGATGGAACTGTGAGAACAGGAGCCGAAGTAAGCTTCTTTTTCAACTCCAAGAAACTAGCCTCGCACTTATCACTCCAAGTGAACCTCGTGTTCTTCCGTGTGAGATAGGTAAGCGGAGCTGCTAAACTTGAAAATCCTTCCACAAACCTTCTGTAATATCCTGCCAACCCGAGGAAACTACGAATCTCGGTGACACTCTTCGGTCTTTCCCAATTCATCACCGCTTCAATCTTTGCGGGATCAACTAAAATACCTTCAGCAGATACCACGTGTCCAAGAAAAGACACCTTGTTCAGCCAGCACTCACACTTGCTCAACTTAGCATACAGACTATGCTCTCGAAGTGTTTGCAATACCAGACGGAGATCTCTCGCGTGATCCTCCTGTGACTGTGAATACACAAGGATATCATCTACGAACACGATCACACATTGATCGAGAGACGATCTGAACACCCGATTCATCAAATCCATGAATGCTGCCGGCGCGTTAGTCAGTCCAAAAGACATGACCAAAAACTCGTAATGACCGTATCGAGTTCGGAATGATGTCTCCGGAATGTCCTCTTTCTTGATCTTCAACTGATGATAACCAGATCGAAGGTCAATCTTGGAGAAAAACTGCGCACCCTTCAATTGGTCAAACAAATCGTCTATCCGAGGCAATGGATAACGATTCTTGATCGTGACCTTGTTCAATTGCCTGTAATCAATGCACATACGCATTGATCCATCTTTCTTCTTCACGAAGAGAACCAGAGCTCCCCAAGGTGAAACACTTGGCCGGATAAAACCAAGGCCTTGCAATTCTTCTAACTGCTCTTTTAACTCCTTAAACTCAATAGGGGCCATCCTATACGGAGCTTTTGAAATCGGAACTGTGCCTGGAGCTAGCTCAATCACAAACTCGATGGCATGATCGGGAGGCAATCCCGGCAAGGTTTCCGGAAAAACATCCATATACTCACATACCACCGGAATAGGTGTGGAGTCTCGCACTTCTACACCCTCGAGACTAAGAGCTGCAAAGCGGGCAATGTCTCTTCTCTGAAGTCCCCTGAAATGAAACGGCTTTAACCCCACGAGTTTAAAATGCACCACCTTCTCGAAACACACCACGTGTCCATGGTGAGTTGAGAGCCAATCCATACCTAGGATAACATCGAAATCCCAATCCTGAAATCCCAGAAGGATCAAGTCGACTGGCAACTCGTGCTGCATGACTTATACAACACTATCCGGATCCATTTTTTCAGTCTCAATAGATTTTCCCAATGGAGTCGAAATGGACAACTCCCTAAGTAGCTTGCTTGGCTCGGACGTAAAGCCTTTGGCAAAGCTTGGTGAAACAAACGAGTGAGTGGATCCTATGTCTATCAACACTCTTGCCAAACATTCATTTACGAGCAACGAACCTGAGAATTTGAATCATCCCAGTTATAATACAACTATACATATAGATACAAACATCGCAAAACACCACATAAGATATATATAGATACGAACATATCATAGCAATATTAGAACTTCGACAAAGACTAGTTCACGCGTACCTTGCACAACATCATCAAATGCCTGTGCGTCTCTATCAGTCATGGCAAAGACTCTGCCCTGGTTCGCCTGACGAGGCTGCTGGGTAGGCTGCAAGGATCTAGAGGCTTGAGATGAAGACCCCTGCAGTGAATTCTGCCTGCCTGGAGGCCGAACTCCCTGTGATCCAGACTGTGACTGCTTGCGCGGGCAATCTCGAATCATGTGGCCCATCTCGCCACAGTGGAAGCATCCACCTGACATTCTTCGGCAATCTCCAGTCTTATGCCGACGACCACATACAGCGCACTCCTCAAATGTCTGCGATGCGGAGGAAGCCGGAGGCATAACCCTCGTAGCTTGCGATGCCGTAGGACGTGGTGCCTGAGGCGCAAAAGAAGGTCTCTGAGCCGACATCGACTGGGAGAACTGGTACGATGCAGTCCTAGTCCTCTTCTCTGAAGAACTACTCGACTGACCCCGAGACATGCTCTTCCCGAAGCCACTGTCTCTTCTTCTCACAAAGTCTTCCGCATTCTTTTCGGTGATCTTCGCCTTCCCTACTATCTCTCTCCAAGACTCTACCTGGAGAATGGACACCCGATCTCGGATGAAAGCCTTCAAGCCCATCTCAAACTTCCTGACCTGTAGGTCTTCAGTAGCCACCAAGTGCGGAGCAAACCTAGACAACTCGGTGAACTTAGCCTCATACTCGGCTACGCTCATCGACCCTTGCTCCAAAAGCATAAACTCTCTCGCCTTTTGTTCCCGAATAAACCTGGGAAAGTACTGTTCCCTAAAAGTCTCTAAGAACTCCCCCCAAGTCCAGGGCACACCTGCCTTAGCAACATCTCTCTACCTTTGGGCAGCTCTCCACCAGTGTTCGGCTTCACCTTCCATCACGAAGGAAGCCCATTCTACCCTTTGCTCATTGGTACAACGGAGAGCCCGGAAGGTCTTCTCCAGTTGCATAATCCAAGACTCAGCCACCATGGGGTCCAGAGTGCCATAGAATGTAGGAGGCCGCAGTCTCCTAAAAGCTTCGAGCCCCGCGGTGTGATGCACCGGTGTAGGCATAGGCGTGGACGGTGGGGTAGGCATAGGCTTTGCTGCCAACAATGCCAAATTCTCGGCTATGGAGTCCATAGCATTTGTGAAATACAACGGTTCCTCTTCTCTCGGAACTTCATTCTCGGCCCTCTGAGTATAGTAACCTCGACCCCGATTGACACGTCTCATGATATCAAATCCTGAGATCAATTTGGCAAAACATGAGTCTAACTTGGATACCAAACCTCACATATCATATAGCAATTCAAAAATCATGAAATGCCATACCGCACATAATATACATCGAGGTATATATATATCATCATATAATAGAGCCTATACTAGAACCTCGCATAGGATCACATCGATCTCGGATCCTATACTGACCTAAGAATTCCCTTGATACCGGTTATGTCGTGGTAACAAGCCTAAGACAACTGAGTCCTTCTGAGTTCTAAGTTCAACTCATAGGAATTACTTCCGCTTAGGCCAAGCCTGAGTGACCTAACTAAGTCTGTCGTTAGACATAACTAGCTCTGATACCAAGTCTGTCGCGACCCAAAATACCCCCTAGGAGTTAAGGATACTTTGACTCGTGACCGCCGTATCATACCTCCAGTATGATACAAAGGCACACGTGGAAACCTGTCAGAGTACCTGAATATACATAGCGGAAACGAAATACAACGCACAGCGGAAAATAAAATACTAAACATAGCGGAAGCAAAATGAATACTCCTATAGCTTGGCTCAAGTAAGAACCAACAAGTATACATGTGAGAAACCCAAAAGTGGAGTGGACAAACCCCACACTCACATAACAAAATGACACAAGTTCTAAGTCGGTCGATCAACAGAAATCGAAGTCACGACTCCTATCTAAAGCACAATCGTCATGATAGTGATCCATGGAAGACTCCGGGTCACGGTACTCTTCCTCGACCCAAGGTTCTTCGCCACACAAATCGAATGGAACCCGAGCACCTGCCGATCATAACAATATCGACTGAGCATGGAATACTCAGTGTATACAAACTAATAACAATAAAGCGGTTAGGCATGGAGCATACAAGACATGGAGAATGAAATCCGTAAAATCCTTAAAGCATGGAAACCGTGAAAACGTATGTGAGATAATATTCGAAACCAAAACTGTAACTGTGTGAGTCAATTGATAATCATAGCCTTATGAGTTCTTGTGAGTTCATGGAGTTACTTAGAGTCATTATGATCCGTAGAGACATAGAGCATAGAGCAATATCGTAGAGCATTTCTATAGAGCATAACCTTAGAGATCTTAGAGCATTTCATTGTGATCCGTGGAGCTTGTCAGACGATCTTAGAGCATTATCATAGAGTTTCCTTGTGAGCATGGTATGATCCTTAGAGCTTGTGAAACGATCTTAAAGAAATCATAGAGTTACTTAGAATCATTCATTATTCGTCTTTTCGTGAAAAACCTTTGTTTGTACTTTGAGAAATCCATGGAAACCATCAATTTATGCGAGACATGCGAGCATATGCACTTAATAAGAGAAATCATCATATTTAAGCATAGAATCCCTTAGAGGTATTTTATCAAACACTTAGAGTGCATCATAATAGTAACCTTCATCCAAGTATATAATCACACATTTTCATACATAAAATCAATACATATAGATAGGGCATAGATAAGAAGAATCATAATTAGTAACTAGTAGGATTGCAAGATTGTAGTAGAGTGTATCTACCTTAGAGAAATCAATGGGTTTGACTCCCAATGGCTGGAACAAGTTAGAATAGTGAGTTCTTGGTTGGAAAACACCAAATGGAAAGGAAGAACTTGATCTTCCACAAGCTTGAAAGATCACCAAGGTCCTCTCCTCCTTCTCCTCTTCAAATCCCTCAAAAATAATGCACAAAGGGTTTGTGAAACCCTAAGGCACGAACCCAGCCCTTTTATAGGCAAAGGGTGATGGTTAAAGTCTTAAACACCCTTAATGAAGAAAATCTGCGTATGACCGATCGATCGGTGGTATGGACCGAGCGATCGGTGGCTTACCGGTCGATCGGTGTTATGACCGAGAGATCGGTCAAAAACACACTCTCTGGAATTTTTCCCCATACAAAAAAGTTGACCGTGCGACAGCTATCGAGCGATCGGTAGTTGACCGATCGATCGCAGGTAATGACCGAGCGATCGGTCGACCCCTGTTTTGCTGCAAAACCTTGTTTACACCACTCGAATCTTCCCCAATGCACTTCCAACACTCTTTTATGCTTTCAACACATTCCCTAAGGACATATAGACCCATTGGAACATATACGCCATAATTCCAAACACTCATATAGTAACATAAGACTCATAATTGTACAAAACCACACTTGGGCACTATTCACACACTATTCATTCTTAGTGAAATTAAAATTTCGGGGCTCTACATATAAGGTATGCTATATTTGTGTTTCGGAACCAAACACAATTCCCAAACACAAGAGTATAAAATACTCTAAGTGTCAAAGAGGGTGGCTGTCTTACCATAACCTCAACTTGAGGGAGCTCTAGTTGGGTCATAGCTTATTGGAATCAAGTGATTCTTGAACCATTAGAAAGATATTGAACCTCTCTTTAAATTTCATGTTATCACTTTTTGAGATTTGGATTAGAAGTTAAGTCAAATATGGGATTTCCAGAACCTGGTCTGCTGAGAATTTCTGGAACAGTTTTGACCAGTCCACTTGTGGGCTCAATTCGACCCCTTAAAACTCATAATTGGGATTTGTACAAAACATGAAAGTTGTTCCCCTTTGAATTTAAAATCCAACACAAGTTTAATTGTTAAAATTAGATTACCGAGTCAAAAGTTATGGCCAAAAAAGCAAGGTAGACAAAACAGGGCAACTTGAGCGGGAGACCAACGATCGACCCCTCCACTAAGGGTCGACCGGTCAGACCAGGGATCGACCGGTCTCGAACTTTTTTGTATAGGGGTTTATTCCAGAACCCCCTAAGTGAACCGGTCGACCGGTGGACACCTCCGGTCGACCCCTCCATGCTGTTTGGTGCCTAAACCGACTTTGGGGAGATATTTTGAAGGGTATATGGGGTTTTTGACAAACCCTTTGCCTAGTCGATTTACACAACTCTTAGAAGAGATTTTTGGGGATTTTGAGAAGATAGTTAAGGTTTTCAAGGGGCTATTGTTCTTCGAAGATCAAAAGGTGAAGCTTGTTCTTGCTTCCGAAGCCCGATCTTCACTTCCTCGAGCTTTCTCAAGCTTGAAGTGGATTCCATAAGCTTTCTTAAAGCTTTTATAGCTTCAAAGGAGTTCTTATAAAAGGTAGATACACTCTACTACCTACCTTGTGCTATTATTTTAAAGGCAAAACACTATGTTAAGGTTTTTCTTGTATGGAATTGGATGATGATTGGTATATAGGATGTAAGCTATCACTATTATTGATTTCTATGAATAAGATGCCATATGTACAAGCTTTCTAAGATCACCATGACTTTCACAAGTATTATATGCACCATATGTTCACAAGTCTAGCATGATGTTATTAAGTCTCGCATGATTCGATGATTTCTCACAAGAAAGGTATTTTTTAATAGTTTATAAGCAAGGTTTTGTTATAAGAATTCTCACAAGCTCACAAGTGATAAGGCCAAACTATGGGTTGGTAAGTGACAAGCTCTAAGATCGTTTCAAAGCTCACAAGGAATCCCACTATACATGGACTCACAAGTAGTCATGTCTCACAAGCTCACAAGTTCACAAGCTCGCAAGTTCACAAGAAAACATGCATACTCAGATCCTCGCATGCTCACAAGGAATCCCAACTCTCGTAAGAATTTACAAGAACTCATAAGAACATGATTATCACATGACCTCACAAGATTTATTGGTTTTGATTTTACGCGAATACTGTTAAGAAAAGGTTTTTGGGAAACCACTTTCACGTACGCTATACTCTAAGCTTATGCATGTTCATGATATTATTCACTGTTAATTAGTAGTTTGTATATCACTGAGTATTCCATGCTCAGCTGGTTATTGACTTCGGCAGGTGCACGTGTTCCATTCGATGTCTGTGGCACGGAGCCTTGGATAGAGGAAGAATACTATGATCCGGAGCCCTCTATAGACCACTACCAGGATGATAGATCACTGGATAAGTGGCTCGATTTTGATTTTTGTTGAGTGGATGAGAGAAATGGTACTGATATTTTGTGTATGTTGAGAGTGGGACTTGTCCACTCCATCTTTTTTGGATATGCTATGTTGGTTCACGCTTGAACCAAATGATAGGAGTGATTATTATATATATCGTTTCCATTTATTTCCGCTACGTACATATTGGTGTATGTTGACAGGTTGATACGAATGCCTTATGTGTCATACGGGATGTATGATACGGCGGTCACGAACTAAAGTATCCCTAACTCCTAGGGGGTATTTTGTGTCACGACAATAAGGATCTTGTAACGCCAAATGGGATCTGGGCAACCCCATTGAATAAATAAATTATTGTTTTCAATGTTTTGTTCTTCTTCTTATCTTTCTTCTTAATCAGAGGTTCTTCCCCAAATAGGGAAGGTAATTAATAGTCTGAGTTTACTCAGATTGGAAG
Organism: Tetracentron sinense; assembly: GCA_015143295.1. Taxonomy (NCBI): domain Eukaryota; kingdom Viridiplantae; phylum Streptophyta; class Magnoliopsida; order Trochodendrales; family Trochodendraceae; genus Tetracentron; species Tetracentron sinense. Next base: position 30,659,683 of record CM026553.1, on the reverse strand, counting down.
GATAGTCCCCCACAACAAACAATAAATTTCATACAACAATGGAAGAAATTTGATAAGCAAAGAACAATTTTTGCTGCTTACACCCACACGCATCCACACTCACCCACTAAAAACTTAGGGCATTGCTAAACTATTATTACCACTGAAAAACATCTAAGCCAATACATAGAGGCCTTGACCTCCAAATACACCATTCACCGCACTAACACCTAAGTTTCCGGGTTCAACATACACACTTAGGGTGTTTTATACCCTATGCTCTTAGACACTTAGAGTATTATTATACTCTTGTTTTGAGACTCCACATACCCACATAAAACCCTCAATTCACTTTCCTCAAACCAATGACACATGGAAGGCCTTAGGCGTTAACAAGAATGGTGCCAAGTACTATTCACTACACTATTCATTGCACAATGAACTCGGATTCTAGGGTTCTATAGTCAACCCTCGAAATAAATGTTATATTTATAGCCCTATGGTTTAAAACCTCAAAAATCACGTAAAAGGACATTTTCTATAAATTTTTACACTGGTCATTCGAACGCCCTTAATGGCCATTTAAACGCCCAATTGAACGGGGGTTCAGAGTGGCTACGATTTCACATTCATGGAAGGCCATTTGAATGCCTTGGGGGTCCGTTCGAATGACTTCAAATGGAGGGGAATCCGTTTGAACGCCCGATCTCAATTTTTTCCTTTTCTTCACTTTTTTTTCATTTAATTAGCCACATAATTAATTTAAACACCCCAAAAGCATATATTAGCATTAAAACACACAAGGCATATTTTAATTGACCATTTTACCTTCATCAGTTACGAAAGTGGCACAAAATTAAACTCAGGTCTCTACACAAATAGCTGAAGCTCAAAAAGATTGCTGAAGGAAGAGGTTCTCGGGAAGGAACAAAAGAAGAAAGTAGGGGATGAAGATGGGGCTAGATAGTGGAAGTTTTCGAGGAAGAATAAGTGGTGTTTGAGAGAAACATGGATCTAACTCACCGCTGGTTTAAAAGCAAGAATCAGGAAAGCTTTTCACCGGGAGAAAACTCATCCATATCATTAAAACCCAACTTTTATTTTATTAAATCCAATTTAATAAATCAAAATCAACAACCCAGGCACATACTATCGCTTCTACCGGATTCGCCACGAGTACCAACTCCAAATTTTATTCATTTACCATAGAGACCCAAAAACTTCATGTCTTAATGTTTGCACATATTGAATGATAATCTTGATATTTATGTCATGCATTTAATGCCTCGTCACTTAATGATCTTAAGTTAAATTAAAAATAACAAAGTACAGGAATTTCAGAAATTATAAGAAGGGTGTGGGTTTAGCAAAAATATAAATTGTCGAATTTTGAGATGATTTTTCACGAAAATAGATGTTTATAGGTTAAATAAACATATATGATTTTATGAGATTTTATTAGTACATTTAGAGTGGTTTAATTGACTATCGAAAATTTTACGACAGATAGGATTTATCATTTTTAGTCTAAAATTGAAAAATGAGATTTTGATTTACTAGGAATTTGATTTTCTAAGTATTTTTAAAAAACCCTAACTAGTTGATAGAACAATTAGGTTAAATGTGAAGGCCAAAATCGAGTTTAAAGTGTTAAAAACGAGTCCAAACACTATTTTTGCAATTACTATTCATGCCCACTATTCGTTGAACGGTTTCATGACCATTTGAACGAACCTTCAATCATTCGAAATTCGAACAATTCTCCAACCGTTCAAATGATTCTCCAACCATTCGAATGGCACTATTCATCCATGATTACTATTCATTGGCACTATTCACAGCACCATTCGTAGCATTGCACATAGACCATTTTTAGTGCATTTGGACCCGATTTTCAAACTAATGAACAAGCCACTAATCTTCCAAGATAAGAGATTATTCTAAGTCAAATCCAGCTAAGGAATATCTAGGTATCTAGGACACTTACCATCCTAAAAGAGTGAGATGAAGGCGGTGATCGAAATGTCTTTAGTTGATCTTCTACACTCTTCTTCTTCACGAACATGGCACACTTGATGACAAAGACACAAGACACGACTTCACTAAGTTTTGACAACGGAATAAGCCAATACCAAATATGGACCTTACATGGCTATCAATCCAAAAAAATTTCCTCTTCAATATAATCACCATCTTGTTCTTCGATATACTCTTCCTCCTCCCAAGGTTCTGCTGCAACCTCAAAATTTAATTCTGTCGACAAAAAACATATCAGCTGAGCAGGTGCAGCTTTGTAGACATAAAATTCTAGCCAACAATATCATAAAAATTAACATAACATTCTTATCATAGCTTAACTTAACATGACATACATACTTAAATCAGAGTGCGGAACATGTGAACATTTTATCTTGTGATCATTCTTATCTTATTTTCCTCGTGAACTTCATCAACTTACATGCATTAGTGCAATAGCTTAAAATAACTCTTCACTATATATGTGAAGAGACTATGATATATTGATCTTACCGAGTGACGAACCATAGCACTCGCCGGTGCACACATACTTATTAGGATTCACTTACTTAGGTATACATTCCCTTGTGATCTTAGACTGATGGTACTTGTATCTTGTGAAAACTCAATCATGCATTCATACATACATACTTACTTATGGCTTACTTGTGATCGTGATCCTATCATGCTTGTGCACTTATCAAACTCTTGAGTGAAAGTGATAAACCCTCGGTTAAACTACATCTTAGATTACTAACCGAGTGTTATCAAAAGTCCATCATAGCATCCCATAAGACTATAATAAATGTCCTCAGCAACAAGATCGTAATTCCAGGCTCTTTTACCTGAAAATAAATCATAACATGCATAAATTATACATCATAACATATCATTCTCATAATTCATAGGGTGAACATACCTAATCATGGTTCTTAAAAATGAATCATAACATCATAGATCGTTCATCATCATCAATTTCACATATACAAGCATAGAGATAATTAACTTAGATCCATTTTTGCATACAAATTTCATAAAATTGCATCAAAAATCCAAATTATTCAATCAAACCTCATAATACATCTCTTCCTCTAAATATATCCCTTCCTCTATATTCAATCTTACTTGTATTTAAAAATCATAATCTTAATCTTATTTTATATTAATGATCATGCTATTCTTAGCTAAAGATAATATATCTACCTTTCTTGATCACTTTCCTATGATCACAAGCTTGCGAATGACTCTTTGTTCTCGATCACCAAACCTTTCTTCTTCTCTAAGCAAAAGTATATGCTAAACCCTAGGTTTCACTCTCTCTGGTCCTTTAAGGCTTTTAGAATGGTTAGGAAACCTAAACCCGCGAGTTAAAGACTATATATAGGGTTTAGAGTCATAAACCCTTGAAAACTCATGAAAAAACCTTTTTTTAAAACTTCTGCACACAAACCATTTGAACCACTTAAGAATGGTTCGAACCATTTAGGAATGGTTCGAACGGTTTGGGGAATGATTTGAACCATTTCCCTGTTTTTCCTGCTCTTTATTCTGTGGCACACAATAACACTGCACACAACACACATCAACAACATACTTATTTTACTTAAAAGCATTTAAGTAATTTAGTTTCATTTCATGCATTTGCTTTAATTTTTTAATTAAAATAAAAATACCCCCCATTTGGATCCAATAAAACTCCAAATTATTCAATCAAAACCTCATAATACATCCCTTCCTCTAAATATATCCCTTCCTCTATATTCAATCTTACTTGTATTTAAAAATCATAATCCTAATCTTATTTTATATTAATGATCATGCTATTCTTAGCTAAAGATAATATATCTACCTTTCTTGGTCGCTTTCCTATAATCACAAGCTTGCGAATGACTCTTTGTTCTCGATCACCAAACCTTTCTTCTTCTCTAAGCAAAAGTATATGCTAAACCCTAGGTTTCACTCTCTCTGGTCCTTTAAGGCTTTTAGAATGGTTAGGAAACGTAAACTCGTGAGTTAAAGACTATATATAGGATTTAGAGTCATAAACCCTTTAAAACTCATGAAAAAACCTTGTTTTAAAATTCTGCACGCAAACCGTTTGAACCACTTAAGAATGTTTCGAACCATTTAGGAATTGTTCGAATGGTTTGGGGAATGGTTCGAACCATTTCCCTATTTTTCCTGCTCTTTATTCTATAGCATGCAGTAACACTGCACACAACACACATCAACAACATACTTATTTTACTTAAAAACATTTAAGTAAATTAGTTTCATTTCATGCATTTGCTTTAAGTTTTTAATTAAAATAAAAATACCCTCCATTTGGATCCAATAAAACTCGAAATTATTCAATCAAAACCTCATAATACATCCCTTCCTCTAAATATATCCCTTCCTCTATATTCAATCTTACTTGTATTTAAAAATCATAATCTAAATCTTATTTTATATTAATGATCATGCTATTCTTAGCTAAAGATAATATATCTACCTTTTTTGATCGCTTTCCTACGATCACAAGCTTGCGAATGACTCTTTGTTCTTGATCTCCATACCTTTCTTCTTCTCTAAGCAAAAGTATATGCTAAACCCTAGGTTTCACTCTCTTTGGTCCTTTAAGGCTTTTAGAATGGTTAGGAAACCCACGAGTTATAGACTATATATAGGGTTTAGAGTCATAAACCCTTTAAAACTCATGAAAAAACCTTGTTTTAAAATTCTGCACGCAAACCGTTTGAACCACTTAAGAATGTTTCGAACCATTTAGGAATTGTTCGAATGGTTTGGGGAATGGTTCGAACCATTTCCCTATTTTTCCTGCTCTTTATTCTATAGCACGCAGTAACACTGCACACAACACACATCAACAACATACTTATTTTACTTAAAAACATTTAAGTAAATTAGTTTCATTTCATGCATTTGCTTTAAGTTTTTAATTAAAATAAAAATACCCTCCATTTGGATCCAATAAAACTCGAAATTATTCAATCAAAACCTCATAATACATCCCTTCCTCTAAATATATCCCTTCCTCTATATTCAATCTTACTTGTATTTAAAAATCATAATCTTAATCTTATTTTATATTAATGATCATGCTATTCTTAGCTAAAGATAATATATCTACCTTTTTTGATTGCTTTCCTACGATCACAAGCTTGCGAATGACTCTTTGTTCTTGATCTCCAAACCTTTCTTCTTCTCTAAGCAAAAGTATATGCTAAACCCTAGGTTTCACTCTCTTTGGTCCTTTAAGGCTTTTAGAATGGTTAGGAAACCCACGAGTTATAGACTATATATTGGGTTTAGAGTCATAAACCCTTTAAAACTCATGAAAAAACCTTGTTTTAAACTTCTGCACACAAACCAATTGAACCACTTAAGAATGGTTCGAACCATTTAGGAATGGTTTAAACGGTTTGGGGAATGGTTCAAACCATTTCCCTGTTTTTTCTGCTCTTTATTTTGTAGCACACAGTAACACTGCACACAACACACATCAACAACATACTTATTTTACTTAAAAACATTTAAGTAAATTATTTTCATTTCATGCATTTGCTTTAAGTTTTTAATTAAATTAAAAATACCCCCCATTTAGATCCAATAAAAATAGTAAAAAATATTAAATTCTAAGTAAATCAAAATCTCATTTTCCAGTTTTAGGCTTAAAAGTGAAAATCCTGGCAGTCGTAAAATTTTTGATAGTCGAGTAAATCACTCTATACATAATAATAAAATCTCATATGTTTATTTAACACATAAACATCCATTTCCGGGAAAAATCATCACAAAATTCGACGATTTATGTTTTTATTAAAACTACACCCTTCCTACAATTTCTTTATTTAGTTAGTTTTAAATCAACTTAAACTCATCAAGGAACAAGGCATCACATGTGTGACACGAATATCGAGAAAAAAAATACAGATCTCTACAGGCTCGATTCGAAGGAAGGAGTTATGATTCTCCAAGCCGAGTCGAGCCGAGCTTGGGTTGGCTCAAGTGTGATTTACAAGATTATTTTGCTTAATTTTACATAATTATAAAATAAATATATATATATATATATATATATATTTATTAAATTATAGATAATCAATACATTTATATACAAAAGTAAAATTTAGGAGTATTTTTTTAGTCTAGAGAGTAGAGGGTCAGGGTTATTGTTTTTAGCTTCCTAACATTTTTTATTATTATTTTTTAAACTTAATTATATATTTAAAATTATTACAAGATATGATAAATAAAATTAAAGTATTATTATATAGAAATACAAAATATATATATATATATATATATAGGATTCCTCACGTTCAAAACGTTGATTGAATCTTTTGTAATTCCAAAACTTACCTTTATATGTATATATATATATATATATATATATATATATAGGATTCCTCACGTTCAAAATGTTGATTGAATCTTTTATAATTCCAAAACTAACCTTTGCATAATGAACTGTTGAAAACGTGAAGAAAATTTGTAAAATTCCAAAACTACTCTTTGCATAATGAGCCCTAGAAAATGTAGATGAAAATTTGCAAAATTTCTAAATCACCCTTATCATAATCATAATAATCATATAAGCCAAACATTTATGATGAGTTTTTTTCCACAGTTTAGATTAAGTTTGCTTTACTTTGCTCAATCCCTACATGAGCTTAAACTGTTAAGGCCATTTAAAACTTCAAAAAAGCATAACATAAAATAAAAATATGAAAGTTTGTTTATTCCAAGCTTGCTTACGTAATCCTATTTGCTTACATAATTATTTACTTGTAAATTCCCGGTAGGGGTTATGGACTCACAAGACCTAGAGGAGGGATTGGGGGGGGGGGGGGGGGGGGGGGGGGGGGAATAGGTCTACCTAGGATTATCTACCAATTTTAATATCAAATTAAATTATCGAAGACAAATTCACAAATCTTAGAACATGTAAATTTTTACGTGAAAACCCTGTCGGGAAAAATCACAGGAACTCATCTAGCAAAGGACTATCACTAAAAGAAAGTAACAATACTTACAAGACTCGAACAGTACCCAACCAGACTCGACACAACGATCCTCAGTACTCAGTCCTCCACGCCTCGCTAAATAATCATGAACTTGCTAGTTCGATCTCCACCGGAGTAGCTCTAGCTCCTCATCGACCAAAGTTTCTCTTAGATCTCAACAACCATGATCTCAACGATCGATCTCTGTCGAAACAACTTTGGCTCTCACCAACCAAGTGTCCATGAATCTGTAGATTCGATCTCCAACCAAGACGGCTTTGGATTTCTCTGACCATAGTTCTCAATTAAAGAGAACAGGTTAAATGGTTTAGTCAACACAACCTCTAGAGGGATTCCATATAGTTGGAATACTCAACAAACAATGATAATGAAGATCAAACTAAGCTTGTGTTGATGAATGATTTTCTGCTGCTAGCCTAAGTTCATTAAACTGAACCGTACCAGTAGATTTTCACCTCAGAAGGAAGTTAAAGGAAGATTAGAAGAAATGGGGGTTAAAATTTCCCTTTGTATGAATCCAAAGGACCTAGAAGGGGGGAGGGGAGTGAATAGGACTCTTAGGGTCTATCTAATCTGAGAGGAGAGTGTTATTGTACTGGTTTCTCAAGGTTTCTTTGAATAAGGAAGAAGTAATCGGATCTTGACCCGTGGACGTGGGAAGATTATTGCCAAACCTAGTATATCTCATGTGTTTTCTCTTTTTGTGTGCTTGTTTATCTTTACCTTCGAGTCCATTATTCCCAACAACTCCAACATTCAAATCAGTCCCCTTTCGTCAATGTTTCCATAACTCAAAAGAATGGAGTCCAGAATCCATATCTCCTTCCCCCTCTAGGGGGTGAATTCGTGGGAAAATTATTTTTTTGGGGTGTTCCTTGCCTTTTGTTGCTCAAGTTATCTGTCATATCAACTGTCTGCGTCTCAGATGAATTGTCACTTCCAGTGCCAGGGTTTACAGGCTCCTATTACATCAATAGTCTACAATTTCGCCTTGTCAGGTCCGTACGTTGATGGAACATGAGGGTATGCCTCTACTTTCTAGTAAGGGAGAATTTTTTCCTCAGGATTGCACAATTTGCGGATAGAATGCCTGGTTAGGTAGACTTGGTTCTGCTCAGCTCGGTCTTGGTTGAGCTTAATGAGTTAACGATTTTTTCTCCTTAAAAAATCTACAGTAAAACAAAACTTAAAATTGCAACCGTATAACCCTTACAATTGCCATACAAAAAACCTAGTATCACATTAGTAAAAGCCTGTTGTCATGCCTCGAAACCTATATACAATAATACTAATATTTGTATAGATATCAATGCATTAACTAGAAACAAAATTTCAATATTAATGAAAATTAAAATAATTTAATACTATATTAAACAAATATAAATATCTAACATAATTAATAGACTCAACAACATGAGTTCTCTCAAAAACTAAACCATCTAAAATTTCCATATAGTTTACCTCACTACAGTTCTCTTCAACTTTAATGGGGAATAAAAATTTAAGGCTGGTCCCACTTGCTCAAATGAGAGGGATTCATATTCTTCTTAATCACCACTTGAAAAGAATAATCAACAAGGGTGAGCCCACAGCTCAGCAAGAAAATACAACTATAATTTATATGCATTGACAGTTCATATGATAAGATGACTAACAAATTATGCATATTATTCAATTAAGTTTTTACTTATGGTTCAGTCCGGTTAATAGCAGTCTTACACAACTTAACCTATTGACGAAAGGAATCCTTGGGGTCACACACCTTGGGTATCAAACAGTTCACTCATTTGAGAATTGAGTGTCTTACACAACTCAGCTCAATCCTCTATTTCTGGGTAGGTACTCTACACCACCCTGAAATCATTATTGAGTTGTACACAAAATCACCCAAGAATCCATTTAAGAAGGTCTTACACAACTTACTCCTTGAATGACCCTTAACCAAGGTTAACACAATGTTTATTGAATCACCATTATTTTAGAAGATAAATTCCTATCATCATGAAAATATAACAAAACATTAAATGACATATTTATAACAGCCAAGATCATAATTCATAATTAAAATCTACTATGCTATAATTCACAATTAATATATAGGCAGACATAACATACTTTATTACGGAAGAGGTTTTAGCTGTATTCCTACAACTGAAACTTTAGTTATAAATATCACATATTTATAACCCTATAAATTCTCAATCTCTCATGATAATGGGGCTCAAGGTTTCACAAACCCTTAAAGGCTTGGAAAACCCTTTTTATGCTAGTAAGTTTTGTAAAACCCTTATACAAGCATAAATGAGCTCAGTTACTAACCAATTGGTTAGTAACTAATTAGTTAAGTTTGTTAGGAGTATCTTTCAGTCACCGAACAAATTAACTAATAAGATATAAGTCAAATTACTAACAAATTATTTAGTGACTCATTACTTAAGTTTGTTAGAGGTATCATTCAACCATCTAACAAATTACCTAATTAGTTATAAAGGAATCTGTAGAGACCCGAATCTTTTTCATGTCTTTATTACAAGTATTAGGAGTATTATAGTCATCGTGATGTTTTAATGTTTATGTATTTATATCTAATTGGTATAGTGTGATTAAGGCTTAATCAACTTGTAAACGGAGGGATGTTATATCACACCCTGAAATTTAGGAAGCCCTAGTTTTGGTACCGTTTATTGGAATTGAGTGATTCTTGAACCATTAGAAAGGTATTGGAACCCTCTTTGAGGTTCATGTCTAATGTATTTCCATATTTTTAGTCTAAGCTAAGTCAAAAGTGGGTTTTCTGATATTTTGTCTAATGGAATTACTGATCAGTCAACTTTGGGGATAACTTGGTCCATAAATGAAAGGGAATTTGGAATTTCTAACATGCTAAAGATGTTCCTTTTCGAAAGACGAATCCAGTGCAAGTTGAATCGTCAAAATCCAACGAACGAGTCAAAAGTTATGGCCAAAACAGTAAATTGGGTCAAAAATCTGCAGAACACCGATCGCTAGGGATCGTTCGATTCACAACCGATCGCTCGGTACAACTTAGCGATTGATCGGTAGCTATCGACTGGTTAACTTTTTTGTATGGAGAATTTTTCCAAAGAGGGTGTTTTTGACCGAGAGCTCGGTCATAACCACCGGTCGATCGGTAGGCGACCGATCGCTCGGTCATAACCAGCGATCGCTCGATCTTTCGTGTTTTTGCAGAATTTCAGTAACGGCTTTTAGGTCTTTGGGCTCTCAAACCTTGGAGCTATAAATAGGGGGTCCTATTTCAAGGTATTAGAATACTCTACCTATTTTTAACCTAATTTGGCAAAAAGGGAGAGAAAACCTAGGGTTTTGGGAGAAAGATTACTTGGAGAAGAAGGAGATAGCTTGGATATCGCTAGGAAAGCTTGGAGATCGTCCTCAAAGCTTTCCCAAATCATCCTGTGAGCGATTTGGATCTAAGGGAAGGATCCCTAAGGTAGATAAACTCCCTAACTCAATTCTATTAATGATGTTTGGTGAATATTATTATAATATAAATGATAGAAATGATAATTTGATTTGTTTTCCCTAATTATGCATAGATTAAGCTTGTTAGAGATGGAAATTGATTTATACTATGCATGAATTGTATGGAGGATGGGAAATATTATGGAGGAAGGGATGAATGTATGGATGTGGAGTATGTTTGGGTTGTATAAATGGATTATGGTGTGGAGTATGTTTCGGTTGTATAAATGGATTATGGTGTGGTGGAATGTTAAAAATGGGAAAGGGCAAAGTGTTAATAATTAACGCACTCAAGGTGTTTGTTGAAATGCTTAAGAAGGAGAAATGTTAGTATGATGCTATTGATTATTGATAAATTAAGTCAAATGGATATTTTTGTCGCTATGATAAATTATGCCCTATTTACTTGTATGGTGATCGGTATTCGGGTAGGCCAAATCTTAGAGGAAAATCCTCCACGTTGGGAATTCTCTAACTAGGGAGATGTAACCTAGCGGAGTTTCCTAACGGAAGATTGGAATCTAAGGGATGACTCATTTGAATTTCAATCACAACACTCAAGCACACGTGCACTTGCATGGTAAATATTCAAGTCTCATGAGTCCACTTGTCTCACAAGCATGCATGCATTGGATACGATATGTTACGAATTATGCCATGAAAGAATGATCCCCCACTACAAACATCCACTCTACGCGTTGTCGCACTCATGTTATACTATGAAAGAATGATCCTCTATTACGAACATTCACTCTAAGCGTTGTCGAACACTATGAATTATGCGTTGCCGGGACAAAACACCATGAATTATGCGTTGACGAGACAAACACACTATGAATCATGTATGTATGAGTCTATGCATATGTTAAGGCAAGTTCATGGATAAGAATTGCACGAGTAAACGAGTCAAAATGATGTTATGACATGTTATATGCTCCGCACTCTGATTATGTCTATTTTACGTGAAATTATTATGATTAAACTTAGATAAACTGAGTTATGATAATGTTATTGCTCATGTTATCTTATGTTGTTGTTAGTTTGTTTATCCACTGAGTATTCCATACTCAATTGACCTATCATTGTCTTCAGGTTTAGGAAAAGAGTCGTGGACTGAGGAAGTGTACGCCGAAGAGGAAGAAGAAGGTGAGCTTCTTGAGGAGGAGGTTAGGGATATTGATAATCATCCATATTGAGTAGTTTTAGTATTTCTTTTTGGAAGAGATATTTATATTAGACTTTGGACTTTTAGTTGATGTTGCCTTAGTTGTCTTCCTCTATTGATGGTTTTAGACTACTTCGTTTATGAGGAGTTATGATATGTAGATTATCATTGTACAGGATGGTTTGACTTTTTATGATTGAAATTTTACTATCCTCATTTTTGGAGACTCGTGTAGTATGCTTTGTATGCATGGATTTTAAGCAGGTTTAATGTAATATGACGATTCCAAAGTCCTATTTTAGTGAGAGCTCGGTCATAACTACCGGTCAATCGGTGGGCGACCGATCGCTCGGTCATAACCATCGATCGCTCGATCTTTCGTGTTTTTACAGAATTTCAGTAAGGACTTTTAGGTCTTTTGGCTCTCAAACCTTGGGGATATAAATAGGGGGTCCTATTTCGAGGTATTAGAATACTCTACCTATTTTTAACCTAATTTGGCAAAAAGGGAGAGAAAACCTAGGGTTTTGGGAGAAAGATTGCTTGGAGAAGAAGGAGATAGCTTGGATATCGCTAGGAAAGCTTGGAGATCGTCCTCAAAGCTTCCCCAAATCATCCTAGGAGCGATTTGGATCCAAGGAAATGATCCCTAAGGTCAATATACTTTCTAATTCAACCCTATTATAATGTTTTGTGAATGTTAATATGATAGAAATAGGAATTAGATGTGTTTTTTTTCTTATTTTTGTAAGAAGTAAGCTATTATGGATGAAAATATGGATTTAATGATGTAGATGAGATGCAAGGAGGATGGGAAATACCATGGAGGATGGGAATAATATGTGGATGTGGACTGTAATTAGGTTGTATGGATGAATTATGGTTTGACGAAATGTTTGAAATGTGGAAAGGGAAATGGATTCATGATCTACGTATCCAAGGTGTTTGTGAAAATGCTTGAGAAGATAAATACTAAAATATTACTATGGAATTGTAAGAAATTGATTATGAATTGTGCAAGAATCATGATAAGATATTTATATGTAATTGTTTGTTAAGTATGTCTAATTACTTGCATGGAAATTGATAGTTGGGAAGGTAAAAACTTAGAGGAAAAATCTCTCAAACCGGGAATTTTCTAACTATTTGGTATGGGACAGTATAGTCGAGTTTCCATGGTGGGAGATTGGAATCTAAGCAATTACCAACTCGAATGTTAATTTCGACACCTAAGCACAGATGCACGTGTATGTTAAGATAAGAGTCTCACAAGTCACACATGTGGACTACAAGCATAAGCATGGCATATGTATGACATTCTGAATAAGCATAAGCATGGCATGGTCCATATTCGCCAAGAACGGCATGTCACATCACAGTATGATCTGAATAAGCGCATAAGCATAAGCATCTCATAAGCATGAGCATCTCATAAGTATATCGTCTTCTAAGTCGAAAGTTCTCACATGTACACGAGTCAAGGTGATGATATGATATAATGAGTACATGTTCTTCCGTACTCTGATTATGTTATTATGATATTGGATATGGTTCTAACTAAGTGCAGATATATTATGTTGTTGGTTGGATTTTATATACACCGAGTACTTTTGTACTCAGTCGGACTTTTTCTTGGCAGGTTTAGAGCAGGGGCACACGGCGGAGCCGTGGATTGAGGAGACTTACGTAGAAGAAGGAGGAGAAGGTGAGCCTTCCGAGGAGGGAGCTAGGGGCTTGGACGGTTACCCCCACTAGTTTATGTTTTGTTTTGGTTGAGAGATTTGTAATAGACCTTTTTAGATGATGTTGCTCATTGGATTACTTTACAGTTGAGTATTAGACATTTTGTTTATGTTGGATTTTATTATATTGGGCAGATGACAGTTGTACAGGATGGTTTGAGTTTTATAAAATCGGAATTTTACTACTCTCATTTTTGGAGACTCGTGTAGAAAGCCTTGTATGCATGGATTTAAAGCAGGTTTAAAGTAATGTGACGATTTCAAAGTCCTATTTTAGCCTTATAGGATTTTGGGGTTGTTACAGAATCACAACAAAACAATGTTCTCACACCCAAATCATATATACATTCAATTAAAGTATCTTAGAAAAATTAATGCGAAAAATATCCATTTTCTTGTTTTTGATTTTTGACTATGGTTTTTACCCACAAAACTATTGGTTTTAGGAAAACTTTCTACACGAAAGTTATAGATCTTTTCAAGCTCTTCGAAACGATGTACTATCAGACTAAAATTGGACTTAAGGTCATAAAGTTATGACCCGTATACCGAAACTGGATAAATTTCCTTTAAATTAATTCAATTCCGAAAATTCACCAATTATAATATCTTAGATCTCTCATATTTTATTCCCCAAAATCTAGTATATTATTATATAATTTATCAAAATCACCTATAACATATTTAATAAATCAGAATAATACCTGCATAAAATATTTATCTGATCTATAATATTTTCATACACAAAATCATTAACACAAGAAGAAAAACATATTAAAACTATTGTGTGATCACAACACACCCTACATCTAAACTATAGAAGTATCCACTTGCCTTAAATTCCAGATTTCTAGAAGACAACAAGGAAGATGACCGCTAGATGCGTTTTGATGCTATCCCGGATGATCAAATGCTTCGAAATCCGATTCTGTACGAGCATTCACTTATCTCCAAAACTCTACGGCCATTCTCCTCTCCTTCCTCAAACGTGCTTATCTCAACCTCCTTTATTAAGTTAAAATCAAAGTGAGGTAATTAGGTTTTAACAATTCTATTTATATTAAACTATTTAGAGAATTACTCAAATATCCATACTAAGGTCTGTTTGGTTTTGACAAAGTTTAAACCAATTTAATTCATTAAATTAAATCATTGGTTTAGCCACCAAGACCAAACATCAAACACTAATTACTAGACTACCCTCAGGGTATAAAATTACTAATTTACCCCTCGAGTGTAATTAATTTGAATTAGGGTCACTACACCTATAATCACTTCCAAAACTCTTTCCAACTTCAAAGTGTCAACATGTGTGGTGGGTGAAGCTAAATTCCGGTTTAACCCAGCATTGTCAATGGTTGGTTATATTGTCATGTTTGCATGGAGTAATAACAGCTATGGCTCATTTTAAGAGGTCACCATGCTTACCATTAGGGTCCATCAGGTGCTCAACTCCACCAACCTTCATGGTTGTTCATCTTTATTAACTCCCATTACCCTACCATCAACTTCAAAACTGCAAAGAAGTCCTGTAAGTAAATAAATTAGGTAACATATATGTTTCTCCGCTTTACAGAGTAAAAAGGAAAGGAAAAACTTAATTCATCTTTTTGACTTTCTTCCTCTCTTCTTACTTCATTTGTTCTTCCTCCCCAATTTACAATTCATCATGGGGCCATTGGGAGTATCTAAATATCGACATGCCTACCCGGTCCATGTCCATGGATGCCATCAACATGAGTGTTTTATTTCTCAGGACATTGTTACTGAGACCGTCTAAGGGTCGAGACCTCGCGCCCGAGCATGGGATCGCACGAGATTTCAGGTGGGGCGTACCTTGAATCCCCGGCGCGACTCACGCAGTCTCGGCCCTAATGCAGTCTCAATAGCATTTCCCTATATCTCATGCATGGATATCGACTTAGAAGGGTGGCAACTGACAAATCGCAACTTCTCAAAATGGGAATTTAGAAATCCACAATCACATCATCCTCTCCTAACACCCTTCACTTAGTAATCCCAACAATCCAGCATTTATGAACTTGGCATTAGTAGTAGAGGTTAGTTTCCATGTCATTTTCGCTTGACAGGAACTGTTTTTCTAACCTTACCCTTCAGCGAAAAAGCCTATAACTACTTCACCCTGCAAAGCAAATGATGGATAAGCTTTATTTCTTGGCCTCAACTGAGTGCAGACAGCAACCATGGCGTCTCTCACCTTCCTCCTCCCTGTATTTGCGTGTGTTTCTAATTTGTTTCTAGTTTATGCAAGTGATCCCAGTCCACTACAGGACTTCTGTGTTGCTGATTTGAAGAACAAAGGTACTCACTTAAATCATTCCAACACACCTTTACAAGTGCAAGTATATAATCTACACTAATACATGTTTCTTTGAGGGATTTTAATTTCTATGCCTCTTCTGGTTCAGTGATTGTGAATGGGTTTGTGTGCAAAGACCCAAATTATGTGCGCGCAGTCGATTTCTTCTTCGATGGTCTCCGCCAGCCCGGGAACACGAACAACCAAGTGGGCTCCGACGTCACGCCCGCATCAGTGCTCCAGTTCCCTGGTCTCAACACCTTGGGCATATCCATGGTTCGCATCGACTATGCGCCGGGTGGGCAAAACCCGCCTCACACGCATCCACGGGCCACCGAAATCCTCATAGTAATCGAAGGAAAGCTCCTGGTTGGGTTTGTGACTAGCAACCCTAACAATACTCTCTTCAGCGTGATCCTAGAGAAAGGGGACGTGTTTGTGTTCCCAAAAGGGCTTATACATTTCCAGCAGAACATTGGGAAGGGGCCTGCCCTTGCGATTGCCGCTCTTAGCAGCCAGAACCCGGGTGTGATCACCATTGCCAACGCCGTCTTTGGTGCAACCCCACCCATTCCGGATTTCATTCTGGCTAGGGCTTTCATGTTAGGCAAGAAGCTGGTAGATGATCTTCAAGCCAAATTCTTGGACGGGAAGTACTAAACTGGCCCTTGCTAGTATTGTTATGGTAATAAACTGGCTCTTGCTGGTACTGTTATAGTCAAGAAGCTGGTATATATTGTTATACTACTACTCCTACTACTACTACTATCTATGTATTGTATGGTGTTTGAAGCTGCCCTATATAGGATGTCATCATAACCCCACTTGCAAAAGGCTTTTGATTTATCATGATATGATCACCTGGATAATTGAAAAGAAAGACCTTATTTGTATTAAGTAACAAAGAAACAAATATGACGATAATTACAATTGAGATGGCAAAATGAAACTTAAGTTGAACTTGGTTGATGATGATACGAAGGAAGAGACGCACAATTTAGAGGAGTAACTCAAATCTCCAAGAGTAATCACTCAATTCTCAAAGAAAAAAGAATCACTCAACTTTTTTTTAGAGCCTTGATGATGAATCCCAATGCAACATGTGAAGTTACTAGATGCCAGCTCGCCCTAGGGCTAAAATGCCCATTTCCTGATAAAACGACGACTAACAGTTTAGAGGTGGGGCTCACACCCCAGGTGCTTGTAGCAAAATCTATTTAGATTACTTCTATTGCTTCACTTACAAAAAATCCATTAACATGATTCCCAATGTACTTTACTTACCCTCATGTCTATTCACCTCTTCCATAATGTGATTTCATGCTTCTCATGTCTTCATTGTTGAGAAATAGGATGAAATACTTGAAAAATGACCGCAGTAAATAAACAATAATGACAATCGCTCAGCTAAGAGGCGCTATGAGGCGTCTTTCGTGAAGATAGTCTAAGCAATGAAAATGGAAGTACTACCTCCGAGATTCAACTTAGCTCACATTCTCTGCCGTTAATCCTAATAAGTTTACACCTAGATCTTTCATTTCAAAGTTCGATTATATGAACTTCTATGTGTTGATAGCACTTAGCAGGTAGGTTTCAAAGATTAACAGTCCATTTGAAAACTCTACTTGAATTAAATAAGCTCTAATTATTTTTTAGAGTTAAACCGCGAGTTTGATAAAACTCTAAAAAAGTTGTCCAATTTAATAATTGTAGCCTGTTGGTAAAACCTCTTATTGCCAAATTTTTAGAGCTTAATCAAGGGTAAGATATGTCATTTTAAAAAAAAATATATGCAAATAACCACCCACTCCCTTCTTCAAATAAAATTGCATGCTGGCATGGACCACCCTCCTGTTGGGGAAGAGGAAGGATTGGATAGAGAAGTGTAGGGGATTACTAAAGAAATTGCTGCTGCAATCTTTTCTTCTATTGAATATATAATGTTACAAGGTACACTACACTTTGAACTTGACTTGAACTTGGCTTGGTGGGATACTCCACTCAAATAGAGACCCTCACTATTTATAGGTACAAGAAGATCATTCTACATACATTGGAATTCCTCAAGATACCTAGGAATACAAAAAGACTCTTCTAGATACATACCTAGGAATACACAAAGACTTTTCTAGACACTCTTAAATATTTTAGAAAGACCAAAAGTCTCTTCTAGAAAATGAGTAGAGAAGATAAAAGACTCTTCTAGAAAAGAGTCTTCTAGAAAATTACCCTCCAATGTCTTCTAGAATATTTCTAGAAGATATTTAATTTTTCGAATTACCTTTTAACACTCCCCCGTAATTTGAAAAATCTTGAACTCCCAGCATCTTTCTGAACTTGATGAATTTTTCAGTAGTTACGGCTTTAGTGAAGATGTCTGCAAGCTGATCATCTAATTTGCAAAATTTCAATTCAATTTGTCTATCTTCAACTAATTCTCTGATAAAGTGATGTCGAATCTTGATGTGCTTTGACCGACTATGGAATACCGGATTCTTTGTCATGGCAATTGCTGACATATTATCACAGAAGATAGTAGTTGAAGACTTTTGCTCATGTTGTACATCAATCAACACTCTTCTGATCCAGATTGCTTCGCATGCTGCACTTGTAGCTGAAATATACTCTGCTTCAGTAGATGAAAGTGCTACCGTCTTTTGTTTTTTCGAAGTCCACGAGACCACCTTTGATCCGATACATATCATGTACCCTGAAGTACTTTTTCCGTCATCAACTGATCCGGCCCAATCACTGTCTGTGTAACCAACAAGCATATTATCTTCTTCTGATGAATATTTGATGCCATAACTCTTTGTTCCTTTGATGTACCTCAGAATTCTTTTTCCTGCCACAAAATGATTTTTGCTAGGCTCACTCATGAACCTTGAGACCAAGCTTACTGCATGTACAATGTCAGGCTTTGTATTTGAAAGATATATCAAGGATCCAACCAAACTTCGATAAATTGAGGCATCAACCTTTTGTTCTCCATCATTCTTTGATAGCTTTTCATTCATTGACATGGGAGTTGCAACTGGTTTACACTTTGTCATATGAAACTTGTTTAGAAGATCATCGGCATATTTTTCTTGTGAAATAAATATCTCACCAAGATTCTGCCTTACTTGGATAACAAGAAAGTATCTCATAAGGCCTAAATCAGTCATTTCATATTCTTTCATCATTGCCTTTCGAAATTCTTCTATCATCTTCATGTTTGTGCTAGTATAGATTAAGTCATCAACATATAGGCAAACAATAAGAAAGTCATGCGTACCTTCTTTCTTCACATATAGCGATGGCTCATTAGGACTTCTTTCGAATCCACTTTGACGAAAGTAACTGTCAATCTTGCTATTCCATGCCCTTGGTGCTTTCTTCAATCCATATAGTGCCTTTTTAAGCCGATACACCTTTTCTTCTTTTCCTTTTACCACGAATCCTTGTGATTGCTCAACATATACCTCTTCTTTAATTTCTCCATTTAGAAATGCCGATTTGACATCAAATTGAAAGACTTGAAACTTCAATTGAGCCGTAAGAGCCAAGACCAACCTTATGGTTTCCATTCGAACAATAGGAGCATATGTTTCATTGAAGTCAATACCTTGTTGTTGAGCATATCCCTTGGCCACTAGTCGAGCTTTATGCTTTTGAATTGTTCCATCTTCATTGTACTTGGTTTTGTAAATCCACTTTAGGCCAATAATATCTTTTTCTTTTGGCCGATCGACTAGCTTCCATGTATGATTCTTTTCAATCACTGCAATTTCTTCATTCATTGTTTTTACCCAAACTTCTTCTTGTACTGCTTCTTCAAATTTTTGGGGCTCAGATGCAAAAAATGCAACATCACATGTATCATATATTTCTCTTAAAGTGCGTACCTTTCTTGGAGGTGAATCAGAATCTGATGATGAACCACTTGAAGTAGATGTAGACGAGACTGAACTTGGTGAAGCTGGTCTTGGTGTTGGAGTGACACTTGGTATTGTTTCTGGTTCTTCAGATATTCTTGGCACCTGAGCATCATCTTTATCCAATTTCCATGCTGCCATCTCATCAAATAGCACATCTCTAGAAATCACCAATTTCTTAGTTTGGGGGTTGTAAAGTCGATAGGCTTTAGATTCATCACTATAGCCAACGAATATGCACTTTTCTCCTTTTTCATCAAACTTTTCTTTTCCTTTCTCTGAAGGTATATGAGCATAAGTTATGCAACCAAAAACTTTAAAGAACTTTACCTTAGGCTTTTTCTCATATCATGCTTCATATGGAGTCATGTTCCTTACTGATTTTGTTGGAGATCTATTGAGGATGTAGACCGCCATATGCACAGCTTCTGCCCAATAGTCATTTGGAAGCCCTTTACTTTTTAACATGCTTCGAGCCATCTCCACGATTGTTCGGTTCCTCCTTTCAGCCACCCCATGTTGTTGTGGTGTATATCTTATTGTTAGCTCTCTTTTGATGCCATTTGTCTTGCAAAAGCTCCAAAAATTCTTCGATGTGAATTCTCCTCCACGATCTGTTCGTAGTACCTTCAAAGATTGACCACTTTGCTTTTCCACAAAAGCTTTGAATTGAATAAAAATAGAGAATGCTTCAGATTTTTGTTCAAGAAAGTATACCCACATCATCCTGCTATAATCATCAACAAGAAGAAGAAAATATCTCCTTTTGTTAAGTGATAATGTCTGTGTTGGCCCATAAATATCAGCATGAACAAGTTCAAGAGGGGCTTTTGCTCTCCAGGATGAATTTGAGAAAGGAAGTCTATGAATTTTGCATTAGATGCATTCGTCACAGACTTCATCTTCTCTATTAATTGAAGGTAGACCAATCACCATATTCTTTTCCTTCAATAATTTTAGGCCTCTAAAATTTAGATGACCATATCTCAAATGCCATAACCAAGTTTCATCAATACTTTCTGATTTTAATGCATAATTTCCTTTGAGTGGCATAGTAAGAGGAAATACTTTGTTTATCGCCATCTTTACTCTTGCCACTATTTGCTTATTTTTCTTATCCAAAATTATGCTTTCATCTTTATCAAAATTGACCATGTACCCTTTTTGTATCAATTGTCCAACACTTAATAGATTTTGAGTCAAGCCAGGAACATATAGGACATCATGAATAAGTTTAGAGTTACCTCCCTTTGTTTGTACGGCTATGACTCCTTTTCCATCAATATTTTGAAGCTTCTCATCTCCAAGCTTTACTTGAGAATGCGTCCCTTCATTTAGGTCAACAAAACAACTCCGATTTCCTGTCATATGGTTACTGCAACCACTAGCTAAATACCAGATATCATTTGCTTCTTCTTGAGTATTCAGACAAGAATAAAATAAATTTTCTGATTTTTCTATCTTCTCAGAAAAATTTACTTCATCTTTCGGTTTATACCAACAATCTTTGTCTATGTGACTGGCCTTGTTGCATATGGTACACTTGTTGTACCAACAATCTTTTGTATTGTGATTAGATTTCTTGCAAATAGAACAATAAGAATTAGATTTTGTGTTACCTCTTAGATTTCTCTCATTGTTGAAGTCATACCTTCCTCTTCCTCTTCCACGGCCACGATTGAAATTTGTCCTTCCACGACCTCTTCCAGGTTGTGATCTTTGGGTCAAATAGGCTTCTTGATTTCTCTTCTTTCCATCCATATTTTTCTTTTCTTTCATATCTATCTTTGATTGAAAATCTTGCTCCAAGCTGTCCTCTGTAAACCTGCTCATCCTTTGTTCATGTGCTTGAAGAGAACCCAATAGCTCATGTAAGCTCAATTGAGATAAATCTTTAGATTCTTCTATAGCAGCCACCACATGATCAAATTTTGCAGGAAGAGTTCTTAAAATTTTCTCTATTATTTTCTTATCTACGATTGAATCTCCGTAGCTTCTAATTTGATTGATGATGCAAGTAACACGAGAGAAATAAGTTTGAATTGGCTCACCTTCTTTCATCAATAGATTGTCAAAATCTCTCCAAAGTGATTGAAGTTTGATTGTGATTACCTTTTCGGATCCTTGAAACTCCTTCTTCAAAAGATCTCATGCTTCTTTTGAGCTTGTTGCAGGAAGAAGCCTTGGAAATATTGTTTTACCAACTCCTTGTTGGATGAAGAGTAGTGCTTTTGCATCTCTCTTCTTGTTCTCCTTGTACGACCGTTGTTTTTCTTCTGACCATATTGCTAATGCTACTGCATTCTCCGGTACTTCATAGCCATCTTCAACAAGCTCCCACAAGTCTTGAGAGATGAAGAGAGTCTTCATTTGGAGGCTCCAATATTCGTAGCTCTCTCCTTCAAATACCGGCACCATATTTTGGGAATAATTAAAATGGGTAGTGGTAGAACTTGTGGCCATGGTGGATGTAGGGATGAACCAAGCTCTGATACCAAATTTGTTGGGGAAGAGGAAGGATTGGATAGAGAAGTGTAGGGGATTACTAAAGAAATTGCTGCTGCAATCTTTTCTTCTATTGAATATTCTCCACCATTATGGGGCCACCACAACCGTCACCCCCTTCTCCACCATATGGGACACCACTACCACACCAACTA
This sequence comes from Tetracentron sinense, assembly GCA_015143295.1. Lineage (NCBI taxonomy): Eukaryota > Viridiplantae > Streptophyta > Magnoliopsida > Trochodendrales > Trochodendraceae > Tetracentron > Tetracentron sinense. Next base: position 30,637,350 of record CM026553.1, on the reverse strand, counting down.
CCCATCATAAAACCAACAACGACACCACTCCCTTTTCTTTAATGGCTCGAACCATACCATGAACAACATATGGTTTAAACCATATACGACATGGACGGTGTATAACTTGATTGTTACATTTTCGGTCTGACGTCTCATATTAAGCTATCTTACCATCCATGGTGTGATCTTGCTGTTTCAAGTCTTGGTGGAGGAACTTCTCGGCTTTTGATATGGAGAATTGAGAGGCGTCTCTCTTGCCTCTTGCCTCTTGCCCTCGACCAAAAATCCCACATACAAAAGTTGTCATATATATGAGTGGGTAGCTTGCTACTGGCTACCACATCAAGGCATGTCAAATTTTCATATCCCCAGCCTGAAAAATCCTAACAACATACCTACAAGAAATCAATCAAATGAACACCCAAGCAAACGAGCTAGCAAGAAAAGGTCACAACAATGGAAGTTATGTTATTATGCAAGGATGATCTATTGGGACAATAAAGTCCAGGACTGGACTGTTGCTCTTATGATTGATGTTTTTCCAAAAGAAAACTAGGGTTTTATAGAGGGAAGGAATCCTCTATTCTCGACAAGTTGAAGAAGAAGAAGAAGAACTTGATTGCGGTAGCTCCCGACGAAGGTGAAACCCATCTTTGGCAACCCAAACGAGAGAGGAGAGAAGAAACCGATACGAGAAGGGATGAGAGAAATGATGGCTTTCTTCAAGATTTTGGTTTTTATACTGAGGGATAAAATGGTTATTATAAAAAATCTTCAAGAATGAAACTATCCAAAAAAATCACGGTTTTTTTTTTTTACACTGATCCTCTATTTTTAGAGATTTAGTATTTATTTTCATGCAGAGTTTCATGCAGAGCTCTGCACCGTGCGGAGCTCCCGTTGTACACACCGGGTGGCAAATGTGTAATTATGTGTAATTACACATTTGCCACCCGGTGTGTACAACGGGAGCTCCGCACCGTGCAGAGCGATTTTTAGAGCTCAAAAAAAGGAGCGGTTCTGCTATTTATTATTACACATAATTACACATTTGCCACCCGGTGTGTAGAACGGGAGCTCCGCACCGTGCAAAGCTCCGCATGATATTTAAACCGATTTTTAGAGCTCAAAAAAAGGATCGGTTCTGCTATTTATTACATTGGAGGGTTTACCCCCCTATTCCTAAATTTTTTAGATGTATAATTAGTGGGTTATCAAATGCTCTACATTTTGAAAAAGCTCTTGCTTGCAAATAAGATTTAATCGTGTAGAGTTTTCAAACGGCACCTAACATGTCGTCAAAGTAGAGGCACCTTGTTGTCACGCCAAAACCGTTAGATGTATTTCCTTCCTGGAGTCAATTCCTCTAGGATGATCTAGGATGATAATGGGATTTGGCAAATCCGGTTATCACCCCTAGAGGGGTCACGTGTCTCCTCTGACACTCCTTAATTGTGGCTAAGGTTCACCCACCCTAGGGTTCACCTACGGTTTTTTTTTTTAATATTAATTCGTTTTTTAAAATAAAAAAACTCTTTTTAGAGTTTTTTTAATATTAAAAACAGTTTTTTAATTTTTAAACAAATTAATATTTAAAAAAAAACCAAGGATCAGTGGGTGAACCCTAGGGGTAAGTGAACCTTACCCCCAGTTAAAGGGTGTAAAGGAGACATTTGGCGACCTCTAAGGGTGATAACCAGATTTGTCCAATCACGTTTAATAGTAGATGATTTGGCTCCTTCCTGAGGTCTTCAAATTATGTTTTCCGAGGCAGGCCGTAGGGATAAAAACCTCATATGTATTTCCTGAGGTCAACAAATTATGTTTCCTCAGGTAGGCTGTCAGGCTAAAGCCTTGGACTTCACCCCGGCATTTCATTAAAAGTCGTAGATTATTTCCCAAGCATCTTTTGTAAGACATGGATTATGGATAGGATTTTGCTTGCCCGAGGATGCAAAAAGATGGGGAAGTGTCGTTGCCAGCACCTAGATCTTGTCACGCCCCCAAAATCTCAGTTAGGCGAAAATGAGACTTTAGGCCGAGACATTGTTTATCTTGAATTTAACCTTAAAGCATACAAGACAGTATTAAATTTGAACACGAAATTTTTTCTTCATAAACATAAACCAATTAACTTTTATATTAAACTAACCAATAACCGAGTTTGCAATATATGGGTCATCTAAACATAATCCCAATCATAAAAGTAAACCTAAAAATAATCCAACTGGAAACACTATATCAATATGTAAATATCTATTACAACTCTTAATCAAAATAAAAGTCTAACAATCTAATAGTATAGAAAGTAATCAAGGTCCCTCGTTCCCTCATTGGGAAGGTCATTTTCTTCCTCTTCACCGTACTCTTCCTCCACTCAAAGCTCTATTGGAATCTCAAAACCTGAATGTGTCGACATGAAAACATATCTGTTGAGCAACAAGTGGCTCAGTGAATATGAAATCCTAACTAACAATATTAAAAGTATCAACATAACATAATTATCATAGTTCATTGCAATCATCAATATGAACAGGTTCATCATAGTACTATCCAACACATAAAAACATGTATGAATCAGAGTGTGGAAGTCTCATAAACATTTCATCATTAATTTTCTTTCCTTATCTCATTCTTTTCTTTCTTACTTTCTTTCATAAACCATCATTTTCTTATTCTCATGTGAACATCATAACATACGTATTATTTAGTAGTGACTTATAACTCTTCACTATATAGGTGAAAGATATTACTATACTCTACATACCGAGTCCAATCCTTAGCACTTTCTTCGGTGCGCATGGATTCCATAACGGTGATCGTGCTTATTTTCACATGCACTTTGTTTATTTTCGATTGTTCGTAATCGTGCTCTTATCATGCTTGTGCGTATATCATAATGGTAAATAAAAAGTGATACATTTATAAGTTAAATAACATTTTAGATTACTAATCCGATACCTTTGGTGATCCATCATGTACCCAATCTCATCATGATAGAAGACTAAGGCTCACAAGATTTAAATCCAAAAGTTTATTCACCTGACTATATATCACTACGTGCAAATTCAACAACATACATTATTCATCGAGACATATTAATTTTATAGTTTCAACAATTGAATACGTATTATTATGGTACTTCAAAAAAAAACTTATAGCATTACCATAATTCAACAGGCATCATTTTCATAAGTAATAATTCAGAAAATAAGAACCCTAAACCACCATTTGCATACAAAACCCACCATTTCACATCAAAACAACACATCATTCCATCCAAAACTCCACCATATATCTCATCCTCCTTATTCCATCACACAAATCCACAATCATTCCCTTCCTCCACATTAAATCATCAAACATTCATAATATCACATAAAACTCATGGTAAACTTAAATAGAAGGAATATTTCTACAATAAGTCATGCTCAAGCTTATTCCTACTTAAAGATTAGTTCTAAAACCTTAAATACATCAATGATTTATGAAATTGATAGTAAGGAAGTCATATTATGCATTTCCTAGTTCGTTTCCCTACAATCTTCACACTAGAGAACACTCCTTCAGCGATCACCGAGCTTAATCTTCATTCTTTAAGCCAAAACCCTCTTAAAGCCCTAGTTTCTCTCTCTTCTCTCTCTCTATTAGGTTAGAACACTTAGAATGTTCTAATCCCTCGAAAATAAGGTTCTATTTATAGCCACATAGTTTAAAACCCTAAAAATTGCGCAAAAGGGCACTTTTCATAATTTTCAGTACCAACCGTTTGAACGTCCTTAATGGCCATTCGAGCACTCCTTGATGGTCGTTCAAATGCCCAATTGAACGGGGTTCAGGTAGGTTACTGTTTTTGCATTTATTGAAGGCTGTTCGAACGATTAGGAGCCATTCGAACGCCCTGCTCAGTTTCAACTCTGTTTCTCCATAGTAAACAACAACAACACCCTTTCCGCTTCAGCTTTAGCCCAACAACACACTTATTTCCCTTTAAAACATTTAAGTAAATGTTTTAACTTTTCATTTCATTTACTTTAAGTTTTAAATTAAAATAAGTATCACAATTGGATTCGATAAAATTAAAAACTTAGAAAATCAAAGTTCTGGCAAATCAAAATCTCATTTTCTAATTTAGGCTACAAATCGAAATTCTCGTTATTGTAAAATTTGAATAGTCGAGTTAACCACTTTATACTTAATAATAAAATCCTATAAAATCTTATACATTAATTTAATCTATAAATATCCATTTACAGGAGAAATCATCTCAAAATTCGACAATTTATGTTTTTGCTAAAATCACACCATTCTTCTAATATTTGTCATTCATGTACTTAGTCATTTTAAATTTAACTTAAGATCATTAAGGAATAATGCATCACATATATGACATGAATGTCAAGAAATAAAATGCAGGTCTCTACAGATCCACTCGGTGACAACAACTTGCAGGTACATGACCCACCTTGTAGGTGCTTTGTTTAATAACTATCTAACTTTATGCTTGGGGCAGATGGTTCATGGCGTCCTAAGTATGGACTAACCACCCAAAGATGATAAGTTTGTTTGGAATGGGCTAACCACCTGAAAATAGTCAATTGATTATGATTTGGGTTTGCTCCCCAAAAACGGTTTATTTATATTGTTATAAGCCCATCCATTCTAAGATAGTTAATTCTCCCTCATAGGCCCATCCACCCTAAGATGGTTAATTCTCTTGCATCAATCCTTTTAGATAAATTTGTTGATACATGTGTTTAATTTTAATGTTTGGATGCATTCAATATATCATTGATCACTTATATTCGAATTTATTATCATTTATGAGTGCTTGACAGGAGCATTGTACTTGAGCGCTCAATCAACCAGGGGCTATTATTGATAAGACGATTTTAGATACTACCATGTATGCATTATCGCATTATTATATAAGCCCCATTTTTATTTTTTTTTTGGTACAAGATATACGTTTAGGCCGCAACGCCGGGTTAGGTGTTAGTATCTGTTCGGTTAGTGGGCGGGTGGAGAGTATAAACGACTCCCACCCTCGCGGGAATTGAACCCCGGACCTCCCCCCTAAAGCAGGGGATACACTACCATTGGGACAAAGCCATTTCAATGACAATTAGGCAACATGTTGTACCCCTTTCACTTTAAAGGCTATCCAATACCATATTGTATGTTTTGGCAATATTGTAGACCATTCCAGTTTCTCAACGTTGTCAAATATTTAGCACCCTTGCCATTAGTTTTAATGGTGCTAGCATCATTATCCTTCATGGTGCTAGTGTCTTTAGCTTTATGACTCGGGAGTCTTTGATTTTGGTGTAGACGCCTTTTTGAGGAGTTGACTAGGAAGCATAGTTTGGTGGTACAGAAGAGGTTGACCTAGGTTGATACTCCACACTAAGCGTCATTTGTAACTCTACTTAGAGACTCGAGAGTATGAGGGGAGGACTCTAGTAGTTAAATATTTTTTGAGTCAGGATTCTCCTGCAGGGGGCTAATAATGGGGGTTAATAATGGGGGCGGAGTCAGGATTCTCTTGCAGGGGACTAATAATGGGGGTTCTGTGGCGTAGCCCTCGAAATTTTTTTTTGAGGGTCAAGTTCATGGGCCATCGCGTCTATTGGTGTCTGTTTTTAAAGAATATATTTTTTTTTCTTAGAAGTTCAGGGGGGCTGGAGAACCCCGTCCCACCTAGGCTTGTCAAAAAAGCCCTAATCAAAGGGTACCCAGCCCGACCCGACCCTTCCAAACCCGCAAAGACAGGATAATAAAAAAAAAATTTCCCCAAAAATTTCAGGGGGGCTTCAGCCACCCTAGGCCCCATGTTGCTCTGTCCCCTATGCATGAACATGTGTCACTTAAAAAATGTGCATGAGTATGTGTCACATAAAGATTGTGCATGAGCCCAATGGTGGTTTTCCAATAAATAGGAGGCTAAGCCCTAATTTTAAAGAGATACAATTATCCTAGCTTAACCAGTTGTGTGGTATAAGGGGATCTGCACGATTCGAGGGTGTAGTACCCCGAACTTTTCTATATTTAATGAATAGTACTGTCGTAGCTAATTATCCTTTCTCGTAGTCTAATTAATAAATAAGGGAGAAATTGGAAATTCTGAATCATCAGAAATGTTCCGTTTTGAAAGATGAACCCAACGGAAGTTGAATCGTTGAAATCTGACGAGCGAGTCAAAAGATATGGCCAAAACAGTTCTGACCTGCAGAGCACCGATCGCTCGGTCTTCGCGTTTTTGCAGAAATTTCAGTAAGGGTGTTTTCATCTTTTGGGTGTTAAACCCTTACCCATAAGGGCTTGCCCGAGCCTTTAGGGTTTCATTCACATCCTTAGAGTATTTGGAGAGATAGAGAGAGAGGAGAAGGGGATTTCCTAACCTAGGTTTTCCTCTTGAGAAGAAATCAAGAGTGTGGGCTACCCAAGGTTTATTTCAAGGCTTGGATTCTTCAAATCCAAGGTTCAACTCGTGTGGGACTCCTCCTCCAAAGTTAGTGCAGTAACTCACGCACGTTTTTCCAAGGGGTTTCTTCCTCAACTCAAGCCTTCTTCAAGCAAGGGCTTCTTCTTTCAAGTTAGAGCTTCAATCAAGGTTTCTACCAAGCTCAATCCTTGATTCAAGGTTAGTACACCCTACTAACATGCCCTAGCAATAATCTAGGTTGTCTATGTGATATATGACTCTTGCTACTATGTATTCTCCCTTGTGAAATGTATCATATTCATCAAATATAAACAAGATAAGGAAAATGGTATGGATGCGTGGATGGGATGTTGATTGAGGCGAATGGATGCCGATGTGTATGAATGTGTGTTGCGTGTGAAATGGAAAAGTGGAGGATGGGCATTGTATAAATAATGAACTCACTTTGGATGGAAAATATGCACTAAAAAGAAGAAGATTAACTATGAAGGAACCTTGCATGTTATGTGTTCGACAAATTGCCTAAACCATGAATAAATGACTTAAATTTAAAAATGGAAGTAGGTTTTATGCATGTATTCTTATGAATGGTGAATTGATTTAAATACCATTTTTATTACTCAAATGGCCATATGCATGTACTATGAATTGAATGAATTGAGATGTCATATCTCTCTTGTTATCCTCATTTTCATGATTGTACTATTGACACGTACACGAGCACGCATGTTGCATGAACCGAGATTTCAAGAGCATATGCATATAATAACCAACAAGAAAATATTGCATGTCAAGGAGGTTGGTAGCCCAAGGACATTCGGCTACTAGCCTCCAGCTCACAAGAAAACCCAAAACACATATTGTCAAGGAGGTTGGTAGCCCAAGGACATTCGGGTACTAGCCTCTGGCTCACAAGAAAACTAAACAAGTAATAAAAATCACATATTGTCAAAGAGGTTGGTAGCCCAGGGACGTTTGGGTACTAGCCTCTGGCTCACAAGAAAACCATATATCAAGGAGGTTGGTAGCCCAGGGAGATTTGGGTGCTAGCCTCTGGCTCACAAGTTACAAGATAAAAGTTTACAAGATGATGACAAGGCATTCATGCATGCACGCCTACATGATTTCTACAAGGCATACCAAGATATGAAACGGGTTTTCAAGCACGAGTTTTATCGGAGTTTTTGCATTCATGCACGCACGTCAAGATGATTGCATTGTACCGTGTCTTATGCTATTTCTTTTGTGATGTTCATATTTCTGCTTTGCATTGTACTATTATTGTTGTGTGTTCTTATTGTTATGGTTAGTTAGTAGCTTGTACTCGCTGAGTATATCATGCTCAGCCGTACTTTCATGTCGACAGGTACTGAGGAAGCCCTCGACCCGGAGCCTTGGGTCGAGGAAGAGTATGTAAAGGAGAGAGAGCCGTCTATCCCACTGCAGTCTCAGGCGGACCGAGACCTCGACGTGTGGCCGTACCTCGACTACTATTGAGGGGAGAGCACGAGAGGGTGCTTATGTACTTTGGCATTTTTGATAGGTGGGCCTGTCCATCTTAGACTTAGACATGTTTTGTATATATGTTAATTTGGAATACTATTTTGGAAATCTTAGAAGAAAAGAAAAAGTCAGTTACGCTTCCGCATTTATGTTTAGCTTCCGCGCTCTGATTATCATTGTTTTCGTATTATAATTAGCTTGTTGTACAGGATAATTTGGCAGGTATGTATAGTCACACCTAAAGTATCCCTAAACTCTTAGGGGGTATTTTAGGGCGCGACAGAGGTGGTATCAGAGCTCTAGGCATTAGAGTCCCTAGGGTCACTTAGTACTCGATACCATACGTGAACAAGGCATTAGGTGTGTGGAAAGAGTTGTATTCCAAGCACAGACTAACAAGATAGTCTTAGTCAAATGGGTTGAACTTCAACCAAACTTAGAGTCCTATACTAGGAAGATAGAGTGTAAGTTATGATATTGTGTTGTATACCATGTGTGCATTTTTTGTGTTTAGTAAATATGCTTGATGATTATGTATTGAGTGAATTGTGAAACTATTTCAAAATGCGTATCCAAGTTAGACTCATGTTGTATTGTCGTTCTTAGGAGAAATCATGAGACGCAATATCCGGGGTTGCGGGTACAACACAAGGGGCAATGGAAGTGATGCTCCATCGGGTGATGATCAACCCGACTTTGCCCAAGCGTTTACTTCAATAGCCGAGACTTTGGCTATGCTAGTGGCAAGGCAACCGGCCACTCCGCTTAATGCCGCACTTATACCTGCTCCTCCTAATAGAGCACAAGCCGGAATTGAGGCTTTTCGGAGGATGAGGCCTCCAACTTTTTGTGGAAGCATTGATCCACTTGTTGCTGAGGGTTGGATCCGAAAATTAGAAAAGATCTTCTCCGTGTTGGCGCCTACTGAGGCAGAGAGGGTTACTTGGGCCGCCTTTATGCTTGAAGGCGAGGCCGACCATTAGTGGAATTCCGCACTTCGGACTCGAGAGTTGACCCGACAAGGTCAAGACTGGACTTGGGAAGAATTCTTGGATGTTTTCAAAAAGAAGTACTTCCCGGTCGGAATGAAAGAGAAGATGGAAGTTGAGTTTATTACCTTGGAGCAAGGTAATATGTCAGTAGCCGCTTATGAGGCTAAGTTTTCGGAGCTATCTCGGTTTGCTCGACATCTGATAGCGACCGAGGCTATGAAAGCCCGAAAATTTGAGAGAGGATTGAAGGCCTACCTCAAGGACCAAGTCTCGATGTTTAGACATGAGACATACTCAGGAGTGGTGGACAAGGCACTTTTGGCCTAGTCGAGCTCCGAAGAGTTCTTTAAAAGAAGAGGAATGGAGAAAGGACAGTCAAGTAGTTCAGGGGAGAAAAGAGCAAGGACAAGCTTGTATCAGTCCGCAGGGCCAGCTCAGTCACAGAGGATGTATTCAGCACCACAGGCTCCCCGCCCTTTTTCTCCATCGGCTTTTCGCCCAGCTTTTGCTCAGACTTCTCGCCCCGCAGTGACTCGGGCTACGGGATATGCTCCTCCCACCTTTTTGCACGATATATGCACCCTTTGTGGAAGGAGCATCCAGCGGGAGAATGTCGGAGGATTACAGGAAGTTGCTTCCATTGTGGTGACCATGGCCACATGGTTAGAGACTGTCCCCGACGTCATTTGCCAGCTCAGTCTTCGGGGAGCAGGCCCGGATTAGGCAGACATCCCAGCCTAGCTCTTCCTAGGCTTCGAGGGCCTCACAGTCTACACGGCCTCCTCGCCCAGCCACCCAGGGCAGAGTCTTTGCCTTATCTGAGAGAGACGCACGTGCATCCGACGATGTCGTGCAAGGTTCGCAAGAATTCTAGAGTTTAAGTTGTGAGAATTTTCTATGGTTGATATGTGGCTATTTATACTACGGGTTACCTATGTATGATGCTTGTTATTGTTTGAAATCTACTGACATTAGTTAATTAATCACACAGACGCTTTATTAGTGAACGAGTGTCTCATCCGAGTATTGATCGACACAGGATCCACTCACTCCTTTGTTTCACCCAGTTTTGCAAAGGGCTTTTCGACTAAGGCTACTCCATTAGAGCGGGAGTTGACCATTGCAACTCCACTCTGCAAGTCAGTTGACACGGACAAGATATTCAGAGATAGTGTGGTTCAAGTGGGGGAGAATGAACTGTTAGCCGATCTCATCGTCCTAGATTTCCAAGACTTGGATTTTGATGTCATCCTAGGGATGGATTGGTTGGCAAACCACCATGGTCATGTTGCGTGTTATGAAAAGATGGTGAACTTCAAGCCGGAAGGAGCTAAGCCTTTTCATTTCCGAGGATTGAGAGAAAGGGACATTGCTCGCCTCGCAGCTTTGAGCATAGCAAACCCAGAGGCACCGAACTCTTTGGCCATTCAGGTAGTGAGTGAGTTCTTAGATGTGTTCCTGGAAGAACTTCCCGGTTTACCTCCTGATAGAGAGATTGAGTTCGCTATAGATCTTACTCCGGGTACCGCTCTGACTTCAAGGGCACCATATAGAATGGCCCCTATAGAGCTTGAAGAATTGAAGAAACAGATTGAGGAGTTACAACAACTTAGTTTCATCCAACCAAGTGTCACGCCGTGGGGAGCTCCGGTTCTCTTTGTTAAGAAGAAAGACGGGTCGATGAGAATATGTATAGACTACCGTCAGTTGAATAAGGTAACTATCAAGAATCGTTATCCCTTGCCAAGGATAGACAACTTGTTCGACCAACTAAAGGGAGCGAGATTTTTCTCCAAGATTGATCTTAGATCGGGGTATCATCAGTTAAAGATCAAATCAGAGGATGTACCGAAGACGGCTTTCAGGACTCGGTATGGGCATTACGAGTTCCTTGTCATGCCTTTTGGGCTGACGAATGCACCGGCGGCGTTCATGGATTTGATGAACCGGGTGTTCTGATCATACTTGGATCGATGCATGATTGTGTTCATCGACGATATTTTGGTGTATTCCCAAACGTGGGAAGATCACGCACGAGACCTCCGCCTTGCCTTGGAGATGTTGAGAGAGCATAGGCTATATGCCAAATTGAGCAAGTGTGAATTCTGGTTAGAGAAGGTGGCGTTCCTAGGCCACGTAGTGTCGATCGAGGGCATTTCTGTAAACCCAGCCAAGATTGAGGCAGTCATGAGTTGGGAGAGGCCCAAGAGCGTCACGGAGATACGTAGTTTTCTCGGGTTGGCAGGCTATTATCGGAGATTTGTGGAGGGATTCTCTAGTTTGGCTGCACCTCTTACTTACTTGACGAGGAAAAATGTCAAGTTTAGTTGGAGTGACAAATGTGAAGTGAGCTTCCAGGAGTTGAAGAAACGCCTCACCACAGCCCCCGTCCTTACTGTGCCATCCGGACATGGTGGTTATGAGGTGTATAGCGATGTTTCGCACATTGGACTTGGGTGTGTCCTTATGCGGCACAAGAAAGTAATTGCTTATGAATCAAGGCAATTGAAGGAGCATGAAAAGAATTACCCCACTCACGACTTGGAGCTTGCTGCAGCCGTGTTTGCACTCAAGATTTGGCGACATTATCTTTATGGGGAATAATTTGAGGTATTCACAGATCATAAAAGCCTTAAGTATTTATTTTCTCAGAAGGAGCTGAACCTAAGGCAAAGAAGATGGGTAGAATTTTTGAAAGACTACGAGTGCTCCATTCAATACCATCCGGGCAAAGCGAATGTTGTAGCCGATGCTCTTAGTCAGAAGCCTACTGGACTTTTGGCGCATATGATGCTGAAGGAGTGGAGGTTGCTGGAGGATGCATCTAACCTCGACATCAATTTTAGTCTCCCTACCTTTGGGCCGGTAATGGCTAACATCACAGTTAGGCCATATATGCTAAGCATGATCAAGGAGTTGCAGGGAATGGATGCCGAGCTACTTTCTTGCCGAGACAAGTCAGTTAAGAGTGGCAGCAAGGATTTTGCGGTGAGGGATGATGAGATTATCACTTTCAAGGGAAGAGTATGTGTCCTAGCCGATGAGAAACTTAAACGAGAAATCTTATACGAGGCTCACCGGTCCAAGTACACTGTTCACCCCGGAGGTACCAAAATGTATAGGGACTTAAAAAAGCACTTTTGGTGGCGGAACATGAAGCGAGAAATAGCGGAGTACATGTCCTGATGCTTGGTGTGCCAGCAAGTCAAGGCCGAGCACAGGAGACCGGTTGGACTTTTACAATCTCTCTCTATTCCGGAGTGGAAATGGGAGCACATATCTATGGACTTCATTGTGGGGTTGCCAAAGACGGTTAGAAACTTCGATGCTATATGGGTTGTGGTCGATAGATTGACAAAGTCCACCCATTTCTTGCCATACCGGACTACCTTCAATTCCAATCAGTTGGCTGCATTATATGTCAAAGAAATAGTTCGGTTGCACGGGGTACCAGTGAGCATTGTCTAGGATCGGGACCCTAGATTTACCTCCAGGTTTTGAAAAAGCTTTCAGAGTGCCATGGGTTCCCGGTTGAACTTTAGCACAGCTTTCCATCCACAGACGGATGGGCAAACCGAGCGAGTGAATCAGATTATCGAAGACATGCTCCGTGCATGTATATTAGACTTCAAGGGAAGTTTGGAAAATCACCTACCTTTGGTGGAATGCGCCTACAATAACAGTTATCAGGCAAACATACAGATGGCGCCTTTTGAAGCTTTGTATGGAAGGAGTTGTAGATCCCCTCTGTATTGGGATGAAGTTGGAGAAAGAAAAATTTTGGGCCCCGAATTAATTGAACAAACCGTGGATAGGGTCAAGCTTATCCGGGAGAGGTTGAAGACCGCACTGGATAGACAAAAGAGCTATATCGACAACCGAAAGAGAGACCGTGAGTTTTGAGTTGGTGATTTTGTATTTGTTCGGGTTTCACCAACCAAGGGTGTTATGAGATTCTTTCCAGAGAGGCAAGCTCAGTCCGAGATATGTGGGCCCATTCGAGATCATTACTAGGGTTGGTGAGGTGGCTTACTGTGTTGCTTTGCCCGCTCATATGGCGGCGGTCCATAATGTGTTCCATGTCTCTATGCTTCGAATGTACATCCCAGACCCTTCCCATGTCATAGAGCTTGATCCGGTGGAAATCCGAGAGGATCTTACACTAGTTGAGCAACCGGTGCAGATCTTAGAAAGGCAAGGTCAAGTCTTGCGCAACAAGACCATTCCTTTGGTCTTGGTAAGATGGCAACACCATTCAAGGGAGGAAGATACATGGGAACGAGAAGCCGAAGTGCGAGAAAAGTATCTTCAGTTATTTGTTTGGGCCTTGACATTCCCTTGTATTTGTTATGGTTTTGTGCATGTATGATCGTCCAAATTTCGAGGATGAAATTTTTGTAAGGGGGGGAGAATGTAGCACCCCGGACTTTTCTATATTTAATGAATGGTATTGTCGTAGCTAATTAGCCTTTCTCATAGTCTAATTAATAAATAAGGGAGAAATTAGAAATTCTAAAACGTCACAAATGTTCCTTTTTTAAAGAAGAACCCAACGCAAGTTGAATCGACGAAATCCGACGAGCGAGTCAAAAGATATGGCCAAAACAGTTCTGACTTGCAGAGCACCGATCGCTCGGTCCATTCAACGATCAATCGGTCCAAAACCGATCGATCGGAGGCTATCGACTGGTTAAATTTTTTGTATGGAAAAATTTTCCAGAGAGCATGTTTTGGACCGGTCGCTCAGTCAAGAACACCGATCGCTTGGTAGGCAACTGATCGATCGGTCATAACCACCGATCGCTCGGTCTTCACGTTCTTACAGAAATTTCAGTAAGGGCTTTTTCGTCTTTTGGGTGTTAAACCCTTACCCATAAGGGCTTACCCGAGCCTTTAGGGTTTCATTCACATCCTTAGAGTATTCGGAGAGATAGAGAGAGAGGAGAAGGGGATTTCCTAAACTAGGTTTTCCTCTTGAGAAGAAATCAAGAGTGTGGGCTACCCAAGGTTTATTTCAAGGCTTGGATTCTTCAAATCCAAGGTTCAACTCGTGTGGGACTCCTCCTCCAAAGTTAGGGCAGCAACTCACGCACGTTTTTCCAAGGGGTTTCTTCCTCAACTCAAGCCTTCTTCAAGCAAGGGCTTCTTCTTTCAAGTTAGAGCTTCAATCAAGGTTTCTACCAAGGTCAAGCCTTGATTCAAGGTTAGTACACCCTACTAACATGCCCTAGCAATAATCTAGGTTTTCTATGTGATATATGACTCTTGCTACTATATATTCTCCCTTATGAAATGTATCATATTCATCAAATATAAACAAGATAAGGAAAATGGTATGGATGCATGGATGAGATGTTGATTGAGGCAAATGGATGCCGGTGTGTATGAATGTGTGTTGCGTGTGAAATGAAAAAATGGAGGATGGGCATTGTATAAATAATGAACTCACTTTGGATGGAAAATATGCACTAAAAAGAAGAAGATTAACTATGGAGGAACCTTGCATGTAATGTGTTCAACAAATTGCCTAAACCATGAATAAATGACTTAAATTTAGAAATGGAAGTAGGTTTTATGCATGTATTCTTATGAATGATGAATTGATTTAAATACCATGTTAATTACTCAAATGGCCATATGCATGTACTATGAATTGAATGAATTGTGATGTCATATCTTTCTTGTTATCCTCATTTTCATGATTGTACTATTGACACGTACACAAGCACGCATGTTGCATGAACCGAGATTTCAAGAGCATATGCATATAATAACCAACAAGAAAATATTGCATGTCAAGGAGGTTGGTAGCCCGGGGACATTCGGGTACTAGCCTCTGGCTCACAAGAAAACCCAAAACACATATTGTCAAGGAGGTTGGTAGCCCGGAGACATTCGGGTACTAGCCTCTGGCTCACAAGAAAACTAAACAAGTAATAAAAATCACATATTGTCAAGGAGGTTGGTAACCGAGGGACATTCGGGTACTAGCCTCTGGCTCACAAGAAAACCATATATCAAGGAAGTTGGCAACCCAGAGAGATTCGGGTGCTAGCCTCTGGCTCACAAGTTACAAGATGAAAGTTTACAAGATGATGACAAGGCATTTATGCATGCATGCCTACATGATTTCTGCAAGGCATACCGAGATATGAAATGGGTTTTCAAGCACGAGTTTTATCGGAGTTTTCGCATTCATGCACGCACGTCAAGATGATTGCATTGTACCGTGTCTTATGCTATTTCTTTTGTGATGTTCCTATTTCTGCTTTGCATTGTACTATTGTTGTTGTGTGTTCTTATTGTTATGGTTAGTTAGTAGCTTGTACTCGCTGAGTATTCCATACTCAACCGTACTTTCTTATCGGTAGGTACTGAGGAAGCCCTCAACCCGGAGCCTTGGGTCGAGGAAGAGTATGTAGCAGAGAGAGAGCCGTCTATCCCACTGCAGTCTCAGGCGGACCGAGAGCTCAACGTGTGGCCGTACCTCGACTACTGTTGAGGGGAGAGTACGAGAGGGTGCTTATGTATTTTGGCATTTTTGATAGCTGGGCCTGTCCACCTTAGACTTAGACATGTTTTGTATATATGTTAACTTGGAATACTATTTTGGAAATCTTAGTAGAAAAGAAAAAGTTAGTTACGCTTCCGCATTTATGTTTAGCTTCCGCGCTCTGATTATCATTGTTTTAGTATTATAATTACCTTGTTATACAGGATGGTTTGGCAGGTACGTATAGTCACACCTAAAGTATCCCTAAACTCCTAGGGCGTATTTTGGGGCGCGACAGAGGGACTTAGTTGGGTGCTCTAAGAGGCCCGGATACCCTCCTTCCAAAAAATAAAATAAAAACATCAGTAAAAATCCTAAAAATAGGGATCCTAGACTTTCATTCTTTAGGTGGCTCCTCCCTCCCCAATTTCTCAATCCTCTCTTCGTCTCATTCTTCTTTCTTCTTCGCCGAAAATGTAGGACCATCCGTTTTCATCTCCTTCTTCTTTCTTCTTCATTGAAAGTGTAGCAACATCCATACAACCAGAATAAGGCAGGGCGATGGGATGATTCTAACCCTTTCAATTTTCATGTATCAACAATATATCAAACACATTTAGAATCAAGCTATAGCTTATCAAGCCCACTCAAGCTCGACTTGACCCAGTCCATTGACAATTTTAATTAAAGCAAAGTGGTCATCAAATTACTCCCTACTGGGCATTGGAGTCTCAATGTATTGAGTGAAAATTTGGCAACAATGGTTTTTATAACCGAAGGCTAAAGGACTAATGCGATGGTGAAACATTAAGAAAAGTGTCAAATACTAATATTTTGAAATAAAAAAACAATGAATGTGACATTTTTAAAAGTGCATACCTGACATTTTTCTAGATGTATCAAAATCCTAGTGGTCTGAACCATTGTGGGCTAGCATTCCTCGGGTGGGCTAACCTAGTCTTTTGCCATTCCCATGCAGAAACCCATTCCATCAAATAACATAAATTCCATTTTATACAAAACAAAGTAGATTGGGATGCAAATTTGAAGAATGCATGTCATACTCTCACCCTTTTTTGATAATAAAACAAAAGACTAAGGTAGTGTTTGGCAACACTACTACAAACTATTAAGTACTTTTTGTAAATAAGTATTTTTTGTACATAAGCACTTTTTGTAGATAAGCCTGTTTGGTAGCGCCACTTTTTTTTATTAAAAAAATTACCTATTTACAATAAGCTTGTTTGGTAAACCAAATAAATAAGTACTTTTTTTAGAGGTAGTCATTTTTTAAGCAATCCGATAAAATACATGCTACAATTTAAACTAGAAATTATATTTAACACATTTTAAACCAGAAATTGCTATAAAAATGTTATTTCTTCAAATTAATTGTAACCAACAATCAATTTATCTCTAGAAAAAAAATATTGGAGCACATATAAGTACATTCAACATAGTCCCAAAACAAAGAAAGAAAACAAATGCATCAACTTTGAAAGAGGGCATCCGCAATTCCGTCTCTAAGCATTGACATCTCCATCTGTTCACCCAATCCTACTTCATTAATTCCAGGAACAACAATATCTGTATCATGATCTGCATCATTAGCAACGTCTTCGTTCTCATACTTCTGAAATAAACAATCAGCGATGGCTTCTTTCTTAATGAAGTTATGCAATGCCATCGCAGCAACTACTATATTCCTTTGTGTTGGAAACGAGTATGGGGCCATTTTTTTCAAAATGAAGAAAAGAGCCTTCAATACTCCAAAGGACCGCTCAATTACATTCCTCAAAGATGAATGCACATAGTTGAATGTTTCCTCTCTATCATGAGGGCGAACACCACCGTGATAGTCATTCAACCAATACCGAACATTTCAGTATGGTGCCATAAAACCACGCATATGAGTAAACCCAGCATCAACAACATAATACTTATCTGAAACCAAGAAAAAATATTTTAAATAACAATCATGTGAATATATTTAAGGATATTGTATGTAATATAATAAAAAAAATATAATTTCCTTTAGGAGCATGAACAAAATTATGTTGAGGATTACGAATAGTCTCTAACAAGATGCGTGAATCATGTGCCGAGCCTTCCCACCCAGCAATTACAAATCTGAATAGCATGTCAAATGAACATGCTGCTAATACATTCTGCACACATTCTCCTTTTCTTGATCTATAAGGTGCTTGCTTCTCTGTTGGAATAATTGCACTTATCAATGTGCCGTCTATTGCCCCGATGCACCCCTGCACAAAGAATACAATCTTATAAGTTATATGTTTAATCATTTAAAAAAAACATAATTAAATTTTTTAGCATCTTACCTTAAAGTATGGATGGAAACGCTTGTTGCGCCTTATCTCCTCTGGAATTTGTTCAAATGAAGGAGGTTTTATTATCTCCATCGAGAACTTTAACATCGCCACCAAAACAATATGAAAATGTCGAGATATCGTCTCTCTGAAGTGCTGAAATCTGTCTTGTATAAGTCGATTTCTACAGTTATTGTAACGCCCCAAAATACCCCCTAGGAGTTTAGGGATACTTTAGGCGTGACTATACGTACCTGCCAAACCATCCTGTCAGGAACAAGATAATTAACGTACTAAACAATGATAATCAGAGCGCGGAAGCTAAACATAAATGCGGAAGCGTAAACTAACTTTTTCTTTTCTTCTAAGATTTCCAAAATAGTATTCCAAGTTAACATATATACAAAACATGTCTAAGTCTAAGGTGGACAGACCCACCTATCAAAATGTCAAAATACATAAAAGACCCTCTCATTCTCTCCCCTCAACAGTAGTCGAGGTATGGCCACATGTCAAGGTCTCGGTCCGCCTGAGACTGCAGTGGGATAGACGGCTCTCTCTCCTCTATATACTCTTCCTCGACCCAAGGCTCTGGATCGAAGGCTCCTTCGGTACCTGCCGACATGAAAGTACGGTTGAGCATGGAATACTCAGCGAGTACAAGCTACTAGCCATCCATAACAATAATAAACATGCAAAGAGTAGTACAATACCAATCATCAATTCCAGGCAATAATAAAATCATAGAATTAAACAATATTAATCATCTTGATGAGCATGAATTCAAAAACGCCGAAAAAACTCATGCTTAAAAACCCGTTTCCATGTCCCGGTATGCATTTTAAAATCATGTATGCGTGCATGCATGAATGTCTTGTCATCATCTTGTAACTTGTGAGCCAGAGGCTAGCACCCGAATCTCCCTGGGCTGCCAACCTCCTTGATATATGGTTTTCTTGTGAGCCAGAGGCTAGTACCCGAATGTCCCTGGGCTACCAACCTCCTTGACAATAGGTGATTTTTATTACTTGTTTAGTTTTCTTGTGAGCCAGAGGCTAGTACCCGAATGTCCCTGGGCTACCAACCTCCTTGACAATATGTGTTTTAGGGGTTTTCTTGTGAGCCAGAGGCTAGTACCCGAATGTCCCTGGGCTACCAACCTCCTTGACATGCAATATTTTCTTGTTGGTTATTATATGCATATGCTCTTGAAATCTCGGTTCATTCTATCATGCGTGCTCGTGTATGTGTCAATAGTGACCATCGTGGAATGAGGATAGCAAGAGAGATATGGCATCATAATTCGATTCATCATATAAGCATAGGAGCACTTAAGAAATTTGCACATTACTTGATCACATTACTTGATTAATTCATCATTCATAAGAGTACATGCATGAGGCCTATTTTCATTTTCTTCATTCAAGTCATTATTTCATAGTTTAGGTATTTTGTCAAACACTTAGCATGCAAGTTTCCTCATTGTTCATTTTCTCATTTTTAGTGCATATTTTACATTCAATCACACAAGGTAAGTTTATTATTTGCGTAATGCCCATCCTCCATTTTCCAATCCACAACCCACACATACCATACATCACCCATTCGGCATCCAATCGCCACATCCCACATCCATCCAAGCATCCATACCATTTCTTTATCTTGTTTATATTTATTAGGGATGATACATTTCACAAGAAAGCAAACATAATAGCATAAATCACATTTCATAAAGAAAACTTAGATTTATTGGTAGGGTAAGTTAGTAGGGTGTACTAACCTTGAATCAAGGCTTGATCCTTGGTAGAAACCTTGATTGAAGCTCCAACTTGCAAGAAGAAAGATCCTTGCTTGAAGAAAGCTTGAGTTGAGGAAGAAACCCCTTGGAAAAACTTGTGTGAGTTGCTACCCTAACTTTGGAGGAGGAGTCCCACACGAGTTGAACCTTGAACTTGAAGCAATCCAAGTTGAGGATGATCTAGGGTTCTTAAACCCCTTTGATTCCTTCTCAAAATCAAAACCCTAGGTTAGAGTCTCTTCTCCTCTCTCCCTAACTCTCAAAAGCTTCTAAGTGTTGTAAATAATCTCTAAGGCTCGGGCCTAGCCTTATAAGAAAGGGTTTAACACCCAAAAGACGAAAATGCCCTTACAAAATTTTCTACAGAACACGGGGACCGAGCGATCGGTGGTTATGACCGATCGATCGGTTGCCTATCGAGCGATTGGTACTCTGGCCGAGCGACTGGTCAAAAAACTACTCTCTGGAAAATTTTCTCATACAAAATCTTTGACCGTGCGATAGATACCGATCGATCGGTTTTGGACCGATCGATCGCTGACTGGACCGAGCGATCGGTGCTCTGTAGGTCTGGACTGTTTTGACCATATCTTTTGACTCGTTCGTCCGATTTTGACGATTCAACTTGCGTTGGGTTCGTCATTCGAAAATGAACATTTTTGACGGTTCAGAATTTCCGATTTCTCTCTTATTTATTAATTAGACTATGAGGAAGGCCAATTAGCTACGAAAACAGTATTCATTAAGTATAGAAAAGTCCGAGGTGCTACATTCTCCCCCCCTAACAAAAATTTCATCCCCAAAATTTGGACGATACCTGCATGCACAAGACCATAACAATTACAAGGAAATGTCAAGGCCCTAAACAAATAACTGAGGATGCTTTTCCCGAACTTCGGCTTCTCGTTCCCATGTAGCTTCCTCCCTTGAATGGTATTGCCATCTCACTAAGACCAACGGAATGGTCTTGTTACGCAAGACTTGATCTCTCCTATCCAAGATCTGCACCGGTTGTTCAACTAGGGTGAGGTCCTCTCGAATCTCTATCGGATCCAACTCGATGATATGAGAAGGATCCGGGATATACTTTCGGAGCATAGAGACATGGAATACATTATGGACCGCCGTCATATGAGCGGGTAAAGCAACACGGTAAGCTACTTCACCGACTCTAGTAATGATCTCGAACGGACCCACATATCTCGGGCTAAGCTTGCCCCTCTTCCCGAATCTCATAACACCCTTGGTTGGTGAAACCCGAACAAATACAAAATCACCAACTCGAAACTCAAGGTCTCTCCTTCGGTTTTCGGCGTAGCTCTTCTGTCGGTCTTGTGCGGTCTTCAACCTCTCCTGGATGAGCTTGACTCTATCCGCCATTTGTTCAATTAATTCGGGGCCCAACAACTTCCTTTCCCCAACTTCATCCCAATACAACGGGGATCTACAACTCCTCCCATATAAAGCCTCAAAAGGAGCCATTTGTATGCTTGCCTGATAGCTATTATTGTAGGCGAATTCCACCAAAGGTAGGTGATCTTCCCAACTTCCTTTAAAATCCAGCATACAAGCTCGGAGCATATCTTCAATAACCTGATTCACTCGCTCGGTTTGCCCATCCGTCTGTGGATGGAAAGCCGTGCTAAAGTCCAACCGGGAACCCATGGCACTCTGAAAGCTTTTCCCAAACCTGGAGGTAAATCTAGGGTCCGGATCTGAGACAATGCTCACTGGCACCCTGTGCAACCGAACTATTTCTTTGATATACAATGCAGTCAACTGATTTGAGTTGAATGTAGTCCGGTATGGTAAGAAATGGGCGGACTTCGTTAGTCTGTCGACCACGACCCATATAGCATCATAGTTTCTAGCCGTCTTCGGCAACCCCACAATGAAGTCCATAAAGATATGTTCCCATTTCCACTCTGGAATGAGGAGGGACTGTAAAAGTCCAGCCGGTCTCCTGTGCTCGGCTTTGACTTGTTGGCACACCAAGCATTTAGACACATACTCCGCTATTTCTCGCTTCATGTTCCGCTACCAAAAGTGCTTTTTCAAGTCTCTATACATTTTGGTACCTCCGGGGTGAACAGTGTACTTGGACCGGTGAGCCTCGTATAAGATTTCTCGTTTAAGCTTCTCATCGGCTGGGACACATACTTTTCCCTTAAAAGTGATAATCCCATCTTCCCTCGCCGTAAAATCCTTACTCCCACTTTTAACTGACTTGTCTCGGCAAGAAAGTAGTTCGGCATCCATTTCCTGCAACTCCTGGATCATGCTCAACATAAATGGCCTAACTGTGATGTTAGCCATTACCGGCCCATAGGTAGGGAGACTAAAACTGATGTCGAGGTTGGATGCATCCTCCAGCAACCTCCACTCTTTCAGCAACATATGCGCCAAAAGTCCAGTAGGCTTCCGGATAAGAGCATCGGCTACTACATTCGCTTTGCCTAGGTGGTATTGAATGGAGCACTCATAGTCTTTCAAAAATTCTACCCATCTTCTTTGCCTTAGGTTCAGCTCTTTCTGGGAAAACAAATACTTAAGGCTTTTATGATCTGTGAATACCTCAAATTGTTCCCCATAAAGATAATGTCGCCAAATCTTCAATGCAAATACAACCGCGGCGAGTTCTAAGTCGTGAGTGGGGTGATTCTTTTCATGCTCCTTCAATTGTCTTGATGCGTAGGCAATGACTTTCTTATGTTGCATAAGGACACACCCAAGTCCGATATGCGAAGCATCGCTATATACCTCATAACCACCATTTCCGGATGGCACAGTAAGGACGGGGGCCGTGGTGAGGCGCTTCTTCAACTCTTCGAAACTCACTTCACATCGGTCACTCCAACTGAACTTGGCATTTTTCCTCGTCAAGTAAGTGAGAGGTGCGGCCAAACTGGAAAATCCCTCTACAAATCTCCGGTAATAGCCTGCCAACCCGAGGAAACTACGTATCTCCGTGACGCTCTTGGGCCTCTCCCAACTCATGACTGCCTCAACCTTGGCTGGATCTACAGAAATACCCTCGGCAGACACTACGTGGCCTAGGAACGCCACTTTCTCTAACCAGAATTCACACTTGCTCAATTTGGCATATAGCCTATGCTCTCTCAACATCTCTAGAGCAAGGCGGAGGTCTCGTGCGTGATCTTCCCGTGTCTGGGAATACACCAAAATGTCGTCGATGAATACAATCACGCATCGATCCAAATATGATCGGAACACCTGATTCATCAAATTCATGAACGCCGCCGGTGCATTCGTCAGCCCAAAAGGCATGACAAGGAACTCGTAATGCCCATACCAAGTCCTGAAAGCCGTCTTCGGAACATCCTCCGACCTAATCTTTAGCTGATGATACCCCGACCTAAGGTCAATCTTGGAGAAAAATCTCGCTCCCTTCAGTTGGTCGAACAAGTCGTCTATCCTTGGCAAGGGATAACGATTCTTGATAGTTACCTTGTTCAACTGGCGGTAGTCTATACACATTCTCATTGACCCGTCTTTCTTCTTCACAAAGAGAACCGGAGCTCCCCACGGCGAGATACTTGGTTGGATGAAACCAAGTTGTTGTAATTCCTCAATCTGTTTCTTCAATTTTTCAAGCTCTATAGGGGCTATTCTATACGGTGCCCTTGAAATCGGAGCGGTCCCCGGAGCAAGCTCTATAGAGAACTCGATTTCTCTATCAGGAGGTAATCCGAGAAGTTCTTCCGGGAACACATCTAAGAACTCACTCACAACTGGAATAGCCGAGGATTTTTGTACTTCGGGGTTCGCTAAGCTCAAAGCTGCAAGGCAAGCAATATCCCTTTCTCTCAATCCTCGAAAATGAAAAGGCTTAACCCCTTCCGGCTTGAAGTTCACCATCTTTTCAAAACAGGCAACATGCCCGTGATGGTTTGCCAACCAATCCATCCCTAGGATGACATCGAAATCCAAGTCTCGGAAGTCTAGGATGATGAGATCGGCTAACAGTTCCTTCTCCCCCACTTGAACCACACTATCCCTGAATATCTTGTCCTTATCAACTGACTTGCCGAGTGGAGTTGCAATGGTCAACTCCCGCTCCAACAGAGTAGCCTCAGTCAAAAAGCCCTTTGCAAAACTTGGTGAGACAAAAGAGTGAGTAGATCCTGTGTCTATCAACACTCGAGCGAGACACTCGTTTACTAATAAAGCGCCTGTGCGATTAAATAACTAATATCAGTAGATTTCAAACAATAAGAAGCATCATACATAGGTAACCCTTAGTATAAATAACCACATAACAAACCATAGAAATTTTATACAACTTAAACTCAAAATTCTCGCGTACCTTGCACGACATCATCGGATGCACGTGCGTCTCTCTCTGACAGGGCAAAGACTCGGGCCTGTGTGGCTGGGCGAGGAGGCCGTGTAGACTGTGAGGCCCTCGAAGCCTGGGAAGAGCTAGGCTGGGATGTCTGCTTAATCAGGGGCCTGCTCCCTGAAGACTGAGCTGGCAAATGACGTCGGGGACAATCTCTAACCATGTAGCCTTGGTCACCACAATGGAAGCAACTTCCTGTAACCCTCCGACATTCTCCCACTGGATGCCTCCTTCTACAAAGGGTGCAGATATCATGCGCATAGGTGGGAGGAGCATATCCCGTAGCCTGAGTCACTGCGGGGCGAGGAGCCTGAGCAAAAACCGGGCGAAAAGCTAGTGGAGCAAAAGGGCGAGGAGCCTGTGGTGCCGAATATATCCTCTGTGACTGAGCCGGCCCTGCGAACTGATACAAGCTAGTCCTTGCTCTTTTCTTCCCTGAACTACTCGACTGTCCTTTCTCCATTCCTCTTCTCTTGAAGAACTCCTCGGAGTTCGACTCGGCCAAAAGTGCCTTGTCCACTACTTCTGAATATGTCTCATGTCTGAACATTGAGACTCGGTCCTTGAGGTATGCCTTCAACCCCCTCTCAAATTTCCGGGCTTTCATAGTCTCGGTTGCTATCATATGTGGAGCAAATCTGGATAGCTCCGAAAACTTGGCTTCATAAGCCGCTACCGACATATTACCTTGCTCCAAGGTAATGAACTCAACTTCCATCTTTTCTTTCATCCCTATTGGGAAGTACTTCTTGTTGAAAACGTCCAAGAATTCTTCCCAAGTGCAGTCTTGACCTTGTCGGGTCAACTCTCGGGTCCGAAGTGCGGATTTCCACCAATGGTCGGCCTCACCTTCAAGCATAAAGGTAGCCCAAGTAACCCTTTCCGCCTCCGTAGGCACCAATACAGAGAATATCTTCTCTAATTGTCGAATCCATCCTTCGGCAACAAGCGGGTCAATACTCCCACAAAAGGTTGGAGGCCTCATCCTCCGGAAAGCCTCTATTCCGGCTTGTGCTCGATTAGGAGGAGCCGGTATAAGCGCGGCATTAGGTGGAGTAGCCGGTTGCCTTGCCGCTAGCATAGCCAAAGTCTCGGCTATTGAGGCAAAAGCTTGGACAAATTCGGGTTGGTCATCACCCGACGGAGCATCACCTCCATTGCCCCTCGTGTTGTACCCGCAACCCCGGGTATTGCGTCTCATGATTTCTCCTGAGAACGACAATACAACATGAGTCTAACTTGGATACGCATTTAGTACAAATTTCGCATTTCACTCAATACATATTCATCAAGCATATTTAATAAGCACAACACAATTAATGCACACATGGTATACAACACAATATCATACCTACAATCCGCGTTCCTAGCGTAGGACTCTAAGTTTGGTTAAGATTCAACCTATTTTGACTAGGACTAACTTGTTAGTCCATACTTGGAATACAACTCTTTCCTAACACTTAATGCCTTTTTCAATTATGGTATCGAGTATTACGCGACCCTAGGGACTCTAATGCCTACAGCTCTGATACCACTTCTGTAATGCCCCAAAATACCCCCTAGGAGTTTAGGGATACTTTAGGCGTGACTATACGTACCTGCCAAACCATCCTGTCAGGAACAAGATAATTAACGTACTAAATAATGATAATCAAAGCGTGGAAGCTAAACATAAATGCGGAAGCGTAAACTAACTTTTTCTTTTCTTCTAAGATTTCCAAAATAGTATTCCAAGTTAACATATATACAAAACATGTCTAAGTCTAAGGTGGACAGACCCACCTATCAAAATGTCAAAATACATAAAAGACCCTCTCTTACTCTCCCCTCAACAGTAGTCGAGGTATGGCCATACGTCAAGGTCTCGGTCCGCCTGAGACTGCAGTGGGATAGACGGCTCTCTCTCCTCGATATACTCTTCCTCGACCCAAGGCTCTGGGTCGAGGGCTCCCTCGGTACCTGCCGACATGAAAGTACGGCTGAGCATGGAATACTCAGCGAGTACAAGCTACTAGCCATCCATAACAATAATAAACATGCAAAGAGTAGTACAATACCAATCATCAATTCCAGGCAATAATAAAATCATAGAATTAAACAATATTAATCATCTTGATGAGCATGAATTCAAAAACGCCGACAAAACTCATGCTTGAAAACCCGTTTCCATGTCCCGGTATGCATTTTAAAATCATGTATGCATGCATGCATGAATGTCTTGTCATCATCTTGTAACTTGTGAGCCAGAGGCTAGCACCCGAATCTCCCTGGGCTGCCAACCTCCTTGATATATGGTTTTCTTGTGAGCCAGAGGCTAGTACCCGAATGTCCCTGGGCTACCAACCTCCTTGACAATAGGTGATTTTTATTACTTGTTTAGTTTTCTTGTGAGCCAGAGGCTAGTACCCGAATGTCCCTAGGCTACCAACCTCCTTGACAATATGTGTTTTAGGGGTTTTCTTGTGAGCCAGAGGCTAGTACCCGAATGTCCCTGGGCTACCAACCTCCTTGACATGCAATATTTTCTTGTTGGTTATTATATGCATATGCTCTTGAAATCTCGGTTCATGCTATCATGCGTGCTCGTGTATGTGTCAATAGTGACCATCGTGGAATGAGGATAGCAAGAGAGATATGGCATCATAATTCGATTCATCATATAAGCATAGGAGCACTTAAGAAATTTGCACATTACTTGATCACATTACTTGATTAATCCATCATTCATAAGAGTACATGCATGAGGCCTATTTTCATTTTCTTCATTCAAGTCATTATTTCATAGTTTAGGTATTTTGTCAAACACTTAGCATGCAAGTTTCCTCATTGTTCATTTTCTCATTTTTAGTGCATATTTTACATTCAATCACACAAGGTAAGTTTATTATTTGTGTAATGCCCATCCTCCATTTTCCAATCCACAACCCACACATACCATACATCACCCATTCGGCATCCAATCGCCACATCCCACATCCATCCAAGCATCCATACCATTTCTTTATCTTGTTTATATTTATTAGGGATGATATATTTCACAAGAAAGCAAACATAATAGCATAAATCACATTTCATAAAGAAAACTTAGATTTATTGGTAGGGTAAGTTAGTAGGGTGTACTAACCTTGAATCAAGGCTTGATCCTTGGTAGAAACCTTGATTGAAGCTCCAACTTGCAAGAAGAAAGATCCTTGCTTGAAGAAAGCTTGAGTTGAGGAAGAAACCCCTTGGAAAAACTTGTGTGAGTTGCTGCCCTAACTTTGGAGGAGGAGTCCCACACGAGTTAAACCTTGAACTTGAAGCAATCCAAGTTGAGGATGATCTAGGGTTCTTAAACCCCTTTGATTCCTTCTCAAAATCAAAACCCTATGTTAGAGTCTCTTCTCCTCTCTCCCTAACTCTCAAAAGCTTCTAAGTGTTGTAAATAATCTCTAAGGCTCGGGCCTAGCCTTATAAGAAAGGGTTTAACACCCAAAAGACGAAAATGCCCTTACAAAATTTTTTGCAAAACACGGGGACCGAGCGATCAGTGGTTATGACCGATCGATCGGTTGCCTACCGAGCGATCGGTACTCTGGCCGAGCGACCGGTCAAAAAACTACTCTCTGGAAAATTTCCCCATACAAAATCTTTGACCGTGCGATAGATACCGATCGATCAGTTTTGGACCGATCGATCGCTGACTGGACCGAGCGATCGGTGCTCTGTAGGTCTGGACTGTTTTGACCATATCTTTTGACTCGCTCCTCCGATTTCGACGATTCAACTTGCATTGGGTTCGTCTTTCGAAAATGAACATTTCTGACGTTTTAGAATTTCCGATTTCTCTCTTATTTATTAATTAGACTATGAGGAAGGTCAATTAGCTACGAAAACGGTATTCATTAAGTATAGAAAAGTCCGGGGTGCTACAGTTATGGCCAACTGTAATACAAAAAATAGTTAACTGCTCCTCCACACACATGTATCGACTATCTTTGAGTAGCCCCTTTTCTTGAAAAAGTAAGCACAATCGGAAAAACACATGTTTCTCCATACGAAATAGTTCTATGCATATCCTAGGGTGACCATTCAATAAATCTCGTACAAAGGCATGCCCTGTTAGGAGTGATGTCCTACATGGCTCTTTAATTACATAAAGCTCATTGCATCTTTTTATAAGTAACGTAGCTAAAAGAGCCAATAACTGCAACTTTTCTGGCTCCATAATATCTGTTGATAAACAATGTCAAATTATTTTCAGATTTTAGATGAACTAGCAAACCACATAAATTACATCCAACTAACTATTATACAATTTAAAACTAAAGAAGACAATAGTACTTTAAACATCCAAATAAACCATTGCACTATTTCAAAACTGTATAAGGCAATACCACATAAATAACATCTAAATAAAAATGCACCATCTAAAACTAAAGAAGGCAATAATACTTTAAACATCCAAATAAACTAATGCACTATTTCAAACTATATAAGGCAATTCCACATAAATAACACCCAAATAAACAATTGTACCATTTAAAACTAAATAAGGCAATAGTACTTTAAACATCCAAATTAACTACTGTACGTACCATTTGAAACTAAAGAAAGCAATACACATAAAGTACCATTGTTTAAAAAAAATTGTGTGAGTCTAGAACAAACAAAAGTAATACAAACTCAAGATGAAGCACTCCCTAAATTTTCTTTCAACCATTCAATGCGTGCAACATTCTTCTTTTCTAATAACATCCAAATCTCTCTATTTTCTTTCACTCGAAAGCAGTTTAAAGCAGCAATGTATAGCTTGCCCCCATCTTCAATCTCTACCATCGCATTTAACGATTCAAAACACACAGCAATACTAGGTGCCGTAGACTTTCTTGCTTCTTCAAGATTAGTAATAACACGTTGTATGTCACTCCTGAGAGCATCACCCCTGGTTTCCTTCCTATTTCGAGACAGACAAGGTCGTTTGCGCCTAAGGTCATTCATTCTCTCCTCCAACCCTACATCATCCCCTCCATCATGTTGTGTATCCACGGAGGTATTGTATTCCCCTAGTGACGGAGTATGACTTTCCAAAGATTGTTGACTTGTGTCATCTGGGAGACTCATGCTAGACGGTGCCCAAGCTGCGCTTCCCGTAGCTGCTCTTCCCCCAAATAGTGTCACCATATCTTCGGGAAATTGTAGTGAGTTTGTCCGAAAAACACGTGCATCTGGGTTTACCTGTAATATATAATAGTAGTTTAGGAGCATGAAACACAACTAACAATAGTCTCATTATTTGAAGAATATATTTTATAATACCTTAAGATGTTCTTCCCATCTCTTGTCATCCATTGTGATTCTATGAGTAGTTGCATTGTATCCAATTCCTGTTAAGCTACTAAGCTTCACCCATTCAGCATATTTTTTCCTCATTGCGTCCCAACGACTTTTTAGTTGTCTTTGATCATAATTCAACCCAGTTTTAAGGTTAAACTCTTTCACAACTTTCTTCCAAGCAGCGGGTTTCAAAGTTGATCCCGGCCTATTTCCCAAATGGACTTGTTCTATGCATAGGTCAATATAAGTTTTTTTGACTTCATTTGACCAATTAGCTCTACCACTTTCATTTGAAGACATGCCTTTTTTGGTTTTGTGTACCTATAAAGACTAAAATATTAAACATATCTCACAATTTGAACATCACATATAATACCATTCTCACCCAATTCAATGAAATAACTAGATAATAAAACATGCTATCCACAAGACATTCAAGTGAGGATATCAGAAATCTTAAATCATGTCTAGGAATTACATTATAAAATAACAGATAAGTAGCTCAAGCAATGTGCTCCATGATATCAAATTAAGTGAACAGAAAAACTAGTAAATAACTCCTCCCCACATATTATGGATTTGGACCATCCAATAATAGGCCACAACCAAATTGCTGCCATTTGCTCCATTCTAGCTAGGCTTATGAACTGTTTAGAAGAAAGTAAGAAATTCTGAAGATCTCACCTAAAAAGAAATCAAACTGAAATCTGATCACCAAATTCAAGCAAGCTACAAAGAGTGATTTCCTGCAAAAATTGTTAAAATTCAGGGAAATAGGAAAAAAAATCAGATAAATAGAGAACTTCATATATTAGAAGTATCAAAACGTTGTGACATCCTTGATGACTTGGAACACATTTGAATCATAGAAGCTCCATTTTCTGATTTTTTATCACCGAATTCTTATCTCTTGCTTATGATCCACTTACCACATCGATCAAAACATAAACCTATGTACCAATCAAAACCCCCAACAATATCAACAAAAAAACCCTAACCTAATGCATGAATTGAAGAAATAAATCCAGAAAAAAATGAGGAGAAGAAGAAGCCGATCAAAACCCCCAACAAGATCAACAAAAAGCCCTAACCTAATGCATGGATTGAAGAAATAAATCCAGAAAAAAATGAGGAGAAGAAGAAGCCGATCAAAACCCCCAACAATATCAACAAAAAGCCCTAACCTAATGCATGGATTGAAGAAATAAATCCAGAAAAAAAATGAGGAGAAGAAGAAGAAGAAGAAGAAGAAGGAGGAGGAGGAGGAGGAGGAGGAGGAGGAGGAAGGATCGATTACCTGAAATGGAGGAAGATTTGTTTGAGATGGAGGAGTAAAACTTGCCAAACTCTAAGCTGTTCTTCGTGGGAATGAGAATGGAATCGTCGGGTTTTTCTAAATCGGGATGAGCTTATTTTTAAGTGCTTCAAATAAGTACCTCTTAGGTTACTTATTGCTTATTAAACTTTGGGCAGTTTAGACCGTTTTACTTATTGCTTAAATAAATTTTACCAAACAGGTTTATTTATAAAAAGTACTTATTTTTATCAATAAGTTAAAATAAGTACTTTTTATAGTGTTGCAAACACTACCTAAGTAAGTGACCTCACACAAAATCATTTATTTTATTATTTAAAAAGGATAAGAGTGGGATTGTGAGAATATGCTTAACATTCCTCTACAAATTTATGTACCAGGAAGCAAAACTCCTAGACTTTTATTACAAACCTAACTTTCTAACATCCTCACCACAAATAGACTATATAAGAGGGAAAAAAAAAAAAACTCCTGGTCTTTTATTACAAGCCCAGCTAACTGCTAACTAACTTGCCTTCACACCTTAGAGACTATCTCTAAGAGAGTTTTAAAATTTTTTGAAGAGCTCCCTTGGGGCCCAACAGCCTTTCCCATAAGCTCTTTGAGGACCCCAAGCTTCTCTCTCATTTTCTTCCCTTTTTCCCCGGACAAAATTAGATTCAGAATCCTCATTGTTCCATCTCTTGTGAAAACCCCACCTTCGATTCCCACCCCAATTCCCCACACTTCCTCGACCATCCGTCTGTTCAACCTCTGATCCGTGAAAAATGGGCGGCAGATCATTGGTACCCGACCCATGACACTCTCCAGCACCGAATTCCAACCACAATGTGTTACAAAAACACCAACCGCAGGGTGCTCCAGGACCCGCAACTGTGGGACCCACGAGACTACCCTTCCCCTTCCCCTTCCCCTTCCCTTGGTCCTGTCTAGGAATCCCTCTGGCAGACTCACCTGTAAACTCTCCTTGAGGGACCATAGAAATGGGACCCCACTCGCTTCTAGGGCTTCTGCCAAGGCCGCTTGCTCGTGGGGTGGTGTAGCAAACACCGTACCGAATCCTACATATGCCACAGAGGCTGTTTTTTGTTCGTCCAACCACGATAGGCAGCGATTCTCATCAGGATCAGATGGTGGGGAGGACATGAGGGAGATGGGTCCCACAGTGAGGCACTTTTGGAACTTTGACTTGAGATCATCAGTGATGGTAGGGTTCAGCTCTTCGAAGGAGTTGATTGCTATCGCAGCAGCACGTGGCATCATCTGGGCCATTCGATGTAGCATGATCGAGCTGGGTGACTCCAATTCTCCAGAGAGAATTCCCTCTGGCAAGTCCCCAATGCGGAATCCCGACATCCCTGGAATGAAATTGAGGGGTTCGTCTTCACGTCCAGCGGTTGCTGTGTTTGTTACAGTGGCATTTGAACTACATTAGTAAGAATCACGAAAACATTCCTAGTGATCAAGATCTGTTCACATTTATGAGAAATGCTAGCAGCACACGCCCTTGGGTTAGACACCTTGAGTTGAAACTAGGGTTGAATTGGGGCATGAGCAAACTATTTTACTCTCATGAAGGGCTTGACTTGGCCACAAACCTGATCGAACCCGTCTGAATTGCACTCCTTACTCTAACAAAATTCTCCATTTTTTTTATAAAAAATTATAGAATAATTTTGTAAAGCATTCGTAACCTAAAAAAACAAATCGTGACTTCTAAAAACTGATTAATTTAGCAAAGAACAGTGCTTAACGGACCCATGCGTCTATTTCATATCTTACCTCGTGTCTTATGTCCCTTTTAACTAAATTATTAGTTTTTTTTTTTTTTTGTTGAAAAACCATGGTTGGATTGCTTAACCCTATGGATGAGTGAATCTTAACCCCAATAGGTGAGTATTTAAAATTGGGGCATGGACCAATGAGGACAGGCAATTCCGTTATAAAATGGGAACCACGGGTACGTTAACTATTTTCCTTTCACAAATTATTTAGGATTCCTCTGAAAAAATTCTTAATAATTATTTATTAATATGATATAATTATTTATAATATTTTATAATTATTCGTCATATTTTCTATTTTTTCTTACCTTGTCGATAATTTTGAATTTTTTTGTTTTTAAAAAAAATTTTATCTGTCTATTCCTAATTTTATCATAACTAAACAATTTCAGACTCCAACTTGATAACTATGCTACTGACTATTGCAACCCATGATTATTGGAAGGTTTTTAGTAAAAACTAGTTGGCCCTAGGCACATGCAAGGCACGTGCCAGTAATATACTTAGTTAAATAATGGTCATTTAACTCATTAATGATGATAAAATTAGTAAACAAATGAAACAATAATATTGAAAAGTTGTAAACAAAAATCTTTACTATATATAAAGGATTCCTCATCTTCAAAATGTTGATAGAATATTTTACAATTCCAAATCCACCCTATGCATAATGAACTTTGAAAATATGATGAAAATTTGTAAAATTCTAAAACTACCATTTGCATAATGAACCATTTGAAAACGTGATAAAATTTTGTAAAATTTCAAAACTATTATTTACATAATGAACCTTAAAAACGTGATGAAATTTTATAAAATTTCAAAATTATCCTTTACATTATGAGCCTTCAAAAACATAGATGAAAATTAAATGCAAGTAGCATGTCCCATGTGCGGGGTTCAGGATTTCATTTCGTGAGTGTAGTTGGGTCATAAATTTTGAAGAATATAGTCGGAGAAGAGTAGTGATAGGCAAAGGTGAATGTCTTAGATTAGCAAATGGGATCCATGGGCCCGTTAACTATTTTCCATCCGAGAATGTAATCGTCATAAATTTGGGAGAATATAGTTATTACTGCCACAAAATGGCTGCAACGAAAAGCCTGCAAATTGCTACCACATTTATTTTTCAGACATGGCATACAAAAAGTTGTTGCGCGCATTTTGATGTAGGAAGATAATTCAGCAGAAAAATAATCACTTCGGTCAGTGCCGTAAGGAGGGACATCTCAGTTCGCTTTCCAAGCCACATATTTTTCTTTTAACTCTCTTTTAATTTAATTATAGTTAATATTCACTCATCCACAAAATTTACCCAATTACCTTTGATTTAAAGAAAAATTAAATGGGTTAAAAAAATTTAACCCCAATAATGGGAACTGAAGGAGCAGCTTTACGAGAGCGAGGAGCAATAGTTCACTCCTCAACCATGGAGCAAAATGTTGCAGCAATAGTCCCCTCCTCACTCATGTCCATCACCCAAGGGGAATTTAGGCGTGTTATCCCTATTCTCAGCATTTCTTATCGGTAGCTAAAAAATTAACACGTATCCTTGCTTTAATAAGTGTTATTTTTAGTTGAGAGTAAGGAATGCTTAGAATTGGGCTAGCATTCCTCTAAAAATTGTTTGATCATTACCCTTGGTTATTTTGATAATTGACGTCATCATAACAAGCATTCTCCAATCGGCAAAAGGTTTACTCTGAGAGTATCAGGTCAATGGACGAAAAAAAGGAGAATAAAATTTAAATAGGAATAAGTCAAAAATCGACGGGGAAAAATTTTTGACTTATGGTGAGTTGGTTTTTTTTCGTCCATTGATTTATTGCTCACATGGATACCCTGGTGAGCACCAGAGTAAACCTTGAAGTTGGGAAACATTACCATGAGGTCCAGTACGATTCATGCCGCGAATAAGGTCAGTGTAGAAATGACTGGAAAGAGAAAAGGGTGCACCCATCCAAAGAGAGAGCCAAGGGACCTTCATCTCCTCCGCAATTTCTCCGGCGAACCAAAGTAAAGTATCGCTCATGACGCAACTAATCTTCTTCTCCGAGAGCCCTCTCGTCTCCTCTATCGCCATCTCTATAGCTCTTTTAAAGTTCCCCGGCGTGGCCTTTATGAAGAGTTCAATATCCTCCGCCCGCTTCCCTGTAAATACATAGTTCTCAGGAACCCCGTCTGCCACAGTGTAGGCTTTCAGATTATCAAGATCATCTTCGGCTTCCAACCCCAAGATCGAGCTGTTGGATTTCGCCGTATTGAAGAACGAGAAGGTCACGTGTTGGGCCGCGGCTGCTAACTTACGCACGAGCGTATGGAGAGAAGCGGCATGGGAGGTAAATGGGAATGCTAGTACAATAACATGGAGCTTGGTTGAGCTGTCTTGTTGATCTGCTAGCGGCATGGTTTGTTGCGAGAGAGAGCTTGGTGGGCAAGTTGTGTTGGAAGAAGATGGATAGTGCAGGGTATGAGTTGGGCTGCCTAAATAGAGGGGGAGGACAGTGCCCTGTTGCCTGTTGGCTCAATGTCAAATATGAAGAAGTCGTCACATCATTTAACACAGCTGTGATGAAGTGGTACATTTTCCTCGTTTGACTAACAGCCACACCAATCTGTTGGCTTGTCGTGGTGTATTAATTAAGCACATTATGAATGATTAATGAAGACTGAAGAGAGAGGGTCTGTTACTACAAGAGGTTTGATTTGAGGACAGAAGAGTTTGGATTGAGTTGTGAGATAGTTTTGGTTTGAGTTCAAATGATAGAGAGAACGTTTGATTTGAGGGTTATTGTTTGAGAAAAGAGACTTGGAGTGGATTGGTTTACCCATATCATTATGTTTATCCTATTTTACAAAATATATTTTTGGAAAAAGAAAAAAAGGACAGTACATCCTGAAATTCCTAATGTGTATCCTTAATCTGTGATCCTTTAGACATAAAAGGAAGTGAATAAGTTCTGCTCTAAGGATTTATACCAATTATAATTTTAGCAATTATATATGCGGAAATATATTAATAATCAAAAGCAAACCACAACACAAGAGGTTTTTACGTGGAAACCCTTTCGGGAAAAATCATGGAACTGCATCCAATGAGAGAGATATCATTAAAGATAGTAAATAAAAACTTACAAGACTCAAATTTGACTCCATCGGACTTGACACAATGATCCTTTAGTACTTAGTCTTCTCGCATTAATAAGTCATCATATATCCGCAAGTCCCGTGATCAATCGAAGTAGCTTGTACTTCTCTTAGGTTATTTTGAAAACAGTGATCCTCCATAAAGGACTCACTTCATCAGCAACGACATCGGCTCATCGTCAACCAAGCACTCTCTCGAGTGCAGAGGGTGTAATAGATAAAATTCGTAAAAATGATTAAGTGTTGGAGGATGAGCTAGTCCTCGTTGTTATGTCAACAGACGGGAGACACGTAACCAAATTGGTTCTCTTTAGGACAACAAACCCGTTGTGTTCATGACAACGTATTCATTATTTAGAGGATGAACATAGCCGCCCTCTTTGGACAACAGTTATTTTATCCGTGTTCCCATACACAACGGGCCCAAGCTTTAGTCAACAACAAGATCGACTCGCAGGACGCAATAATCAGGAAGTGATTATTTTACTTTGTTGTTAGGTGAAAAGCACTGTCTTGCCATTTAATGCTAGTCCCCTCAAGCTGCCTGTAACGACCCCAAAACCCCCCACCTTGGTCATAATGGGACTTTGGGTCTGCTACAATACTTATCCCTGCTTAACCTCCATAGCAATAAGGTAGAAGTAAAAGATAATTATCCATAAATAATGCCCATAAAATACCTTTCCATAAAAATCTCTCATCCAATATATAATAGACCGATAATAATCTAAATCCATAAACATAAACATAAACTGAAATAAACCCAACATACCCACCATGATCGGGTAGAAAAAGGTCATCAAAATAACAATGAACAGTTTAAGCAACATCCTTCAATAACATGAGTCTAAAACAAGACAACTGAGAAAGTAAACTACGATCTACTAACAGGGATAACTATCAAAATCTCTGGCTCCCTCCTTTGGAACCTCACCTACTTCTTCTTCCTGAATGCACTCCTCTTCTACCCAAGGAGTTGCCGCCTGATCCTGCGCTATACCTGTACGACAATAACAGGTCGACTGAGCATTGAATATTCAGTGGATATCCAAACTAACATACAATAGCACATGCATAAATCCAATATCCAAATCATGTAGCAATTGTAAAGTTAATAGTAGTTTAATTAATATAACATGAACATAATCAGAGTACGGAAAACATATGAATATCATGACTTAGCTTAACTCGTGTACTTGTGTGACTTCATGACTTAGCTTGACTCGTGTAGTTGTATGACTCTTGGACTTGTAACTCTTGAACTTGTACCATGAATGCAATGCATGCTTGTTTTCCCATAAAATAGTTAACGAGGTCTTTTTATTTAGATCCATGGAGGTGCATTGACGGAAGCATAAGCCTCCAGAGCTCTTAGATCCCAAATGTTCATAATAATTATCCAGGACTTGAAATCTTATCTATAGAGAACATCAACGAATACTAGAGCTACTTCATTTTTAGGGTCTTTATAAAACCATACAGTGTCCTTGTCCTTGTACTTGTATTTCAGTATTCAGAGTCCTTGTACTTGTATTTCAGTGTTCAGAGCACTTATACTTGTACTTGTCCTTGTAATTCAGTATCCAGTGTCTGTGCAATGTCCGTGTCCATGCAATGTCCGAGTACCCATGAGACTTGTAAACTACCACACATTTGCAGTTGTGCTTGAGTGTCGTGATTAACATCTGAATTCGGTCATCACTTAGATTCCATCTTCCGTCAAGAAACTCCGTTAGGTTACATCTCCATAGTTAGAGAATTCCCGACATGGAGGACTTCCTCTAAGCATTGGCCTACTCGAATATCAATCACCATGCAACTTGAATAAACATAAATTTATCAAAACATACTTCATATCTTGACATATTCATGCTAACATTTCTAACATCATTTTTAAGCAATTCATCATAGCATATCTTAATATACTCATACAAGCCTTTCAATATCATCACTTTCCATACTTAGTGTTCTTAGGCATTTCAACAAACACATACAATGCATTAATTATGTATACAATGCCCTTCCCATTTTCATATTCCAAAACCATATCACTACTCATTCATAAACCACATTCATCCATTGCAAACCCAACACCAATCCACACATTCATAAACCATCCCTTCTCCATCTTAGCTCATTCACCATCATTTCCATACATCCATAATCTATAGGCATAATTCATAATTCAATTTAAGCTTCTAACATAAAATCTATCTATATCCTTAATTAACATGCAAATCCATACTCATTCATAATTTATCATAATAAATCAATAATTATAATAATATAAGAGTTAGATGTGTGAAGATATCAATCTCAAATCACATTTCAATTCTTTCATTCATCTATAATCATGTAGATCTCTTGATAATCCATAAATAATCTTATCTAAGCATACAAAACATCTTAATAGGGTTGAGT
Source organism: Tetracentron sinense (assembly GCA_015143295.1). Lineage (NCBI taxonomy): Eukaryota > Viridiplantae > Streptophyta > Magnoliopsida > Trochodendrales > Trochodendraceae > Tetracentron > Tetracentron sinense. The sequence goes on along the minus strand of CM026553.1, from coordinate 30,599,461 downwards.
TAGAAGGGACATCGATCTTAGGGATTCTTTCCTTGAATCCAACTAGCTAGATGAAGCTCCCTCAAGCTTTAGGGTTGATGTCCAAGCTAATCTTCTTCTCCCTTGAGCAAATCTCTTGAAAACCTTAGGTTTTCTCTCACTTTTTCCAAATTAGGTTTAGAATAGGTTAGAACCCTGAAACCAATGAAATAGAATCTCTATTTATAGCCTGGGGGTTAAGAACCCCGAAATCCGAAACCCTTTTAAAAATCAGATTCGCTAATGCCGATCGATCGTCTTATCCTCTACGATCGATCATCGAAGAAACATAATCTTACTCTATTTTTCTGGTTCAGGACGATCAATCGTCACGTTAGTGCGATTGATCATCGCACAAAACAGTAGCTAACTAAGGTTTCAGGTTCTGGGCGATCGATCGTCAGTATCCTGTGATCGATCGTCAACTCTGATTTTTCCACCATTTTAACACTTAACCAATTAAACCACACTACGTCATTTAGATATAAATAAATAAGCATTAAATCATAACAAAAGACTAAAATACCCTTATTAAACAATATAGAAATAGGAAATTTAGATTTGGGTCTCTACACTGCCTTTCGACGCCAGACCGATCTTACGAATAGTAGGCTCACACATGTGACACGTAAGATTCAAGATCTGTCTGACATATTTGGTAATGAGTGTAAAGCAAGTGGCATGGTCATCCATGACCATCTATGGGCATACAGAGCTAAACCTATAAATACCCTCAGAGACTCAGTGCATAAGGATCACAAAATTTCATAATAGTCACTCTTATTGCTTGAGCTTTCTTACTGTTCATCATCTTCTTCAATTACTGACTTTGGCATCGGAGTGTATTACAAGGTGCACACCCTTCTCTCCTTTACCTCATCAGCAGCTGGAGCTTTTGCTATCTTTCTTCTACCAGTAAACCAGATCTTGAAGGAGTAGGTGACGTGTGGACTCCCCAGGAAATTCCCGCACAAAATTGGCGCTATCTGTGGGAAATTATAAACGAACCTCCTTTTGCTCATCTTCCTCACCATGGTTGATCAAACCCCTGCACCCCAGGATAAGGATCAAACCCCTCAAACCACTCAATCTTTTGGGCATCTCGAGCAAGAGACTTCTCAAGCGAGCCAAATTTTGCTGCTGTTGCAGTACCAGCAATCCCTTCTAACCCAGTTAGCCTGCCTGCAGCAGTCATTTCAAGAAAGGTTAATGGCATGTGAGCATGGCATGTACGAATCGGGTATTGCATTGCTCCAGAATGGTCCCCAAGGTAAGCCACGTCGAAGGCACCCAGTTCGATGAAAGCTCATCCTGCTATCTTCTCCCTAAAGAAGAGTAGCAGCTCGGCTAGTATCACCCCTGATGCAAGAGAAATTTGATAGATGATTTGTGCTTGTTTCTCCAGTAGCTGAAGCTACCCGACCCCGTTTTCTGCCTGTCTAGCTATCTCATAATGGACAACAAGATCAAGTTCGTTCTGAAGTCCTTGAGAGTGGGGCAATCAGACAATGGAGCGACGTCCTTTCTCCAACTGGACTGATTAGGTTACGTTCACAGTCAGTCCGTTGACAATCATGAGGTCAATAGAGAGTGAATCTAATTTCGAATGGCCTGCACGTGCAAGTCGTGACATCACTACGGGAGCACGGGCATGGGTGTACTACTACTATCATAAGTTTCATGGCCATATGACTTTTCGTTGTCTAATCTTGAGGGAATATCTGGAAGGGTTAGTGCGGGAAGGCTCTTCGGGACAGTACGTGGTTCCCAATATTGGTAGTCATGTGGGGTAATGAATTCCAGTGCATGATCACATAAGCTGTCCAGTGCATTATCAATGAAAAATCAAGTGAATTGTCAAAGTGAACTATCGAAAGCATGATCAATAGAGGTGACCATGAGTCACAAGGTTCAATACATGTCTAATAGAGGTCACCACGAGTCGCAAGGAGCAATACATATCTGAATGCGGTGACCATGAGTCGTGAGGTTCTAAAGGAGGTAACCCTGAGTCGCAAGGTGCAATACATGTCTGAACGCGGTGACCATGAGTCGCAAGGTTCAATACATGTCTAATAGAGGTGACCACGAGTCGCAAGGTGCAATACGTGTCTGAATGCGGTGATCATGAGTCACAAGGGTCAATATGTGATCAAGTGCATGATCACATGATTTCGTACTTTGCGAGTGTAGTGCTTTTACACCTTATATAATCTGTCAAGTGCATGATCTAATGATTTCTCAAGTGCTTTATCGATAAATTATTCAGTGCATTCTCACATGCTTTATAAATGAACTATCTAGTGCATTATCATCCAGTGAACTATCCAGTGCTATCATCTTATAATATCTCCATACCCTACAAGCATAGAAGTAAAATGATAATTCATTTTAGCAGTGTTACTAACCTTCTTGATGTTCTCCATTTACATAACCACGTACTTGATCATCTACGGAGTACATTCATACCTGAACGTATGTCCTATGTTGTCACCTGTACCTAAGCTACGTTCTCCGAACTACGTCCTCCGAACTCGTATCCAACGCTGTAACCGATCTCATGCTCATGATCACCCACCTTGTGGAACACAAACTCGTGCTGAATCAAGGATGAACTCGAGGTAAACCATGCCACCCCTGTAAGCTAAATATGAGAGATTCGATGACGACATTGTGATCATAACACGGTCAATGATGAAACCATGAAGAAAGCAAACAGAGCATCCTCCTCGAAGAAGGGAAAGAGGCCGAGGGGCATAAACAACTTCAAATGATGACATCTTAAACGTATACTAAGTCAAAGACGGAAGCATCAGTGTAGCACCCCGGACTTTTTCATCCTTAATGAATAGCACCTTCGTAGCTAATTGGCCGTTTTTGTAGTCTAATTAATAAATAAGGGAGAAATCGGAAATTCCGAAACGTTAGAAATGTGCGTTTTCGAAAGACGAACCCAACGCAAGTTGAATCGTCGAAATCCGACGAGCGAGTCAAAAGATATGGTCAAAACAGTCCAGACATACAGAGAACCGATCGCTCGGTCCAGTCAGCGATCGATCGGTCCATAACCGATCGATCGGTAGCTATCGCGCGGTCAGAAATTTTGTATGGGGAAATTTTCCAGAGAGTGAGTTTTTGACCGGTCGATCGGTCATAAACACCGATCGCTCGGTAGGCAACCGATCGATCGGTCATAACCACCGATCGCTCGGTCTTCGCGTTTTTGCAGAAATTTCAGTAAGGGCGTTTTCATCTTTTGGGTGTTAAACCCTTACCCATAAGGGTTTGCTCGACCCTTTGAGGCCTCACTTAAAACATTTGAGGGATTTTGAGAGATAGAGAGAGAAGAGGAGAAAGCTCTAACCTAAGGTTTGGTTTTGAGAAGGAAATCAAAGGGGGTTTAAGAACCATAGCTCACCCCAACTCGAGTTGCTTCAAAATCGAGGCTCAAGCTCGTGTGTGAACCATTCTCCAAGCTAGGGCAGCAACCCAAGCACGTTTTTGAAAGGGGTTTCTTCCCCAACTCAAGTCTCCTTCAAGCAAAGGTGTTCTTCTTTCAAGTTGGAGCTTCAATCAAGGTTTCTACCAAGGATCAAGCCTTGATTTAAGGTTAGTACACCCTACTAACTTACCCTAGCAATAAATCTAGGTTTTTCCTTATGAAATGTGATTCTTGTTAGTGTGTTTAATTCCTTGCAAAATGTGTCATCTATAATAAATATAAACAAGATAAAGAAAGAGTAGGGATGCTTGGATGGAGGTTGGATACGGCGATTGGATGCCGAATGTGTGATATATGATGTGTGGGATGTGGATTGGAAAATGGAGGATGGGCATTGTACAAATAACAAACTTACCCTTGTGTGATTGAATGGAAAATATGCATTAAAAAGAAGGAGATAAACTACTAAGGAATAACGTATGAAAGTGTTTGACAAAATGCCTAAACTATGAATAAATGATCTCAATGAAGGACATGGAAATGGGTTTTATGCATGTGTCCTTATAAATGATAAATTGATCAAATGTTATGCAAACTACTTATGTTACTTATGTTCATATCATGAATTGAATTATAATGTCATATTTGGTTATTTCCATTATCATGATTGTCACTATGGACACGTACACGAGCACGCATGATAGCATGAACCGTGATTTCAAGAGCATGTGCATATAATAAACAACAAGAAATATTGCATGTCAAGGAGGTTGGTAGCCCAGGGACATTCGGGTGCTAGCCTCTGGCTCACAAGTGCATTGCATAACAAGGAGGTTGGTAGCCCAGGGACATTCGGGTGCTAGCCTCTGGCTCACAAGTGCATTTCATAACAAGGAGGTTGGTAGCCCAGGGAGGATTCGGGTACTAACCTCTGGCTCACAAGTGCATTGCATATCAAGGAGGTTGGCAGCCCAGGGAGATTCGGGTGCTAGCCTCTGGCTCACAAGTTTACAAGATGGAGGTTTACAAGATGATGATCATGCATTCATGCATGCACGCATACATGATTTCTACGAGGCATACCGGGACATGACGAGGGTTTTCAAGCATGAGTTTTATCGGCATTTTCGCATTCATGTACGCACGTCAGGATGCTTGTATTGTGTCATGCCCTATACTATTTCTTTGTGATGTTTCTATTACTGCTTGTATGATATTACTATTATGTGTTTTTATTATTGTTATGGTCTGCTAGTAGCTTGTACTCGCTGAGTATTCCATGCTCAGCCGTACTTTCATGTCGGCAGGTACTGAGGGAGCCCTCGACCCGGAGCCTTGGGTCGAGGAAGAGTATACAGAGGAGAGAGAGTCGGCTATCCCATTACAGTCTCAGGCGGACCGAGACCTCGATGCGTGGCCATACCTCGACTACTGTTGAGGGGAGAGTATGAGAGAGTTTGGTGTATTTTGATATTTTGATAGGTGGGCCTGTCCACCTTAGGCTTAGACGTGTCTTGTATTTATGTTAACTTGGAATACTATTTTGGATCATCAGAAGAAATGAAAATTTGTTTACGCTTCCGCATATATGATAGCTTCCGCGCTCTGATTATCGTTATGAGTACTGTATTTTATCTTGTGCATTACAGGATGGTTTGATAGGTTCGCAGTGTGACACCTAAAATATCCCTAAACTCCTAGGGGGTATTTTGGGGCGTTACAATGAGCGTCCTCTACGTCTGAATAGGGCATCCCCTTCATGAACAAAGATTAAGAGGTAATTTTTAAGTGTATTCTCACATGCGTTATCATATGAACTCTCTAGTGCTTTATCACATATTCTCACATGCGTTATCATATGAACTCTCTAGTGCTTTATCACATAAACTGTCCAAATGCTTTATCAAGTAAATTATCAAGTGTTTTATTAATGAATTGTGTAGTACATTCTCATAATGAATCATCAGTGAAATATCAAGTGCAATATCAAGTGAATTGTCGAAAGCATGATCAAAAGAAATGACCAATAATATGTCCAGTAAAAACTCTTAAAAGCAATGTTAAATGGTTGATCATCTGAACATGGTACTCATCTTGGGACACATGTGGCTCATCCAAAGGAATTGTCATATGAGCAAACTAGTGGCTTATACTAATGGAATGTCCTCTAAGCATGGTGTCCCACCACGAGTCACCATAAGTTCACTATATGAAATATCATTTGTCAAATTACATTCACGATGTGTTACACTACCACTGCATTCTTAATCCTGTATTATGAATTATCTCAGTATTCTTGCATCTTAGTGTTCTTTTAAGTGTATATGCCAAGCATCTGTGCTCTATAACTTAGTGTGTTTGCATCTTATTCTCAAATATCTCAAGTGTTTTTATCAAGTGTTCATGTGTTCCTTGCACTCTTACGTGATCTATGCCTTGTAATTTTAGAAGAAGGATTAATTTATTCTCTTGGTTTTGTATTGTGAACGAGTTACGTTCTCTATGCCTTGTGAATACTCCAAAGAGCTTTCAAAAAGATATCCCACAACGAAAGACAAGAAGCGAAGTGCAAAAAGAAGTTTTCATTACTAATGTCCCACGATGGGAGAAGTACAACGGAGAAAAGAAAAAGAGTACAGTGAAGCAAAAAGAAAAAGGCACTAGACAGCGAGGTCTTCGGCAACGACTTCCGGGGTAGCTTCTGGTTGAACAACGAGAGTAAGCTCAGCAAAAGCAGGAGGGTCAGCAGGAAGATCATGGGTCATCAGGCAGAGGAGGTTGCTCCATTCCCTGCACTTCTGTCTTGTCATTGAGGTCAACGAATTCCATGCTAACAGCCTCAGAATGAGTGGTTTCATCCTTCGATTGTTGTGGAGATTCTATCAGCTGTCCAGCCTCACAGAGTTCGTTCAGTAGTTCTCTCTTCGTTTCAACCCGGTCTTCAGCTATCAGCCAGTCCATCTCCTTCTGAAAGTGGATGCTGAGAGTTTCCGTTAAGGCTTCCATTGTGGCCTTTGATTCCTTGAGCTGCTTTGTCAGAGCTTCTTTTTTAGCATCGGATGCTTCAAGTTTCCTGAGTAGAGTTTGTGAAAACTCATCCAGCTCGCTGATTTGAAAGACAACAGCGTCGGCCTGTTCCCTTGCCTTCTTTTCGTCCTTCGCTGCCTGTTGAGCCTCTTCGCGGGCTAAGTCTTGTTGCTTTTGTGCTGAGGTGAGCCTACCTTCGGTGTTCCTTAAGTTAGCCTAAACTTGCACCAGCTCAAGGTTCAATTCCTTCTCCTCCGCTGTAGCCTTCTTCTCCAAAGGGATGACCCTTCCTTCAAGTCATTCGCTTTCTCTTTAAGACTATTGTGGTTCTCATACATCCCCGTGAGTATGTTGCTCAATTGAAGGAAGAGAAGACAACATTCATATAAGAAGGCATGAATTGAGAAACAGGAGAATGCAAGTCCAATAAAAGAGTTTACCATTACGATAGCCCAGTTCGCAGTATTATGCATCCCCATCCTGTGCAAATTCTTTGTTGCAGTAATATTGGCAAGGAGCCTCATTGTCATGCTCAAGGATGTGGCCACATAGTCATTATCCATCGCCGAGTCCACCACGATCGTACGAGGGTACCCACGTGGGAAAATGAGAGCCCAGTCAGTGGGTTCCTCCGTTGTTGCCACCTCCCGTAGCACAGCAGTACTGGCAGTAGCAGTGGCAGTGGGGGTGGCCACGATGGCTAAAGGTTGACTGGCAACCAACAGCTTAGCCTATGCAGTTGGCTATGGGATTTCTGGCCCAGATGGGGTCGAATCCATGACAGCTATAAGCACTCAATTTTTGCACCCCTGTCCTAACCATGGTTAAGTCCTTCTAATTATGGTTCCCCCCCAATCAAGTCCCTTAACCCTAGGATGAACCCTAGTTGACCGTAGATGCACCCTAGTCAAACCCTAGGTATCACCCTATTCAAACTCTAGGATTTAACCCTAGTTAAACCCTAACCCTAGGACTTAACACTAGTTAAACCTAGACTTAACCCTAGGTGAAACCCTAGCTAGCCCTAGGTAAACCCTAGCCTAACCCTAGGACTTAACACTAGTTAAACCTAGGCCTAACCCTAGATAAACCTTAGGTAAACCCTAGCTTGGCCGTAGCCTAGCCCTAGCCCTAGCCGTAGCCTAGCCCTAGCCAAAACCTAGGAATACCCAAACCCTAGCTAAGCCCTAGGCCCTTAGGCTTAAACCCTAGCCTCAAAAACCCATCAAAGTCTCGGTATGGGCCCAAGCAAGGGCCCAAAAATTCAAAAAACTTAAGCCTCATACCACATGCATAGCTTAGGCCAGGTCTGTTGGGTAAAACCGAGGCTTGGCGGTAAATTATTCACTGACACTGCCAATTTGCACAGGTAGGGAAATGGTGGTAAACTGATTACCATCATTCCCAGAAATCATTACTAGTGGCACACCCACCCCCTGCGCGGTCAAGCACGCCTGCAACACCTCCTCTCCGATCATTATAGCACCCATCCACCCTGCTACTAATACCAAGGGTGTCCCCTTTGAGCATCCTTATAAATAGCAGTGCCCCCCCCCCCCCCATGGCCAGGGGACTCCAAAAAAACTTCAACCCGAATCCATGCGAAGTTTAGGCCACCCTAGCCACTCCCTTGCCTACAAAAACATTCAGGAAACCTCCTCCAGCTGCCCCTACCTCCTTGCTCCTCTGCACTGCAGAGCCTCCACCTATAGCAACACCACAACACCACCACCAGCCACCACAGGCCACCCACGCCTCTGTCAGCATCAATAGTAGGGTAGGGCTTCCCCCCACCCCCTTTTTTCTCTATTTTGTAATCCCCTATGAACCCCTGGTCCATTCCAGGGGACCTTCGTATTGGTTTTGCAGGTACACCCACTATGGGGGTCTCTCCCACCTTTCTCATGGTGAGGGGAACCCCCCTACGGGCATAGTACCTATCCAACATCCTCAGGGACTTCTGAGGGTCCCTCACACCATGAGGAAACCCTTGGTTCCTCCCCTGCAGCAGCCTCATAGGGCAATTTTGAGTTTTTTTGAAAATTTCAGGGTGTCGGTAAACTCAGTACCGACACCCAGAGTGTTTTCTGTTTTAGGAGCCATGGGCCCCACCTGAGCTAACCCTGGTCCTGTCCAGGGCATAGGTTGACACCTCAACTCTCTTGTGAGCTTAACCTCTGTAAAGTCCATGTTTTTGTATTGGCATATTCCGGTGTCAAAACAAGTGAGTCTAGGTGTATATCTTGTGTCGTTGCCTTCAAGCATCCACGACAAGTGAAGTTGAAGACTGAAGAAGACCCGTTAAAGTCTCGGTTGATCATCTCCTTCATAGGATGGTAAGTGACCTAGATACCATACTACCATAGGTGGAATTTGATTTAGAATTATCCTAACATGATGCCTTAGGTGGTAAGTGATCTAGACTAACCATACGGACCCTAGGTGATGAGATAAACAGTGCAAAACCTTGTTTTAAAATCTAAAATTTTTTAAAGAACCAAGGTTGCTTGTTTAAGGTATATCTCACAAACCGTAACTCGGAATTTGCTCTATAATATGTCAAAATGACCGCGTCGAAAGAGCTACAACTTTGTGAAGGGTGTGAGACCCAACAACGAAGTTTAAAATTCAGGTTGGCACCTCAGGGTCGACCCTGACCATTTTGGGTCGACCCTGGGTATAGAAGATTTTGTATGGTACAAATTGGCAGAGAGTTGAAAAAGTGAGGGTCGACCCTGAGGACCATCCGGTCGACCGAAAGGCACCATCCGCTCGAACGAATGCGCCCCATGGGTCGACCCTGATATGGATTTCTTGCCAAAATCGGTTTTTCATGCTTTTTTGAGTTTTTAGCAACTTTAACACCTTCTAAAACATGGTTTTTGATTCCCTATTTATATAGAACTCTTCTAGTTCGTGGGGAACAACTTTGGGGAAGTATTGAGAAGGTTTTTAACTCCTTCTAGAGTTCATAAAAGCTCTGGAATATTATTGTTCTCCTCCCTTTGGTTAGCTTCCTTCAACCTAGAGTTTGCAAGCCTAAAGCTACAATTTTGCTTGTTTGGACTTGTTCTTTGAAGGAGTCCATCTAGGTATTGATTTATATCAAACCATCAACCCGTTCTGGATAGAACACCTTGGCTGGAGTATTCCAGAGCCTTTCCGAAGGAGATCGATCCGAGAAGTATCATGGTAGAGTGATTTGGTCGGTGGAATCTGAAGCCGTCATTGACGGAGATCGATCGGAAGATCGTGGACTGTTTTAGAGACACAAAGAGAAGTACAAGCGGCTGCGGTTGATCACGGGACTTGAGAGTACGTGGTGACTTTTTGAGGCGTGGAGGACTAAGAACTGAAGGATCATGGTGTCGAGTCCGACGGAGTCAAGTTCCAGTCTTGTAAGTTCTTGTTTACTTTGTCTTAGTGGATTCTCATGGCTAGACTAGGTCTCGTGGTTTTTCCCGGAAGGGTTTCCACGTAAAAATCCTTGTGTTGTGGTTTGCATGTTTCTCTATATTTCCGCACTTGATTATCATCTTTCCTTCAGTTAAATAACTTAATTTGAAATCATTAAAAAACGTAGACAGACTATTAGGGAAACTTAACCATCCTTTCGATCTTGTAGATTCTCAACTCAAACATCAGATTTGAGGTTCACCGAGATTTTTTCAATTGGTATCAGAGTGGGTTCACTAACTTTTTAGTGTGATCTTGTCTCATATTTTTCGATGAATATGAATCTCCAAAGAGAGTGAGGATTCATCTCTTGTCCCCCATTATTTGATGGGAATAATTATGCCTATTGGAAAGCTCGAATGAGAGCGTTTCTAAAATCATTAGATGAGAGAGTATGGTTCTCCATTGAACAAGGTTGGACCCATCCAACAAAGACCATAGATGACCAGACCATCCCTAAACCTTCCTCTGAATGGACCAACGGGGAACTTGAAAGTTGTAGATGGAATAGCAAGGGTCTAAATGCAATCTTTGCCGCTGTCACACTCGAAGAATTTTGATGTATATCTAAGTGTGACATTTCGAATGAGGCATGGGACATTCTTCAAATTACCCATGAAGGGACTACAACTGTCAAGATCTCCAAACTTCAATTATTGACCTCTAAGTTTGAAAAGTTGATGATGGATGATAATGAAACCTTTGATAGTTTTTATGCCAATTTGAGTGACATTGTCAATTCTAGCTTCAATCTAGGAGAAAGAATTCCTGAGTCCAAAATTGTTAGAAAAATTTTGAGATCTCTACCTAAGAGATTTCGATCTAAGGTTACCACCATCGAGGAGAGCAAAAATGTTGATGCTCTCAAACTTGAAGAGTTGGTTGGTTCTCTCCAAACCTATGAGTTAAATCTGAACTCATCCAAGAAACCAAAATCTATTGTCTTGAAATCTGTCAAGGATTCTATAGATGGTTCAGATAGTGACTCTATGGATGAAGAAGAAGAGCTGGCTTTGTTTGCTAAGAAATTTAGAAAATTTTTGAAACTGAATAAGAGATTTAATTCGAAAGGACAAAAATCTTTTGAAAAGCCCAAGTCCAAGCACTTTGAAAACAAGAAACATTTTAAAAGTGTGGTCAAGAAATCCCAAGGTGTTCAATGCTACGAATGCCAAGGCTACGGCCATATTGTTGCTGAATGCTCCAACAAGAAAAGATTTAAGAGCAAGGCAAGGGATGACAGTGAATCTGAATTTGAGGAATCAGATAGTTCTTCTTGTGAGGAGACTAGGGGTTATGTGGCCTTCACTGCATCCTTATCTGGGATTGAGAAATCTTCTTCAAATGCTGTGAGCAACCAACAATGTAGTGATGGTGAGGAGGATGATGAGAGTCAGAATGACTCAGACTCTGAGGGAGAGCTCGGGGCAGTCTATGATGAACTATTTCAGGAATGCCTAAAGCTGAAAAAGGTTTAGTTTTTCATGTCCAAAAAGATCAAATCTATAGAAATGGAAAAAGATGCCTTAGACCAAGTGGCTTCAGGGTTGAGAATTCTTGTGTCACAGCTTGAGGAAGAGAAGGCTTCCCTCCTTGCCAAGACTCAGCTACTTGAATCTGATTTACATGATTGTCTTGATGAAAATGCAAGTCTTGAAATCAAGTTGGCTAATCTTGAGCAAAATCAGAGGTGTGGAGATGTGAAGGGAACTCCATTCACCTCGAACACTGAGCCTGGTGCAAAAAGGCGCCCTCCTACTAAAGGGAAAGACCCTTCTACTCAGAAATTCATTCCTACATGTCATAGATGTGGAGTGAAGGGTCATATTAAGCCTCGATGTCCTAAACTTCGAAGAATGCCCAATCATGGTTTTGAGAACCACAACAACTTTAATGGGAATCTTCAAAGGAGAGTTGAGGCCCTAGTGGAGAAGTCTAGGAGTTTTTGTGAAGATGTAATGAAGATGGCTCACAACTCTAGACAGTGGCATGGTCATGACACTCCTCATGCTAGATATAGAGGAGGTAACAGGGAGAACCATAATGCCCACCATAATTCTAGGACTCAATCCTGGAAAATGAGGAACAGGAAGAAGAGGCAAAAGGTCATACCTACCTCAACTGAAACGATTAGAGACCATAGGGTCAATCAAACTTCTAAAACCGTTTAAGTGAGAAAAGAAGACCTGAAGGGCTTCACTTAGCCCGTGCCTGTCATAGCCTAGGGTGTGCTGTTAGTTTCTGATTGTGTCCTAGTGCTATTTGTGTATACTAGTAGTCTTTTTTTTTACTAGTGTTTATTTGCTTTGGTATGTTTTTCTGTTTTCTTTATTTTGAAAAATCCAAAAATATTTTTTTCATGTTGCCCTTGTTTGACTTGCTTGATCTGCATTCCTTGTGTGATCTTTATTTCTATACTTGTCCAGGGTTGAACATGAGTTTGTTGCTGATTGAGGATATGTCACCTTCATAGTCTCTTGGCTAGGCTGATAATTAGACCGGTTTTATCTTGAGCAGTTAGAGACTTATTCATGTGTGTATGCTTCACAAATTTTCCATGCACTCTGGCTGATTCTATTGAGAGGTCTATTTTCCAATCTGTAGGTGTATGACTTATCCCAATAGTGTGACCTTGGATAACCAATCTAGAATGACCATTTTGTTAGTCATCCCCATTTTATGTATCCTCCATGAACTAAAATTGTTGCAATGAAAAGGGCTACCTACTGGGATAGTGTGAAAGTCTCTATTGGATGCAAACAGTATGAAATGACTACCTAAGCGGACAATAGGTATCTATTTGGGTCATTAGAGTGAAAGCCCCTGCTGCTAATAGCCAGGACTACCTACCCGAATAGTGTGAAAGCCATCATTGCATGAAAAGATATGATCAGATAAAGATCATCAAAAGAAATCTTATAATCTTTGGAGGTATTTGACCAAAAATAAAAGAATGATATTGAGTCAAATAAAATGGAAAAATGAACACTAAAATGCAAAAAATCAGCATATTTGGATCTAACTAAGTTTGAATTCTATGATGTATATCTCCGGGAGTCCCCTTAGTGGTTAATGTCATACCCTTGGAAAGGGAAAGAAACCTTGATCTAGCATCTTATCAGACCACCATTACACACAATGCTTCTCTTTTGAACTGTTCACTAAATGTGTCTAAGTGAATTGGCTATGCTTTAGCATTCCATGAGATTTAGTTAGATGGGTATCCTCAGTTGGACTAACTAATCATGTTTTTCATTGGATTTGTAATTTTAATTTACTACTACTTGGAATGCTTTTGATGCATATTTGTGTGACACATGATATTTTTTGTAATATTTTTTGTGTGTGTTTCTTTCTTTTGGCATAGGCCTTTCTAGCATAGGTGCCATATTTTTGGTGGTATCCTTGATCTTAGGGGGAGAAGATCAGGGTGAGTTGTTGAGGGGGAGTTCTGTGCTTGAGTTGTTGAGGGGGAGTTTGTGTTTTATATTTCTATCTCGTTCCCCGGTTTTTAGTCCCTCATTGTCTATTTTGATTGGTTGTACTGTGGTTGACTTGATATTTCACTTTTATTAAATTGGTATATTTTTTTGAATATTGGCTTCCTGCCTTCCTTTGGCAATTGTGCCAAAAAGGGGGAGAATGTTAGGGTAGTATTTCCCTCGTTCAGTACATTCCTTGCTTCACCTGTGATTACTTATTTTCATATTCCACACATGCTTCACTGGGTATTTTGTTTTTCAGCATGTGTAGGTGCAAGGTTACAGCAGACTGATTTTACTTGGCAAGAGCTTAAGTGTCTTAAATTAAGTTGATTTTTTGATTGATGTCAATTAAGAGTGTTGGAGTCATGTAATGTCCTAATTCACCGTTTTGATGTGTTTGGGTGAGGTTGTGTCAAGTCATGTACTTCAGTTTGGTTTTACCACGGAATTGCCAAAGGGGGAGATTGTAAAGTCCATGTTTTTGTATTGGCATATTCCGGTGTAAAACAAGTGAGTCTAGGTGTCTAGGTGTATATCTTGTGTCGTTACCTTCAAGCATCCACGACAAGTGAAGTTGAAGACCGAAGAAGACCCGTTAAAGTCTCAGTTGATCATCTCCTTCATAGGATGGTAAGTGACCTAGATACCATACTACCATAGGTGGGATTTAATTTAGAATTATCCTAACATGATGCCTTAAGTGGTAAGTGACCTAGACTAACCATACGGACCCTAGGTGATGAGATAAACAGTGCAAAACTTGTTTTAAAATCTGAAATTTTTTAGAGAACTAAGGTTGCTTGTTTAAGGTGTATCTCACAAACCGTAACTCAGAATTTGCTCTATAATATGTCAAAACGACCGCATCGAAAAGAGCTACAACTTTTGTGAAGAGTACAAGACCCAACAACGAAGTTTAAAATTCAGGTTGGCACCTCAGGGTCGACCCTGACCATTTTGGGTCGACCCTGGGTATAGAAGATTTTGTATGGTGTAAATTGGCAAAAAGTTGAAAAAGTGAGGGTTGACCCTGAGGACCATCCAGTCGACCGAAAGGCACCATCCGGTCGATCGAATGTGCCCCATGGGTCGACCCTGATATGGATTTCTTGCCAAAATCGGTTTTTCATGCTTTTTTGAGTTTTTAGTAACTTTAACACCTTCTGAAACATGGTTTTTGATTCCCTATTTATATAGAACCCTTCTAGTTCGTGGGGAACAACTTTGGGAAAGTATTGAGAAGGTTTTTAACTCCTTCTAGAGTTCATAAAAGCTCTGGAATATTATTGTTCTCCTACCCTTGGTTAGCTTCCTTCAACCTAGAGTTTGCAAGCCTAAAGCTACAATTTTGCTTGTTTGGACTTGTACTTTGAAGGAGTCCATCTAGGTATTGATTTATTTCAAACCATCAACCCGTTCTGGATAGAACACCTTGGCCAGAGTATTCCGGAGCCTTTCCGAAGGGGATTGATCCGAGAAGGATCGTGGTAGAGTGATTTGGTCGGTGGAATCCGAAGCCGTCATTGACGGATATCGATCGGAAGATCGTGGACTGTTTTAGAGACACAAAGAGAAGTACAAGCGGCTGTAGTTGATCATGGGACTTGAGAGTACGTGGTGAATTTTCGAGGCGTGGAGGACTAAGAACTGAAGGATCGTGGTGTCGAGTCCGACGGAGTCAAGTTCGAGTCTTGTAAGTTCTTGTTTACTTTGTCTTAGTGGATTCTCATGGCTGGACTAGGTCCCGTGGTTTTTCCCGGAAGGGTTTCCACGTAAAAATCCTTGTGTTGTGGTTTGCATGTTTCTCTATATTTCCGCACTTGATTATCATCTTCCCTTGAGTTAAATAACTTAATTTAAAATCATTAAAAAGGGTAGACATACTATTAGGGAAACTTAACCATCCTCTCGATCTTGTAGATTCTCAACTCAAACATCGGATTTGAGGTTCACCAAGATATTTTCAACCTCGAAGTTACAGACCCCCCTCATCACTCTAACCATGGTTAGTTTGCCTGAGCTTAAAAACTGCCTTAGTGGCGGTAATAACATTACCGACACTTGTTATTGTATGTAATAGTGACTTTGAGCCATTACCAGGCCCACACGTGGCCTCTCCCATGGCCCAGGGCATTCCCCTCATCTTGAGCTTCAAAACCAATGTGAGTAACCAAAATCCGTGCTCACAATAGCCTTGCCCCATTCTTGGAGCCTTTTGTCATGCACCTCTTCCCTTCTTCTATTCATGGCCTACAGATCGGCCAGAGCTGCTGCCCTCTTCCTCTTCTCAGCAGCTACTTCCATTGTGAGGGATCGGGAGGATGTGTGCTTCTTGGGATGGGGATGAGAGGAAAGAATGGGAGCCTTTCTAGGAGCCTGTGGTGCTCTGGACAACAGAGGGACGTTGTCAGCCATCTCTTCTTCGATGTCTTCATCAAGATAAGTAGATGCAATAACAACGGGACAAGGAGAAGACGGTCCAATTTGTATTTTATCAATGAAAGGGGTCATCTTCGGTACGCTGTCAATACTGAGCTCTGCCTCCAGGGCCTTCCGCGGCTTCCAAGTGATGTAATCACCCCCCTTCTCCTTGCGGATGTCCCTTAGTCGGCATTCCTCTTCTTCAGTTTGGTCCGCGAAGTGTCTTGGAAGCATCTGTGCAAAAAAGGATGATCAGTGACAATGAAAATGAGCAATGGAAGTGAACAACGGAACTTGACAACGGAAAGAAGAAAGACAATGGAGAACGGATCAAGAACATCGAACCTTTGGAGAAAGTGTTGGGAACTGGATAGGTAGTCTCTGCCTTCCAGGCACCAAAGACTATGAAGGGCATCTACTTCTAATTTCGTTCTAAGCCAGGTAGGTGCGTGATGAAGTCAGAGATCTTGGCACGTTAACTCCAAGTGAAATAGTTTTTCCCTTCCTCGGCACCTAACGACGTGACGGAAATGGAAGATCTGGTACCCGTCTCTGATGAACTTGGCCACCAGAGACATGTATTTGAAGAATTTTGGGTGCATTTGACCCATGGCGAGTTGAAGGATGGTGAGAACGGAATCCACGATAGGATCCAGAGGAAAACGAAGTCCAACCTCGAACTGAGCGAGGCAGACAATGGTGCAAGTGGATCGGTGATCAATGTGGGCATCCTCTTTCTTAAAGTGAAGGTGGACATGAGGAAGGATTTGGAATCAGTTTTTTAGTACTCGAGGGAATGTTTATGATGTGTCTTGGATTTGGGGGTAGAGGCAACATAGGTCCCATGAGAGGCACTACGAGAGCAACTAGTTTCGTCAGCACTAGCCGCTTTGACCTCTTGAGCAGAACCCTCAACAGACATGGTTCACAGAAAGAAATGAAGAATAGAGAAGTGGAGATGAGACGAAGGCACAGAGAGATATAAGAGAAAGGAAAAAACCAGAGAAAAGAATCAGAGTATGAAGAATGAAAACAAGCAAGGAGTAGGGCCTTACCAAGTTATGAACTGTGATTGGAATGTTGTGAGAACAGGGAAGAGAATGGAGATCTCAAAGTCTTCGGCTGAGGCACAAGTTCAGCAGAGTAACAGTAAGTTGGAATGCAAGTGAAGAAGAAGAAGCACTGTTCCTTTGTATTTATAGGCAATACAAAAATCAGGGACAAAAATGGCCTTCATCGTTGTCATACACGTGTACAAGCATGGGGGCAAGATAGACATTTGCGTAATTCAAATCGGCATGTCAGACAAAAATTCATGCAGGACGGAATTAGCCTTCATCTCCGTCGTACACATAAACAATGTCATGGGCACGATCGTCTTTTAGGCGAGCAGAGTAACCGTCGGAGGGAACAGAGCGTCTCGAACTTCTCAAAAGGCAATGATAATAGCCTGCCATGCATTAACGAGGCATGACGGTTTTGCACACATGGCATAGCTAGCGTGACGCTACACATTTGCAGACTGCTCACTCAATGTTTCGGTGTCTGCAGGATGCCAGGTATTCCACTTTGTGCACCGCGTTATTTATAACACTTTGAACTACGTTCAAGGTATCATAAAGGGGCAAATTATAATAGATGAAATTCATAAAAATGATTAAGTGTTGGAGGACGAGCTAGTCCTCGTTGGTATGTCAACAAACGGGAGACACGTAACCAAATGGAGAACGAACCCGTTCTCTTCAAGACAACGAACCCGTTATTCAAAGGATGAATGTAGCCGCCCTCTTTGGACAATAGTTTTTCCATTCGTGTTCCCATACTGTAACGCCCCAAAATACCCCCTAGGAGTTTAGGGATACTTTAGGCGTGACTATACGTACCTGCCAAACCATCCTGTCATGAACAAGATAATTAACGTACTAAACAATGATAATCAGAGCGCGGAAGCTAAACATAAATGCGGAAGCGTAAACTAACTTTTTCTTTTCTTCTAAGATTTCCAAAATAGTATTCCAAGTTAACATATATACAAAACATGTCTAAGTCTAAGGTGGACAAACCCACCTATCAAAATGTCAAAATACATAAAAGACCCTCTCGTACTCTCCCCTCAACAGTAGTCGAGGTATGGCCACACATCAAGGTCTCGGTCCGCCTGAGACTGCAGTGGGATAGACAGCTCTCTCTCCTCGACATACTCTTCCTCGACCCAAGGCTCTGGGTCGAGGGCTCCCTCAGTACCTGCCGACAAGGAAGTACGGCTGAGCATGGAATACTCAGCGAGTACAAGCTACTAGCTATCCATAACAATAATAAACATGCAAAGAGTAGTACAATACTAATCATCAATTCCAGGCAATAGTAAAATCATAGAATTAAACGATATTAATCATGGAGAAATATTATCATCTTGATGAGCATGAATGCAAAAACGCCGATAAAACTCATGCTTGAAAACCCGTTTCCATGTCTCGGTATGCATTGTAAAAATCATGTATCCGTGCATGCATGAATGTCTTGTCATCATCTTGTAACCTTATATCTTGTAACTTGTGAGCCAGAGGCTAGCACCTGAATCTCCTTGGGCTGCCAACCTCCTTGATATATGGTTTTCTTGTGAGCCAGAGTCTAGTACCCGAATGTCCCTGGGCTACCAACCTCCTTGACAATAGGTGATTTTTATTACTTGTTTAGTTTTCTTGTGAGCCAGAGGCTAGTACCCGAATGTCCCTAGGCTACCAACCTCCTTGACAATAAGTGTTTTAGGGGTTTTCTTGTGAGCCAGAGGCTAGTACCCGAATGTCCCTGGGCTACCAACCTCCTTGACATGCAATATTTTCTTGTTGGTTATTATATGCATATGCTCTTGAAATCTCGGTTCATGCTATCATGCGTGCTCGTGTACTTGTCAATTGTGACAATCATGGAATAAGGATAATAATAAGAGAGATATAACATCCCCATTCAATTCACAATATATGCATATGAGAATTTGAGTAATTGACATGGTATTTAAATCCATTCATCATTCATGAGAATACATGCATAAGGCCCCTTTCCATTTCTTCATTTTAATCATTATTTCATAGTTTAGGCATTTCGTCAAACACATCACATACATCGTTCCTTAGTAGTTCATCTCCTTATTTTAATTGCATATTTTCCATCCAATCACACAATGGTAAGTTTGTTATTTGTACAATGCCCATCCTCCGTTTCCAACTCACAACCCACACATATCATACATCACACATTTGGCATCCAATCGCACATCTAATCTCCCATCCACACATTCATTCAATTTCCCTTATCTTATTTATATTTGTTGAGTTAATACAATGCATAGAGAAGGAAAGCATAATATAAAGAATCACCATTTATAATAGAAAACCTAGGTTATTGCTAGGGAAAGGTTAGTAGGGTGTACTAACCTTGAATCAAGGCTTGATCCTTGGTAGAAACCTTGATTGAAGCTCCAACTTGCAAGAAGAAAGATCCTTGCTTGAAGAAAGCTTGAGTTGAGGAAGAAAACCCCTTTAAAAACAAACGTGTGTGGGTGCTGCCTAGCTTGGGAACGAGATCCCCCACGAGTTGAACCTTGCACTTGAAGCAATCCAAGTTGAGGATGATCTAGGGTTCTTAAACCCCTTTGATTCCTTCTCAAAATCAAAACCCTAGGTTAGAGTCTCTTCTCCTCTCTCCCTAACTCTCAAAAGCTTCTAAGTGTTGTAAATAATCTCTAAGGCTCGGGCCTAGCCTTATAAGAAGAAAGGGTTTAACGCCCAAAAGACGAAAATGCCCTTACAAAATTTTCTGCAAAACACGGGACCGAGCGATCGGTGGTTATGACCGATCGATCGGTTGCTTACCGAGCGATCGGTACTCTGGCCGAGCGAGCGGTCAAAAAACTACTCTCTGGAAAATTTTCCCATACAAAATCTTTGACCGTGCGATAGATACCGATCGATCGCTGACTGGACCGAGCGATCGGTGCTCTGTAGGTCTGGACTGTTTTGACCATATCTCTTGACTCGCTCGCCGGATTTCGACGATTCAACTTGCGTTGGGTTCGTCTTTCGAAAATGAACATTTCTGACGTTTCAGAATTTCCGATTTCTCTCTTATTTATTAATTAGACTATGAGGAAGGCCAATTAGCTACGAAACGGTATTCATTAAGTATAGAAAAGTCCGGGGTGCTACATTCTCCCCCCCTTACAAAAATTTCACCCCCAAATTTGGACGATACATACATGCATAAGACCATAACAATTACAAGGAAATGCCAAGGCCCTAAATAAATAACTGAGGATACCTTTCCAGCACTTCGGCTTCTCGTTCCCATGTAGCTTCCTCCCTTGAATGGTGTTGCCATCTCACTAAGACCAAGGGAATGGTCTTGTTACACAAGACTTGATCTCTCTTATCCAAGATCTGCACCGGTTGTTCAACTAGGGTGAGGTCCTCTCGAATCTCTATCGGATCCAACTCGATGACATGAGAAGGATCCGGGATATACTTTCGAAGCATAGAGACATGGAATACATTGTGGACCGCCGTCATATGAGCGGGTAAAGCAACACGGTAAGCTACCTCACCGACTCTAGTAATGATCTCGAACGGACCCACATATCTCGGGCTAAGCTTGCCCCTCTTCCCGAATCGCATAACACCCTTGGTTGGTGAAACCCGAACAAATACAAAATCACCCACTCGAAACTCAAGATCTCTCATTCGATTGTCGGCGTAGCTCTTCTGTCTATCTTGTGCAGTCTTCAACCTCTCCCGGATGAGCTTGACTCTATCTACAGTTTGTTCAATCAACTCGGGGCCCAAAATTTTTCTTTCTCCCACTTCATCCCAATACAACGGGGATCTACAACTTCTTCCGTACAAAGCCTCAAAAGGAGCCATCTGTATGCTTGCCTGATAGCTATTATTGTAGGCGAATTTCACAAAAGGTAGGTGATCTTCCCAACTTCCTTTAAAATCTAGTATACAAGCTCGGAGCATATTTTCAATAACCTGATTCACTCGCTCGGTTGGCCCATCCATCTGTGGATGGAAAGCCGTGCTAAAGTCCAACCGGGAACCCATGGCACTCTGAAAGCTTTCCAAAACCTGGAGGTAAATCTAGGGTCCCGATCCGACACAATGCTCACTGGCACCCCGTGCATCGGACTATTTCTTTTATATACAATGCAGCCAACTGATTTGAGTTGAATGTAGTCCGGTACGGTAAGAAATGGGCGGATTTCGTGAGTCTGTCGACCACGACCCATACAGCATCAGTCTTCCTAGCCGTCTTCGGCAACCCCACAATGAAGTCCATAGAGATATGTTTCCATTTCCACTCGGGAATGGGGAGGGACTGCAAAAAGTCCAGCCGGTCCTCCTGTGTTCGGCTTTGACTTGTTGGCACACCAGCATTTAGACACATACTCCGCTATTTCTCGCTTCATGTTCCGCCACCAAAAGTGCTTTTTCAAGTCTCTATACATTTGGTACCTCCGGGTGAACAGTGTACTTGGACCGGTGAGCCTCGTATAAGATTTCTCGTTAAGCTTCTCATCGGCTGGGACACATACTCTTCCCTTAAAAGTGATAACCCCATCATCCCTCACCGTAAAATCCTTGCTGCCACTCTTAACTGACTTGTCTCGGCAAGAAAGTAGCTCGGCATCCATTTCCTGCAACTCCTGGATCATGCTCAACATAAATGGCCTAACTGTGATGTTAGCCATTACCGGCCCAAAGGTAGGGAGACTAAAACTGATGTCGAGGTTGGATGCATCCTCCAGCAACCTCCACTCCTTCAGCATCATATGCGCCAAAAGTCCAGTAGGCTTCCGGCTAAGAGCATCGGCTACTACATTCGCTTTGCCCGGGTGGTATTGAATGGAGCACTCGTAGTCTTTCAAAAATTCTACCATCTTCTTTGCTTTAGGTTCAGCTCTTTCTGGGAAAACAAATACTTAAGGCTTTTATGATCTGTGAATACCTCAAATTGTTCCCCATAAAGATAATGTCGCCAAATCTTCAATGCAAACACAACCGCGGCGAGTTCTAAGTCGTGAGTGGGGTAATTCTTTTCATGCTCCTTCAATTGTCTTGATGCGTAGGCAATGACTTTCTTATGCTGCATAAGGACACACCCAAGTCCGATATGCGAAGCATCGCTATATACCTCATAACCACCATGTCCGGATGGCACAGTAAGGACGGGGGCCGTGGTGAGGCGCTTCTTCAACTCTTCGAAACTCACTTCACATCGGTCACTCCAACTGAACTTGGCATTTTTCCTCGTCAAGTAAGTGAGAGGTGCGGCCAAACTGGAAATCCCTCTACAAATCTCCGGTAATAGCCTGCCAACCCGAGGAAACTACGTATCTCCGTGACGCTCTTGGGCCTCTCCCAACTCATGACTTGCCTCAACCTTGGCTGGATCTACAGAAATACCCTCGGTAGACACTACGTGGCCTAGGAACGCCACTTTCTCTAACCAGAATTTACACTTGCTCAATTTGCATATAGCCTATGCTCTCTCAACATCTCTAGAGCAAGGCGGAGGTCTCGCGGGTGATCTTCCCGTGTCTGGGAATACACCAAAATATCGTCGATGAATACAATCACGCATCGATCCAAGTATAATCGGAACACCCGAATCATCAAATCCATGAACGCCGCCGTGCATTCGTCAGCCCAAAAGGCATGACAAGGAACTCGTAATGCCCATACCGAGTCCTGAAAGCCGTCTTCGGAACATCCTCCGACTTGATCTTTAGCTGATGATACCCCGACCTAAGATCAATCTTGGAGAAAAATATCGCTCCCTTCAGTTGGTCGAACAAGTCGTCTATCCTTGGCAAGGGATAACGATTCTTGATAGTTACCTTGTTCAACTGGCGGTAGTCTATACACATTTTCATTGACCCGTCTTTCTTCTTCACAAAGAGAACCGGAGCTCCCCACGGCGAGACGCTTGGTTGGATGAAACCAAGTTGTTGTAACTCCTCAATCTGTTTCTTCAATTCTTCAAGCTCTATAGGGGCCATTCTATATGGTGCCCTTGAAATTGGAGCAGTACCCGGAGCAAGCTCTATAGCGAACTCGATCTCTCTATCAGGAGGTAATCCGGGAAGTTTTTCCGGGAACACACCTAAGAACTCACTCACAACTGGAATAGCCGAGGAGTTTTGTACTTCGGGGTTCGCTAAGCTCAAATCTGCAAGGCGAGCAATATCCCTTTCTCTCAATCCTCGAAATGAAAAGGCTTAACCCCTTCCGGCTTGAAGTTCACCATCTTTTCAAAACACGCTGTAAGCACCCCAATTTTGCACCCCTTTTAGCATCTTTTACCCTTCTAAAAATCCTCTTAAAAACCCTCTTTACGACTCTCTTTCCACGTGCTTCAATTTCTGAAAAACGCCCCTTAGGTGAAAATTGACCAAAATGCCCCTAGGGTGAAAAATGACCAAAATACTCCTGAAAAAATTTAAAAGTTTTCATTTGGTTCAAAATGACTTTACAAATTTTTTGATGAATTTTGGTTATTTTGGGATTAAATTGGACTTAAAACGGTAGAAAATGATCGAAACGCCCCTGGAGTATAAAATGACCAAAACGCCCCTGAAAAGCACCAAAAAATTCATGTTTTATCTAAAAATATTTTTCTAGATTTTATCAGTTTAATTTTGACTATTTTTGGACTCAAAATGTGCTTAAAACGATAAAAACAGTTTTTCAGCAAATAAGAGTATAAACAAAAAAAACCAAAAAAATCAGTTTTTTAAAAGGCCAAACAGGCCCTAAGGGGCAAGCTCGCCCTTTTAAAAGGCGCGGGACCATGTCGGTACCACTTCCATGGCAAACTTCATTTTTTATTATTATTTTTGTTAATAATAAAATATATTAAAATCTCGCCGTTTAAAAAGGCTCGGATTTCGAAATATCGCGTTATTTAACACTTTGAACTACGTTCAAGGTATCATAAAGGGGCAAATTATAATAGATGAAATTCATAAAAATGATTAAGTGTTGGAGGACGAGCTAGTCCTCGTTGGTATGTCAACAAACGGGAGCACGTAACCAAATGGAGAACGAACCCGTTCTCTTCAAGACAACGAACCCGTTATTCAAAGGATGAATGTAGCCGCCCTCTTTGGACAATAGTTTTTCCATTCGTGTTCCCATACTGTAACGCCCCAAAATACCCCTAGGAGTTTAGGGATACTTTAGGCGTGACTATACGTACCTGCCAAACCATCCTGTCATGAACAAGATAATTAACGTACTAAACAATGATAATCAGAGCGCGGAAGCTAAACATAAATGCCGGAAGCGTAAACTAACTTTTCTTTTCTTCTAAGATTTCCAAAATAGTATTCCAAGTTAACATATATAAAAACTGTCTAAGTCTAAGGTGGACAAACCCACCTATCAAAATGTCAAAATACATAAAAGACCCTCTCGTACTCTCCCCTCAACAGTAGTCGAGGTATGGCCACACATCAGGTCTCGGTCCGCCTGAGACTGCAGTGGGATAGACAGCTCTCTCTCCTCGACATACTCTTCCTCGACCCAAGGCTCTGGGTCGAGGGCTCCCTCAGTACCTGCCGACAAGAAGTACGGCTGAGCATGGAATACTCAGCGAGTACAAGCTACTAGCTATCCATAACAATAATAAACATGCAAAGAGTAGTACAATACTAATCATCAATTCCAGGCAATAGTAAAATCATAGAATTAAACAATATTAATCATGGAGAAATATTATCATCTTGATGAGCATGAATGCAAAAACGCCGATAAAACTCATGCTTGAAAACCCGTTTCCATGTCTCGGTATGCATTGTAAAATCATGTATCCGTGCATGCATGAATGTCTTGTCATCATCTTGTAACCTTATATCTTGTAACTTGTGAGCCAGAGGCTAGCACCTGAATCTCCTTGGCTGCCAACCTCCTTGATATATGGTTTTCTTGTGAGCCAGAGTCTAGTACCCGAATGTCCCTGGGCTACCAACCTCCTTGACAATAGGTGATTTTTATTACTTGTTTAGTTTTCTTGTGAGCCAGAGGCTAGTACCCGAATGTCCCTAGGCTACCAACCTCCTTGACAATAAGTATTTTAGGGGTTTTCTTGTGAGCCAGAGGCTAGTACCCGAATGTCCCTGGGCTACCAACCTCCTTGACATGCAATATTTTCTTGTTGGTTATTATATGCATATGCTCTTGAAATCTCGGTTCATGCTATCATGCGTGCTCGTGTACTTGTCAATTGTGACAATCATGGAATAAGGATAATAATAAGAGAGATATAACATCCCCATTCAATTCACAATATATGCATATGAGAATTTGAGTAATTGACATGGTATTTAAATCCATTCATCATTCATGAGAATACATGCATAAGGCCCCTTTCCATTTCTTCATTTTAATCATTATTTCATAGTTTAGGCATTTCGTCAAACACATCACATACATCGTTCCTTAGTAGTTCATCTCCTTATTTTAATTGCATATTTTCCATCCAATCACACAATGGTAAGTTTGTTATTTGTACAATGCCCATCCTCCGTTTCCAACTCACAACCCACACATATCATACATCACACATTTGGCATCCAATCGCACATCTAATCTCCCATCCACACATTCATTCAATTTCCCTTATCTTATTTATATTTGTTGAGTTAATACAATGCATAGAGAAGGAAAGCATAATATAAAGAATCACCATTTATAATAGAAAACCTAGGTTATTGCTAGGGAAAGGTTAGTAGGGTGTACTAACCTTGAATCAAGGCTTGATCCTTGGTAGAAACCTTGATTGAAGCTCCAACTTGCAAGAAGAAAGATCCTTGCTTGAAGAAAGCTTGAGTTGAGGAAGAAAACCCCTTTAAAAACAAACGTGTGTGGGTGCTGCCTAGCTTGGGAACGAGATCCCCCACGAGTTGAACCTTGCACTTGAAGCAATCCAAGTTGAGGATGATCTAGGGTTCTTAAACCCCTTTGATTCCTTCTCAAAATCAAAACCCTAGGTTAGAGTCTCTTCTCCTCTCTCCCTAACTCTCAAAAGCTTCTAAGTGTTGTAAATAATCTCTAAGGCTCGGGCCTAGCCTTATAAGAAAGGGTTTAACGCCCAAAAGACGAAAATGCCCTTACAAAATTTTCTGCAAAACACGGGACCGAGCGATCGGTGGTTATGACCGATCGATCGGTTGCTTACCGAGCGATCGGTACTCTGGCCGAGCGAGCGGTCAAAAAACTACTCTCTGGAAAATTTTCCCATACAAAATCTTTGACCGTGCGATAGATACCGATCGATCGCTGACTGGACCGAGCGATCGGTGCTCTGTAGGTCTGGACTGTTTTGACCATATCTCTTGACTCGCTCGCCGGATTTCGACGATTCAACTTGCGTTGGGTTCGTCTTTCGAAAATGAACATTTCTGACGTTTCAGAATTTCCGATTTCTCTCTTAGTTATTAATTAGACTATGAGGAAGGCCAATTAGCTACGAAAACGGTATTCATTAAGTATAGAAAAGTCCGGGGTGCTACATTCTCCCCCCCTTACAAAAATTTCACCCCCAAATTTGGACGATACATACATGCATAAGACCATAACAATTACAAGGAAATGCCAAGGCCCTAAATAAATAACTGAGGATACCTTTCCAGCACTTCGGCTTCTCGTTCCCATGTAGCTTCCTCCCTTGAATGGTGTTGCCATCTCACTAAGACCAAGGGAATGGTCTTGTTACACAAGACTTGATCTCTCTTATCCAAGATCTGCACCGGTTGTTCAACTAGGGTGAGGTCCTCTCGAATCTCTATCGGATCCAACTCGATGACATGAGAAGGATCCGGGATATACTTTCGAAGCATAGAGACATGGAATACATTGTGGACCGCCGTCATATGAGCGGGTAAAGCAACACGGTAAGCTACCTCACCGACTCTAGTAATGATCTCGAACGGACCCACATATCTCGGGCTAAGCTTGCCCCTCTTCCCGAATCGCATAACACCCTTGGTTGGTGAAACCCGAACAAATACAAAATCACCCACTCGAAACTCAAGATCTCTCATTCGATTGTCGGCGTAGCTCTTCTGTCTATCTTGTGCAGTCTTCAACCTCTCCCGGATGAGCTTGACTCTATCTACAGTTTGTTCAATCAACTCGGGGCCCAAAATTTTTCTTTCTCCCACTTCATCCCAATACAACGGGGATCTACAACTTCTTCCGTACAAAGCCTCAAAAGGAGCCATCTGTATGCTTGCCTGATAGCTATTATTGTAGGCGAATTTCACAAAAGGTAGGTGATCTTCCCAACTTCCTTTAAAATCTAGTATACAAGCTCGGAGCATATTTTCAATAACCTGATTCACTCGCTCGGTTGGCCCATCCATCTGTGGATGGAAAGCCGTGCTAAAGTCCAACCGGGAACCCATGGCACTCTGAAAGCTTTTCCAAAACCTGGAGGTAAATCTAGGGTCCCGATCCGACACAATGCTCACTGGCACCCCGTGCAATCGGACTATTTCTTTTATATACAATGCAGCCAACTGATTTGAGTTGAATGTAGTCCGGTACGGTAAGAAATGGGCGGATTTCGTGAGTCTGTCGACCACGACCCATACAGCATCATAGTTTCTAGCCGTCTTCGGCAACCCCACAATGAAGTCCATAGAGATATGTTTCCATTTCCACTCGGGAATGGGGAGGGACTGCAAAAAGTCCAGCCGGTCTCCTGTGTTCGGCTTTGACTTGTTGGCACACCAAGCATTTAGACACATACTCCGCTATTTCTCGCTTCATGTTCCGCCACCAAAAGTGCTTTTTCAAGTCTCTATACATTTTGGTACCTCCGGGTGAACAGTGTACTTGGACCGGTGAGCCTCGTATAAGATTTCTCGTTTAAGCTTCTCATCGGCTGGGACACATACTCTTCCCTTAAAAGTGATAACCCCATCATCCCTCACCGTAAAATCCTTGCTGCCACTCTTAACTGACTTGTCTCGGCAAGAAAGTAGCTCGGCATCCATTTCCTGCAACTCCTGGATCATGCTCAACATAAATGGCCTAACTGTGATGTTAGCCATTACCGGCCCAAAGGTAGGGAGACTAAAACTGATGTCGAGGTTGGATGCATCCTCCAGCAACCTCCACTCCTTCAGCATCATATGCGCCAAAAGTCCAGTAGGCTTCCGGCTAAGAGCATCGGCTACTACATTCGCTTTGCCCGGGTGGTATTGAATGGAGCACTCGTAGTCTTTCAAAAATTCTACCCATCTTCTTTGCTTTAGGTTCAGCTCTTTCTGGGAAAACAAATACTTAAGGCTTTTATGATCTGTGAATACCTCAAATTGTTCCCCATAAAGATAATGTCGCCAAATCTTCAATGCAAACACAACCGCGGCGAGTTCTAAGTCGTGAGTGGGGTAATTCTTTTCATGCTCCTTCAATTGTCTTGATGCGTAGGCAATGACTTTCTTATGCTGCATAAGGACACACCCAAGTCCGATATGCGAAGCATCGCTATATACCTCATAACCACCATGTCCGGATGGCACAGTAAGGACGGGGGCCGTGGTGAGGCGCTTCTTCAACTCTTCGAAACTCACTTCACATCGGTCACTCCAACTGAACTTGGCATTTTTCCTCGTCAAGTAAGTGAGAGGTGCGGCCAAACTGGAAAATCCCTCTACAAATCTCCGGTAATAGCCTGCCAACCCGAGGAAACTACGTATCTCCGTGACGCTCTTGGGCCTCTCCCAACTCATGACTGCCTCAACCTTGGCTGGATCTACAGAAATACCCTCGGTAGACACTACGTGGCCTAGGAACGCCACTTTCTCTAACCAGAATTTACACTTGCTCAATTTGGCATATAGCCTATGCTCTCTCAACATCTCTAGAGCAAGGCGGAGGTCTCGCGGGTGATCTTCCCGTGTCTGGGAATACACCAAAATATCGTCGATGAATACAATCACGCATCGATCCAAGTATAATCGGAACACCCGAATCATCAAATCCATGAACGCCGCCGGTGCATTCGTCAGCCCAAAAGGCATGACAAGGAACTCGTAATGCCCATACCGAGTCCTGAAAGCCGTCTTCGGAACATCCTCCGACTTGATCTTTAGCTGATGATACCCCGACCTAAGATCAATCTTGGAGAAAAATATCGCTCCCTTCAGTTGGTCGAACAAGTCGTCTATCCTTGGCAAGGGATAACGATTCTTGATAGGTACCTTGTTCAACTGGCGGTAGTCTATACACATTCTCATTGACCCATCTTTCTTCTTCACAAAGAGAACCGGAGCTCCCCACGGCGAGACGCTTGGTTGGATGAAACCAAGTTGTTGTAACTCCTCAATCTGTTTCTTCAATTCTTCAAGCTCTATATGGGTTATTCTATATGGTGCCCTTGAAATTGGAGCGGTACCCGGAGCAAGCTCTATAGCGAACTCGATCTCTCTATCAGGAGGTAATCCGGGAAGTTTTTCCGGGAACACATCTAAGAACTCACTCACAACTGGAATAGCCGAGGAGTTTTGTACTTCGGGGTTCGCTAAGCTCAAATCTGCAAGGCGAGCAATATCCCTTTCTCTCAATCCTCGGAAATGAAAAGGCTTAACCCCTTCCGGCTTGAAGTTCACCATCTTTTCAAAACACGCTGTAAGCACCCCAATTTTGCACCCCTTTTAGCATCTTTTACCCTTCTAAAAATCCTCTTAAAAACCCTCTTTTACGACTCTCTTTCCACGTGCTTCAATTTCTGAAAAACGCCCCTTAGGTGAAAATTGACCAAAATGCCCCTAGGGTGAAAAATGACCAAAATACTCCTGAAAAAATTTTAAAAGTTTTCATTTGGTTCAAAATGACTTTACAAATTTTTTGATGAATTTTGGTTATTTTTGGGATTAAATTGGACTTAAAACGGTAGAAAATGATCGAAACGCCCCTGGAGTATAAAATGACCAAAACGCCCCTGAAAAGCACCAAAAAATTCATGTTTTATCTAAAAATATTTTTCTAGATTTTATCAGTTTAATTTTGACTATTTTTGGACTCAAAATGTGCTTAAAACGATAAAAACAGTTTTTCAGCAAATAAGAGTATAAACAAAAAAACCAAAAAATCAGTTTTTTAAAAGGCCAAACAGGCCCTAAGGGGCAAGCTCGCCCTTTTAAAAGGCGCGGGACCATGTCGGTACCACTTCCATGGCAAACTTCATTTTTTATTATTATTTTTGTTAATAATAAAATATATTAAAATCTCGCCGTTTAAAAAGGCTCGGATTTCGAAATATCGCGTTGCCGACTCACTGTTCATACCGCTTTACTATTCATTAAAATATAGTAAATCGCGCCCTTTAAAAAGGCGCGGACCCCGTTTTGAAAAACTATAAATACCCCCCACCCCTTCCTTCATTCTTCATTCCTTTTCCACTTGCTCTCTTCTCTCTCCTCTTTCGAAAATCCTTCTTTTGGCGTCGGTGATCCCGGGAATTCGATTTCGAAGAATCGTTCTTGGGAGCACTTATTTCAGAGACCCTTTTGGTTTCCCGAAAGGTAAAATCGCCAAAACTCTGACGTTTGTTTTGTCTTTTAGTAGTTTAATTAGTTTTTAATTATTTTTAAATTGCTTAAATTGCTTAGACTGCTTATCCCGTCGAACCTCTGCCCGGTTTTACTTAAAACCGGCTTACCCTGTCGAACCACTGCCCGGTTTTACTTAAAGCCGGCTTACCCTGTCGAACCTCTGCCCGGTTTTACTTAAACCCGGCTTACCCTGTCGAACCTCTGCCCGGTTTTACTTAAACCCGGCTTACCCTATCAAACCCCTGCCCGGTTTTACTTAAACCAGGCTTACCCTGTTGAACCTCTGCCCGATTTTATCCAAACCTAGCCTAGTCTAGTCGAACCTTTGTCCAAAGCCCAGTCCAAAACTTGTAGAGACCCGAATCCTTTTCATATTTTTAGTGCATTGCATTAGGGGTATTCTAGTCCTTATGATGTTTTGATGTTTATTGTATTATATATTTATTTGGTGTGGTGTAAACTAGGCTTAATCAACTTGTAACGGATGGATGTCATGGCACATCCTAAACTTTAGGAAGCTCTAGTTTTAGCACTGTTCACTGGAATTGTGTGATTCTTGAACCATTAGAAAGGTGTTGGAACCCTCTTCGAGGTTCATGTTTAGTGTTTTTCCTCATTTTGAGTTTAAGTCAAGTCAATAGTGAGTTTTGTCTAATGGAATTACAGATCAATCAACTTTGGGGATATTTTATTCTATAAATTAAGTGGAAATTAGAAATTCTAAAATGCCAGAAATGTTCATTTTCAAGAGACGAATCCAACGCAAGTTGAATCGTCAAAATCCGATGAACGAGTAAATAGTTATGGCCAAAACAATAAAGCGGGTCAAAAATCTAGAGGCAACCGATCGCTCGGTCAGAACCAGCGATCGATCGGTCCAAAACCGATCGATCGGTATCTATCGACTGGTCCTAAATTTTGTATGAGAAAATTTTCCAAAGAGTGTGTTTTTGACCGATCGCCCGGTCATAAACACCGATCAATCGGTAGGCAACCGATCGCTCGGTCATAACCACCGATCGCTCGGTCCTTCGTGTTTTTGCTGATTTTTAGTAAGGGCTTTTTGGTCTTTTTGTTCTCAGACCTTGAGGCTATAAATAGGGGGTCCTACTCGAAATATTAAAATACTCCACCTAGTTCTAACCTAATTTGGGAAAAAGGGGAGAAACCCTAGGGTTTTGAGAGAGGGTTTTCTTGGAGAAGGAGGAGATTGATAGGAGATTGAAAGAAAAGTTTGGGAAGCTTCTCCAAATCGTCTCGGGAGCATTTTGAATCCAAGGGAAGGGTTCCTAAGGTCGATATACTATCCTAATCAACTTTATTTTAAGGTTTTGTGAATGTTAAGATGTTAGAAAGGGTAGAAATAGATGTTTGATGCATTTTCCCTAATTTTCTAAGAAGCAAGCTAATTATGGATGGATATGTGGATTTGAAATGTGGATTAAATGTGGATAGAATGTATGGAGGATGGGATTAATTTGTGGATGTGGATGAATACATGGATTGTATGGATGAAATTATGATTTGATGAATGCATGAAAAGGTAGAGAAACAATGGATTCATATTATGTGTACTCAAGGTGTTTGTGAAAATGTCTGTGAGAATAAATGCTATGATACTTTTATGAAATGGTTGTAAATGGATTATAAATGATGTTAAGAATTATGATAAGAAATATATATGTGATTGTTTGTTAAGTATACTTAATTACTTGCTTGGGAGTTGATAGTCGGGAAGGTAAGAACTTAGAGGAACATCTCACAAACCGGGAATTATCTAACTATTTGGTATGGGACATATAGTGGAGTTTCCATGGTGGGAAATCGGAAGCTAAGCAATTATCGACTCGAACGTTAATTTCGACACTTAAGCACATAAGCACGTGTATGTTAAGATAAGAGTCTCACAAGTCACACATGTGGACCACAAGCATGAGCATGGCATACGTATGACATTCTGAATAAGCATAAGCATGACATGGTCCGTATCCTCCAAGAACGGCATGTCAACCTGATTCTTAGACATGGTCCGTATCCTCCAAGAACGGCATGTCAACCACATGATTTCTAAGGCATGGTCCGTATCCGCCAAGAACGGCATGTCTCATCCTTGTATGATCTGAATAAGTGCATAAGCATAAGCATAAGCATCTCACAAGGGCGTGGTCTCGTAAGCATAAGTACCTCATAAGTGTATGGTTTTCTAAGTCTAAGATTCTCACAAGTACATGAGTCAAGGTGATGATATGATGTATATGCGCACACGTTCTTCCACACTCTGATTATGTTATTATGCTATTAGATATGTTTCTGACTAAGTGCAGGTATATCATTATTGTTGGTTGGATTTTATATACACTGAGTACCTCTGTACTCAGCCGGACTTTGTCTTGGCAGGTTTAGGGCAGGAGTACACGGCAGAGCCGTGGGTTGAGGAAGCATACACAGAGGAAGGAGGTGAAGGTGAGCCTTCCGAGGAGGGAGCCGGAGACTTGGACGGCTACACCTCTTAGTTTACATTTCTTTTCATTGAGAGAGTTTTGTATTTGACTTTTAGAGGATGTTGCTCAGTAGACTTTTATGGTTGTGTATCAGACTCTTTGGTATTAGAGTGAGTTGTATTTTGTTGACTATAGACTCGTGTTATTTAGTTGGTTACAGTTGATATATCGAAAATTTTACTATCCTCATTTTTGGAGACTCGTGTAATAGCCTTGTATGCATGGTTTTAAGCAGGTTAAGTAATGTGGCGATCCTAAAGTCCTATTTTAGCCTTAGTAGGATTTTGGGGTCGTTACAGAGGTGGTATCAGAGCTCTAGGCATTAGGTTCGCTTGGGCTAAATTGTCTTCTTAGTAGGAGTCATGTTATGTCACTCCGGGTCTGATACCAGAGGATATCAATCAGTGCTCAAGGCATTAGAGTCCTTAGGGCTAAGGTATTAAGTGTAGGGTATAGGAAGATGTGAACCTTAGGGAAGCAACATCAAGTTCAGGACTTTAAAATTGTTGAGGATTGTGTTTTGATTAAGCGTAGACTTAGGAATTTATGTGAGTGTGTTCTAAATAAGTTGTTTTCTTCTTCTCAGGTCTGTAAGCATGAGAAGGGGTGGAAGAAACCATAGGAATGGAGGAGGCAGTGTGACAGATGGGGATTCCCCAGATGGTGCTTCCCAAGCCAATGTGAGTCGGGCTATGGAAGCTATTGCTGCAGCCATGGAGAGGCAGGCTGAAATTATGGCTCAACAAACTGCATTACTAGCAGCTGGTCAAGCTAGGCAAGAGAGGCAGATTGATGTTCACCCACCCCGTCACAACGGAGTGGAAGCTTTTAGGAGGATGAGTCCTCCAGCCTTCTATGGTAGTACAGACCCCTCAGTTGCCGAGTTGTGGATCATGCAACTAGAGAAGTTTTTCACCGTGCTTGAGGCTACCGATGAGCAGAGGGTGAAATGGGCCTCCTTCGTCATGGAAGGCGAGGCTGAACATTGGTGGAGGGCCGCATTTAGGCAGAGGAATGAGGTGCGAGCCGGACAAGAGTGGACTTGGGGAGAGTTCCTCGACATCTTCTACGAGAGATACTTCCCGGTGTTTGTGAGAGATCAGAAGGAGATTGAATTCTCTACCTTGGAGCAAGGGAGGATGCCAGTGGCCGAGTATGAGGCCAAGTTTGTAGAGCTTTCTAGGTTCGCTCCTCACTTGATTGCTAAGGAGAGAATGAAGGCAAAGAGGTTTGAGCGAGGCTTGAAGGATTTTATTCGGGAGAAGGTTTCGATACTTCAGCTTGAGACTTGTAGGGAAGTGTACCAACGTGCTTTGATAGCTGAGAAGAATTCAGAAGAATTGTTGAAGAAGAGGGAGAAGTTGCAAACAGGTAGGTCTGGTCCTCAGGACAAGAGGCCAAGGGTGTCGGGTCCTATGCCGATTGCTAGGCCTACCCCTTATCCGAGGCCGACTCAGGTAGCCCCACGAGCAGCTCAGGTGGCTCCGCCTACTACTGGCATTCAGCTGTTTGATGCATGCCGCCAGTGCGGAAAGAGGCACAGAGTAGGAGAGTGTAGGGCAATTACTGGAGGTTGTTTCCATTATGGAGAGGTCTCACACTGGATCCGAGATTGCCCACTCCGCATTCAGCAGGGGATTCAGTCGACTCAGCCACAGGGATTCAGGCCCCCAGGTAGGCAGTCCACACAGCAGAGGCCACCACAGGGTCCTAGACCTCACCAGCCAGCTCAGGGTCGAGTGTTTGCTACCTCGGAGCGGGATGCACAGGCGTCCGACGACGTTGTGCAGGGTACGTTTAATTATGCTTTAGTCAATTAAAATATTGTTCTGATGCTATGTGTGTGATATTAAATGTTATGTGGTATGATGTAAGATGCATGTATGTATTCATGATTTGACAAATTAGCTTTGTGTATTAATTCAGGCTCATTGTTGATAAATGATTTCCTCGCTCATGTTTTGATCGATACTGGTTCCACTCACTCCTTCGTCACACCTAGTTTTGCACGAGAATTTCCGATTAAGCCAAGTCTGTTAGATCGTGAATTGTCGATTGCTACTCCTATTGGTAGTTCGGTCATCACCGATAAGGTCTATCGAGCTTGTGATATTCGAGTAGGTCAGAGAGAGATGCCAGCTGATCTGATTGTCCTTGAGTTCCAAGATTTTGACGTCATTTTAGGTATGGATTGGCTTTCCAAATACCATGGGCATGTCGACTATTTTGGGAAAGTGGTCAACTTTAGACCAATCAGTGAGCCCTCTTTTCATTTCCAAGGGTTGAAGAAGAAGGACTTAGCTCGTTTCGCGGCATTGAGTCTTACTACCTCGGAAGCATCAGATTTCTCAAGTATCCCTATTGTAGAGGAATTCATGGATGTCTTTCCTAAAGATTTACCGGGTTTGCCACCGGATAGAGAAGTAGAGTTTGTAATTGAGTTGGCTCCGGGTATGGCACCCATCTCTAAAGCGCCATATAGGATGGCTCCAGCAGAGTTGAAAGAGCTTAAGGAGCAGATTGACGAATTGCTTGGTCTTGGATTTATCCACCCAAGTGTATCACCTTGGGGAGCTCCTGTTTTGTTTGTGAAGAAGAAGGATGGTTCGATGAGGATGTGCATCGACTATCGGCAACTGAACAAGGTCACTATCAAGAACAAATATCCTTTGCCTAGGATCAACGACTTGTTTGATCAGTTGCAAGGAGCTAAGTATTTCTCCAAGATTGATTTGAGGTCGGGCTACCATCAGCTGAAGATAAAGGTGGAAGATGTGCCTAAGTCTGCTTTCAGGACCAGATATGGGCATTTTGAATTCTTAGTCATGCCGTTCGGTTTGACAAATGCTCCGGCAGCATTCATGGATCTCATGAACAGGATCTTCAAGCCGACTCTGGACCGCTTTGTGATCGTGTTTGTGGATGACATTTTAGTGTACTCCAGGACACAGAAGGAGCATGAGATGCATCTCAGGATCACCCTGAAGACACTCCGTGAGCATAAGCTATATGCTAAGCTTAGTAAGTGCGAGTTTTGGCTAGAAAAAGTAGCATTTCTAGGCCATGTGGTGTCAGAAGAGGGGATTTCAATTGACCCTGCTAAGATAGAAGCAGTGGAAGGATGGGGAAGGCCTAAGAGTGTTACAGAGGTTTGAAGTTTCTTGGGCCTAGCTGGATATTATCGAAGATTTGTAGAAGGATTTTCCAGTTTGGCAGCTCCGCTTACTCATCTAACTCGAAAGAACGCTAGATTTGAGTGGAATGAGAAATGTGAGAAGAGTTTTCTTGAGTTGAAGAAGCGTCTCACCACCGCTCCGATCTTGACTGTTCCATCGGGTAGTGAAGATTTTGTGGTGTATAGTGATGCCTCACTCGTTGGGTTAGGTTGTGTTCTTATGCAACATGGGAAGGTGATTGCCTATGCTTCTCGGCAGTTGAAAGACAACGAGAAGAACTATCCTACCCATGATTTGGAGTTAGCAGCCTTGGTTTTTGCTCTTAAGATCTGGAGACACTACTTGTACGGTGCGCAGTTTGAAGTTTTCACCGACCACAAAAGTCTAAAGTATTTATTCTCGTAGAAAGAGCTGAATTTGAGGCAGCGTCGTTGGGTGGAATTCCTTAAGGATTATGATTGTTCTATCCAGTACCACCTGGGGAAAGCGAATGTAGTGGCAGATGCGCTAAGTAGGAGACCTACTGGGTTCTTGGCACACTTGATGGTCCAAGAATGGAAGTTACTAGAAGAGGTGTCTAGCCTCGATGCGGGTTTCAGTGTTGGAGCTTCTGGAGCCTTGTTGGCTAACATTATGGTCAGGCCAACCTTATTGGACAGGATTAAAGATCTGCAGTGGAATGATGGAGAACTGCACGCTGCCATGAATAAGTCACTGAGCAGCGGGTTTGAGGATTTCTCTTGGAGAGATGGTGGAGTTTGTTTCAAGGGAAGACTTTGTGTTCCGGATGATGAGGATTTAAGAAGGGAGATTCTGGAAGAAGCACACAAGTCCAAGTACACCATGCATCCGGGAGGTACTAAGATGTACCAGAACCTTAAGAAGTATTTCTGGTGGAGAGGTATGAAGAAAGATGTGGCTACCTTTGTATCCAAGTGTTTGGTGTGTCAGCAGGTGAAGGCCGAACACAGGAGGCCGGCAGGACTTCTTCAGTCTCTTCCTATTCCCGAGTGGAAATGGGAAAATATTTCCATGGATTTCGTTGTTGGTTTACCAAAGACGGCCAAGAACTTTGATGCCATTTGGGTTGTGGTTGACCGATTGACTAAATCAGCTCATTTTCTTCCATATCGGACTACTTTCAACTCCAATCAATTGGCTAACCTCTATATCAAGGAAATAGTTCGTTTGCATGGAGTGCCAGTTAGCATTGTTTCTGATCGAGATCCGAGATTTACATCCAGATTCTGGAAGAGTTTTCAGCAAGCCATGGGTTCCCATTTGGATTTTAGTACGGCATTTCATCCGCAGACAGATGGGAAAACTGAAAGAGTGAACCAGATCATAGAGGACATGCTACGAGCTTGCATGTTAGACTTTCAGGGTAGTTGGGTTGATCACTTGCCGTTGGTTGAGTTTGCCTACAACAACAGCTATCAAGCTAGCATTCAAATGGCACCGTTTGAGGCACTTTATGGGAGGAGTTGTCGTTCACCTTTGTGTTGGGACGAAGTTGGTGAGAGGAAGCTTTTGGGTCCCGAGCTCGTTGGTCAGACTGTGGATAGAGTTCAGTTGATCAGGGAGAGGTTGAAAGCAGCTCAGAGTAGACAGAAGAGCTATGCCGATACTCAGAGGAGAGATCTTGAGTTCCAAGTCGGAGATTTTGTATTTGTAAAGATCTCACCTACGAAGGGGGTGATGAGATTCGGCAAGCGAGGCAAGCTCAGTCCGAGATATGTGGGTCCTTTTGAGATCATCACCCGAGTCGGGGAAGTTGCTTATCGGGTCGCCTTACCACCTCACATGGAAGGTGTGCATAATGTCTTTCATATCTCTATGTTGAGGAAGCATATTGCTGATCCTTCACATGTCATTCATTTGGAACCGTTTGAAGTTCGGGAAGATTTGATTCTGATGGAGCAACCGACTCGAATTTTGGACCGGAAAGAGCAAGTTTTGCTTTCAAAGGTCATTCTTCTTGTGCTCTTGCAATGGGAGCATCACTCTAGAGAAGAGGCTACTTGGGAGAGAGAAGCCGAAGTCCGCGAAAAGTACCCACATTTATTCACCTAAGGTACGTAATTTCGAGGACGAAATTCTTTTAAGGGGGGGAGGATGTAGAGACCCGAATCCTTTTCATGTTTTTAGTGCATTGCATTAGGGGTATTATAGTCCTTATGATGTTTTGATGTTTATTGTATTATATATTTATTTGGTGTGGTGTAAACTAGGCTTAATCAACTTGTAACGGATGGATGTCATGGCACATCCTAAACTTTAGAAAGCTCTGGTTTTAGCACCGTTCACTGGAATTGTGTGATTCTTGAACCATTAGAAAGGTGTTGGAACCCTCTTCGAGGTTCATGTTTAGTGTTTTTCCTCATTTTGAGTTTAAGTCAAGTCAATAGTGAGTTTTGTCTAATGGAATTACAGATTAATCAACTTTGGGGATATTTTAGTCTATAAATTAAGTAGAAATTAGAAATTCTAAAATGCCAGAAATGTTCATTTTCGAGAGACGAATCCAACGCAAGTTGAATCGTCAAAATCCGATGAACGAGTAAAAAGTTATGGCCAAAACAGTAAAGCAGGTCAAAAATCTATAGGCAACCGATCGCTCGGTCAGAACCAGCGATCGATCGGTCCAAAACCGATCGATCGGTATCTATCGACTGGTCCAAAATTTTGTATGAGAAAATTTTCCAGAGAGTGTGTTTTTGACCGATCGCCCGGTCATAAACACCGATCGATCGGTAGGCAACCGATCGCTCGGTCATAACCACCGATCGCTCGGTCCTTCGTGTTTTTGCTGATTTTTAGTAAGGGTTTTTTGGTCTTTTTGTTCTCAGACCTTAAGGCTATAAATAGGGGGTCCTACTCGAAATATTAAAATACTCCACCTAGTTCTAACCTAATTTGGGAAAAAGGGGAGAAACCCTAGGGTTTTGAGAGAGGGTTTTCTTGGAGAAGGAGGAGATTGATAGGAGATTGCAAGAAAAGTTTGGGAAGCTTCTCCAAATCGTCTCGGGAGCATTTTGAATCCAAGGGAAGGGTTCCTAAGGTCGATATACTATCCTAATCAACTTTATTTTAAGGTTTTGTGAATGTTAAGATGCTAGAAAGGGTAGAAATAGATGTTTGATGCATTTTCCCTAATTTTCTAAGAAGCAAGCTAATTATGGATGGATATGTGGATTTGAAATGTGGATTAAATGTGGATAGAATGTATGGAGGATGGGATTAATTTATGGATGTGGATGAATACATGGATTGTATGGATGAAATTATGATTTGATGAATGCATGAAAAGGTAGAGAAACAATGGATTCATATTATGTGTACTCAAGGAGTTTGTGAAAATGTCTGTGAGAATAAATGCTATGATACTTTTATGAAATGGTGGTAAATGGATTATAAATGATGTTAAGAATTATGATAAGAAATATATATGTGATTGTTTGTTAAGTATACTTAATTACTTGCTTGGGAATTAATAGTATGGAAGGTAAGAACTTAGAGGAACATCTCACAAACCGGGAATTCTCTAACTATTTGGTATGGGACATATAGTGGAGTTTCCATGGTGGGAAATCGGAAGCTAAGCAATTACCAACTCGAACGTTAATTTCGACACTTAAGCACATAAACACGTGTATGTTAAGATAAGAGTCTCACAAGTCACACATGTGGACCACAAGCATGAGCATGGCATACGTATGACATTCTGAATAAGCATAAGCATGACATGGTCCGTATCCTCCAAGAACGGCATGTCAACCTGATTCTTAGACATGGTCTGTATCCTCCAAGAACGGCATGTCAACCACATGATTTCTAAGGCATGGTCCGTATCCGCCAAGAACGGCATGTCTCATCCTTGTATGATCTGAATAAGTGCATAAGCATAAGCATAAGCATCTCACAAGCGCGTGGTCTCGTAAGCATAAGTACCTCATAAGTGTATGGTTTTCTAAGTCTAAGATTCTCACAAGTACACGAGTCAAGGTGATGATATGATGTATATGCGCACACGTTCTTCCGCACTCTGATTATGTTATTATGCTATTAGATATGTTTCTGACTAAGTGCAAGTATATCATTATTGTTGGTTGGATTTTATATACACTGAGTACCTCTGTACTCAGCCGGACTTTGTCTTGGCAGGTTTAGGGCAGGAGTACACGGCAGAGCCGTGGGTTAAGGAAGCATACACAGAGGAAGGAGGTGAAGGTGAGCCTTCCGAGGAGGGAGCTGGAGACTTGGGCGGCTACACCTCTTAGTTTACATTGCTTTTCATTGAGAGAGTTTTGTATTTGACTACCCTCCTAGTTATAGTTCCTCTTCCCCCTTCTTTTCTCTTTATTTTCTTTCACTTACACATATGCTATGAGATGGATGAATGGTGAATGGTGAATGGTAAATGGTGAATGGTGAATGGAGATGTAAGGGGCGATTGGATGCCAGTGGTTGTGTGGTGATGATTAAAACGGGGAAGGGCATTGTTCCAATAATAAACATACATGTATGATTGAGTAAAACCATCTAGAAAAGCATGTTGTAGGGTAAATCCATAATGAACACACCATGTTTGATGAAATGCCAAGGTGAATACAGTGAGCTGTAAATTAGGAAATGCATGCCTAATAAATTCTGAATATTGCTAGGGCCTATGATAGTATGTTTCCTGTTTTCCCTAAATGCTATGAATATTGAATTGCTTAATCTTTGACGCTATATGTGTTGTGAAATTACCCAATGGTCATGTTTAAATTTAAATGCAAGTATGTACACGGTTCCCACGAGCACGGCATGCATGGCATGATTTATCGAGGTTTACAAGAACATGGTTAGAGGTGGGACATATCCTACGATATGTTTTACCTCACTTTTCACAAGAAGACAAGAACCAACATTCCACGAGGGGTCTCCCCTCACTCACAAGTGCATATCATGAAGAAGGGCCTCCCTTCCCTCGCAAGTACATACATATCATAAAGAAGGGTCTCCCTTCCCTCGCAAGTGCATTGCATAATGAAGGGTCTCCCTTCCCTCTCAAGGCATCTCACAAGTGCATCTCACAAGTGCATCTCACAAGTTACATGATCACAAGCAAGCATGCATGGCATGACACGACATACAAGAATCAAGCAAGATAGACATGACAAGCTTTCAAGTACGAAAAGATATCTCAAGTCAAGTCAAGTGCACGATGTTTTCAAGAGGATTTATCGGTTTTCTACGAATTACAAGCATGATTATAAACTGCTTTACTTCCTTGTATGATGTGAATTGTTTCCGTTTGACATATATGAATTGCTCCTGATTATGTATTGTTATTTTTATGCTATAATTGTTGGTTAGTATTTAGTACCCGCTGAGTATTCCATGCTCAGCTGTACTTCTTATGCCGGCAGGTTCTGAGGAAGCTGCTGCTCCATTTGATGTTTGTGCTCCTGGTCCATGGGTGGAAGAGGAGTACGTCGAGGAGCCTTTGGAGGAACCTCCCGTAGAGGTTTATCAGTAGGTGGTGATTAGATTCTGAGTGGATTAGCTGTGGGTGAGATAAGAGTCAAATTTATGTATTTTGGCGGGCATGTCCGCACTTTCTTTTGGATTCTTTTTGTATAACCTTGGATTCGTATATACATAGAGGTTTGGTAGACTTCCACTATAACATGTTAGAGTATGTTTCCGCTGTTTTGTCCTCTATTGTATATGCGCTGTGGGTTTTGCAGGTTGGTTTGTCAAGCAAGTCATGATTAGTCGTCCAAAGTTCACTCTAACTCCTAGGGTGGGTTCTGGGTCGCGACAATTTGTTTGCAAAACTTAGCAACATGCCTAGGGTTCCATTTTATTCATTGCTTGATTTTGATTGATGCATTCATATTCATTGCATATTAGAATAAAAACCTTTCACCTACCTAGCTGGATCCGGTAAGCTTACAATTGAGGGATAGTTATCCCCGATGCTGGAGCCCAAAGATCTGTGGAAAGTACTGGTTGTAGACCGAGAGATGGTTATCTCTGGTTAACGCAACTGGTCTTTCCCACTT
The DNA here is from genome assembly GCA_015143295.1 of Tetracentron sinense. Taxonomy (NCBI): domain Eukaryota; kingdom Viridiplantae; phylum Streptophyta; class Magnoliopsida; order Trochodendrales; family Trochodendraceae; genus Tetracentron; species Tetracentron sinense. Next base: position 30,557,262 of record CM026553.1, on the reverse strand, counting down.
GCACCAATCATCCCTTTTCAGGCATGTTCTATACCGGGGAGTCGCATATACGGTCAAGTGCTCCTTAACCTTATAGTCAAAACCCTGCATACACCAGCATAAGCATATAGACCATAGGTTCTGTGTGGGCATAAACTAGTAGTTACCCGTCAGGAGGGACAACCTTATCCCTATTTTTGCTACTAGTTTAGGCCGCTCCTACATCATTTGTTAGATATAGGGACACTCGTGTCCCTATACCTAAACCAATTTGGAGCTTGTGTGAGCCCTGCTTGATTCTTATTGTGAATTACTTCATTCTTGAATGTTTTCCATGTTTTTATATACATATATATATACATTCATCTTAGGTTAGATATGTCTAAATTTTGTCCGCATCATGTAGATGGCAGGTCCTTTACGTTCTCATAACCTTGTCAATCTGCGAGAACGCTCAGGATGTGAATCTTCAGTATTATCAGTCATCTCCACCCTCACATCGGAGCAAAGAATGGTTTGGCAACAGGAGTATCATCTGGGGTACACTCTAGAGCTAAGCAGAATAAATCCAGACTGGCGCCTTTTTCAAGCTGCCATCCATTGTTGGGACGAAAGGACGATGACCTTCCATTTCGGTAAACAGGAGTTGTGTCCAACCTTGGAATAGATCAGTCACATTTCGGGTTTTAACTTAGGAGAAGATATTGTCTTTCCACAACACCAAGGGAATTATAAGCGGACGCTGGCCAGGTTCCTCGAGGTAAGAGAAGACCAAGTGCTCAGAGGGGCAGAGGAGTCATATAGTAAATGCCCTTTGACCTACCTATTTTCCTTGTATGACCGGGACTGGGATTACACCGCCCCCAAAGTTAATGCGGGTAAATTAAATGTATTTACTTTGGTGGTAGTGGGTCAAGTCCTATTCCCCAAAGGGCCAAAACATGTAGAGGCCGTATTATGCAACGTCATCAGGCAAGTCCAGGAATGAGCTACCCTTGTCCCAATGTTACTGGCCGAGCTTCTTCGAGACATTTCGTTCTGTTCCAGTCATCAGAAGGGGGCCTTCAACAGTTGTATCGCTCTTCTACACATCTGGTTAGTTGAGCACATCCCGAGTATTGCATCGCCCCCCACAAGGCCAATCCAGTTCAACAGCGTGGTTCTACAATTCTTGGTACAACGTCATAAGCCGGCTTCTACAGATGCAGAACTTTACCTTGCTCACCTCCAAACTTTGAAAGAAGTTGACATCATATGGCGGCCCACATGGATGCCTAGACAGATTCAGCCGTGCCTTAGCACAGTTCGACGTACTTGTATCATTCTAGCCGGGCTTTCAGGATCAGCACCTTATGCACCTCTCCGCGTTCTCCGACAGTTGGGGTATGCCCAGTTCATCCCTACCTGGGAACCCATGCACGAAGACTTCATCGACTTCAAGGGCACCTCAGAGCGTATGAGGTGGGAATTTGCATCAAGCTGGAGGCTCTCCCGCTGGAGGGAAGATGAAAATCTTGAATACTGTATGACTCCTCAGACGGTGGATGGCTATGATCAATGGTTGATGTTAGAAGACCAGGCAAGCAGCATGCCAATACCCGTTGAGCTACCAACACCAGCAAGACCCCCGAGGCATGGCACCATACCAATTGCAGCAACCACTCGACCTTGGGTGGACACATTTCTACATGCCCGCATGAGTATCAAAGCCGAGGAAAAGGAGATCGCAGTAGCGAAAGCCCGACTGGCAACAAAAGAGCAGAAGGTGAAGAAGTATGTGCACAAAGTCCGACAAGAGGTAGGCCGTTTGATGCAAGAGAAAATTCAGGCTGAGCATTTTGCAGCTTCCCTGCAAAAGGTAGTCAAGCACCAAGCTAGGAGCAAGAAAGGTCTCAAGACTCGTCTCCAATTTGCACAAGAGTAGCTAGACATAGCCAGCGATGAGCTCAGTACCAAGATACGCCAGTATGTTCAGGGAACTCAGAATGCAGCAGAGATGATTGATATGCTGGAGGTTCACATCGAGGCCCTGAATTAGCAAATCATGCAGCTCGAGGGCGAGCCCCTACCACTGGAGTTTGACATTCCTCTTTAAAGGACCTGCTTAGGGATGGTCATGCACTCGCATCTGTTTTAAAAGAACTTTTGTTATATACATAAACTAGTTCTTTTTTGAGTATGTAAGACACTTTTTGATAAAGTGCAGTTACATCTTGTATATAAACTACTGTAAGAATAAAAACTCTTCTTGTCTCTCATAATGCGTCTTCATTATCAGTCATTTGTCGTATCTATCATGCGTCAACATATGACTCGATCTGTAACCGCAGCTCTCGCACGAGAAGCTCTTGCACAAGCTGCTACCCCAGGAAGTTCGTCAGAAGTCGAGATGAATCAAGGCGAATTCCTAGACCCTCAGGATCTAGAAGAGGAAACAACCCGCAACACCCAAGACATCATGGAAATCAAAGGCTCAATACATGATATCTTGGAAGCTCTTAGAACTCTCAATGCTACACGAACAAATGACCAACCTAGCTCGTCTGTTCCGCCAAATCAATCCAATCCATCTCCCCCTCCACCAAACCAACCAAACAAGATTCACCTCAAAGTTCAACCAGAATCCTCTTTCAACCCTAACCTAGACTTGGATGTTGATCAACATGACCAAGGTGAGGCAGAGATAAATCGACCCATATACTCTGTAGGACCACAAGTTCCTAATGCATCGGATCCCTCTTCTCTTTTCAAAGATCAATTTCAAGAGATGCAAGAAGAAATTAAAAAATTAAAGGCAGTACAAGATACTCCGGGTAAAGAGTTTGCGGACTTGGACTTCTATTCTAAGGTTGTAGTCCCCAAAAATTTTAAGATGCCCGATTTTGAGAAATATGACGGAAAGGGATGCCCTCATACCCACCTTCGGCTTTACTATACAGACATGTTGGAACATGGGGACAGTGGCCCTTTATTAATTTGGTGCTTTCAAAAGAGTCTGAAGGGGGCAGCCCTTGTATGGTTCACTTCCCTTGATATGGGGCAATTCAAAACTTGGAAGGATCTTATCAGCGCATTCCTCAAACAGTTTTCATTTAACATGGAGTTGCTACCTCAGAAGGGAGATTTAGAACAAATGACTCAGAAGAGTGATGAGCCATTCATGGAATATGCAGCCAGGTGGAGAGAGATGGCATCCAGGATGAAGATATCTCTGCCAGATGAAGAACTCATAGCTACGTTCTTGGCAACACTCAGGCCACCTTATTCAACTCTCATGATAGCTCTACCAGCTACGGACTTTCCTAGTATTGCCAAGAGTGGAGTTAGAATTGAGACTGCTATTAGAAATGGCACCATTACTACCAATTTCAGTCAGTCGGCCACTCAGCAGCCAAGCACCAGTAACCGGAATATTTTCATAAAAGATCAGAAGAAGAAAGAAGGAGAGGTATAAATGGTAACACCAGCAGTACCAGTAGCACCGGCAATGCCAGTACAGTTGCCCATAAATGCAACGCAACCACAGCCTGTAGCCCCGGCTCGACCTAATAACCAACCTCGCACTCTTGCACCTCAGCAAGTGCGAACACCGCCCAAAAATTTCACCCCTCTACCTTATCCTCTCAGCCAGCTGTTACCATTCCTTATACAAAAGGGAGTACTTTCACCCAGACCTCCAATGCTAGTACCTTCTAATCCAAGAGCCACCTTCCACATGGACCAGCATTGCGCTTTCCATCAAGGTCCCGGACACCTTACTGATAGATGCTTTACTTTGAAGCATGCAATTCAAGATCTCCTCGACCAGAAAAAGATCGAGTTATCCCCAGGAAACACAAGCATTATTCAAGCCCCTTTACCACCTCACAATCAGCAAGTTAATTTCTTAGAGGAAGCAGAACCCTGTGTAGATATGATTAACCCTTTTACCTCACCTATCACAGAATCTCCAATTCAAATCCCTTCTGATCTTCCAGTCCAAGAAGAAGTCACTTACTTGATACCATGCCCGGCCAATTGGCCACTGGCCCAGTCAACCCCATCAGTTAGTCCCTTAATTATCCCTTTCATCCCCCCACCGATCTATAACCTAGATCAAGTACCATATATCTACCCATCCACTTCCTACCCAACTGAGCCGGGGAGCGTTGACATTGCAAGCCTCACCAGGTCTGGTAGATTGTATCCACCAAATCCTTCTATAAATATGCCAGAAGGGAGCAAAGGGAAGGAAAAGGTTATCGACTTAGAGAAAGAGAGAGAGGATTCAGAAGCCTTGTTAAAAGCCATTCAGAAGGCCGAAGAATATCATGTTGCTCAACAGCTCAGTAAAATCCTAGCTCAAATCTCTATAATGGGGTTGTTATTAACTTCTGATCACCATCAGAAACAATTGATCAAAGTTTTCAACAATGCCCACGTCACTCCGGATATCACTCCAAAAAAGTTGGGAGAACTAGTGGGGCAAGTACTAGAACCAAAAGTCATATCATTTACTGAGGGAGAAATTCCTGAGGAAGACACATCTCATACCAGGGCACTATATATTGCAGTGGTTTGCAGGGGGAAGCATCTTTCTTCAGTCTTGATTGACAATGGCTCGGGACTGAATGTTTGTACTTTGAATACATTGCAAAGTATTGGTTTAGATTTAAGTCATGTGAGTAAAAGGCCTATGACGATTCGGGCATTTGATAATTCGACACGGCAGAACCTCGGTGACATCAATTTGAATGTTACTATCGGCCCGGTAGATTTTCTCATTGATTTCCAGGTAGTGGATGTCCCGGCATCCTTCACCTTACTCCTCGGAAGACCATGGATCGATATGGCCAAGGCAGTACCATCCACTCTACATCAGAGAATAAAGTTTATCCAAGGGGACCAGCTGATCGTCATCCCCTCAGAAAGTTTGTTTTACTCCATTTTGGAGGTTCAAGAGGAAAGGCTAAGGCCCATGTTTGTAACTCAGCAGTTTGAGGAAGTAAGTTGCGTTACACAAGTTGAGGTCAGGGAAAGGAATGCTAGACAGATCCCTCCCAAGTACAAGATGATGGCAAGGATGGGATACCGACCCGGTCAAGGTGTAGGACTCCGGCATCAAGGTATAAAGAAGATCATCACTCCGTCTCATTACACCCCGCGGTTTGGGATAGGCTACAAGCCGACATTGAAAGATTATATGGAGCAACTCACACCAAAGAGAGGAGGGGCAGAAATCCAGAAATACCTGCACCATCTTACCACTTCCCAAGCCAGCAGTCCCATACCAAACCTGATACCAGAACTCATGATCTCCCCCGTACCCAAAACCGCAGAACCTCTAATCCTCACCGTACATGTGTTAAATGAGAGTTCTAGGAGCATCCAGGATGAGGAGCTAATGGGAATAGAGCGCCTATTTGAAGAAATGGCGATAGAGGAAACGGCCCCAGAAATAGGAGAAGATCAAGAGGAAGCTCTGTCCGAGTATGCTGAAGCCGAAGTGTTCACTATCTCAGAAGATAAGAAGGAGACAACAAGTCTTTCATCTCCAAGATCGTGGTGGACCGAGCCCATCACTCTGGAAGCTGCCAAAGGAAGAGTGGAGATTGTCAAGAAGGTCGGTTGAGGCCTTGTCGAACCAAACTTTTTTTGTCAGCCACAGTGGCTGAAGAGTCTGTAAAAATTACTTTCAATCAAGTCTTGTAAAGTCCTTTTGAATATATACATATAAGTGATACTTTTCCTAAGAAAAAAAAAATCTCTCAATATTTCTTTTGCTTGGCTTATGATGGTATGATCTAAGACTCCCCACAAGCACTATTGATCAGAAGCCTCCCAAAATTTTATTTCTCATTTCATTGAGTGTGCCTAAAAACTTCAAACAAATACTAAATTAAAACCATTGGTTTGAACAGGGAACTGCTCAAACCACAACTAATCGATCAATCGAGCTTGAACTCTTGGAAGTAGAATCTGATGAAGAGCAGGAAGAGGAACCTCCCAAAGAGATCCTTGACCTTTTAGAGCAAAGCAAGAGGGAAACAGAACCTAGTGTTGAGGATTCTGAGACTATAAATCTTGGATCTGATGACGACCCTAAGTACGTGAAAATCGGCACTTCGCTGGGTCTTGAGCAGAGGACCACCATGATCGAATTTCTCCATGAATATCAAGATGTATTTGCTTGGTCTTATGAAGATATGCCCGGGCTCGATACAAATCTGGTAGTTCACAGACTACCCTTGCATCCAGATATGAAGCCGGTTCGTCAAAAACTCAGAAGAATGAGACCTGAATGGTCACAAAAGGTTAAAGAAGAAGTCGAAATACAAATCAATGCTGGATTCCTGATAGTAGCATCATACACTGATTGGCTTGCCAACATCGTACCAGTACCAAAAAGGGACGGAAAAGTTAGAATGTGTGTTGATTACAGGAATTTGAACAAAGCTAGTCCTAAAGATAATTTTCCCCTTCCACACATTGATGTATTGGTAGATAATACGGCAGGCCATGAAACGCTTTCATTCATGGATGGATTCTCAGGATATAACCAGATTAAGATGGCTGAAGAAGATATGGACAAGACTGCATTCATCACTCCGTGGGGTACTTTCTGCTATCGGGTGATGCCGTTTGGACTCAAGAACGCTGGGGCAACCAATCAGAGAGCTATGGTCGCATTGTTTCATGACATGATCCATAAGGAGGCCGAAGTTTATGTGGATGACATAATTGTCAAATCCCTAAAGGCTGAAGATCATCCGACTTGAAAGTATGCCTCTTTTTAATTTTAGAAAAACAGTTCTTGGGGGGCATACATCGAATCCCAAGATCTGACTAAGATTCTAATTGATTTTATTCAATGAGAGTAAAAATCACAATACCTTTGCGACTTTGAAATTGTTAAGTCAAATCCACGATAATAGCGATACCGGCAAAACTTCACAAATGCCAAGTCTCCTTCGCAATCCACACAGACCTTCTTTTTCTTTAAAGCTTTTTCTAATGGAAGCTAATGGCCCTTCCAAAATCCAGCTCTAGGAATCTTGAATAAAAGATCTAATCTTGATCTTCAAGAACCTTGAAATTCCTCTTCTTTATTTTCAAACTAGAAAACAAAAGGAATAATAAAAAGGGAGAAGGTGTGATCGTACACCTTAGGGAGAAGGGAGGCTTGGGCGTGAGAGAGATAATGAGGGAGGAGAGGGATTTCCAAATCTTGAAAATTCTGGAAATTTTTCTTGTGTCCACTAAAGTGACCGTACACCTCTATATATAAGAGTTTACATGAGTTGCTTGCAACCCAATTCTCCTAATCCTTATCCAATAAGGATTTCTCATTTGTTTCCTTTTTGATTTCTCCTTTAATTAATTAGGATTAATCAAAATAGAAACTAATTTTATCCATTAGTAACTAACTAACCAAATCCTTATCCAATAAGGAATCTTTTTAATTAGTAATTAACTAATTAATGATTAGTAACAAACTAATGGAATCCCTAACAATTAGGGAATCTTTAATTAGTAACTAACTAACTAACTAACCAACCTTATCTCATAAGGAGTTATTGATTAGAAACTAATTAAAAATTAAACAATAATATTATCCTCCTTGAAGTGGGCGTTCCACCCTAGGTGGGCCCCACTCCACACGCCCCCATGGGTTCCAAACCCATTTTGGTCTCTTATTTGATCTTCTATCAAATTCCCCAATGGGTCCTACCCATTTGGTTTTTCACATTTAATGTGATTCCACCTTTTAGAGCTTCACTATACCATATAGTGATTACTTAGAGAAATTAATTAATTTAATTATAAATTAAATTAAATACTTTAAGAAGGTCCTTGTGTGTGGGATCTAAAGGGATCTCTTATTTCCGGTTGTGGGACCAAGTACTTCACCTTTTTGGTTGAAGCATTGTTACTAGGAAACACCTTTCCTAAAACTCCATTAGGATCATAGAATGTTATCTAAGTCCCTGGACTTCCACCAATCACAATTAATGTCCATTAACACAATGTGACTAACCTCCAGAAAATAGAGAATTACTTGCAGGTATTTCTATCTCAAGATTTGTTTACAGATCATTCCCTCCACTTCCAATATTGTTATAAGCTTACGGGACAATATCTAATACTGTCTTTAATCCCTGGCTTATATTGAGAACTCATTCTCTTTGATACTTTTAGTCAAACTTGGACTTGCAAAACATTTTAGAAATTCTTTAAAAGAAATAATAATAATAATTACATTTCTTTTATACAGAAAATAAATTCCTCGATAAAACCATTTCATCGATAAATACCAGCGCTGGGTTTTCAAGTCCGGTTTTGACAAGTATCAACTCAATATTATTTACTCTATAAGAGTAGTGGAATCTTTGTCGAGCGTACACACACTTCTTCCAGTACAACGTAGATAACCCAACGAGCCCGTATTTAGTCCGGTGTGTTGGACATTGACGATTGACTACATCAAAGCTACATAGGCAAATACTAGAGAAGATGTCGACCTCTCAGGTTAAGGACAATCTATCAAATGGACTACCCTAAATATAAAGACAGTATATTTCTAAGGGTATCCACTGAGCGATCCAGTTGCAATATAAGTATTTCTTACTTATATCCACATCTTAGTCAAGAGACCCTTCTCTCAGTGATTGAGATTCATCACTCCATCATATGGAACTAATAATGTGTAAGTTATTAGGAATACATTGTCCAGATGCATCCTGATTAACTTAGAACAATTTTAGGTCTACAAGGAACTGGAAAAACCATATCTCCTTAGCAATCAGTTATCAACTAATTGGATGGTTTTCCTACAATGTTACCTAAGGGACAAAGTAGTCTCATCCAATGAGATACTTTTGATATATTACCCAATGTAGAAGACAATGTGTGAATGTAAAATATGCATTTATTGATTAAAAATAGATAAATACAATTCCGGAATGGCTTTGTGGGCATATATGTCTAACACGACTAATCTAAGGAAATTCTCTAACAGACTCAGAAAATTTGGCTTAAAATTAAACCCTGCCAAGTGTGTCTTTGGCACCACTTCCGGAAAGCTCTTGGGATTTATTGTAAGCAGGAGAGGCATCGAAATTGACCCTTCAAAAGCGAAAGCTATTATTGACATGCCTACACCACAAACTGAGAAGGAGATTCGAGGTTTTCTTGGCAAAATTCAGTATATCAGCAGATTCATAGCGCAACTCACTCCAATCTGCGAACCTATTTTCAAACTTTTCAGGAAGAATGTGCCCACAGTCTGGTCAGAAGAATGTCAACAGGCTTTCGACAAAATAAAGAAGTACCTTCTGAAACCCCCAGTTTTGGTTCCATCGACACTCGGCCGACCATTACTATTGTATATTTCGGTACAGCAAACCTCCATGGGGTGCATTTTAGCTCAGCACGATGATTCTGGTAGAAAAGAGCAAGCGATTTACTACATTAGTAAACGACTTCTGGAATACGAAGAAAGATACAGTCAGTTGGAGAAAACTTGCTTGGCTTTAGTATGGGCTTCTCAGCGTCTCAGGCATTACCTTTTGGCATACCCTGTAATTCTGATCTCCCAGATGGATCCCTTGAAATATCTCTTGGAAAAGCCAACAACTATAGGGAGAATAGCCCGTTGGTTTATGATGCTTTCAGAATTTGATATCACTTATATGACTCAGAAGTCGATCAAAGGACAAGCGATTGCCGATCACCTGGCCTATAATCCGTCATATGACTATATCTCAGTGCACAATCAATTTCCAAACGAAGCCGTTCTCTTTACAGAAGGAGAAGAGCTAGAGCCGTTCGACTGGGAGTTATATTTCGATGGGGCAGCAAACAGTCAAGGTAGAGGAGCAGGAGCAGTATTGATTTCGCCATCCGGGGCTCACTTTCCAATAGCAGTCAAGCTAAAATTTGAATGCTCAAACAATGCTGCAGAATATGAAGCTTGTATAGCTGGCTTGAGAGAAGCTTTTGACATGGGCATAGAAGAAGTGGATGTATATGGTGATTCATCGCTAGTAGTCTATCATGCAAATGAATCTTGGGCCATTAAAGAGGCCAGGCTGATTCCCTATTTGGCATGTCTCAAGGTGTTAATCACAAAGTTCAGGAGGATCACTTTCTGTCATAGACCAAGGTCCCATAATCGATTTACAGACGCACTAGCCACGCTAGCCTCAATGATTCAAATCCCAGGAGGTATTGATGTAAGACCAATCGAGATCTTGCAGCAAGACAGACCAGCTTACTGTTTCGAGATAGAAGAACAAACAGTTGAGAAGCCTTGGTACACCGAGATCAAGCGGTATTTAACCGAAGGAACCTTCCCTTTAGAAGCTACCAAGACTGACAGGAGAGCACTCAGGCGGCTAGCTATTCAGTTTGTCCTCTCTGCAGGGATTTTGTACAAAAGATCACCAAACCTGGTATGGTTACGGTGCTTAGATGCATCAGAGGCCGCTAAAGTCGTGGAAGAAGTTCATGGGGGAGTCTGTGGGCCACACATGAATGGATTGATGCTGTCCAAGAAAATTCAGAGACTGGGTTACTATTGGATGACTATGGAAACAGATTGCTGCAAGCACGTACAGAGATGCTACCAGTGTCAGATCTATGCCAACCGCATTAATGCATCACCTGTCGAATTGCATAATCTCACTACACCATGGCCATTCTCGGCCTGGGGCATAGATGTCATCGGCCCAATCACACCTAAAGCATCTAATATTCATCGGTTTATTCTAGTAGCCATCGATTACTTCACTAAATGGGTCGAAGCTGCTTCCTATGCCAATGTCACAGCTGTAGCAGTTCAAAAGTTCTTGAAGAGAGACATCATTTGTAGATACGGTGTTCCGTATGAGATTGTCACTGATAATGCTCTCAATTTTTGCAATAAAGGGATGATAGAGTTGTGTGAGAAGTTCAAGATCCAGCATCATAACTCTACTCCGTACAGGCCACAAATGAATGGTGCGGTCGAAGCGGCCAACAAAAACATGAAGAGAATAGTTGAAAACATGATAAACAAATATTCTGCATGGCATGAGACGCTTCTTTATGCGCTCATGGCCTACAGAACTTCCATCCGTACTTCGATTGGGGCAACACCATTCTCATTAGCTTATGGGATGGAAGCAGTGTTACCAATTGAGGTAGAAGTTCCTTCCCTAAGAATCCTGGTAGAAGCAGAGTTGGAAGAGGCAGAATGGATCCAAGCAAGGTACGAGCAACTTAATCTAATCGAGGAAAAATGACTCAAGGCCATTAGTCATTCGTAAGCCTATCAGAGGCGTATGGCGCGAGCATTTAATAAGAAAGTCCGGCCTCGAGACTTCGAAGTAGGAGACCTTGTGCTCCGGAAGATGCTACCCAATCGTCCAGATCCGAGAGGGAAATTTTGCCCCACTTACGAAGGTCCATACATTGTTCGTAAAAGGTTTTCTGGCGGTGCCCTTCGTTTGGGACATATGGACGGCAAAGACCTCCCAGAGCCAATCAACATGGATCGGGTCAAAAAGTACTATGCTTGAAAGCTTGCTTAGAAGTTGTCTGTACTCTTAACTAATTTGGGAAATGATAAGAGGTCATGTTGGCACATCATTCAACCTCATCTTTTGTAACCTTTCCAAATTTTATCTATGAAATTTGCTAGTATGCCCTTCGAGCCTTACAAGCCTTTCTTTCATTACACTTTCATACCGGGGCACCCCCGTGAGTTGAACTACGTCATGACCTGATCCTGCAAAGGGTACGTAGGAAGCCTGAAAAAAAAAAAAAATCACCCAATTGAGCAAAAAATAGCCTTCATGAAGAAAAAAGAAAAGGGAAATCCAAGTAAAGGAAAAAAGGGCCCAAAAAAAAAAAAAAAAAAAAGGCAAAAGTTGGTAAAAAGAGGCGCTCAAGGAAAAAATGAGAAAAGGGTGCCCTAAAAATTTCAGACCCCCAGGCCTACGTTTCGTCCTACCTCAAGTCCTCTTAGATCCCCTAAAGGTTAAGAGTGCAGAAAACCAAATAAATGAGTACTCGAGCAAGATACAAGTACCTACAAGGCAATGATGGGAGGAAAGAACAGAATCGCAGGCTCAATGAAAACCAGAAATGGCATTGACGCGCAAAAATTATGTGATCCCAGACCTAATATCGTTATTAGGGGCAAAAAAGGGAGGAAATCATTACCAACTTCGTAGGCATGAGTGAAAACCAGAAATGACCTCATGCGCAAAAATTATGCGACCCCTAGACTTGGTCATTCCAAGGGCAAAAAAGGGAAAAATTGAGATAAGATTCAAGCGGAATCTCCGGGAAAAAGAGTTACCTCAAGTTCCAGAAAAGTATGAATCTTACCGGTCCCAGTAATCCAGCTTTGGATTCAGAGAAATTTGTCACCACCATGGTCCAAAGCTCTTGGTACAGCAAGCAATGATTCAACATATGGTGGGGAAGTCAAAACTGGTTTCTACTACTTTGAGCAATGTTTCTAAGTAGGTCAGAACCTCTTGTCATTATGTTTTACCTCTTCAAGAGTAAGGGTTTGACTTTTAAAAATAAAAAATAAAAAAAATTTGATTTGGTTAAATCGACCTTGTCTTGACAATCGCTCAAAGCATCAACAAAGCCTGATTCAGCCTCGATTCGAAGCAGCAGCCCGAGCAAGCGTGAGAACATCCCCAGTTTCACACCTTCAAATTTCGATCTTCTACCAATATTTCAAAAGCGATCCCTCCTGTGAAGAGGCTAAAAGCACACTTCAAAATCGATCCCTCCTGTGAAGAGGCTAAAAGCACATTTCAAAAGCGATCCCTCCTATGAAGAGGCTAAAAGCACATTTCAAAAGCGATCCCTCCTGTGAAGAGGCTAAAAGCACATTTCAAAAGCGATCCCTCCTGTGAAGAGGCTAAAAGCAACACTTCAAAATCGATCCCTCCTGTGAAGAGGCTAAAAGCACATTTCAAAAGCGATCCCTCCTATGAAGAGGCTAAAAGCAACACTTCAAAATCGATCGCTCCTGTGAAGAGGCTAAAAGCACACTTCAAAAGCGATCCCTCCTGTGAAGAGGCTAAAAGCAACACTTCAAAATCGATCCCTCCTGTGAAGAGGTTAAAAGCAACACTTCAAAATCGCTCCCTCCTGTGAAGAGGTTAAAAGCAATACTTCAAAAGCGACCCCTCCTGTGAAGAGGCTAAAAGCAACACTTCAAAAGCGATCCCTCCTGTGAGGAGGCGAAAAGCGCATTTGATCCGGCTGACATTGCCTCACTTGTCATCCACCCATTCAATCTGGTTGACATCGCTATGGTTGTCATCCACCTTTTACAATTTGGCTGACATCGTAATATGTTGTTATCCCTTCTTTACGAGTACGCTTCTTTTTCCCTTTGCAATAAGGCGAAGAACTTCTCTCCCATATCTCGGATGTTTCATCACTAAGGATAAACCATCCATTTCTTCTCTATCCCCCAGCAACTGAACAGGTTCTCCCATCAACCCCGTCCTTTAGGAGCCCCTTTGTGTCAAGCAGTCTAAGCATAAGTTAACTTTCTTTTTAAACTCTTTTGTTTTCAAACTCACAAGTTGTAGCACGTGCAAAATTGAGGGCTTATAGTCTTTGTCGTTCACGTGCCAGCACCCTCCGACAAAGAGGGGCAACTGTAAGCACCCCAATTTTGCACCCCTTTTAGCATCTTTTACCCTTCTAAAAATCCTCTTAAAAACCCTCTTTTAAGACTCTTTCCACGTGCTTCAATTTCTGAAAAACGTCCCTTAGGTGAAAATTGACCAAAATACCCCTAGGGTCAAAAATGATCAAAATACCCCTGAAAAATTCTAAAAGTTTTCATTTGGTTCAAAATGATTTTACAAATTTTTTGATGAATTTTGGTTATTTTTGGGATTAAATCGGACTTAAAACGGTAGAAAATGATCGAAACGCCCCTGGAGTATAAAATGACCAAAACGCCCCTGAAAAGTACCAAAAAATTCATGTTTTATCTAAAAATATTTTTCTAGATTTTATCAGTTTAATTTTGACTATTTTTGGACTAAAATGTGCTTAAAACGATAAAAACAGTTTTTCAGCAAATAAGAGTATAAACAAAAAAACCAAAAAATCAGTTTTTTAAAAGGCCAAACAGGCCCTAAGGGGCAAGCTCGCCCTTTTAAAAGGCGTGGGACCATGTCGGTCCCACTTCCATGGCAAACTTCATTTTTAATTATTATTTTTGTTAATAATAAAATATATTAAAATCTCGCCGTTTAAAAAGGCGCGGATTTCGAAATATCGCGTTGCCAACTCACTGTTCATACCGCTTTACTATTCATTAAAATATAGTAAATCGCGCCCTTTAAAAAGGAGCGGACCCCGTTTTGAAAAATTATAAATACCCCCCACCCTTTCCTTCATTCTTCATTCCTTTTCCACTTGCTCTCTTCTCTCTCGTCTTTCGAAAATCCTTCTTTTGGCGTCGGCGATCCCGGGAATTCGATTTCGAAGAATCGTTCTCGGGAGCACTTATTTCAGAGACCCTTTTGGTTTCCCGGAAGGTAAAATCGCCAAAACTCTGACGTTTGTTTTGTCTTTTAGTAGTTTAATTAGTTTTTAATTATTTTTAAATTGCTTAGACTGCTTATCCCGTCGAACCTCTGCCCGGTTTTACTTAAAACCGGCTTACCCTGTCGAACCTCTGCCCGGTTTTACTTAAACCCGGCTTACCCTGTCGAACCTCTGCCCGGTTTTACTTAAACCCGGCTTACCCTGTCGAACCTCTGCCCGGTTTTACTTAAACCCGGCTTACCCTGTCGAACCTCTGCCCGGTTTTACTTAAACCCGGCTTACCCTGTCAAACCCCTGCCCGGTTTTACTTAAACCCGTCTTACCCTGTCGAACCTCTGCTCGATTTTATCCAAACCTAGCCTAGTCTAGTCGAACCTTTGTCCAAAGCCCAGTCCAAAACTAGCCTTGTCTAGTCGAACCTCCGTCCAGTTAACCCTAGGTAAACCCCAGTTAAACCCTGATAAACCCTAGTTAACTCTAAGTAAACCCTACCTAAACCCTAGGTAAACCCTAGTTAATTCTAGGTAAACCCTACCTAAACCCTAGGTAAACCCTACGTAAACCCTACCTAAACTCTAGGTAAACCCTACCTAAACCCTAGTTAAACCCTAGTTAACTCCAGGTAAACCCTATCAAAACCTTAGTTAAACCCTAGTTAAACCCTTGTCAAAGCCTCAATTCAAACCCTGTTCAAATACGACCCCATCGCTCCTCAACACGAGCTAAAAAGGCCACCTCGCTCCTCAGCACGAGCTAAAAAGGTCACCTTGCTCCTCAGCACGAGCTTAAAAAGCCACCTCGCTCCTCAAATAAGAGCAAAAACCCTCAGACCTTTCAATCACCCACAATCTAATCCAATCAAATCAAATCAAACCATCAATCTACTCCGGAACTACGTGTGGCTTGATTGCACTAACTGTGGATACGTAGGCAACCCTAACCGGGTTCAGCTCCCCTAGGATAGAAGCCCTATTCCGTTCTTATCCTACTCCTCTCAATTTATTTATTTCATTCATATTACATTTCCCAGCATATATATCGAATTTCAAGCTTCTCTTATGGTTTCATTTATTTGATTCAAACTTAGGGAGTAGGTAACCATCTCCGGATGGGAGTTTAGGAGTGCCTAACACCTTCCCCTAACTCAATTGAATCCCTTACCCTGACCTCTGATTTCCAGACTAAGCCTTATCCAACAATTTCAGGGACCTATTTCCCTCAGAATTAGATAGGTGGCGACTCTCAATCCAATTGCAAATTTACCACTATTCCTTATCGGGATCTATCCTAATCGGGAATGGAGGGTAAAATCCAGGTACTCACACACGCAACATGCCCGTGATGGTTTGCCAACCAATCCATCCCTAGGATAACATCGAAATCCAAGTCTCGGAAGTCTATGATGATGAGATCGGCTAACAGTTCCTTCTCCCCCACTTGAACCACACTATCCCTGAATATCTTTTCCGCTTCAACTGACTTGCCGAGTGGAGTTGCAATGGTCAACTCCCGCTCCAACGGAGTAGCCTCAGTCAAAAAGCCCTTTGCAAAACTTGGTGAGACAAAAGAGTGAGTAGATCCTGTGTCTATCAACACTCGAGTGAGACACTCGTTCACTAATAAAGCGCTTGTGCGATTAAGTAACTAATATCAGTAGATTTCAAACAATAACAAGCATCATACATAGGTAACCCTTAGTATAAATAACCACATAACAAACCATAGAAATTTTATACAATTTAAACTCAAAATTCTCGCGTACCTTGCACGACATCATCGGATGTACGTGCGTCTCTCTCTGACAGGGCGAAGACTCGGACCTGTGTGGTTGGGCGAGGAGGCCGTGTAGACTGTGAGGCCCTCGAAGCCTAGGAGGAGCTAGGCTGGGATGTCTGCCTAATCAGGGGCCTGCTCCCTGAAGACTGAGCTGGCAAATGACGTCGGGGACAATCTCTAACCATGTGGCCTTGGTCACCGCAATGGAAGCAACTTCCTGTAACCCTCCGACATTCTCCCACTGGATGCCTCCTTCCACAAAGGGTGCAGATATCATGCGCATAGGTGGGAGGAGCATATCCCGTAGCCTGAGTCACTGCGGGGCAAGGAGCCTGAGCAAAAACCGGGCGACAAGCTGGTGGAGCAAAAGGGCGAGGAGCTTGTGGTGGCGAATACATCCTCTGTGACTGAGCCGGCCCTGCGGACTGATACAAGCTAGTCCTTGCTCTTTTCTCCCCTGAACTACTCGACTGTCCTTTCTCCATTCCTCTTCTCTTGAAGAACTCCTCGGAGTTCGACTCGGCCAAAAGTGCCTTGTCCACTACTTCTGAATATGTCTCATGTTTGAACATTAAGACTCGGTCCTTGAGGTATGCCTTCAACCCCCTCTCAAATTTCCGGGCTTTCATAGCCTCGGTTGCTATCATATGTGGAGCAAATCTGGATAGCTCCGAAAACTTGGCTTCATAAGCCGCTACCAACATATTACCTTGCTCCAAGGTAATGAACTCAACTTCCATCTTTTCTTTCATCCCTATTGGGAAGTACTTCTTGTTGAAAACGTCCAAGAATTCCTCCCAAGTCCAGTCTTGACCTTGGCGGGTCAACTCTCGGGTCCGAAGTGCGGATTTCCACCAATGGTCGGCCTCACCTTCAAGCATAAAAGCGGCCCAAGTAACCTTCTCTGCCTCAGTAGGGGTCAACACGGAGAAGATCTTTTCTAATTGCCGAATCCATCCTTCGGCCACAAGTGGGTCAATACTCCCACAAAAGGTTGGAGGCCTCATCCTCCGAAAAGCCTCTATTCCGGCTTGTGCTCGATTAGGAGGAGCCTGTATAAGCGCGGCATTAGGCGGAGTGGCCGGTTGCCTCGCCGCTAGCATAGCCAAGGTCTCGGCTATTGAGGCAAAAGCTTGGGCAAAATCGGGTTGATCATCACCCGATGGAGCTTCACCTCCATTGCCCCTTGTGTTGTACCCGCGACCCCGGGTATTGCGTCTCATGATTTCTCCTGAGAACGACAATACAACATGATTCTAACTTGGATACGCATTTAGTACAAATTTCGCAATTCGCTCAATACATATTCATCAAGCATATTTAATAAACACAACACAATTAATGCACATATGGTATACAACACAACATTATCCATACAATCCGTGTTCCTAGTGTAGGACTCTAAGTGTGGTTGAGATTCAACCTATTTTGACTAGGACTAACTTGTTAGTCTATACTTGGAATACAACTAATGCCTTGTTCAATCATGGTCTCTAGTACAACGCGACCCTAGGGACTCTAATGCCTAGAGCTCTGATACCACTTCTGTAACTCCCCAAAATACCCCCTAGAAGTTTAGGGATACTTTAGGCGTGACTATACGTACCTGCCAAACCATCCTGTCATGAACAAGATAATTAACGTACTAAACAATGATAATCAGAGCGCGGAAGCTAAACATAAATGCGGAAGCGTAAACTAACTTTTTCTTTTCTTCTAAGATTTCCAAAATAGTATTCCAAGTTAACATATATACAAAACATGTCTAAGTCTAAGGTGGACAAACCCACCTATCAAAATGTCAAAATACATAAAAGACCCTCTCGTACTCTCCCCTCAACAGTAGTCAAGGTATGGCCACACATCAAGGCCTCGGTCCGCCTGAGACTGCAGTGGGATAGACGGCTCTCTCTCCTCGATATACTCTTCCTCGACCCAAGGCTCTGGGTCGAGGGCTCCCTCAGTACCTGCCGACATGGAGGTATGGCTGAGCATGGAATACTCAGCGAGTACAAGCTACTAGCTATCCATAACAATAATAAACATGCAAAGAGTAGTACAATACCAATCATCAATTCCAGGCAATAGTAAAATCATAGAATTAAACGATATTAATCATGGAGAAATATTATCATCTTGATGAGCATGAATGCAAAAACGCTGACAAAACTCATGCTTGAAAACCCGTTTCCATGTCTCGGTATGCATTGTAAAAATCATGTATCCGTGCAAGCATGAATGTCTTGTCATCATCTTGTAACCTTGTATCTTGTAACTTGT
Organism: Tetracentron sinense; assembly: GCA_015143295.1. Classification (NCBI taxonomy): domain Eukaryota; kingdom Viridiplantae; phylum Streptophyta; class Magnoliopsida; order Trochodendrales; family Trochodendraceae; genus Tetracentron; species Tetracentron sinense. Next base: position 30,538,668 of record CM026553.1, on the reverse strand, counting down.
GAGCCAGAGGCTAGCACCCGAATCTCCTTGGGCTGCCAACCTCCTTGATATATGGTTTTCTTGTGAGCCAGAGGCTAGTACCCGAATGTCCCTGGGCTACCAACCTCCTTGACAATAGGTGATTTTTATTACTTGTTTAGTTTTCTTGTGAGCCAGAGGCTAGTACCCGAATGTCCCTGGGCTATCAACCTCCTTGACAATAAGTGTTTTAGGGGTTTTCTTGTGAGCCAGAGGCTAGTACCCGAATGTCCCTGGGCTACCAACCTCCTTGACATGCAATATTTTCTTGTTGGTTATTATATGCATATGCTCTTGAAATCTCGGTTCATGCTATCATGCGTGCTCGTGTACTTGTCAATTGTGACAATCATGGAATAAGGATAATAATAAGAGAGATATAACATCCCCATTCAATTCACAATATATGCATATGAGAATTTGAGTAATTGACATGGTATTTAAATCCATTCATCATTCATGAGAATACATGCATAAGGCCCCTTTCCATTTCTTCATTTTAATCATTATTTCATAATTTAGGCATTTCGTCAAACACATCACATACATCGTTCCTTAGTAGTTCATCTCCTTATTTTAATTGCATATTTTCCATCCAATCACACAATGGTAAGTTTGTTATTTGTACAATGCCCATCCTCCGTTTCCAACTCACAACCCACACATATCATACATCACACATTTGGCATCCAATCGCACATCTAATCTCCCATCCACACATTCATTCCATTTCCCTTATCTTATTTATATTTGTTGAGTTAATACAATGCATAGAGAAGGAAAGCATAATATAAAGAATCACCATTTATAATAGAAAACCTAGGTTATTGCTAGGGAAAGGTTAGTAGGGTGTACTAACCTTGAATCAAGGCTTGATCCTTGGTAGAAACCTTGATTGAAGCTCCAACTTGCAAGAAGAAAGATCCTTGCTTGAAGAAAGCTTGAGTTGAGGAAGAAAACCCCTTTAAAAAAAAAACGTGTGTGGGTGCTGCCCTAGCTTGGGAACGAGATCCCCCACGAGTTGAACCTTGAACTTGAAGCAATCCAAGTTGAGGATGATTTAGGGTTCTTAAACCCCTTTGATTCCTTCTCAAAATCAAAACCCTAGGTTAGAGTCTCTTCTCCTCTCTCCTTAACTCTCAAAAGCTTCTAAGTGTTGTAAATAATCTCTAAGGCTCGGGCCTAGCCTTATAAGAAGAAAGGGTTTAATGCCCAAAAGATGAAAATGCCCTTACAAATTTTTTTGCAAAACACGGGGACCGAGCGATCGGTGGTTATGACCGATCGATCGGTTGCCTATCGAGCGATCGGTACTCTGGCCGAGCGACCGGTCAAAAAACTACTCTCTGAAAAATTTCCCCATACAAAATCTTTGACCGTGCGATAGATACCGATCGATCAGTTTTGGACTGATCGATCGCTGACTGGACTGAGCGATCGGTGCTCTGTAGGTCTGGACTGTTTTGACCATATCTCTTGACTCGCTCGCCGGATTTCGACGATTCAACTTGCGTTGGGTTCGTCTTTCGAAAATGAATATTTCTGATATTTCAGAATTTCTGATTTCTCTCTTATTTATTAATTAGACTATGAGGAAGGCCAATTAGCTACGAAAACGGTATTCATTAAGTATAGAAAAGTCCGGGGTGCTACACATACACAATGGGCCCGAGCTTAATTTAGTCAATAACGAGACTGACTTGCAGGGCACAATAATCTGGAGGTGATCATTCTACTCTGTTGTTAGGTGAAAAGTACTGTCTTGGCATTTAATGCTAGTCCCCTCAAACTGCCTTTCGGTCCCAGACCAACCTGACGAATAGTAAGCTCACACGTGTGACACGTAAGATTCAAGATATGTCTGACATATTTGATAATGAGTGTAAAGCAAGTGACATAGTCATCCATGGCCATTTATAGGCATATAGAGCTAAGCCTATAAATACCCCCAGAGACTCAGTGCATAAGGATCACGAAATTTCATATTGCTCACTCTTATTGCTTCAGTTTTCTTACTGTTCATCATCTTCTTCAAATACTGGCTTTGGCATTAGAGTGTATTACAGGATGCACACTCTTCTCTCCTTTACCTCATCAGTAGCTGGAGCTTTTGCTATCTTCCTTCTACCAGTAAACCAGATCTTGAAGGAGCAGGTGACGCATGGACTCCCTGGGAAATTCCCACACAGAGGGTATTGAATCTGGTTTGATATAACAAACTCTAGAGGGATCTCATAACATGAGATCAACCAATGCAAGTCAAAGATAATCAATAATGAAACTTGCAACATTAAAGAGAGAGCAATAGCGGAGGAACACTGAAAACCATTCAACCATGAATGAAGAGCCCTAGATTAGCTTGGAAAACCTCCACTCTATTCTCTAATAATACATAAAAACCCCTAGTGTTGGATTAGGAGAAAATTATATTAATAGAGCAACAAAAAAGAAAGTTTACAAATTCGAAATTATACTAATTTTGCGCAACTCAATCGACCGAGACCTAAGTCATTCAACGAGTGTGTAGTCGGTCGACCAAGATGGTCAAGTCGGTTCGATCGAGAAAAAACACTCTTTGGAATTTTTTGCCATACAAAATTTTACTCAATCAGTCGATCGAGATAGGGGTCGTTCGACTGACATGCTCAAATTCTTGAGAAATGCAAATCCAATTTTGATATACTAAGTCACTCTTATATCTAGTCATCTAGGGTCAAAACACATGATCTATGTCAATTCCTTCTCGATATAAACTAAGTATCTAAGTTTCACTTACCATCCTAATGCGAGAGCGGGACTTGATGGCATTTTCTTCAGGCTTCATCTTTACTAGAAGTGAGTAGCAAATATGAAGACTAAGACACACTAGACACTGTTTTGGTCTCGGAATTAGCCAATACAAATTTGGACTTTGCACATCAAAACTGTCCCTAAGCTTTTTCAGAGAAGGCAATGTAAGGCCTTTAATCGACATTTTCAAATATTAGAATTTGGATATTTCTGTCAGTAGAATATGAACTTTTTTTACCTTACCCCACATTAGGGATTTGAGCATTTGACTCCATTTTCGGTTCCTCTCGCCAAAAATTTGGTGGATACCCGCCTAAGGGGAAAAAAAAGTAGGGAAATGGGAGCTTGACCAAGTCTTTTTCTCTTGAAATAAAATTCAGAACAAATTTCACATCCCAAGCCAACACCTTCACTAAAACTCAATAATGCTTTAAAAAGGAAAAGAGGAACTAATAGAATAAGTTAAACGCTAGTTTTCCATTCGCGAGATAGGGCAAGAGACAAAGCGGCGACAAGGCATTGCTCACTGTTAATGGAGGCCCGCGATCGATAAAGGGATCATTTGGACGCCATATTTTTTAATGAGCAAGAAACAATTTCGTTCAGAAGAGAGAGAGAGAGAGGAGAGAGAAAAGAGGTGAGAGAGACAGAGATGAAAGATCATCCTCATTTTTATAATTTTATTATGAGGGTATTTAATGAGTTTTTTTTAATATAAATAAAAGGAGGGGAAGAGTTTAATTTTATTATAGCTGAAGTTTTAATTGATTGCAAAAGTAACCTAGAAAAGGAAGGACAGATGTAGGTCGAATGAAGAAAGTGGGAAAGTAAGAAATTGGGGCTAGCATTCCCCTGGTATCAGAGCCCTTGTTAGATTGTGGTGGTAATTCATTCCCTTTTTTGTGGGTTATACACGTGTAACAACGTGTGTTCATACATTTTAAAACTTGAAAGAACTAATAAAGGAAAAACTGTAAAGAGCCATTTGAAAAAGTTTTTTATCTTTTTATAGCTAATATTTTTTTTTCTAGGACTCTCTATCTCACACCATAGAGAAACCCAAAACCAAAGAGGAAAGAAAGATAAAACTAAAATATCCTTGTCTCACACCACAACCAAGCCCACAAGAAAAAAAGAAGAAAAGGAGAGTGTACGACCCCCTCTCTCTTTCAATCTGTTTTTTTTTGTCCCTAAACTTTCCTTCTACTCCAATGGCTAAAGTGGGTGGGATTTTATTCCCTCCATTATCGCACCATTAAGCTTTCATCAACACCAAAGATGATCAAGCTTGCAAGAAAATTGAATCTTTGCCAACAAAGACAACTATATATTCTAAGGAATTTGTTTATTTTCATCTAAGATCTCAAAATTAAATCTCAATCAATTTGAGATTTTTGGATTATTTGTTGTTGGCTATCCACCATTGAGAATTATTTCCTTTCTCAAGTATGTTCAATCGAATAAAAGAATTGTTGCTGCTCTACATCAACAGATTAGAAAGATTTTTGGTTTTTGAAGGTCCAATACGATAAGCCCAATCATGTAGACTCGAAATCGGGTCAGTTTTTTGTAATATTCTTATTTTTTTGTATACTAGATTATGGCATCTAAGGTCGGAAGAGAAATGTACTTAGTAAAATTGACAAATTGAATGGAAATAAGACATGGAAGAGAAAAACAGGCACACGTCCCTGTACTAAAATAAGGTGGACTATGCAGTGGATTCACGTGTTTCTCATCTAAAATCTAATGCATCTGCCACTACTGAGAGATCAAATGAGAAATTTTTGAATGATAATAAACTTACTAGGTCTATTGTTTTGATATTCATGGAACCTTGTCATGAAATTATAATTGAGGAATATCGACATCTAAATGCATGATTGATGCTACTGCAACTGGTTATGGAATTGCATCCGAATCATATACAATTGCTTATAGAAAAACATAATTCTTCGATGAAGCTGTAATTGCTAGTAATCGTGGGTCAACCATACAGCGGTGAATTCATTCTTGGATCCTACTCACATTGGACCTATCGCCCAGGTGGTTTGGCCAATAGTGGCCCAAGAAATATTGAATGGTGATGTTGACTGATTAATTAAAATGTTTAGGTTGTTGATCATGTAAAGAAAACGATTGTAATAGTCAAAGAACTTGCATTTTCTGGCAATCTAATTTCAAATAAAATGCAAGTGTCTAGTGTATTCATAGCCTCCCTGGTTCATGGGATTCGGTCGTGGTGTTTATCAATATTTTTAAATACAATAAGACTGAAAACTATGCCTATGATTCTAGGAATTGAAGAACATAAAAGACAGAAGAAAATGACTCAGAATCACTTATCTCTGTAGGGCCACAAACTTCTCAAGGGAGCACTTCTTTTGAAAGGCCAAAACTAAACTATCTGAAACACACTAGAAAGAATTTTAAAAGAAAAGTCAATCACCCAATTTTGCATCTCTGTAGGACCAATAGGAATTCCTGTGACCTACAGAGAGTCTCCCTAAAATTCATAACAAGTCACTAAAAAAAAAGTTCTATTTTTTTAAAATGACCAAAATACCCTTGTTAAAAGTGGCCAAAATACCTCTATTAGAGGGTTAAAATAACATTTAATAAAAATTAGCCTTTCAGTGAATTTTTAAAATTGTATTAATTTCTAAATTTCAAGGAGTGTATTTTTCTATGGGTAAATTACACTGACCTCCCCTAAGGTTTGGTGAAATTACAGTATCCTCCTCTCTTGTTTTTTAAATTGCACTAACCACCCTTGAGGTTTCGGGCAATTGCAGAAATTACCCCCCCCCCTTTTGTTTATGAAATTACACTACCCTCCCGTCTACTTCAGTTGTTAATAACATATTCCTCCTTCTGTTAGTATGTCGCTATTGACATTGATGAATTTTGATTCTGTCATGGTTTAAACATTTTAAATCCTAAAGTACCCTTCTTGAAGTCAATCAACTATGTTATATGACGTCGTTTCCTCAAGTAAATAAATGGAGGTAAAATCATGAAAGAGAATCATCCACTAAGGCAGTGTATTTTCAGCAACAAGAGAGGAGGTTTCTACAGTTTTTCTAAAAGTCGGGGGAGGGCAGTGTAATTTTAGAAACAAGAGAAAAGATTTGTGCAATTTCACCAAAACTTAGGGAGTGCAGTGTAATTTTCGAAACAAGAGGGTAGGTTGCTACAATTTCACTAAACCTTAGGAGAGGTTAATGTAATTTACCCTTTTTCTTATGAAATGTTTTGATAGCAAATTATTTTAAGAGGGATGCCTTTTTAGAATTCATATAAAATGGGGCCTTCTTTTGTAAAAGTGGTGAGGGCTTCCTTATGAGGATGGCGATTCGAGATGAGAGGTCCCTCCCCATAGTTACCAAGTAGGGGTACATCTATAAATTGGCAAGAGGGTAGTTTTCTACATTTTTTGTAAACCACAAAGGAGGTTAATGTAATTTACCATTTTTCTTATGAAATGTTTTGATTTGCAAATTATTTTAAAAGGGATGCCTTTTTGGAATTCATATACAAGGAGGCTGCATTTCGTAAAAGTGGTGAGGGCTTCCTTATGAGGATGGGGATTTGAGAAGAGCAGCCCCTCTCCTTAGTTACCAAGTATGGGTACGGCTATAATATTATGGCAATGATTCGTTCGAAAAGTATGAGTGTTATACGGAAAAAACACGATAAAAGCACTACTGGCGGAATGCAAGTGAGTGACCTGTCCTTTTGAAAGCAAAAATTGTATACACAATGATAGGATAAAAAATATTAATTTGAATAAAAGTGAAATATCAAAACATCTCGAATCTTGCATGTTTTAATTATATGCTAGTATCTAAAATAGTAAAAAATTGTTAGTTAAATGTAACTTATAGTATTTAACCATATTATTAGAAGGTACCAATGTCATTCATGTGAATGCAACCATATTAATAGCCTAACAAATAAACATACATAATATGAAAAACATTAGAAGGTACCAATGTCATTCATGTGAATGCAACCATATTAATAGCCTAACAAATAAACATACATAATATGAAAAACAGACATCTTAATATTAGAGAACCTCAATCTTGATCAATAATATCCATAAAAAATAAAAGGTTTGTAAAATGTAAAAAAAAAAAGAATAAAATGAAATATAGGCGATGAATAACACAATCTAATGCGTTAGATTGTAGAGCATGAGAATACGATATATACGTATGAAAACATCAACGTAAAAAATCTCTGATGTACTTACCTAATACATAAAGATTCGTTTGAAAGATGTGTCATCATCGAATAGCTGGAAATTCTTGACTAGAGTCAAATAAATTATTAATAGTAACCCTAGTTAAGTTTCATATCCCTTACCTTTTAATGCCTTTTAAATGTGGTTAAGATTTAATAACCCTTAGGGGTCAACGATCTAACATTATTTATTAGAAAAAATATATTGAAGGAGTTAAGAATTGGTAATTAGAGTTAACTAATTTTTTAACCTTAAGGTAAACCTAAAACGATCTAACATTCATATTTAGAGAAAAATATTTTAAAAACATTAAACCGAAGAGTTAAAAATTAGTAACCATAGTTAAATCAACTTTAAAGATAGTTATTTTTGGAACTATTTAACCTAAGGGTTAGTTTGATAGCTTTTTTAGTATAGTTTAGGAAAAAATATTTAATAACAATATTAACATGAAGAGCTAAAAATTTTTAGTCATAGTTAAATAATTTTTAACCCTAAGGGTTCAACAATCTAACATTGGGTTGTAAAAATAATAATAATAAAAAATATTAATGGGTAGAGAGTAAAAAAATAATAAAAAATATTAACCCGTAGAGTTAAAAATATATATATATATTAATCCATAGTGTTTAAAAATTTATAATCAGAGTTAATAAATTGTTTAATAACTTTTATTGGAAATATTTATTTTTAGTTTTATGAAAAACAAGCCTAGGATAGTGAAGCTTAACCACAGATAATAGGGATAAAGAAAGAGGAACGTGTTCACTGCATGTGCGAGTGAACTAATTAATGTTCAATTGCAATTGGTTGTACTCCAATAACATCACCATGACTCAACTTTTGCTATGAGTGTTTTTTTTTTTTTTCACTGTAGATTTGATCAGAATATTTTGCTATGAGTGTTTGATTGCAATTGAATTCAAGGAGAGTTCAATCGCAATTGGCTTTAATCTTGTATTTTGGTTTCAATCAAGAGTAATTACACATTTGCCCCCATATAGTGTAAAAAACGGGAGCTCCACATGATGCAGAGCTCCTGCTTGCTTGATATTTAAACTGTTCAATTAAATAACAATTGGAAAAGACAATCAAGTGATTGATCAATTAAAAAAATACTTTACATGTCCATCCACTCCACTGTAATTTTGTCCTTTTTTTTTTGTTTTCTTTGATTATTTCATGAATTTCCAACAAAGGAATTAAAAAAAAAATGTTATAACTCGAGTTCCTAGCGAAATTACATCGCAGCTTTCGATTTCCGGCAAATTCTCCTTACTAATGCGTATCAAAAAAAGAAAATCTGTAATTTCACAAAACTTTCTATTGTATGTAATGGACGTAGTGTAGTCCCTTTAGTATTTTCCTATCCCGAGAACTACTTTTAAATCAAAAAGGAAATTTAGATTAGAAATCAAATATGTAAAGAAAGGGTGAAGGAGAGCAAGCATGTGGTATTTGAAGACTGAAGCCCTAGATGTTTCCAACAACCACGATATTTTTCCGGCAGCGACGACTTGGATTCAGGATAATAGAGAGATATGTGTAATTCCAGATATGTTGTTTTCAGAAAATAGGTAGCATTAATGAGAGAGAGAGATAAAGAAAGACATGGAAATGTTAAATGTGGACGTGGGAAACGTGGGTAACCGAGTATGTTTTAAGAGGCAACTGTTTCAAAGAGGCTAGTAATTAACGGATAAACTAAGAGTAGAGATTTAATAGGCAAGATAATAGTAGAGATATTTGGGTAGTTATACAGAAATTTAGTCTACCAACCCTATTCCTCTTTCTGGTAGATAACAACGGGCAGAATGCATGTGAGTGAACAGTCTTTTTTAATGCAAAAAAGATGTAGACATTGATAGGATGAGAAATATTGATTTGAGTAAATGTGAAATGCTAAAACATTTCAAATCTTGTTTTAATGATATACTAGTATCTAACATTTTAATGATATGCTAGTGTCTAACATAATAATAAATCCTAAATTCAATATAACTAATAGTATTTATCCTTATTATTAGAAGGTAAGTATACCCAACCCACCAATGTAATTCTTGTGAATACAATCATATTGCTAGACTAACAAAATAAACATATATAATATGACAAATGATCCTCTTAGTATTATTGACACTCAATCCGTGAAAATGCAAGAAATTTAAAACATTTATCAGATGCTTCCAAAAGGTAATAAACACTTGTTATCACAATAGTCATCATCACAAACCATATACCTGTATTAATTACATTGAGTTTGTTTACAAAAGGAGGCGCCACTACTGCGTCGGGTATAGTCTGTACAATATACAAAAGTCCGTAAATCCATCACCTACTGATCAGCAGTTCCGAGATCTGCTGACATGAAACGTCAATGAATTATGAAGCCCAATAAAACTAAAGTCCATCTAGACTATTTTCCACATAATATCACGCATCAATAATGATATAATGAACAGTTCAGTTTGCATGTTACAGTAACATAAAACAGTATATAATAACTGTAACCCAAAGTCACTTAGGGTTATGTCACCCAATCTGAGGTTCCCGACCTCTCATTATTTTTTAATTATGGGGTTCATTTATGAAATGATGTTTGTAAGCACCTAATTTTTACACCCCTATCCTAACCATGGTTACCCCCAACCGAGTCCCCTAACTGCAGCTCAAACCCTAGGACAAACCCCCTAGCCTAACCCTAGGACATAACCCTAGGTACATAACCTTAGGACCTAACCCTAGTCAAAGCCTAGCCCTAGCCAAAGCCCTAAGCTAACCATGGTTAAGGATTCTTAACCATGGTTATCCCCAACTGAGTCCCCTAACCGCAGCTTAAATCATAGGACAAACCCTAGTTGAACCCTAGGACAAACCCTAGCCTAACCCTATGACCTAACCCTAGGTACATAACCCTATGACCTAACCCTAGTCAAAGCCTAGCCCTTGCCAAAGCCCTAAACCCTTAGGGCTTAAACCCCAAGGTCCAAAACCCCTAAGAGTCCAAACCCTTTAGCCTGAGCCCAAGCCCAGGCCTAAATTTCAAATTTCTTCACCAGTACCGTGTGCCTGCAATGGGCAAGAGACCCTTGGTTAAAACCCAAGTTTGGGAATTGCGGTAAATACATTACCGTCATTACCTATAGCGTAAACCAGTAGCTCACCCACCCCCTGCGAAGTTTAGACACGCCACTTGAGCAGTACATCTCCCCTCTGAGCCTTCGTCTACCCTAGTACTAATACCAGGGGTGTCCCCATGGCCTCCTTCCATAAATAGGACACCCTATGACCTTCAAACTGACTCCAAGGATCCCTAATCCGAATCCCTGCTCAAATTGCCCAAAACTAAAACCCCTCAAAGCTTCCTCAAGCACCCCTAGCAACTCAGTAGCCATAGGGTCCACCCATGACCCTCTCCCAGCCTTCGTGCGGCACCACCATCATGCTCCTCCACCACAGGCAGCAGCTGCACCACCACAGTAGCTACCCCAGGCGAAGGCAGTAGGGTAGGGCCTCTCCCTACCCCCTTTTTATCTCTTGAGCATTCATTGTGAGCCCCTGGTCCTTCCATGGGACTTCTTACTAGGTTCATTATTGCAAAAAAAAACAACCAACGGGGGGTCTTCCCCACCTTCCCCATAGGTGTAGGGAGCCCCTCATGGGTACAGGCCAACCCCCTTGTTATCAGACCCTTCTGGGGGTCCCTCAGTCCATGAGGGATCTTCTGGAACCCCTGTAGCACAGCCCCATAGGCACAAACTGTTAGCCTCAAGGTTACAACTTTATGTATCCTTACTAGTTTCAATGATGACACAATAATAGAATGACTTTAGTTGCACTAATATTTTTATTGAGTATGTGAAATTTCAGAGAAGAAGTCTATTTAGATCAAAGATTCAAGCTATGAAGAATTGAAGAGCGTAATTCATTTCAAAGTTATCAAGGTCAAAGTTCTAGTGCTAGAAGCCCCAAAAGCTCAAGACAAATTTTTTTGAAGATCCATCAAGAGTAGAGCTTCTCAAATCAAGAATAAAGATTGGTGTCTAAAGTTAAAAGTGTCTAGGACCTTGTAAAAAGTCCTCAGGACATTGGAAAAGAATTGCTCAAAGACTACCTAGATTGACCCTAGGAGACCTAGTATAACATGAACTTCTTTTTAAGACCCTAAAATGATTAAATAATATCAAGGGACTCGTCGAGGAGTGGGTGACAGAAATTGAAGAAATGGTTTCTGTCTCCACTTGGCGACGAATCAAGCCTGATTCTTTCCCACTCGTTGATAAGTGCATGTGGGAAAAACTTATAACGGCTATTTTTAAACGGCTAATTCGCATTCAATGCTTCTCTCAACAACCATATTGATTGCCTAATTATAAATAGAGCTGATTTATGATAAAAATAAAATATTCTGAGGATTCCAATCACTGTTTTATTGATCATTCTTTACTGACCAACCTTTAGCAATCAATACTCTGTTTTTGCATTGAACATCCTAAAACCTTATCCCTCACTCATTTAACATTCAATTCCAATCTATTTGAGAGATTGTAAGCATTGTATTCAATTCTTAGCTAGCTCAAATTTAGGAGCTTTCATTTCGGATTGTAAATCCAAAATCTCTGCTTTCATTGAAAGTCAAGAATCAGGGATTCTTGCACCCTGTCAAGAAGTGAGTCTTCTTGTATCCAAGAGAGAGTCTCCCTTGAAGAGGTTACTCCTTAGCCTACAAAAGGATTGTAAGAGGTTCTTCCTGACCCTGGAAAAGGATTGTAAAGCTTGCTCTCTGCTGGAAAAGAAGAGTACGATTAGTGAATCGTGTGAAAATCCTTGAAGCAAGGAAGCTGAAAGGTGGGGACATAGGCAAGTTGCTGAACCCCGATAACATATCTGGTGTCTGGTATCTCTATCCTTCTTTTTTCTTTATCATCTCTGATTTTAGTTGGTATCTATTGTGATAAATTTTAAGGGTTGATGTTCTAAATGGAGATGTAATGTTGGAATTTGTTGAAACTAACAACCAACTTACAAACATATTCACTAAACATCTCCCTTATGAAAGATTCAACAAGTTAAGAAGAGAATTAGGCATAGCAAACCTTGATGACATCAATTGAAAAATATGCCTAAAAGAAAAATAAAGTAAAATCTTCATGTGAAAATAGATTGATCTTGCTTATGCCATATCATAACTTTATATATAGTTTCCGATGATTTAAAATGGTCTAAAATCATTTATAAAAGATTTTTAATGCTTAAAAATTTCATCCAAACAACCAAAGATTGATTCTGTCAATTTTTGTTTGGACTCGTCGACGAGTCCTCTCCACTCTGCGACGAGTGGGTTACAGGATGTTTTATCCTCTGTTTCGGGTTTCACTCGACGACGAGTATATGGTTTTTCTTCAAGTTTTACAGCCACTCGACAACGAGTCTGACCTACTCGTCGACGAGTTCCCTCAAAATTATATATATTAACCTAATTTTTCTTCCTATTCACTGTCCCATTGTTCAAATATCCCTTTCCCTCGCAAATCTTCTACCCTCTAATCTTCTCCTTAACCTTCCAATCTCCTTCATATCTCATGGCTCCTCGTATGAAGAACCCCTCTTTGCCAAAGAAGAAGGAAAGTAGCGGAGAAAAGAAAGAAGCAAGTTAGGGAATCATCTCAAAGACAAGCCCCTTCTCATGAAGAATATCTTGAATTATTCAAGACTCCAGTAGCACAAGAGATCTATTCAAGGTACTTCATCAAGCGGGAACCTGTTTATGGTAAAGTTCCCGATTTTGAATTTCTTAAGGGTATAGGGCTTGATTTCCTAGTTTCAAAATTTCACACTCTTAGATGGCATAGGTTCCTTGAACTCCATGAACCTATGTACCCAGACTTATGCAAACAATTTTATTCCAATCTTACTTTTGACAAAACCTCCCAAAAATTTCATTCTTATGCCCACGGAAAACCTATATCTTTTAATGTGATTGAACTTTGCTCTATCTTGAAATTGCCTACCGGCACATTTGAAGAATACACCACAAAATAGTGGGTCTCCCATGAAGGATTCAATGTTATTGAGGCTGTCGCGACCCAAAATACCCCCTAGGAGTTAAGGATACTTTGACTCATGACCGCCGTATCATACCTCCAGTATGATACATAAGGCACACGTGGAAACCTGTCAGAGTACCTGAATATACATAGCGGAAACGAAATACAATGCACAGCGGAAAATAAAATACTAAACATAGCGGAAGCAAAATGAATACTCCTATAACTTGGCTCAAGTAAGAACCAACAAGTATACATGTGTGAGAAACCCAAAAGTGGAGTGGACAAACCCCACACTCACATAACAAAAGACACAAGTTCTAAGTCGGTCGATCAACAGAAATCGAAGTCACGACTCCTATCTAAAGCACCATCGTCATGATAGTGATCCATGGAAGGCTCCGGGTCACGGTACTCTTCCTCGACCCAAGGTTCTTCGCCACACAAATCGAATGGAACCCGAGCACCTGCCGATCATAACAATATCGACTGAGCATGGAATACTCAGTGTATACAAACTAATAACAACAAAGCGGTTAGGCATAGAGCATACAAGACATGGAGAATGAAATCCGTAAAATCCTTAAAGCATGGAAACCGTGAAAGCATATACGAGATAATATTCAAAAACCAAAACTGTATCCGTGTGAGTCAATCGATAATCATAGCCTTATGAGTTCTTGTGAGTTCATGGAGTTACTTAGAGTCATTATGATCCGTAGAGACATAGAGCATAGAGCAATACCATAGAGCATTTCCATAGAGCATAACCTTAGAGATCTTAGAGCATTTCATTGTGATCCGTGGAGCTTGTGAGACGATCTTAGAGCATTATCATAGAGTTTCCTTGTGAGCATGGTATGATCCTTAGAGCTTGTGAAACGATCTTAGAGAAATCATAGAGTTACTTAGAATCATTCATTATTCGTCTTTTCGTGAAAAACCTTTGTTTGCACTTTGAGAAATCCATGGAAACCATCGGTTCATGCGAGACATGCGAGCATATGCGCTTAATAAGAGAAATCATCATATTTAACCATAGAATCCCTTAGAGGTATTTTATCAAACACTTAGAGTGCATCATAATAGTAATTTTCATTCAAGTATATAATCACACCTTTTCATACATAGAATCAATACATATAGATAGGGCATAGATAAGAAGAATCATATTTAGTAACTAGTAGGATTGCAAGATTGTAGTAGAGTGTATCTACCTTGGTGAAATCAAGGATTTTGATTCCCAAAGGCTTGAACAAGCAATAACCTTGTGTTCTTGGTTGAGAATCACCAAGGGAAGTGGAAGAACCTTGATCTTCCACAAACTTGATCAACAAGTAGTTCCTCTCCTTCTTCTCTCTCTCAAAATCTCCTAAGATAGGGCACAGAGGGTTTCTGAAACCCTAAGGCACGAACTCAGCCTATTTATAGGCAAGGGGTTGTGTTTAAAGTCTTAAACACCCTTAATGAAGAAAAAACTGCGTATGACCGATCGATCGGTGGTATGGACCGAGCGATCGGTGGCTTACCGGTCGATCGGTGTTATGACCGAGAGATCGGTCAAAAACACCCTCTCTGGAATTTTTTTCCATACAAAAAAGTTAACCGTGCGACAGCCATCGAGCGATCGGTAGTGGACCGATCGATCGCAGGTAATGACCGAGCGATCGGTGCTCTGTATGTCTGGACTGTTTTGACCATATCTTCTGACTCGCTCGTCGGATTTCGACGATTCAACTTGCGTTGGATCCGTCTTTCGAAAACGAACATTTCTAACGTTTCGGAATTTCCGATTTCTCCCTTATTTATTAATTAGACTACGAAAACGGCCAATTAGTTACGAAGGTGCTATTCATTAAGGATGAAAAAGTCCGGGGTGCTACAGAGGCATTGAAAGTGATGTGTGTCAATAAAGACATCACTGACCCTATTCCTCTGAAGCTCAAGGATCTTACCCTTATGCTCGTCTTGCACACCACATTATCACTTATGATATTATTCTTCGTGGTGGTGGCAGAGATTTCATTACCTTTTCAATGTATTTTTAATTTGGTGCATCTTGACCACCCAGCACATAGACCTATCCTTCATTATTGTTAATGTGATGAAAGACACGGCCAAAAGAACCATAGGCAGACTTTCCTATGGTCTTGCTCTCACCAGACTTTTCAAACATTTCAAAATTCCTTTTGACTCCTATCAGGACAGAAAGTCCATCACTGATTCTGATGTTTACTCCAAAGCTACTATTATGAGAATGGGCTACTCCTATATAGAGTCCAATAATGTTTGGGTCCCCAAATCCCAAACTATTCCTACCCCCACTCCAGCTGATTTGCCTGACATTTCTATCCCTCAATCTGTACCCCCACCATCTCACTCCACTCCTGTTGCTCCTCATTCTCCTATCCTTCCTTCATCTCCTGTTGAGCTAGTAGTGCAGTCAGAGGCAACAGAGACAGTGCATGAGATAGAGATTGTGGATCAGCCAGTTCATGATATAGAGGATGAGATAGTTGTTGAGGCAGAGGTTGAGCTTGATTGGGGAGATATCCGGATTGATATTGATGTCCCTGAGCCCTCACATAGACAAAGTTCAGACCACTTTGAGGCTCTAGGACACCAGTTTGCTTCACCTTCTAGGGCTGCACCTTCTAGTGAGCAGATGACTCTAATAATTTCCCAGGTTGCCTATATGGCCTCCAGTATGGAGCGTTTTCAGATACAGATCAGTCAGAGGCTACTATAGTTCCAAGATTTTCAGCGAGAGTTTTTGGAGAGTTTTCAGGCTTCTCAGACAGCTCAACTCGAGAGATTCTAGTTAGAGACTAGAAAGAGGCTTTCCTCTCTAGAGTCAAAGATGGAGCTCGTTCAGTCAGAAGTGAAGATCAGTGAGCCTAGATTGACAAAGGTCGAAATAGCAGTGAATGTCATCAAGGATAGAGTGGACTCCATCATCACCATAATGCAGAACAAATCTGAGGATGCTTCCATTGAGAGTGCAAAGCTTCTGGGAGATGTGACAAGCATAGGAAATGCTGTCAATATCCAAGCTCGGTACATCCATCAAATGGCAAGCCTCATAAATGATCAAAATCCAGTGGTTGGAGTGATGGCTGCCAAAGTGGATCAAATTGCCTTAGAGTCTGCCTCCACCTCTCACAAGCTAGGATTTGTTCTTATTCCCACAGAGGTCTATTTCCCTCCTCAACCACCTCTAACTTCCTCTTCAGTCCCTCCTTCAGAGAAACCACGCCTACAATTTGTTGTGACATCTTCCGACACCTCTGACTCTTTTGAAGAACTGTCCAAGACCAAGCCAAAATAGCCTACATCAAAGCCAGATAGGCCTACCAAGAGACAGAAGTTGTGATGTTGACTTGTTATGTTATTTTTCTCCTTTTATATATGTAATGACTGACTTTGTATGAACTTTTGCTGATCATCTATAATATCCCAATCATTTTTTTTCTTCTCTTTATTCTTTTTAATGTTGCCAAGGGGGAGAAAATGTGAATGTGGATGCTTAGTGTTTTTTAATATAGTTGGCTATTGTAAACAATCAAATTCTAAACTCAATTCTTTGTGGAACTTCTCTTGGTTTCAAATTTAAAATAACATCACAAACCTCTTTGTGAAAACTATCTTGGTTCAAAACTCTAAACTTATGTGTTATTAATAAACTTAACCTAAAACTTTGATCATGTAACTTCTCTTGATTCCAAAATTCAAAATCAAATTTTTTCTTATGGATGTGACATATGCTCAATTTTTCTTACAGATGTGACATATGCTCAAAACCTTGAACTATGAAATTATTAGATATATTGCTCATGTTGAGGGGGAGTTACTCTCATTTTTTAGACCACTTATAGTGAGGGGGAGCTCATCCCAAGGCCATTGACATTATTATGTCATTATCAAAAATGGGGAGATTGTTAGTCTCAAGGTTACAACTCTATGTACCTTTACTAGTTTAAATGATGACACAATAATGGAATGACTTTAGTTGCACTAATATTTTCATTGAGTCTATGAAATTTCAGAGAAGAAGTCTATTTAGATCAAAGATTCAAGATATGAAGAATTGAAGAGCGTAATTCATTTCAAAGTCATCAAGGTCAAAGTTCTAGTGCTAGAAGCCCCAAAAGCTCAAGACAAATTTTTTTGAAGATCCATCAAGATATTGGAAAAGAACTGCTCAAAGACTACCTAGATTGACCCTAGGAGACCTAGTATAACATGAACATCTTTCTAAGACCCTAAAATGATTAAAATAATATTAAATCCATTGCCTAAGGGTCCTAGCATGTTTCCCATCATTTTGGTCTCATAAAGATGAGTTTACTGAAAATTTTTCAGTGAACTTGTCGACGAGTACAAGGGACTCGTCGATGAGTGGGTGACAGAAATTGAAGAAATTGCTTCTGTCTCCACTCGGTAACCAATCAAGCCTAATTCTTTCCCACTCGTCGACGAGTGCCTGCGGGAAAAGCTTATAACGACTATTTTTAAACGGCTAATTCACATTCAATGCGTCTCCCAACAGCCATATTGATTGTCTAACTATAAATAGAGCTGATTTATGATAAAAATAAAATATTCTGAGGATTCCAATCACTGTTTTATTGATCATTCTTTTCTCACCAACCTCTAGCAATCAATACTCTGTTTTTGTATTGAACATCCTGAAACCTAATCCCTCACTCATTAAGCATTCAATTCCAATCTATCTTGAGAGATTGTAAGCATTATATTCAATTCTTATCTAGCTCAAATTTAAGAGCTTTCATTTCGGATTGTAAATCCAAAATCTCTCATTTCATTGAAAGTCAAGAATCAGGGATTCTTGCACCCTGTCAAGAAGTGAGTCTTCTTGTATCCAAGAGAGAGTCTCTCTTGAATAGGTTACTCCTTAGCCTACAAAAGGATTGTAAGAAGTTCTTCCTGACCCTAGACTCTGCCGAAAAAGAAGAGTACAATTAGTGAATCGTGTCAAAATCCTTGAAGCAAAGAAGCTAAAAGGCGGGGATGTAGGTAAGTTGCTGAACCCTGATAACATATCTGGTGTCTGGTATCTCTATCCTTCTTTTTTCTTTATCATCTCTGATTTTAATTGGTAGCTATTGTGATAAATTTTAAATTCCGCTAATATCACTTAAAGTAAATTTTCAATTTGCCATAAACCCTATTCACCCCCCTTCTAGGGTCCATTATCTAGGCATCACAAACTGAATTCTGGGTGAAACCAGGAATGGCAGTAAACTCAGTACCGCCATTCTTGACATTTTTGTTTATAGCCCTGGTTAGCCTATCTAGGTGGCCCCTGGTCCATGTCCATGGTCTGGATTGAATCCCTCTCCTCACCCTGAGTTTAAACCTGGTCCTTCCAGGTTCAAGCCATGGTCTTAACCATGGTTAAAATCCATTAAATTTAACACTGTGCATAATGGCGGTAGATCATCTACCACCATTTATCATTTCATGTAATGGTGAATAGACCACCTTTGGCCCACTATGGGGGCCCACTCTAGACCACCCTAGGTTCATTCTCTTCCCTTAAGTCCCCTCTTCAGCCCCATGCTTTCAGACTCGCATGGGTTAACCCCTAACCATGGTTACAAGGCCTTAAACCCTGGTTAAAATGTACTATTATGGCGGTAGAACATCTACCGCCAATTTGTTTTTTATTCATTTTTGGGCTTCACATTGGCCTAGAGCCCATGGGAGGCCCCCACCAGACTTGACTTGACCCCCTAGGACCATTCCAAGCATTTCCAAGCCTTAACCCTGGATCAACTAAACCTAGGTTAAGAGTTAACAATGGTTAGTTGGTCTAACCACATGAAAAATTCCAAAAAATCTCAGAAAATCCAAAATAATCTGAGATTACAGAAAATGCCTATTTCAGACTGTGTAAGCATGTCTAACCATGGTTAGATGAGTCTAACCACGGTTAACACTTGGGCTAACCATGGTTAAGCCCATTTAAACCCTAGAAAATTCCAAAAAATCATGAAAAATATAAAATTACAATGAGTATGCAAATCAGACTCCATACACAACCTAACCATGGTTAAATGGACTAACCATGGTTAAACTCATGTCTTAACCAGGGTTAGTCCCACTTAACCTTGGGAAATTTGAGAAAAATCCCTAAAAATCATTAATCACTTTTAAGGACCATAAAACTGATTTGGACCTTGCCCAATCATGGTTAGCACCCCTAACTATGGTTAAGCCCATTTAACTCCTGTTAAACCCTTTTGGCCTACCGAGCCTAATTCGAAGCCTACCGGGCTCACCCCTTAGCCTATCGGGCCCAACCCAAAGCCTATCGGGCTCGCTCTTGACCTCCGGATCCAACCATGACCTACCAGGCCTAATCATGGCCTACCTGGCCCAACCCTAGTCTACCGGACTAAACCCTAGCCTTCATTCTTACCTCTTGTCCTACTAGGCCCTACCACTAGCCTACCGGGCTCCAACCTTTGGCCTACCATACCCAATCTACCCATACCATGCACTTGACCAACCCTAGTCTACCATACTAGACCCATTAACCACCCTCAGTGCACACACAACACTCCCCCTAACCTTGGCACGGGTTCATGTGCCAGAACTACACTCGGTCGGATCTCACCCCAATGTGAGTACGTAGGCAATCCAACCCGGGTTCGACTATAGTTTAGCTCTTCCCTTCTTGGATCAACTAAATCTAAGCCATTTGACTAACAACTTGACATTAATATGACTTAAACCTAGTAAGTAGGGAACCAATTCAAAATGGAAGTATCGAGGTGCCTAACACCTTCCCCGGGCTTAACCGAACCTCTTACCTAGACCTCTAAGCAGACCAAGACCTTATCCATTACCTGAGGAGTTATCCCTACTGAATTAATAAATGGCGACTCTCAACATTAAATCCAGTGAGTAAAAAATTCGTGCTCACAGCTCTGACAACTCCACTGGGGACAATTGCCTCAAGGTTCAACTCGGAACCTAGGTCTAAGCCAAATTAACATCAACAATTGCTCAAATGCCTTAAAATTTAGTCTAATACTAATTATTTATACCTTTTGGATGTATTTTGTATTGTGCATAGCATACACAGCATAGTAGTGTAATAACCCACAAACCCATAGACAGACTTATTACGCTTACGACTGCTGGATGATTATCCTCAGTGACAGAGGCTTAAAAGTCTTGGAGGTCTGCGGAATTACTCCTGCTGGGTGATTACCCTCAGGGAAGGATTCTGATTGCTCCCGTTTACACCAATCGTCCATTTTCAATGGAGTCGCATATATGGTGTAAGTAATCCCCCCACCCTACTAGGAACACACTTGCATTACCCCAGCATGCATACATATAGCCTAAGATAGGGTATAGTCTACAAGCAGCGAACCTGGTGGGATATCCTAAACCCTAACTTGATTGCACCATATACCTATCTCCAATCATGGTTGACTACCCGGGTACTTTCTACCCGGATAAGCACCCATCCAGGGGCATGTGATGAACCAATCCTGTGCTTGTAATAAAACACATCCTACCCCGCATCTCGACATAGCATATAGGGTTCAAATCCCAAGAAAATAGGTCTTCACTAGACCCATCCAATGCCTTGACCTGATAGGCCCCGGTTTCCAACAACCCGGATAAAGCATACCGGATCTCTGTCTGACTACCCTATCGGATCACATGTGCCTTGTCACACCCAATCAAAATTGAAAATTAAAATAAATGCATCATCCTTACACCTTGCATACACAGTACACTTACATAGTCTGCACATATGTCCAGGTCGATGGCAAATCTTTCAGAGATTGTTCCGTCAAATGGTCAGCCTTCATGGCCCGTGCATCTCCTCTCCCAGGGGGCATGTGATAAAACCCTCTATGACACAATTGAGGTCCTCACTCAGAGTCAGCGTCTCACTTGGGCCTAGTACTACCGAATGAGTAACAACCTAGACCTATCAATGGTTAAGTCAAACTGGCGCCTCTTAAATACAGTGATCTAGTGTTAGAACTCATCCTACATAGTATTCTATTTTGGTAAGAACGAGTTGTGTCCAACATTGGAAGAAATACAACGCATTCTTGGCCTAACCATAGAAGGCGATGCCATAATACCGCACTACAAGGCATCATTCCAGGCAGACCTTTCAAGGTTTTTACAAATCAAGTCTGCCTCCTTGTAGCATGATGCTAGCGGCACTTATGAACGGGTGTCGATAAAATTTCTTGAGAAATAGTACTGGCCCAGGTGGAACCTTGACTCCCTGATAGCTGAACTCCCTGGTTTCAATGCCTTTACACTGATCATCATGTCCTATCTGGTATTTCCAAAGTGCTGCACTCTCACCGACTCAGTATTGGTACAAATCATTGAAGACATGTGAGACTCCAAGACGGTCGTCCCAATCATTCTCGCAGAGCTTCTCAGAGCTCTCAACCAAGCAGCAGAACGTAGAAAGGGCATCTTCCATGCCAGTACACTGCTATTACACTTGTGCCTGGTATCACACCTGCCTACCATCATACAGGTGTCCGACGTCCCCCGAGATGCATACAGCTTGCCTAAGAAGATTTCTCAGAATCAGAACCAGATAGTGACCACGGACGTCAAAACTCTCTACTGGCTTCTCCAAAACCAGACAGAGGAACAGATTACATGGGAATGCATGTGGCTGGTCCACAGACAGCTACCACGCATTGTCATAGCAGGAAGACGATGCATGGTCCTAGCAGGTCTCATCGGCTCAGTAGCCTATGTACCACTCCGAGTCCTCTGCCAGTTTGGACTCCCTCAGTGCATTCCGGTAATAGACAATAGGAAAATGACTTCGCCGACTTCACAGTACAGTCTGAACGCCTCACTCGCCACTTCTAAGCAGATTGGCGAAGCTCTAGGAGAAACCAAGGGCTAGATTTCGTGGTTACAACAGGACCACCAATTGATTCAGCAGACCGACTTTGGGTCGAAGACCCTAACATCCATCCAGTATGCCCGCACCCAGGGAGCTACCGACACTAATCTCAGCTCCATCACGAGGAACCATACCCATCACTGAAATGGTAGTTCCTTGGAGAGACATCTTCCTAGAAAGGCAGTTACAGATTCAGGAGAAAGAGAAGAGGCTACGGAAGGCCCAACCAGCATTCAAGAAACAAGAAGAGGAGTAGCACCGTGAACTCCAAGCCATGCAGGAACAGGTGGAGCAGCTTGAGTTGATAATCCAGTCCCATCGGAAGAGACGTAAGGGTGATGCGAAAGAGACCGCCGTCATCAGGGCCCAGTTGCACTTCCATCAAGAGCAGCTTGACAGTGCAAAGGTTGAGATGACCAGTCTAATTTGACAGCTCGGGTTCCGCATGTTCGATGCTACGGAAACAATTGGACACATGGAGGTTAAAATCACATCCCTCCAATAACAGATCATGGACCTCGAGGGTGTGCCCCGGCCACTTGACTTTGTCATCCCTGATGTACCTGCTTAGGGTTGAGTCTTTTTCTTTTTCTTGAGTCACTGTCCTGTACTCACCCACTCAATCATGCATTCAATGAAAAATCATTTCTTGCATTCTATCTTTCCAATCATGCATAATCGTGATTAGCTATTGTATTATTTTCAGTTGTATAAGCCAACCCATGACTCGCTCTATGACTGTAATTCTAGCAGAGGTAGCAGATGCAGTCCTGACAAAAATACCAGTCTCAGAGCAGGTACCCACTTGAGCTATATCAGAAAGCAGTTCAGATACAATGGTAGAACCGACAGATCAGCAGCAAAGAAATAGCAAAATCTTACAAGCACATGACATAGATATAGCGGTCATGCAAGCAAAACTCGACAGTGTTCTGGAATCTTTAAGGATTCTAATTGGAACTTGAACCGATGAACCCTTTTCCCGGATCCCAACTGGAAAATCGGCCGAGCAACCTATCCCTGAGCCTCACCATATTCTGATTATCATCCCTAACCCTAGACCCGCTACAGGCGGAGGTGACATGAAGTATGAGCACTTTGAGGGGGCAGGGCAGCCCAAGGCCTCACATATCAACCAAGACAGGCCGTCATCCTCGGACCCTACACCATCTCTCCGTGATCAACATGAGGAGATCAAACAAATGAAAGAGGAGATGAAATGGATGAGGGGTGCATCTGGCAGCAACAGTCTGTCTTTAGAGGACCTAACTTTCTCATCAGGAGATGTCATTCCTATAAGTTTCAAGGTGCTAGACTTTGATAAATACGATGGCTCAGGCTATCCGAAGCAACACCTACAGCTATACCTGAGGCTCATGCTCCTGCACAACAAGAACCAGCCTCTCCTCATACAGTACTTTCAAAAGAGCTTGAAGGAGCCTATGTACCACTCCGAGTCCTCCGCCAGTTTGGACTCCCTCAGTGCATTCCGGTGATAGACAATTGGAAAATGACTTCGCCGACTTCACAGTACAGTCTGAACGCCTCACTCGCCACTTCTAAGCAGATTGGCGAAGCTCTAGGAGAAACCAAGGGCTAGATTTCGTGGTTACGACAGGACCACCAATTGATTCAGCAGACCGACTATAGGTGGAAGACCCTAACATTCCATCCAGTATGCCCGTACCCAGGGAGCTACCGACACTAATCTCAGCTCTATCACGAGGAACCATACCCATCACTGAAATGGTAGTTCCTTGGAGAGACATCTTCCTAGAAAGGCAGTTACAGATTCAGGAGAAAGAGAAGAGGCTACGGAAGGCCCAACCAGCATTCAGGCAACAAGAAGAGGAGTAGCACCGTGAACTCCAAGCCATGCAGGAACAGGTGGAGCAGCTTGAGTTGATAATCCAGTCCCATCGGAAGAGACGTAGGGATGATGCCAAAGAGACCGCCATCATCAGGGCCCAGTTGTACTTCCATCAAGAGCAGCTTGACAGTGCAAAGGTTGAGATGACCAGTCTAATTTGACAACTCAGGTTCCGCATGTTCGATGCTACGGAAACAATTGGACACATGGAGGTTGAAATCACATCCCTCCAACAACAGATCATGGACCTCGAGGGCATGCCCCGGCCACTTGACTTTGTCATCCCTGATGTACCTGCTTAGGGTTGAGTCTTTTTCTTTTAATTTTCTTGAGTCACTGTCCTGTACTCACCCACTCAATCACGCATTCAATGAAAAATCATTTCCTGCATTCTGTCTTTCAAATCATGCATAATCGTGATTAGCTATTGTATTATTTTCAGTTGCATAAGCCAACCCATGACTCGCTCTATGACTGTAATTCTCGCAGAGGTAGCAGACGCAGTCCTGACAAAAATACCAGTCTCAGAGTAGGTACCCACTCGAGCTATATCAGAAAGCAGTTCAGATACAATGGCAGAACCGACAGATCAGCAGCAAAGAAATAGCGAAATCTTACAAGCACATGACATAGATATAGCGGTCATGCAAGCAAAACTCGACAGTGTTCTGGAATCTTTAAGGATTCTAATTGGAACTTGAACCGATGAACCCTCTTCCTGGATCCCAACTGGAAAATCGGTCGAGCAACCTATCCCTGAGCCTCACCATATTCTGATTATCATCCCTAACCCTAGACCCGCTACAGGCAGAGGTGACATGAAGTATGAGCACTTTGAGGGGGCAGGGCAGCCCAAGGCCTCACATATCAACCAAGACAGGCCGTCATCCTCAGACCCTACACCATCTCTCCGTGATCAACATGAGGAGATCAAACAGATGAAAGAGGAGATGAAATGGATGAGGGGTGCATCTGGCAGCAACAGTCTGTCTTTAGAGGACCTAACTTTCTCATCAGGAGATGTCATTCCTACAGGTTTCAAGGTGCTAGACTTTGATAAATACGATGGCCCAGGCTATCCGAAGCAACACCTACAGCTATACCTGAGGCTCATGCTCCTGCACAACAAGAACCAGCCTCTCCTCATACAGTACTTTCAAAAGAGCTTAAAGGAGGAAGCCCTCACTTGGTGGATGTCTTTAGACAAATAGAGGATCAAGACTTGGCAGTATGCCATGGACAGCTTTGTGAAACAGTATTCCTTCAACCAGGAGCTTCGACCATAAAGGAACCAGCTCGAACAGATGAGCCAGTGCAACAATGAATCATTCTTGGAATATGCCGCTTGGTGGAGGGAAACGGCAGCCAAAATCCCTACTCCCATCCCTAAGGAGGAGTTGGCTAGCATATTCATGAGCACCTTGAAGCAGCCCTATTCCACTCTTATGGTGATACTATCAGTGGTAGATTTCGGCACCATCGTCAAGATAAGTGCTTGTATAGAGACTACCATCAAGAGTGGGGCCATCCACTCCAGCCTAGGGCTTGATCCTCCCAAAGCAAAAACCTCAACCAATAGGAGCAGTGGTCCCCGAGACTAGAAAAGAAAAGAAAGTGTACACATGATGGCTTTTTCAGCACTCATCAGACTTCCAGTTCCAGTAGCTCCAGCTCAGCAACAGCCGATTGTCAGAAACACCCAGCTAGCCAGGTCTAACCAGTGGCAGAATCGTCAACATGACAAATCCCCCAGAAACTTCACTCCTCTCCCTTATACTCTCAGCCAGCTTCTAGATTTTCTAACCAAGCAAGGTCTCCTTGCCTTGAGAGACCCTACTCTCCTCTTACCCCCAAACAAGAAAAACAAAAACTATGATGTCGATCAATACTGCGCCTTTCATAGAGGCTCAGGTCATGCAACTGACTACTGCATTAGCCTAAAGTACGTCATCCGGGATCTTCTAATGAAGGTAAGGTTGAGCTGGCCCCTGAAAATACCAGCATCAACCAGGCACCACTTCCCCCATACAACAACCAAGTCAATTTATAAAGTGGGAAGAGCCCGGGGCAGGGTAGCTGAGCCGCTCGCACCCATAGTTGATGACGGTATCATCAGACCCTCTTACCGACCTCCGGTTATAATCCCTCTTCCTCAATTAAATATCCAGGCCGTCTAGGCCCCAGTACAAATCCCTGCTCTTGAAACAAATGAAGAGCAGATTGTTTACACAATCCCTTGTCCCTCCAATTAGCCCATGGCTCTAGCCTAAACCTCCACTTCTACTGGCCCTATCAAGATTACCTACATCCCTTCCCAACCTTTCACCCTCAACCATGTACCCACTGCTCGCTCTCTCATCATTGAGAGTGAAAGCATAACTAATCTCACCTGATCTGACCGAGTGTATCAATCGTCGACAGCTGAGCTTGTAAAGGCAAAAGGGAAAGGGAAAGAGACAGAAAAAGTAAGGGTACCAGACCCTGAGAAGGAAGCAGCAGACTCTGCAGTTCTGCTAAAAATCTTAGAAAAAGCGGAAGAATTCAACATAACTCAACAGTTGATTAAGGTCCCGACACAGATCTCTATCTTGGGTCTCCTTCTGACTTTCGAGCATCACCGGAAGCAACTCCTCCAATTATTTAACAGCGCCCACGTGACACCAGACATCACGTCTAAAAAGCTAAGGCATATGGTGGGGCAAGTGCTAGAGCCTAGAGTTACCTCTTTTACGGAAGAAGAGATACCGGACGACGATAGGGACCATACTCGGGCCCTCTACATAGCAGTAGTGTATGGACAGAACTCTATCATCGGTGCTAATCGACAACGGCTCTAGCCTAAACGTTTGCACCCTATCAACACTACAAAACTTGGGTATGGATCTCAATCAAGTAAAGAAGAGACTTATGACGATCAGAGCCTTCAACAACTCAACAAGGCAAAATTTAGGCAATATCGATCTGATCATCGGAGTCGAACCTGCTCAGTTCAGTACAAACTTCCAAGTCGTAAATGTGTCTGCCTCATTTACCTTGCTCCCTGGGGGTCATGGATCCATGCAGCCGGAGCTAAGCCCTCCTCTCTCCACCAGAGAACCAAGTTTATCCAAGATGACCACTTTGTCATGATCCCATCAGAGGAGTTAGCGAGTTCCCTCGGGGACGTCTAGGAGCTAGGGTAGGGCACTGCCTTCATGACTTATCAATTTGAACAGGTCAGTTTTATCGGCTAGATAGAAAAATAGAATAGATAGCAGATTCCACCATTTATCAAGATGATGGCCAACATGAACTATCAGCCTGAGGCAAGCCTGGGAGCCAGAAACCAAGGGATGAGGAAAAGATATGTACCTCCGCGCTACACAGCACCATTCGGATTGGGCTACAAACCCATATATAAGGACTATCTTGTAAAGCTGACATAGAAAAACAGCCGATCAGCAAAACCTAAACCCCACATATCTGTAACTTTCCCAGTTGGAACCTTCCAGTCCTACCCTAACACATGTACTGCACCAATTGTCTTAACACCCCAGCCCAATGCCGAATCTTCAGGGATTCCAGATTCATAGGTTTTCAGCATGGTCGAAATGTTCGATGAGCTGACTGTCGAAGATGGTACCGAAGTAGAATATTTAGTGGGAGAGCAAGTTTGCACCCTCTTCAACAATGCCGAAGCGTCATCCAGTCACCAGCCACTAATTTGTTGGTGGATTGAAGCTCTCACCTTTGAGGCCAGCTAGGGCAGGGGTAGCCGCAGTGCAGGACAGATCGGTCAGACTAAGCATGGAAGAAGCATCACCCTTCTCCTCCTTCTGTTCTCTCTTTTGCTCATGTTTGTAAAATCCAAATGTCAGGCCACTGTCGGCCTCTTTTTTGTTTTGAGTCAACTTTTGTAAACAACAATCATATTATTTTTATAAATGAAATTTGATTTTCACTCAAAAACATGATTTTGCATAAATATCTTGGCTGATGAAGAAATCACACGGACTCTTCCCTTGGAAGGCCTAGTATCTTGAAGCCATCAAAACCAAAAGCAACAAACATATGCATGCTAAACTTAGCTAAACGTTTTGCCATGAAATCGCATGTACTAAAATTACCTTTAAAACCCTCCTTGAGCTTTCAGAAGTTGAGTATAACTTAAAGTAGGAAGAAGAACCGCCTCAAGAGCTTTTGGATCTCCTAGAATGCAGTGAAGGGATCCTGTAGTCAAACATTGAGGACACCGAGACCATCAACCTTGGGTCCGAAGATAACCCCCCAGCTTGTCAAGATTGGCACAACCATGAGCCCGCAGCAGAGAGTAGACATGATCAGCTTTTTGAAGAGGTACAATGATGTCTTTGCCTGGTCGTATGCAGACATGCCCGGCCTGGACTCATCATTGGTGGTACACAATCTACCCCTGAACCCTGAAATCAGACTAGTTAAGCAGAAATTGAGACGGATGAGGCCCGAATGGTCACAGAAAATCAAAGAGGAGGTAGAAAATTATGTCAATGCAGGTTTCCTGGCAGTAGCAACCTATCGTGAATAGTTGGCCAACATCGTGCCCGTACCCAAGAAGGATGGCAAAGTCCGGATGTGCATCGACTACTGGAACCTGAACAAGGCGAGCCCTAAGGATAACTTCCCGCTTCCACATATCGACATCCTGGTCGACAACATAGCAGAGCATGAGGCTCTCTCATTCATGGATGGATTCTCTGGATACAACCAGATCAAAATGGCAGAAGAAGACATGGAGAAAACCTCCTTCATCACACCTTGGGGTACGTTCTACTACAAGGTAATGCCCTTTGGACTGAAGAATGCATAGGCAACCTACCAAAGGGCCATGACAGCACTGTTCCATGACATGATTCACAAGACAACTGAAGTTTATGTGGATGACATGATCATCAAATCTCGTACTGTCAGGCAGCATCCGGAAGACTTGAAGAAACTCTATGACAGACTCAGAGAGTTCGGCCTGAGACTGAAGCCAGCCAAATGTGTCTTTGGAGCCTCATCAGGAAAGCTCCTCGACTTCATAGTCAGTAAAAGAGGCATTGAGATCGATCCAGCCAAAGTCAGGATTATCATCGAAATGCCAACACTCCAGACTTAAAAGGAAATCCATCGATTCCTGGATAGAATTCAGTACATCAGTCGATTCATCTCTCAGCTCACTCCGATATGCGAGCTGATCTTCAAGCTTCTCTAGAAGAATGTACCTACAGTCTGGACCGACGAGTGTCAAGAAGCCTTTGACAGAATAAAGCAGTATCTCCTACATCCACCAGTACTTGTGCCCCCTACACCGGGACGACCACTACTACTCTATATCTCAGTACAGAAAACCTCCATGGGGTACATCTTAGCACAACATGATGAGACAGGTAAAACAGAACAAGCCATCTATTACATCAGTAAGCGCCTACTAGAGTATGAGGAGAGGTACAACACTCTTGAGAAAACCTATCTGGCACTAGTGTAGGCTACTCAATGACTGCAACACTATCTGCTTTCTTATCCGAAAATCCTGATCTTCTGAATGGATCTACTCAAATACTTATTGGAAAAGTCAGCTACCACCGGAAGGACTACCCAATGACTTATGATGTTGTCCGAATTCGACATCACGTACATGACTCAGAAGTCAATCAAGGGACAGGAATGAGGAAAATTGGCAATGGCCTCATCGCACAAAAATTATACGAAACCCAAGACTTGGTCATTCCAAGGGTAAAAAATGGAGAAAAGCTAAAAATCGGCTCGGCAACAGAATTCGGCAGTAATCAGGCTTATCGGACTCCCTAATCATCCCCAACAATCACCATCCTCAGCAGGTAGGAACGCCACAAACATTCCTCGGTAGTGGCCCCAGCGAAAGCTCACTCCCCAGCGGATCTCCAATTGCGAATAGTCCTCAAATCCCTAGTGGAGCCCCAGCAGGAGCCTCTAACGGCTCTCAGCGATACGCTTCCTAGCAAAAGTTTAGAAGCTTCCAAAGCCCATCAGAAAGCTTCTCCTTAGCCAAGGTTGCCAGCCTGTAACAGCATTCAGACATACTTGGCTATCCCCAGCAGCATTCTGCTTCAAGCCATATTCTACTCTCCGAGCGTAAAAGGACAACCTACAACTCCCCTTAAGCCAAGAACGAAGGCGATTTACTGGAAAATCAAAAAGTTAACTAAGCATTCTTCTATCAAAAGCAAAAATCTTTACAAAAAGTCTTCTACACTTTTTCTGAAAAAAAAGATTTTTTAAAAACAACTTCTGGTGCCAATCTGCACCAAGCAGCCCCGGCAAGCAAAGCAAAAGCAGCCGACACCGTAGTATCAGTCAGCAGAGTCATGGGAAAGTATTCTCACCTTTATCCCCTTCATGATATCGTTTTACATTAGCATCACACAATGTGATCAAACTTCAGTGCCTCTCGGCCATGTCAACAACAAATCCGACATCATGCCCTAATCTATTTGTGACACCCCCGTGTGTCCCCGACATCCTGTGTGCTCCGTGATGGCCTCGTCATAAAACAGCATTACCTCCGGCATATCTGCCCTTTGTGACATCCCCATGTGTCCCTGACATCCTGTGTGCTTCGTAACAGCCTCGTCACAAAATAACATTACCTCCTACATGTCTCCGATTTGTGACATCCCCATGTATCTCCAACATCCTGTGTGCTCCTTGACGACCTCATCACAAAACAGCATAACCTCTTGCATGTCTCCTTTTCCGAAACCTTATGTGTCCCCTAACGCTTCACATGTCCCCTTTTAACACCCTGAGTGTTCCTGACACCCCGTGTGTCCTTCGACCGATTTAATTAATCCACTCTAGGAGACACTGATTCGATCAATCCTTTTGTTGCGCCCAAGCGACACTTTCTTTTGGCTAAGCACCTCCGAGCCAAGCCATCTCTGCACCCATTTTCTTCCCCAGCTACTCGCCACTCCCCAGTAGTGGCGATAATCTCTTCATGACACTCACCATTTGCACAGCATGCATCATATCATCATTCCATTAAATCCAATCTTGGTGTAAAAATAGGATGATTCCAGTCTTTGTTGTTCAATTGCCAATCTCGACACTCTCCGACAAAGAGGGGCAGCTGGAAGCACCTAATTTTATAATCCTATCCTAACCATGGTTAAGAATTGTTAACCATGGTTACCCCCAGCTGAGTCCCCTAACCGTAGCTTAAACCTTAGGACAAACCCTAGTTGAACCCTAGGATAAACCCTAGCCTAACCCTAGGGCCTAACCCTAGGACCTAACCCTAGGTAAACCCTAGCATAACCCTAGGACCTAACCCGAGTCAAAGCCTAGCCCTAAGCACTTAGAGCTTAAACCCCAAGATCCAAAACCTCTAAGAGTCCAAACCCTTTGGCTTGGGCCCAAGCCCAGGCCCAAATTTCAAATTCATCACCAGCACTGCATGCCTACAATGGGCCAGGGGCGCCTTGGTTAAAACCCAAGTTTTTCGGTAATGTCTTCATCAACATTATCTTTTACCCAAGTTTAGGAAAGGCAGTAAATACCTTACCACCATTACCTGTAGCGTAAACCAGCAGCTCACCCACCCCCTACGGAGTTCAGGCACGCCACCTGAGCAGCCCATCTCCCCTCTGAGCCTCCGTCTACCCTGGTACTAATACCAGGGGTGTCCCCATGGCCTCCCTCCATAAATAGGACACCCCATGGCCTTCAAACTGACTCCAAGGATCCCCAATCCAAATCCCTGCTCAAATTGCCCAAACCTAAAACCCCTCAAAGCTTCCTCAAGCACCCCTAGCAACTCAGTAGCCTCAAGGTCCACCCCTAACCCTCTCCTAACCTTCGTTCGGCACTACCATCATGCTCATCCACCACAGCCAGCAATTTCCACCACCACAATAGCTACCCCAGGTGAAGGCAGTAGGATAGGGCCTCTCCCTACGCCCTTTTTTTATCTCTTGAGCATTCATTGTGAGCCCTTGGTCCTTCCAAGGGATTACTTACTAGGTTCATTATTGAAAAAAAAAAAACCAACAAGGGGTCTTCCCCACCTTCCCCATAGGTGTGGGGAGCCCCTCATAGGTACAGGCCAAGCCCCTTGCTATCAGACCCTTCTGGGGGTCCCTTAGTCCATGAGGGATCCCCTGGAACCCCTGTAGCACAGTCCCGTATGGTACAAACTAAATTCTGTGTGAAACCAGGAATGGCGGTAAACTCAGTACCGTCATTCCTGGCATTTCTATTTATAGCCCTGGTTAACCTATCTAGGTGGCCCCTAATCCATGTCCAAGGCCTGGATTGAACCTCTCTCCTCACCCTGAGTCTAACCTAGTCCTTCCAGGTTCAAGCCATGGTCTTAACCATGGTTAAAATCCATTAATATAAACATTGTGCATAATGACGGTAAATCATCTACCGCCATTTATCATTTCATGTAATGGTGAACAGACCACCTTTGGCCCACTGTGGGGGCCCACTCTAGACCACCCCTAGGGCCCACCCTAGGCTCATTCTCTTCCGTGAAGTCCCCTCTTCAACCCCATGCTTTCAGACCCCCATGGGTTAACCCCTAACCATGGTTACAAGGTCCCAAACCCTGGTTAAAATGTGTTATTTTGGCAATAGAACATCTAACGCCAATTTGATTTTTGTTCACTTTTAGGCTTCATATTGGCCCAGAGCCCATGGGAGGCCCCCACCAAACTTGACTTAACCCCTTGGGGCCATTCCAAGCATTTCCAGGCCATGACCCCGGATCAACTCAACTCAGGTTAAGAGTTAACCATGGTTAGTTGGTCTAACCCCATGAAAAATTCTCAAAAAATCCCAAAAAATCTAAGATTACAGAAAATGTCTATTTCAGATTGTGCAAGCATGCCTAACCATGGTTAGATGAACCTAACCATGATTAATACTTGGGTTAACCATGATTAAGCCCATTTAAACCCTAAAAAATCTAAAATGACGATGAGTATCCAAATCAGACTCCATACACAGCCTAACCATGGTTAAACGGACTAACTATATTTAAACTCATGTCTTAACCAGGGTTAGCCCCACTTAACCTTGGGAAATTTGGAAAAAACCCCTAAAAATCATTAATCACTTTTAAAGATCATAAAACTGATTTGGACCTTACCCAACCATGGTTAGCACCCTTAACCATGGTTAAGCCCGTTTAACTCCGGTTAAACCCTTTTGGCCTACTAGGCCCAACTCGAAGCCTACCGGGCTCACCCCTTGGCCTACCAGGCCCAACCCAAAGCCTACCGGGCTCGCTCTTGACCTCTGGGTCCAACCATGGCCTACCAGGCCTAATCTTGGGCTACAGGGCCTAATCCTAGTCTACCGGACTAAAACCTAGCTTACGGGCTTACCTCTTGGCCTACCATGCCCTACCTCTAGCCTACCGGGATCCAACCTTTGACCTACCAAGCCCAATCTACCCATACCATGCACTTAACTAACCCCGGTCAACTCAACCCCAGTCTATCAGACTAGACCCATTAGCCATCCTCGGTGCACACACAACACTCCCTCTAGCCTTGGCACAGGCTCATATGCCAGAACTACGCTCGGTCTGATCTCACCCCAATGTGAGTACGTAGGCAACCCAACCCGGGTTCGACCATAGTTTAGCTCTTTCATTCTTAGATCAACTAAACCCAAGGTATTTGACTAATAACTTGACAATAATATGACTTAAACCTAGTAAGTATGGAACCATTGCAAAATGGAAGTGCTAGGGTGCCTAACACTTTTTTCGGGCTTAACCGAACCGTTTACCTAGACCTCTAAGCAGATAAAGACATTATCCATTACCTAGGACTTATCCCTACTGTATTAATAAGTGGTGACTCTCAACATTAAATCTAGTGAGTAAAAAATCCATGCTCATAATGTTCATATTACCAAGTTATTAATTCAATCATCATTTCATTTCGAGTCCTTAAACTCTATTAACTGGTCATTGCCCATAAATGTTCATCTTAAATTCTCTAAACACCAATCATATATGGAGCTATTTAGACTCACATACATTGTTTTATCTTTCACCCAAACACGACTAAACCTTGGGTATACTAACCCAAACCACCTAGAATTCGAAGATTCCATACCAAACCCTAAGTACACCAACCCTGACAACTTTGTTTCCGAAGATTACACACACCACCCGGGCATTCACCCGATAAGGACATACTTCTCCATTCAACTGAATGACAATATCTACCGTGTATTCACCGTCATATCAGTCAAGAAGGAACCACGACCAACCTGTGTACCGTCATCTTCTGGCTAGTTTAAGGAGGAACCCTGACATCTTTACCATTGTCATCATCTCCTGATATTCCACCAAGAAGGGACCTCTATAGACACGTTGTCGACATCTTCTGACCCACCCAGAGAGGAACCCCAGACTATACACTATCTGATGTTCAGCCATTTTAAAGTCCCTAGGACTCGGATATCTCCTGACTATCAGTCACGAAGAAACCACGGGCCTTACAGGACACCACCACTCCTGACCTAATCAAAGAGGAACCACAGAAGACCTAGACAATAGACCGACATCTTCCGACTATCAATCACCAAGGAACCACGGGCCATGTAGGATACCGCCACTCCTGACCTAGTCAAAGAGGAACCACAGACTATACTTAACCCTTGTTAGATTTTCTAATCACATGACTAACCCCAGTTAACTCAAGCCTTGCTTGATTAACTGAAATAGTTGGGCCTCGTGCCTGTGAACCAAGTTCAATAACATACCGTCCCGCTAGGGAACCTTTCCAAGTCAATGGATGTGTCCATCGCCATACACGACACTTAGACAAACTTTTTGACACCCTAGGGTGACGATTTCACATACCAAGGACCCAATCCAGGCTCCCTGAAAGTCCACCTAAAGTACACACATCATCACAACCCAAAAATACATGTCTGGGCACCGGCGATCGGTCGCTCAGTATATAGTGAGCCTAAATCCGAGGTTTTGACACCTGAGACCGATGGCTACACCCCTCTACTCATTTTTCACACATATCCAACCCTTCCACACATCACATGGGGGTCTCTAACCCTTTTTCCATCCACGACATTCACACAGTGAGCTTAAATCTAGGGTCTTGACACCAGAGACCGAGGGCTACACCCCTATACTCATTTTTTTCAAGCCCCAATACCTTCCTATACAACATCCATGGGGTCTCTGACTCTTTTTCATTCAAGCTAAAATATACACATCCATTCCACATAAAAAATATAGCAAAATAATAGGGAAAAGGGAAGAGAGGGGGAAGGGGTTTTACCTCTTTTACGTACTTCGAAACATCTAAGGTCGAAACGAACACTACCAACGCGTCCGGAAGGTCGATCAACCCCAAGGTAAAGCTCCTCTCTCTCTCAAACTTTCACTTTCTCTCTCTAACTTTTTCTCTTTCTCTCTACACGCTAATCGAGATGCCGGAAATAAATCGGACGCCGCCAATACGTTAGGGACGTCGAAAAACCTCAAAGGACCTTCCCTTTTCTTTCTCTCTCTCCTTTCTCTCTTCCACTTTCTCTCTCTAGAATTTCTCTTTAGAAAGTCTGCTCCAGAACCTCCCCACTGTGAGTAACCATGAGAAATGAGGGGGTACACCCCGCCCCTTTATATAGGCAATGGCCTTGCCTACGTGGCAAGGTCTGAAAGTATGCCTCTTTTTAACTTTAGAAAAATAGTTCTTTGGGGTATACACCGAATCCCAAGATCTGACTAAGATTCTAATTGATTTCATTCAACGAAGGTAGGAATAACATTCACCTTTGCGACTTTGAAATTGTTAAGTCAAATCCACATAAGAATAGTACTCGCAAAACTTCACAAGTGTCAAGTCTCTTGTTGATTCACACGAACCATCTTTTTTCCTTTAAAGCTTTCTCTAATGGAAGCTAATGGCCATTCTAAATTTCCAGCTCTAAGATCTTGAAATAAAGATCCAATCTTTATAACCAAGAACCTTGATTTTCCTTTTTCTTGATTTTCAAAACTAGAAAACAATTGAAGAAGAAAAGGGGGGAGAGTGTGACCGTACACTCTAGAGAGAGGGAGGCTTGGGCGTGAGGTTTGAGGAGAGGGAGAGAGATCCAAAAATCTGGAAATTTTCTTGTGTCCAACAATGTGGATGCCCACCTCTTTATATAGGAGATTTGGGTTGCTTGCAACTCAAGAGTCCACTTTCTAATCCAATTAGAATTCCTCAATTTGTTGCCTTTTTTATTTCCCCATAATTAATTAGGATTAATCAAAATAGAAACTAATCTTATCCATTAGTGTCCAACTAATCTTATCCTTATCATAATCCAATTAGGATTCCTTGATTAGCAATAAACTAATAGAATCCGTGTCCAACAAGGAATCTTTAATTAGTAACTAACTCTAACTGTCACGACCCAAAATATCCCCTAAGAGTTAGGGATACTTTTGACCCATGACCGCCATGTCATACAATCCTATCATGACACATAAGGCATACATATCATCCTGTAAGAGTATACAAGGCACAGTAAGAGGTGAACCTAAAAATTTCTTCTTTACAATGTAATTTTTCACGTACTAATATAAACAAATTTCTAAAATATAAACTAAACCTGTATACAAGGTCCATCACTTGAGTTACCAACTCAAATTCAATATAAAAACTCCTACAAGGTCAACCCAAACACATATCTCTCCCTTTC
Organism: Tetracentron sinense; assembly: GCA_015143295.1. NCBI lineage: Eukaryota > Viridiplantae > Streptophyta > Magnoliopsida > Trochodendrales > Trochodendraceae > Tetracentron > Tetracentron sinense. Next base: position 30,502,045 of record CM026553.1, on the reverse strand, counting down.
ATCGCTCAACCATCACTGATGACTGCCCATCGGCTTCTCGACATACTCCTCCTCGAACCCTGGTTCAGGAGCACAACCATCCAACCTGTGACCTGCCGAAGATAACAACTTCAGCTGAGTATTGAATACTCAACGTGTACAAAATACTAACTAGCATTATTATAGGCATCAATGATTGCATATGCATTTATCAGAGCGAAACAGGTAAGAGCAAAGCAGAACGAGTATATATCTTAGAGCAGTTAGTTCAGAACATATGTAGTACTATTAATCAAAGAGCAGAAACCTTTGCATTTAAAAACATTATATACATGTGTCATCGAAAAACATCCGTTACCGTCTGTTACCATCTGTTACTTCTGTTACCATTACTTGCCATTATGGGTCTTGTAAAATACCTTAGTTTCCATTACTTTCCATCTACAGGTATTTAAAATACCCTAGATCCACCTAAGGAGTCGGGCAACTAGTACCCATGTACCCACATAAACTGGGCAGGCCTACTATTATCCTCACCTTCGGTTACCTTCTAAGTAGACGACCAGTATCCATCTCCCTTTCGGGTGGCCTGCTATTCGTCGGAATCTGACGACCAGTATCCCTTTCCCTTCCAGGCGGCCTACTATCGTGCCTCCCCGATTGGTATTATTTGATTGATTAGTACCCATGAACCCACAGGAGATGGGCGGGACTTCTATCAACTTGAGATAGATGACTAGAATCATCATGTACCATTACTTTCCCATATACTTTCCATTACTTGTGAACTTGTGAGCTTGTGAGCTTGTGAGCTTGTGAGCTTGTGAACTTTCTTTTAACCAAAACTTTGCTTATGAACTTTATAAAACCTTGTTCTTGTGAGAATCATCCATGCTAGACTTGTGAACATCGTGCGAGACTTGTGAACATCATGCGAGAATTGTAATCATCATGTGAGACTTATGACCATCGTGTGAGAATTGTGAACATCATGCGAGACTTGTGAATCATATTCATGAAAGTAAGTGTGAGCAATTCAATAACCATATAACAACCTCAAGATCATGGTAATATTCATAGCATGTAAAACATGATTATCAATTCCAATTTCTATCAAGAACATGCCTCAAATTCTACTATTCATTTGCAACTCATAGTAAAGCAATTTAGTGGAGTTTAGATACCAATTATCTTATCAAAAATCATGCTTTATAACTTACTTATGATATAGGAATTATAAATATGGTCAAAACATCCTAACTTTCATCAAGTCCATTTACTTAAACCATAGAAACCAATTTAAACATCGATGAAGTATAGCAAGGCAAGGTAGTAGATTGTTCTACCTCTTGAAGGATTGAGTTCCTTCAATTTCAGAGTGTTTAGAAGGCTAGAGAAATCCAAATCCAAGCTTGAAGAGAAAGATCCAAGCTCCTCCTTTAACCACCAACTCAAACTAAGAGCAACACAATAGAACTCAAGCCTTCTCTTCTTCCTCCTCCTTCAAAATCACTCTCAAGCTCTCTCTAGGGTTCTTGTAACCCTTATGGACGAATTATGAGCTTATATAAGGGTTTGGGGGTTGCCAAAACCCCAAACCACCCTTAAAATATCTCTGGGAGTCGGCAACTGCGCAAATGAACAGTACACCGGTCGACCGATTACAAATCCGGTCGATCGGAATGGTTACCCTGTGTTCCGTTTTTCCTGCCTTAGTATTTTGGCCATAAATTTTGAATTGCTTATCCAATTTTGACGATTCAACTTGCATTGGATTCTTCTTTCAAAGGATAACAACTTTTATGCTTTGTAAAACTCCAAATTTTGAGTTTTACATAACATAAATGGGCCCACAAGTGGACTGGTCCAAAATGACTGTTGAATTGATAGCAGACTCGCTTTTGGAAAACCCACATTTCACCTAACTTACACTCAAAATCAGAAAACGTATAAAGCATGAACCTCGAAGAAGACTTCAATATCTTTCTAACAGCTCAAGAATTACTTAATTCTGATGAGCGGTGACCAAACTAGAGTTTCCACAAGTTGAGGGTATGTGAAAACATCCCTCTTTTTCGACACTTAGAGTATGTTATACTCTTGGTTCTTCATCCCAAACACCCAAAAACAACCCTTAACCTCATTTCCACTAGTCTTATCATTTCTTATAAACCAAGTTACATAACTGACCCTCGGCCTTTACACGACTTGTGCCCATGGCACTATTCACAATATTGTAACATGGGTTCTCGGGTTCTACATTCACACTTAGGGTATTTTATACCCTAGAGGCTTGAGTATTATTATACTCTTATTTTAAGACTCCACATACATATATAAAACCCTCACGTAATTTTTCCCAATATCAAGAACACATGGTAGGCCTTAGGCCTTTACATACACTGTACACTAACACTATTCACATAAACAGTGTACCTGAAATCCGAGGCTCTACACTAACTAACTAACCTTATCCAATAAGGATATTAGTTATTAGAAATTAATTAAATAAATAATAACAATTATTATTTCCTCCATGAAGTGGGTGTCCCACCCTAGGTGGGTCCCACTCCACACGCCCCTAGGGTTCCAAACCCTATTAGGTCAATTTAATTATTCTTTTAAAATAATCCCCAATGGGTCCTACCCATTTGGTTTTTCAAAACCAATGTGATTCCACCTTTTAGAGCTTCACTATACCATATAGTGATTACTTAGAGAAATTAATTAATTTAATTACAAATTAAATTAAATACTTTAAGAAAGTTCTTGTGTGTGGGATCTAAAGAGATCTCCTATTTCCGGTTGTGAGACCAAGTACTCAACCTTTCTGTTAAAGCATTGTTACTAGGAAACACCTTTCCTATAACTCCATTAGGATCATAGAATATTATCTAAGTCCCTGGACTTCCACCAATCACAATAATGTCCATTAACACAATGTGACTAACCTCCAGAAATTAGAGAATTGCTTGTAAGTACCATCTCACAATATATTTACAAATAAATCCTTCTACATTCCGATATCACTTGTAAGCCTCCGGGATTGGAACAATTCCACTGTCTGGTCCTTAGCTTATGAATAGAACCATTTTTCATGATTACTTTTTCATTGAACTGAACCTCCAAAACACTTTTGAAGAAACATTAGAAAAGAACTGACATATATATTTATATATATTTTTCCATATTGAAAATATCAACTTCAATAAAGATCATTTTACCGAAAAGAACCAGTAATGGATTTAACAGTTCAGTTCAACAAGTATCACCTTGATATCATTATCTCCAATTAAGGAGTTGTGGATTCCTTATTGAGTGTTTACACACTTCACCAAACATTGTGTGCATGACCCAAAGTACCCGGAATTAATCCTGTATATTGGACATTGCTGATTGGCACATCAAAGCCATATAGACAGATGTCTGAGAAGATGTTAACCTCTCAGGTCTAAGGATAATTTGTCAAATGGATAACCCTAATACAATCTGACAGTGTATTCCATAGGGTATCCACTAGTGACCCCGTTCAGTATTATGTACTTGCTACATATACTCACATGTTAGTCAAGAGTCACCACTCTCTGTGAATGAGATTCATCACACTATCTCATAGAACTATACATGTGCAAGTCATGATGAAGTAAGGCACCCAACCAGTACTCTAGAGGCTTCGAACAATATTAGGTTTACAAGGAACCGGAAAATCATATCTCCTCACAACCTTTGCTTGATTTTCCTACAATGTTACCTATAGAACTTTATGTCTTCATCATATGAGACAGTAATTAATATAAATATCATTTATAGTTGGTTATGTGAATATGATGCTTGTCTAATCACCATAGAAAAGTCTCGTATCGGCTTTCGAGGGCATATATGTCCAACAAGGTCATGTGAACATCACATAGGCCAATGACATGGCAGTTGACCACATTGACTTTTTGACCATTTTTGCAATTTTTCGCACACATACTGGCCCTGTTACCCTATTACATGATACTCGATGATAACGAAACTTCAGGTGACCGAACTTGGGACAGTCCGACACTTGCTATAAAAATTTCAGAAAAAAATACTGAGTTTGGACAATAAAAAGTAAGTCTGGAAGAAAACAGTAAAACTCACTAATTTCCTGATTTTGGACACAAAACATGTTACCATTTCTTCATATAAGATGATGAACTGCCGAAACAACAGACAGTCATCCTCACGGTCGATCAGGCATGCTGTGGAACCAGCCACACAGATTTCTATTAGAATCCTTGCAAAATATTGAGTCCTAACGGAACTTCAGAAATCTGTAAATTTTCTATTTTCTTGATTTTCTTACGTACAAGGCCCTCGCAGTCTCACAAATCGATACACGACCGAACCGAAACAACAGGTAACCGAACTAGGGGCAGTGCTATGAGCGTGGATTTTAGGCTCACCGGGATTGAGATTAGGAGTCGCCACCTATTTTAAGGGATAGGTCCCAGGATATGGATAAGGTCTTTATGGTCTGCATTAAAGTTCTAGGTAAGAGGTTTGGTTAAGTCCCAAGGAAGGTGTTAGGCACCTTAGGACCCTCATTTTGCAATGGTTACCTAATCCCTAGGTATAAGCCAAATTAAATTTAAATTTTATTCAAATGCCTTAAGATTTAGGTTATACTAATCTAAGAAAAAAAAAACTAACTAAGGTCGAACTCGGGTTGGGTTGCCTAGGTACTCACATGGGGTGATATCAGACCAAGCATAGTTCTGGCATATGAGCCTGTGCGAAGGCTAAGGGGAGTGTGTGTGTGCACCAAGGTGGCTTAGGAATCTAGCCCAGGAGCTAGTGTTTGGTTGATCGGGTTAGTCAAGTGCATGGTTTGGACTTAAAGGTCAAGGTTGGCCCGGAGGCCAGGGTCAGGCCCGAAGGCCAGGGTATAGCTCGGTAGACTAAGGTTGGGCCCGGTAGGCCAAGGATTAGCCCGATAGGCTAAGGTTTTAGACCGGTAGACTAAGGTTTGGGCCTGGAGGCCAAGGGATTGCTTAACCGGAGTTAAGGGGAGAATTAACCATGGTTAGGGCTACTAACCATGGTTAAGAGGTCCAAAGTTAGATTTTTGGCAGTTGCATTTTTTAGATGTTTTTAGGAATTTTCAGGATTTTTTCCAAGGGTTAAATGAGTTTAACTGTGGTTAGAATTTAATCAGGGTTGAGTTAACCCCAGTTGAGGGTCCGGACAAGTCAGGAATGGGTCCAGGTAGCACAGCAGGACCTAGACTGACTTTCTACTTGGTCTGGGCCCTGCAAGACCCACTTTTTTTTAGGGAAAATTGGAAATAGCGGTAATTATTCTACCGCCATTTCCAATCTTGCACAAATTAAAAATGTCAGTAGGATAACTACCACAATTTCTGGTTTTCTAGAAATAGTGGCTTTGCAGCCAATGAGAAGGGTCAGGGATGAACCTCTGGGGATCTTGGGCCCACTAGGGTGATTAGGAGGCTCTGCCACGTGTCCTAAGCCTGCTGTGGGCCCTGGGTTTGGTTTGAGATGGGCCCACAACGGTCATGTTTACATTGTGCCAAGAAAATCCAAAATGTCGGTAGATGGTTTACCGACATTCTGGGTAATTTTCATTTTAGGGTATCTTAACCATGGTTAGCGAAGGTGGGCTAGAAGGACCAGGGTAAGCAGAGGTAAGTCTCAGGGACCAAGAACAGACCCTAGAATGGACCAGGGCTCAAGAAAATGGAGCTATAGCTACTGGAAAGGAGAGGGTCCAGAATGGCAGTACTGTGTTTACCGTCATTATGGAAATTTTCCAAAAACTAGTTTGTGCCCCCTGGTGTTGCACCATGCCACTTCCAGGGGATCCCTCATAGGTTGAGGGTCTCCTGGAAGGTCTAGGTTGGTGGGAAAGGCTTGTGCACTGTGTGTGAAGGTGTGGTTATCTTTGGAACTATTTAGGTGGGGTCCCCTTACCTATGAGGAAGGCAAGGGAACCCCTACTCTCGGTTTTAACAGTAAACAAATCAAACAATAGTCCCCTAGAATTGGACCATAGGCTCACATTGATTCAAAAGGGAACAGAGGGGTAGGGGAGGGCCCTACCCTACCAGTTTGCTTCAAGTGGAGGCAATGGTGGTATTGCGGTGATGTTGCGGTGGTGGTTGGAGGAAAAGCTTGTGGGGCACACGGGATTGCTCATGATGCACAGAGGTTTCACCAGGGGAGTTGGAATCTGTTCATGGTTGAGGGGGCGCTTGGTTTTTATAGAGGAGGAGTTTGGGACATAGAAGGGATTAGGATAGGGTTAGGTGGAAGCCTAGAGGCGTGGAAGGCAGCATTCTCAGGGGCATGCCTGGAGTGCACAGGGGGCAGGCAGATTGCAAACACGTAAAAACAGGAAATGACGGTAGAACCAGTACCGCCATTTCCAACTGAAGCTAAACTAAGAATGGCGATAGAAACTCTACTGCAATTTCTGGATTTTTTTGAATCAGGGGCCTAGTCTGCGTTAAATGCTCATGCACGCGGTACTTTTTTTACCATAAAAGGAATATCGGTAAAGGATCTACCGGCAATCAAAGATTTTTGAAATTTTAGGGCCTAGGCCCCCTTCCTAGGGCTTGGCTAGGGTTTGTGGGCCCTGTGTGGACCCTATGACTATTTGTCTATGGTTTTTAGGTCCTAGGGGCCTTGGGTTGGTTGTGCATGGGCCTTGGGGAGTGGCCTTCTGCCCTGTCAAGACACTCTGAAGCTCAAATCAGTTAATTGGGAGAGAAGATCAAAGATAAATACAGAGGATAAGGATAGGAAGTGCTTGAGATAGGTTCTTTGTTCTTAAGCTTGAGGGTGAGGATTCAATTTCAGATTCACTAGATTGATTAGTCCCTTTTCACTAAGGTTCTGGGAATATTTATAGGCTCCCAGATTGAATGCCCATCCATGCTAGTGCGATGGTCATACATCTGAGCTACTCATTACATTAGTATCAGACAAATATCCCTTCATTAAATGCACATCCCTTCTCTGTAGGTCGGTTTTGTCACTGAAGCGATCTGAGATGACTAACATTTATTGTGTCTGTCAGAGCCCTTTCTGGCTTTGCCAGGCCAGAAAGGGCTTGTCTCGAGGTTCCATAGAATAGTGACAAGTGGTGGAGAAGTCAAAACCATGGGGACTTTGATTTAATGTTTTACTTTAATTTCCAAACTACCCTTATATAAACAAAACTTTGATTTAATGTTTTACTTTAATTTCCAAACTACCCCTTACTCATCTATCTATTTAAATAATAGAGTCACAGCCAATCACGATTGAACTCGGGGAGAGTTCAATTGCACTTGCAGGTTAACACGTGTCCCCTTTAACTCTAATAACTATGGTTAACTCCTTCCCCTCACACTCACGTACATCGCACATGCCACCCGCTAGTTATGTATAATAAGAAAGTCATTGCACAAAATATGAGGGATATTATTGGTAATAACAATCCGATTAAGCAACCCGTTTGTTTTACGAGGGAGGGGATAGGATAGGAAACTTCCCGGAAGGGAGAGAGTTCTGGAATGCTTTTCTTCCTTTTCTAAATTTCTTTTACCCCATTTCGAGGAAGGATCGGAAGACTCGTTAGAAACTTCGAACAACAGACTCCACCTAGATAAATTTTTTTAAAAATATTTTGGTGGGACGTGTTGCGAAAACCAATTCTTTTAACCAATAGCATGCTTGCTGAATCCATTGGACCACAGTAGCGCTGTTGCTAACCCACGCTCGACCACCCCCGGAACTCAGATCGTTAGGAGATTGGCCCGAGTTCGATTGCACCCACAGGTCACGTGTTCCTTTTAATCCAATTGTGGTTAATCCAATTGTGGTTAAGATTCATTACCTTGAGGTTTTAGTGCTCCATAATATAACATTGGTTTTTAGAAAAAATATTTAACTCTAGTTAAGAATTTTTAACCTTACAATTAATAATTTTTTAATATATAATTTTTTAAAACCAATGTTATATCGGTAAATTCCAGGATTAGTGAATCTTAATCATAATTAATGGAAGTTAAAAGAAGGTCATAGTGTTGACCTATGAGTGTGATTGAAATCTTGCTATTCACTGATCCGATCGTTGGTAGTGTGAGAGAGATAAGATCACAGCCAATCGTGATTGAACCCATTGAGAGTTAAATCACACTCACAAGTCAACACGTGCTCTTGCTAACTTTTATTAACCATGGTTAAGATTCATTAACCCTTCAGGTTTAACAATCTAACATTATTTTTTAGAAAAAGTATATTAAAAAATATTAACCCTAAGGTCAAAAGTTCTTAACCAGAGGTAAAAGTTTTTAATATTTTTATCTAAAAATCAATGTTAGATTAATGAGCACTAAGGGTTAGTGAATATTAACCATGGCTAATTGGGATTGACGGGACACGTGTTGACTTGTGGATGCGATTGAACTCTCCCCAAGTCCAATCGCGATTGGCTTTGATCCGATCTCAGCGTGAGGTGAGATGATGGTTCCTATTCCCTACGCGTTACAGCGGCAATTTTGTATAAGAGGAAGCTTCGTAGGAAACGAGTAGGGAGTTTGGGATCTCTTCGACATTACTAGGAAAGAAAGTGGGGTATATGGTTTTATGTTACTCCTTTCAAGCCTATAAATAGGGGCTCTCTTAAGTCTCAAACAAGCAAGCTCATAGAGCTTTGTTCTCTACTCGGAGTTGATAATCTTGTAAGCCTATAAAGTTTTTAATGTCTTGTTTATTTCAATCTTGTAAGCCTATAAAGCTCACCTTGTTTCTTTTCTGTTTTTTTTTTTTGCCTTTTTCGAAGGGAATTGCTGCTGTTTGTGGGCTTTTAGCTGAGGATCGTGAAGAGGATTGCTTCTGTTTGGTCGATTTTAGCTGAGGGTCGTGAAATTGCAGTAAATTCCCGTTTTTTGTTGTTGTTTTTTTTTTTGTTGTTGTTTGATCTGTGTTAGATTTTTCTGAATTTGCTTGATGTACGGATTGGTTACGTAGTTTTACTAGGATTAATTCTCTGGATTACGAAAAGCTATTGTAAAAGAAACGCAAAAGTGGATTATGTTTCTGTGTGGTTTTCTGTTCCATTAGGTGGTTTTGAAGTTTTTCCCTTTTTTTTTTTTTTTTTCCTTGTATCGGTTTTTTTGACTTTCCAGAAGCCTAATCAGATTGGGAGCGTTTGGGTTGAGTTTTATCTAAAAACAGGGTTCCAGAACCGTGTTTGGGTTGAGTTTTATCTAAAAACACGGTTCCAGAACCGTGTTTTTTAGGGAAAAAAGTAGAGCAGTGATTGGGTCTGGGTCCGGGTCTGCTACTTAAGTTACCGAGGTGTCTTCATACCCTTTTTAATCCTTATTTAACCTTGATTAAGCTTAACTAAACTAAGGTTAAGGTTTTTTTTTAAGAAAAACCAAGGTTGGATTTCATAAACCTAGGGCTGTGTAGATCTTAACTATAGTTGGTGAGCTTTAAAAAGTAGGGCATGGACTAATGAGGACCTCGTTACCTAATGACAACCGCAGTTAAGCTTAGGATTTTTTAAAAAGTAATTTTTCAAAGGAAAAGTAGGCCCGAGTAGGGGATTTGCAATCTCGCCATTTTGTGCCACGTGTCCTCTTTTTATTCCATTTAAATGTTGAAATTTGTTAACTCTCAGGATTAAACATCTAACTTGGTTTTAAAAAACCTTTTTAACCATAGTGCGAGATTTGTTAGTGCAAGAGGAAATAATCCCCTCCTTGGCCGGGGAGTATTTCCAAGAAATACTATACAGGGAAGGATCTTGAAACTTTATCTCAATGTTTTACAACTTGGACCGGACACTGACCCGGTCAAGGAGTCGAGTCGGTCTAAAACGGTGGAACCTTCAGGTCAATCCGGGTTGAATTGTCGGGTCAATCGTTTACTTCAGTTATCTGGTCCAAAGCGGCCGAACCGTGGGACGGTTCAGTCGTGAAAAACACCTAGAGCTCGCCTCAACTTATTAATGGACTTCCTTTTGGGTAAAAAAGACAAGGCTTTTTTCCTGTTATGAATTACCAGGGGTCTGTCCCACGGACCACAGCATTGGTTACTGCTTTTGGAGCCATGCTTGCTAAAATTGGTCAATTTGTTGATTTTGTCAATTTACTTTTGTTGAACTTGAAACTTGCTGGCATGGCTTTAAAGTTAGTATCTTAATCTTAATTAAAGGAAAATTAACTTACATCGCATTTCTACTATGTAATGAAATCGAGTGACAACTTCTTAACACTTAAGCTTAACCATAGTTAAAGGAGTGTAAAAAATGACAAGAAAACAAGGTATAGCGGATCGTGTGCTAATCAATAGTCTTACATAAACCATCTTAATTAAAGTTAGTGTAAACCAAGCAAGAAATTCTGACCATTAGAATCTCTCTCTGTATATGTAACCTATGTACCTGATTAATAAATTAAGTATATTTTAAGTTGTTGAATATAAAATATAAATAAGTATACATATAATAATTGTACTAAATTTGAGAATTTAAATGACGTAAATATATTTTAAATATTTTAGTGGGTTAAGTTTATTCTGAGTGTGAGTCTGAGTACATGCATGCTCGAGCTTGACTCGTTATTTAAATGAGCTCAATTGAGCTTTTAATGAGCCATGATTGACCTGTAGCTTGGTTCATTAAACAGCCCCTATCAATCCCCATTTCCACCACTCCCATCCAACATTCTCCACCACTAAGGGTGTCAAGGAATTGAATTTAGGCCACAAAAACCTCTTGTAAAGGGTTAGGCTAGCTTAGCCCATTCACACCCTTACCACCACCATCTCCTTCTACCGCCACTATCATAATCACCCCACTATCACCACCACCACACCCTCCATCGCCACCACCAACCCTAACCCATTCACTGCCTCCATCACGACAATTCCCCACCACCATTCTCACTCCTACTTTCACCCCCTTCACCACCGCCCACCCTCACTAAGTATATATATAATACTTAGTTTACTAAGTATAATTTTAACATTAAAAGACTTTTGTAATCGAATGAATAAACATTTTATTATATAATCCAACTGAAGTGACCTTGATTTTTTTTTCTCATCCACACATGATTCTGTTGTATTTATTTTAATTTATAAATGAATTTTGACTAACTGTATCTGAACTGATTTTTCAGTTGCAGGGGTTAAATCAACTTTGCAAAATGCACTATTTTGGGAAAAAAAAAAATTTGTTGGGTTAGGGGTGGTTAGTGGTGATGATGGTAGAGAAGAACAAATAATTGAGAAATATTTTGGTCACTCATACCAATAAACAATTGTGTAAAAATCAGATGATTCTTAGAATGTTTAATATTTGAAGTCCTGCCTTATGATTTCTGCTGCTTAAAAGTGAAAAAACTTTCCTAATGAGTGAACCCAAACATCCACTAATAGACCCCTTTAACCTCAGGTCTGGCTGTGTGTGTGTTTAGAGAGTGTGTTAGTTACATGATATCATTTCAACCAAAAAAAAACCCCAACAGCCACTTAGGCCCCTCTATTATATTGAGCATCACCTTAATTTTATTTAGGGTAAGTCGGATCTCTTTAGCATTTTTGTAACTGTAATAAAAGGGCTACCTTAATTTTATTTAGGGGCATGTGGCTCAAACAAATAGGAGCCACTAGTCCCCCTTTAGTCCTTTTGTATTTGGGCTTTTTTGTATGGTGCTCTTAGGAATTAGTATTAGAGAGAAATATTTCAGGATTAAGATTGGGACTGTCAATCCGGCCCTTTAATGAGGGGCCGGCCCTTCAAAGCCGATAAAATAGAGGGCTTTCATTCTTATCTTAAGGCCCTAGGGCCAAGCTGAGCCTAACTTTGAAAGACCATCTTATTTGAAGGTCGGGCCTGATAAATACCGAGCTTGGCCCAGACCGACCTGGATCGGCTGTCGACTTTATATGTGATAGCATCCATAATATATATATATATATATATATATATATATATATAAAATAGCTTAAGGCTTATAATAAAAGCTCATTTATTCAGTCATTTGTATATATAACAAACTAATAATGTTTTTCCTTGTTTATTTATTTTTAAAAAAAATCTAAAAGAGTATTTGGGCCTAGCCAATCCAGGTCCTTCGAGGGCTAGGGGCTAACCCCTATGAATGAGAACCGTGACCAGTAAGGAAGACCTAATCCCAGACCTGACCCAGCCCTTTCCTAATTAAGATGGCTAGAGGAGGGATATTAAAGCAATGTAAATGACAGATAAACCATAGAGATTGAACAGCAACAACAGCCGGGAGTTGCAAATTACATGAGGATCTCCTTATTAGGCTTCTGCCATGTTGGTTGTCAATCATAGGGTTTTTTTATCGGAGTTTTTTTGTCACTTCCAATAAAAAAAATAATAATAATAACGTGTCAACTCATTTGTAGCAACACACTATCGGCTTGTCCCTTTGGGATAGGTTCGGGATTCCAATCCAATTATGATGGTTATGGTTTTGATATCAACACTCTGCCAACCCCGAACTATAGGAACACTATTAAACAAAGTTTCGTGTACTAGTCTTGTACCAAAATAATTAAAACTCATTTGCCCGCCTTTTCTTGACATTAACCCTGAAATCGGACGTGGTCAGCTGCAAAAAGCCTCTTCCACTTAATTCTCAGTCCGACAAACTTGACTAGAGTGTCTTATCATATGATAACAATGACAAGAGGAATGGCCTCCTAGTCTTACCTTTTTTAAAAAAAATAAATCGTTTACTTGGTAGCTTTAGTTAGTGATTAGCACTACCACTTGTAAGTCATCATATGTGCGGACCTCTCTCATAAGATAGGCCGCCACACTTAGGGTGTCAATGGATTGGCCAGGCCTAATATAATTACTTATATATGTTGTTTATTATTTAAATAATAACTTACGTTAGTAGGCTAGAATGGTGAGAAGTTAGCTCGGGGCAGTGGAGCTCTTGCAACTCGTACCCGGAGAGATTGGATTCCAGATCTTCACTGAAAGCCCTACCCTTACCACTCAGGCAATATAATATATAATATAAAGCATCTACCAGTTATATATCATCAATTATATTTTTTGCAATATTTCAACTCATTTTTGTCATATTATAATAATAAACATTTCAAATTAAATTATAATAATAAAATATTAAAAAAATTAGAGTAATCCGTAACAATTTGTACACTGTATTTGTTATGTGGGTTTGTCTATTCTTGTGACTGTTATGTAGGTTTTTATCTATTCTCTTATGATTGTTATGTGGGTTCTTGTATAACAGTGTGTACACTCTTATGTGTATAGTGTACACACTGTTGTGATGGTTCTGCTTATTATTTTTATTTGTAACTAGTGGGTGGCACGTGTGATTCATGTGAGAGCGAGGGAAGGAGTTAACCACAGTTAATAGGAATTAAAAGGGGCACGTGTTAACCCACGGGTGTGATTGAACTCTCCCCAAGGTCAATCGCGAATTCTAAATAGATAGATGGCAAGGGGTAATTTAGGAATTAAAATAAAACATTAAATCAAAGGTAAGGGTAGTTTGGGAATTAAAATAAAACATTAAATCAATGTTTTTTTTTACATAAGGGTAATTTAGAAATTTTGGAAAAATCATCCATGCATGCCTCTCGCATTATAATAGTAAAGATTATTTTTTAAAAATATAATCTTATATACTTTATTATTATATTATATATATATGTATTTATATATTATATAATGTTTATATAATATATATGTATTATTATATATTTATTAAATAGAAATAGGTCGACTCGAGCCTGATCAGCATAGGTCGACTAAAAAAATAGGACCTTAGCCCTATATATATCAACCTCAATGAGAATCGGCCTGGCCTAGGCCCTGTGTGGCACGGCCCATTGATACCCCTAGCCACACCCTACCATTGGAGGAAGTGGCAGGGTGTCTGAACAATACTCTTACGGGACCTTTTATTGTTTCACATATTTTGATCAATACTATTCGATAAATGCTAGTCCAAATCAGAGACTTCTAAACTCTTACTGTGATTGACAAGTGTCACCACATCTCCTTACCTTGAGGACTAATTCAAACTATAACTTCATCCTTTTTGAAATTTAGTTGGGATTCACTCAAGTTATAACCCTGAGGATGATAAGTGTCCCATTTCATCCATGTTCATGTTAAATACTAACATCACACTAAAGACAATGAGTTAAGGCAAGTCTTCGAATTTTCTCTTGACATGACCTATTGAGAGAGTAGTAATGCCGAGTCTTACAACCATGGTGAGAGTTTGGAAATAATTTGAATTCTGCGGTTGGAGCTCTCTAGCACTCCTTATATTAATCGGGCCATGGTTACTCATCCACTATTAATGACAAGGGAATGGTCTCCTAGGTTGATGCAACCTAAACTATATTGTTACTTTACCCCATAACCAAGCAGATAAAATAAATTATATAGTCTGTTTTAGGGATCGACGACTTACCCATTCAGTTACTTTGGCACTGAATCAATGTTCCCAAAATGGGTACTATCGGTCGGGTGAAGTAAACGTTCATTAGTTATGAAATTTTGAAAAATATTAATTACGTTTATTAGTTACGAAATTTTGATCAATATTAATTAGGTCAACTTGGTAATAGACTCCCCACCTCTTGCGTGAGTAGTAGGGGTGTGGCCTTCCAAGGGAAAGTCCAGGGATCCAATCCTCCGGGTAAGAGCAGCAAGAGCTCCGCAAAAGCTCCACTATCCATGCTAACTTTTGACCGGCTGACTCTACAGGGAAATGATATCGACTACAAAAAAAAAAAAAAAAAAAAAAACTTGTTAATATGGTCTACTTAGACCAATAAACTACATAACTCTTCAATTGCATGGTTTGGATTAAAATAGAGTCGTACATTATTTTTTGTGTCCTCTCACATATACTATAAACATATGATACGTGTCTCTTTTAAAATACATGCCCTCCTGATTTAAAAAAGTTGAAGTGCGGACCCAAGTAGGGAATGCTTGTGTGGAGTGACCTTAACAGTTGGTGGCTCTTGTATATCCGTAGTTTTTGGCCCGCATAGAAGATTTGTACTACATGTTTTGACTCTTTCAAGGTGATTTGAGTCCGTCAACCGAGTTTGAATTTGTTCAAAACAATTCATAAATGGTTTGTTTGGCTGGAGTTTGTGTTTTGCAACATTTCATAAACGGGTCGGGGTATTGTCACACCCAAAATTTACCGGAATCCCCACCTGTTTGTGACCCCTGCATAAGGCTACACATCTGGTGGGTTGAGCCGGGTTGAGCTTAAGCAGGCCCAGTCCATTTTAAATTTTGATAGGCCCAAATGCAATTCAGACCCGAACGAAACTTAGCCCCTAGAGTTGGGTGTAAACCCATCCCATCTTAAATGTTGGGAGTTCGGGCTGAGCTCAAGTTGGCCTGAACTCACCGGCCCAAACTCATATATGCATTTTATTACTGTTCTACCATCTGCTCAGGACAGTTAGATTTAAGTTTTGGTACTTTTATTTTCTTAGATATAGTTTATAGTTGTAAAAAATAGACATTTTTAAACACCCTACGATTGAAAATGATGATTTGGAGTTTTAAGTCTTAACTCATATATAGGTTCAGTATATTCTATAGACAAGTAATAAGTATGTAATACATAGTTTGGGCAGGGTTGGGCTTAGCCCACGGGCTAGGGAATGATATGTCCGAACCCATTGCGAACTCAACTCTAGGCCTAGACTGGAGTTCAAATCCAACCCAGCCTTCTAGAACCTAAGGGCCTGCCCACCCTTAACTCGGGTTGGGTTGGGCGGGCCCTCCCCAATTCGTAGCACTGCCCCTACATGTGTGTGTTGTGGTCATCTACCCATAAACATCATTTATGTTTACTATACTATATATTTACCCATCTAGACTCTAGTTAAGTATTCTCGAAGCTTAACACGAAGTGCTTTAATAATTTCCTGAACAGGAGTTACATTTCTTAATAGGAAATAATCACCTCCTCGGTCGGTGACACAGGGAGGGGCATCTTGGGTCCCCTTTTCATGCCATGTGTCTACCTTTTAACTCCTGCTAACTGTGGTTAAGGTTCACTAACTCCAAGGGTTCACCCTTCTAACCTTTGTTTTTTGAAAAATAAAATATAAAAAGTTAAACTATAGGGTTAAAATTTAACCTGAGTTCAAGGTTACTTTGTGAGAGTGAGGACCAATAGTTCGCTTCTCGCCAGTGGAGCGAACTATTGGAGCGAACTATTGGTCTTCTTAATATAAGTAGTTTTGATCTTTAATTTTATCTTTGGGCTCGGTTTGTTTGCACGTAAATGGTTTTACTATGTAAATCATTTACGAAGGAAAAATTTTTATGGTAAAAGATGAATTTTCTATTAGTTTTTGTTGTTTGATAACTTGAAAATAAGGAGGAAAAATGTTTTTCTAAAATAAAAAAATGTAAATAAAGATACTTTTGTAACTTTTAAAATATATTGAAAGAGGTAGGGATTTTACAGTAAAATGACTTATGTATTTTTTAAATGTAAGTCATTTTCTGCTAAAGTGATCCATTTTCCATAAAATATTTTACTTCCCAAAGATTTTACGTGCAAAGAAACACAAATAAATGACATTTTCTAGGGAATTGATTTGATTTTCCCATATTTAACATCAAAACAAACAAACGGAGCATTGATGCAAAGTTTATATTCTATTTTATGATCAAATCCAAAAGAACAGTCCTGTGATTGCTACAGATTTCAATGATAACAGTGAGACAGAGATGTTTGTGCTTTCTGATTTCTCCATGACACATTTGTTTCTCTATAGGTTCTACTGGATCTTGAGCAAAAGAGCGAGGATAAGATTAATAGAATGAAATTTCTTTCTATTATGAGTCCTGTGTTCAACGGTTGCATCTCAGCATTAATTTATATTGGTATGTTACATTGCAATAAATTTATCCTAATTAGCTACTTGTGTACTTTTATTTCCCATATTAATCTAGTTATATATATATATATATATATTGGCTTGATAGTAAATCAGTTGCTGAAAGTATCATCTCTTTATTCAACCTTAAAATCAAAGATGTTTTTATATTTTTTATAGTTTAAATTCAAAGCCGAGCTCTGCTTCATGGTGAAAAAGTTGAGCTCTCTTTTTTACCTATGGCGATGGCAATATTGTAATTATGGAAAGAAAGTGTTTTGCAAAGCTACCCATCTTTTCCATAATTACAAAAGTGCTATTGCCATTTGACTAAGAAAGAGAGCTCCATTTTCCGCAGTAAAGCAAAGCTCCGCCTCAAAATTACACTATTTTTCAACAAACCAAATTGGAATATCCATATGGTGGATACATTAATTGTCCTGTCTGCATCAATGCCACCATGAAACGTTTCCCAGTCGATACACGAATTATAATTTTTATTTATATATTTTTCTCTACACCATCCCTCGGCAAAAAGGTAAGTATTGACAAACTCATCTACAATATAAACTCCAGACAAGTTACAAAAATGATAATCATATTTTCAGCTGAAGAGATAAACATTTGGACTACCACACACTTGCATATGCATAATGTGTATACAACATATTACTGATAAAAGCACTAAAATATCAATAGGAAATCTTTATATATGGATACAGTGTTCTTCTCTCATTCTGGTTCCCTTCTCAGTAACAATGTTCTCCTAAAAAATGCAGCCGAGCACCTGTAATTTAAGACATATCTATTTGTCGTATCTAATGCAGCTATGCTGATTGCGCATCTCTGGACCCAGGATGGGCAAAATGTGGAAACAAAGGTATGAAGTTCTTTCTTCTACAAATCTAAGTTATAGCAAAAAATAATTTTCTATACGAAAACAATGCCGAGATTACTTCAAGTAATGTTCCAAAACAGTTGAGCTGGGATCTCTGAAAATTTGATCGATGAGCTTGAATCTTGGTTTCTGTTTTCTTTTTGGTTATATTGATAGCAATTTTACTTGACGGTATGTGAAATTATGAGTCAACACAAAGCTTCATTATTCATGATTACAGGGGGAGTCCACTGACAATATCCCAGCTATAGAGCAAACAGAAATAGACATACCAGACACTCTCTTTCTCCATCATCGAATACAGAGCGAGAATCGAGAATCTGCACCTTACAATTTTTCACCTTGGTTCCTCAGAGAGTTGATGGAAGAGGTAAATCAAAGCTATGATTTTCAGAATTACACTTGAGTGTAGGAAGACTGATGCTACTACTATGGATATGCTCATAGTTGGGGGCATAGATCCTGAACCATAATATGTTGGATAATGCTAGCACCATTGTCTTTTAAGACTCACTCTCTTTTTGATTGAAAATAGGGTTATTTTCAAAACATGTGTCTTTTCTCTTAATGGAAGACTTGACACGTCTTTCTCTTGAAGAAAGTGAAGCTAGCATTACCTAAAATGTTTGCTCTTGAGAGGAGAAATCAATGAAATGCAACCCACCCACATTTGTTTCATGGCCTATTGTAGAGGCCAAATAACATCACCACTTCTGCCATGGAGTTTGAATATGAACAGGAGCTCCGGTTGAAGCATTCTCTTACAGTTTTTTTGTACTTCCCAATAAATTCCTGTCGTAGGCATATTTTGGTGACATGTACCAGAAATTAAAGGTGAAAATGATCACAGCCAAAGAATCTAGAAGTAAATGTAATAATGAAAAGCTGATTGAGATGGTTTGGGCATGGACAGACGACTAATGACTAATGGTAGAAGTAGAAGAGTGTTTTGGTATCGATGAATGCTCTAAAAGGTTGAAAATGATGGGGCTTGAGACAGTGAGAAAAGATATCATATGACACCCTTTAATGGAAGATTTGGTTTCGATAGATCAAACTGGTGCAACAGATTCATGCTGCCGAACCTAGTCCCAAAATAGGTGAGATAAGGCACTCTGCTTATGATGAAGATGATGATAAAATTAAAAGGATGTACTTTACCCCTTTTCTTGAAATCTGATTTATCATTTTCACTTCTTTTTTTCATTTTTTTTCTAATTCAGTTACACACTTTTCTCAATTTTGTGGCTTACCGAACTCTTATTTTTTTATGTAACGAACAGGAAACTATTTCTAGAGCTGCAATTCGTGTTTTGGAAGTGGCTTCTCAACCTTCTTTGACACAACGCTCACAAGAATCTGAACCAGTAGTGACGGTAGAGATTGAGTTTAAGACTGAATTTAAGGTCGCGTGTTGGATGCTCACGATCTCAGCTGGAGGAATTATCAGTCTACTAGCCGGACTCCCAGGAAATGAGAAGGCAGCTCTTACCCACAAGATCTTCTTCAAGGGCTATACAGCGTTAGTATATGCATCAGTTATTTCAAGTTTAGGTTTGTTCTTCCTAACCAATACCCGCCCAAATATCCCAGGCCTGGCCATTATCGTCAAGTTCATCATGTGGGTTGCATTGGGATCGGCAACTTATGCACTCGGTTTTGCGATGTGTATTCTACTTCTGAACAGCTTAGTTGCCCATATTCTGGTTTTAGTTGCTCCATTAGTTCTCTCTGCAGTGGCTGTAATTCTCAATTTCACTAACTGTAGGAACTAGAGTTCCAGTTTTCTGTGTTTGGACTCTTCCCCTTTTAATTTTCTTCATAGGTTCCACTCTTACTTCATAATGACCAAACCTATATGTAAGGTTCTTTTGTAAATTTGTTTCGTATTTCTTGGGTTTGGTTGTAATTAGAAGAGAAAATTAGTTATACATTCCCCTCTTTAATTTTGTACATTTTTCTATGCTACCTATCATTCTTGCTTTAGATGGGGTAATTAGCCAGTGAATTGAGAATAACTTTCTAACCAAATTTTTTTTTAAGAAAATGAGAATAAGTTGATAGCTGGAGTTTCCTTATAACTAAACCTTATTGGGGTAAAGGAATATAATAGAAGAGAATTTTCCAAATCCTGGGGTTATCATGGTATCAGAGCAGGTTCTTTGTTCTTAGGTCGAGTCACTAGCCTTGTTTGATCTCGCCACAAATGCCACGATCAACACCTTTCTGGTGTGGAAACCACCCTCAATTGCAGGATCTCATCTGCTTCGCAGGATCTCTCTCGACACATCCATCTGCGTCTTCAACGTATCTGCATTTTCATCAATTCATCTGCTTCTCTCATGACGGATCTCTCTCAGTTTTGGTTCCCAAAAGTTCTCACTTTACTCTTGAGAGCATCTCTAATGCAATACTCCATAATCCATCTCCATTTCGGCATCTACTCCATATATGGAGATCATAGGCCCCACTAAAAAGTTTTTTACTCGAACCCACTCATCTCCAAATCAGTATTTAGTGTGAATGATGTTAGCCTTTAGGTTTCTACCTAACGTAACATTAGTGATTATGATGGCAATACAATAATGTAATGAGATTTGTATTACTAATGTCTCATTTGAGTTTATATGAAAATCAATCTACCAAAAGCATTAGTAAAGTTATTTAATGAAAATGCATGAAAATGATACCATCTATAAAGAGGAATCATCAAGTCAAAGCAAGTTAAATTTGATCAAATTGAAGATGTTAAAGATCATATCAATCCATGTCATGAAGATGAAGACTAAAGAAGAAGAAGATTGATCATGAAGTAAAAGAAGACAAATCAAGTCAAGATCAAGTTGGAGATGAAGAGCAACTCTTAAGAAGATTTAATTGTTTTATATTTTAGTGAGAGTGTCTAAAGACTTTTGTAAAAAGTCTTCAAAGCTCGAAAGTTGAATGCTCATAACCATAGATTTATCATAGATTCCTTAAGACCATTTTGGATATCTTTCTAAGGACCTAGAACATCTTAAAAGAATGATCAAGATCATGATAAATATAAAGGAACTGACCTAGGAAATCATGTCCATCATATATATTGATTAAAGATGAGATTAACAGAAAAAGCCTTAATCTCGTCGATGAAATTCGCAAGGTGCTGAAATTTCGGCGACAAAATTAGCTCTCTGAGCTACTGTTATGTCCTATGTTTAATCTCATCGACGAATTCTCAAAGCTACTCAAATATCGTCGATGATATTCTGCGGGACTCAAAATATGTCTGTACCGACTATTTTTAAACAACTCTTTCGCAATCAATGTACCTCCAACGGCTATATCTTTGCAAGGGTTATAAAATGTAATGATTTATGAACTAGAATGAGATGATCTATAACTTCAATCATTCACTCTAAAGCTTAGATTCCAAATCTATTGAGTTATACCCTAGAATCCCCAAATATATTTTAAAGAGCTATTCAACTCTAATATTGAGAGTCTTTTAGTGAGTGTTCAAGTCTTTTATCAGCTCATCTAAGGAGCAAATTCGGATTGTAAAATACTTTCATATCAAGTGTATGTAAAATCAAGAATTGGTGGAATCTTGTCCTTAAAGAAGAGAGCTTTGTAAAGTCAAGAGAGGATTGTTCTCTTGCAAGGATAGACTTGATCTTCGCCCGTAAGAAGATTCTAAAGGCTTGACTTTCACCCGTGAAGAAATTTGTAAAGGTTTGATCTTCACCCGGAAGAAGATCGTGCGATTGAGAAAATCATGGTGAATCCTCTAGCGGGTGTAGCTTGAGGCGGGAACATAGGCGTGATTGCCGAACCTCGTGAACAATATCTTTTGTTTGCTTTCTCGTACTCTTCTTATTTACTTTATTGTTTTGATTATTTGTGTAGAATAGCATAATTCATTTCCCCTTTGATTAGTATAATTATAATTTCGCTTAAGGGGTTAGGAAGAAATTTTAAATTTCTAGAGACCCTATTCATCCCCCCTCTAGGGTCCAAACCTTAGACAACAAGTGATATCAGAGCATAGGTCTCTGCTTTTTTAAAGATTTAACCATCTTAGTGAAAAGATAAATGGGTAATATATATGCAACTACCCTTAGAGAAGGCTAATCAACTTTTCAACCTCCCTTGCTTAATGGTGAAAATTACAATTATTGGAAAGTTAAAATGATGTATTTCATTCAAGCTTTAGATTATAAATGATGACAAATAATAGTAACGGTCCCAACATCCCCTCTAAAAATGTTGATGATATTCAAATACCTATAGATGATGATGAATGTAAAGGGAATCTAGATAAAAAAATTATGCGAAAAACTGGATTCTGAAGATCTTAACACCATACAAAACATTTAATATTATCTACATTAAAGAAAAAGAATACCTTGGCGAATGATGTTCACCGGTGACGGATAAAACTATAGAACTTCAGCAGTCTTTGTAGAGATTTATTCGAAGAAATAATCTCAGCTCGATCCTCGCTCTTCGCTATCTTCACGAAGCTTTCGAATCTTTTCATAGCTTTATGAAGAACAAAATAATCCTTGGATCAGTCCTTAAAAGAAGATAATTGGATGAAGAAGAAATTATGAAATTCTAACTATCTAGAACTCCACAAGATGTTCACGAAAATCCCTTGGGGTGTTTAACCTAGCTCACAAAAATCCTTGGGTGTAGACTCTCTAGCTCCCACGAAAATCATTGTGATTGAATATCTTCTCCACACGGTTTGGCTTGTGGTATTTATAAATGTGGATCTAATCCATATCTTGATCATTATCTTTTAGAGTTTCTAATAATGATAACACTTATGATTAGTAGACTCCTAGTTAATCCATAAGAAGTTTGTTATCACAAAACTTCTAAATTAAGTTTCATTTTTCAAAAAGGACTCCTTAATTAAATGGATATAACCAACTCACTAAAAATTAGGGATCATAGAATCTAGACAATCTAGATTCTCCACAATGGGCCGGGGAGGGGGGGGGGGGGAGGGAGGGCGTGAGCTATAAGGATAAGGGATTAGTAATTATCCTTATCTCTCTTTTGTTTCCTCTAAACCAAGTAATTATCTAATCTCATTAGATATGAGATAATTAATTAATAATTATCTACTAACCAAAATCCCTAAAATATAGGGAACATAAAAGTAGGCGCCACTTTTAGGGTATTAACCCCTTGGGCATGATCCCACTAATAAGGTCCATGTTATTTGAGTTTTATGAATATGGGTCAAATCCATATTCCCTTATATTTGGTTGGTCAAATAATTATTATTTTATCTCTTTAAATTAGATTAATATTTAATCTAAAACATAGATTAACATTTAATCTATTTGTACGAGCTTGTATTTCTCTATGAGCACCTCCATCGATTGCTCTGGGACATTCTAACCCTGGCTTACCTGGTGTTATCCCATTGACCCTTAATAGGAAGGACACCTAAAGTGCAAGTGACGTGAGATATCCATATTGCAATTGAATCCCAGTGAAAGAATATTAACCAATAAGGATCCCGCCACATGAACTAATGCATTCGAATAATCCTTCTATTAACATTATCCCTAATAGGCCTTCAAGATTAAGATACTATCTAACCCATAGCCTATTGTACCATCCGGGGTTCCAAGACTTTTTATTAAGCCATGAGAAACAATTTCTCAAGTTAAAATATTTTGAAAAAAATCTTTTATTAAATATTATAAATTTTATTAAAAATATATATTTCAAATATATTTGATTTCAAAATCACCTGCATAGACTTTTAGCTTAATGGACTATCTTATCCCGGAACTTGGATAATCTCTCAATTTAATGAGGATGAATTTCTTGTTTGATATTCATCATGACTCGAACAACTTTTTGATTATCCAACTGTCACCTTATTGTAGTCCCTCAGGTAGAGAGTATTTAGGTGCAATCAACCGGGAAGATCACTGCTCAGTTATAAATGAACTCAACAGATCTAAGGATCACCAAATTTGTTCAATGTGAATGAGAGACCATCTATCAAATATAATGTTTATGCAAGAGGTCTCTCATTGTGTGCAATCATTCAATGTACATTTAAGCACCCATATGCCGATGTGTAGTCTTCATTACAATAGTTTGATATAAAACTACATCTCAACCATTGAGAACATCTAAGCATTGTGGTAGCTATATAAGTGCAGTGCCCAGCTTCACCCATAGTTGTGACTCTATAAGGTATAAGGAATTGGAAAGTTATATCTACCTGTGTCAGTCCATAACCAATCACATAGCTTTTCTACAATATATCCTAGGGATCTTGTTCGATATTTCATATCGTATAGATTATCTCATGATCTTGTCAATTACTCATAATGAATTCACAATAGATAAAGAAGATGTCCTTATTAATCTAATCAATAAAAATCTTACAATCTAAATGACTTTTTAGGGCATAATGTCCAACAATCTCCCACTTGCCCTTAAAGTCACTGTGACTTAGATTTCAATCCCGTACTATATAAGTGTGTTACAAATACTTTATTTGATAAAGCTTTTGTCATCGGGTCAGCAACATTAAGTTGAGACCTAATCTT
The DNA here is from genome assembly GCA_015143295.1 of Tetracentron sinense. Taxonomy (NCBI): domain Eukaryota; kingdom Viridiplantae; phylum Streptophyta; class Magnoliopsida; order Trochodendrales; family Trochodendraceae; genus Tetracentron; species Tetracentron sinense. The sequence goes on along the minus strand of CM026553.1, from coordinate 30,477,662 downwards.
TGTAACAATAATGTCTTGCCTTTCAATAATCTCATAAATGAGATGATTGTAAGCGCCCAATTTTCACACCCCTGTCTAGCCCTAGCCGAGCCCTAGAACCCTTAGGGCTTGAACCTCAAAGCCAAGGCCTCTACGGTTTAAACCCTGTGGCCTAGGCCCACAAAGCCCAAAATCCTCAAAACAATCTCCCTTACCTAAGCGTGCATGGGCCAGGCCCACTTTTTTTTTAAATTTCTGTTATTGTCAGTAGACCCTCTACGGACATTAAAGTTTTGCCTGTTTTCTCTTTGGTGGTAGAACTTCTACCGACACTAGTTGAATCCGAGTTTGCAGTCTGCAAACGCCCTACACACTCCACCCTCACTTCAGCCTTCTCACTCGACCCTATAGGGTCCAACCACCTTCTCCCCCTTCCTATCAATGCCCCTTAGGTCCTTAAGGTCATCTCCTATAAAACCCAACTCCATTCACCATAAACAGGGTCTGCAATTTTCCAAGATGAACCCCTGTTGCCAAAAGCCTAGGCTCACCCTCTTCAACCCTCTGGTCGTGATCTCAGTTGCCCTTGGACCTGCCTCGAGTTCCCTCAACGGCTACAACACCACCACCATAGCACTTTCACCTGTACACAGACCATCTCCTTCGGCAGAAGTAGAGTACAGGGTAGGGACATCTCCCTACCCATTTTTACTGCTTCATCCTTCATGTGAGCCCCTGGTCATCTCCAGGGGACTTTTTTATGCTTATTTACTGTTTTAGCATTAGTGCAAACCCAATAGGGTGTTCACCCACCTTGCTCATAGGTGTGGTGAACCCCTACGGGTATATCCCTCTTCAACAGAGCCTCCAACACCACCACAGATCTTCTGGGGGTCCCTTAGATCATGAGGGAACCCCTGGACATCCCTGTGCACAGCCCCCATGGGCGAAATTCTGGTTCTAAACAAAACCAGGAATAACGGTAATCTCAGTACTGCCATTCCTGGTAGTCTCTTTTTTGGCTTGTTTTGGCCTGCTTAGGTGGGCCCTGGTCCATGTCCAGGGCCCAAGTTGAACCCCTCTCATCCCTCTTGACCTCACCTGGTCCTTCCAGGTCCATGGTTCAGCCTTAACTATGGTAAAAATCAAAAACAAAAACACTGTGCTTAATTGTGGTAGACCTTCTACCACCAATAAAAGTTTGGCCTATGTTCAGATTGGGGTAAAACCTTTACCGCCAATATGCAGTTTCTATCACAGCATGTTTGCAGCTCTGTGGAGCCCACTCTTCACCAGGCTAAAAAATTTCCCTAGACATATATTAACATTTAATATATTTAATCAATGATTAACATTTAATCAATTTATGAGCTTGTATTTCTTATGTGAGCATCTCCACAGATTTCTCTGGGACATTCAAACCCTGGCTTACTCAATGTTATCCCATTGACCCTAAATAAGAATTACATAGGAATTGCAAGTGACGTGAGATATCCATGTTACAATTGAATCCCAGTGTAAGAACATTAACCAATATGGATCCCGCCACATAAACTTTTTAATTCAATTGATCCTTCCAATTACATTATCCCTAATGGGCCTTCGAGATTATTTATACTATCTAACTCAGAGCCCATTGTACATCATCTTGGTTTCCAAGACTTCTGATTAAGACATAAGAAACTTTTTCTCATGTAAAATATTTTGAGAAAAAGCTTTTTATAAGTATAATATATTTTAATAAAAATATATTTCAAACTTATTTTGTTTCAAATCACCTGCGCAGGATTTAAGTTTAATCGACTGTCTTGCCCGGAACTTGGATAATCTCTCAAATTAATGAGTAGATTTCTTGTTTGAAATTCATTATGACTCGATCAGCTTTCTAACTATCCAACTGTCATTGTATCGTATTCCCCAAGATAGAGAATACTTTGGTGGAATCAAAACAGTTAGATTACTGCTCAGTTATAAATGAACTCATCAGATCTAAGGATCATTGAAACTGTTCAATGTGAATGAGAGACTAACTATCTGATAGTCTGTTTATGCAAGAGGTCTCTCATTGCATGCAATCAGTCAGTATACATTTAAGTACCCATATGCTGAAGTGTAGTATCCACTTCAATTGTTTGAGATAAAACTACATCTCAACCATTGAAAATATCTCAGCATTGTGGCAGCCATATAAGCGAAGTGCCTAGCTTCACCCACAGTTGTGACTATGTAAGGTATAAGGAACTGGAAAGTTATATCTGCCTGTGATATTCCAATCACATAACTTTCCTACAATATATCCCATGGACCTTTATCGATATCTCATATCGTATAGTTCATCTCATGATCTTGGTTAATTACCCATAATGAATTCACAATAGATAAAGAAGAAGTCTCTATTAATCAAATTAATAAGAATCTTACAATCTAAATGACTTTTCTGGGCATCATGTCTAACAGTTCAGTTGCCGATAGTCGATGCACATCCTCATCAAACCATCCTTCTTTTTCACAAACAAAACTGGAGCTCTCCAATGTGATACACTTGAGCGAATAAATCCAAGGCTGAGCAACTCTTCAATTTACTCCTTTAACTCTTTCAACTCTACTGGAGCCATTCTATACGGCGCCTTAGAGATGGGTGCCTAATTCAATCGCAAACTCAATCTCCCTATCCGGTGGTAAACCTGGTAAGTCTCTAAGAAAGACATCTAAGAATTCTTCCACCACTGGGATATTAGATGAGTCTGGTACCTCCGAGGTAGAAATACTCAAGGCTGCAAATCAAGCTAGATCTCTCTTCCTCAATCCATAGAAACAAAAAGAAGGCTCACCAATTTATTTAAAATTGATGACTTTCCCGAAACAGTCGACATGACCATGATAGGTAGAAAGCCAATCCATGCCAAGGATGACGTCAAAATCCTAGAATTCAAGGATAATAAGATTGGCTGATATTTCTCATTGACCAATCCAAATATCGCAAGAGCGGTAGACCTTGTCGGTGATGATTGAACTACCCATAGGAGTGGCTATAGATAGTTTGTGGTCTAACAGACTTGGCTTTGACAGAAAAGCTTGTGCGAAGCTAGGGGTCCCGAAAGAGTGAGTTGATCCAGTGCCAATCATCACACGAGCTAAATAGTCATTGATCAATAGAGTGCCTCAATTAGATACATAACTAAGTGTGTCAAATCATATGCACAAACAATTATCAAATATTAGCATGTTTGTACACAGTGGTAAACATCATAGTCACATAAATAGAATAATATTATACATAACTGCAATTAAAGCAATTAAATTTAAATGTACCTTGCATAACATCGTCGGACGCCTGTGCATCCTGCTCCAAGGTAGCAAACACCCAGCCTTGAGCTGGCTGGCGGGGCTGCTGCGGTCTGGAACCCTGAGGTGGCCTCTGCTGTATAGGCTGCCTAACTGGGGGTCTCACTCCATTGGGCTGAGTCTGTGGAGGCATTTGTTGATTGCGGAGCGGACACTCTCTAATCCGATGTGTGACATCCCCACAATGGAAACATCCTCCTGAAACTGCTCAACATTTGATAAGTGCTTAATTTTGCTTAATTATCCTCATTTAAATAAGCATTATCATACTTCTTTGGTTTATATCTTCATTTTTACACGTAAAGTGGTGTATTTTCTCCTCACCATTGCGTTGTCCTTTTTCTCTTAATTTTCATGATACATTTGCATGTATTTATACATGTCTTGAAAGGCCGTATGCAAAATATTTTTAAGAGAGACTTATTACGTGTATTTATTTTTTGTAGGAATCCTAACCCCAGATTACTCTCGGGATTCAAGAAGTCCAAAGTTTCAAATAGCCCATGTTCAACTCAAAGATCTAAAGGAGTTAGAGCCCAAAGTGCAAAGTCCAAGCCAAAAGTCCAAGAAGCCAAGTCTCAAGTCAAAGAGTCAAAGCCCAAGAGCAAAGCCCAAGACCAAGTATGGAAAGATTCTATAACATGGCTGGAGAATCTTAGGAAGATATGGATTAATATGATTTTAGGATAAAAAGGGTGGAATTCTCTTGAATTAGAAAGAAGAAGTGTGCTATATTGCTATTTCTATTTCAGAAAAAATGAGAAAGCCTATTTTGGTCACAAGAACTCTTTATTTTGGGTGGATTTTAGAATTCAAGTAAGGAGCTTAATGGAGGTCAACTAAATCTACAAGAAAGGCAAGAAATTTCGTGGATGGCTAGAGGAGTGCTATTATTTAGCAACCAATCTCAAACAAATGAGGATTTCCCGGATTCCCGCCTAATTTGGACAGTACTTCCTAATTTAGACATAACTTTTGACTCAAAATTCGGATTAAGGCAAGGTTTGATGGTTTGGAAAGAAGACTTAAAGGGGAACAAAATTGTATTTCATAAAGATCCCCTAATTCGGAAGTTTAAAGGGTCAAAACATGTCATCAAGAGGAGGGAAGTGCAATTTTGGTTGGAATTTTGGAATTAGAAGTTTCTCTTTTGTTTTTCTTTCCCTTCTCTTCTTCCCTTTAGTCTATATAAACCTAAAGTGAGAGACTTTTGGGCTCTCTCTGATCTTTTCTCATTCTCTTTTCTCTCTTCTTCTTTTAGTTTTTTTTGGAGTTATTTTATTGTAGTGTTTGGAAAACCATTAAGGAGGATGACAACTCCAAACATGGTTGGCTAAACACCCTTCTAAGGTTAGGGATTTGAAACCTTTTTCCAATTTATGTGGATGATGTGGATGGTTTGATTATTTATTTTAATTGAATAATTTTCTTAGTTTGATTAATTGTTCCTCTCTATATGTTCTTTGATTTCATATGATCGAATGATATATGGAATGCTTGGATCCCCTGTGAGTTGGATACAAAGTGATTTTTTATTTCTCTAATTATTCAATTGAATTTAATGGTCAGTGGTTTTATCGTATAATTTTCCATCTAGATTAAATTATTATTTAATTCTAGATGTGTTTTCATCCAAATCTAAGCATAAGGAGGGATAGGTGGATTTTCCTGAAACCTTAGACCTCTTTTTCATTGCTTTACAGTAACAGTGATTTTTGCTCCATTCTCATTGAGTGGAAAACTGATTTAAAATTTTTTTTTCTCTAGATTTCGTTTCCTTAATTCTTGTTGCACAATAGTCAATCCCTGTGGATTCGACCCTGTGCTCACCAGATACATCAACTGTGTCACTTGTGCACTTGCAAGTATATTATTTTTACTCTTGATTTTATGTCCATTAATTTGGATTAAATTAAGTTGTAACAAGTTTTTGGCGCCGTTGCCGGGGATTGCAACGTGTGACGAGAACACGGGTTACGAAATTCTCCCATTCCCCATTCTCTCTAATTCTAACTCTTAACTTTTACTTTCTGCACCTGACATCTAACTTTTACTTTCTTGCTCCTAACTTCTAACTGCTAACTTTTACTTTCTTGCTTCTAACTTCTAACTTCTAACTGCTAACTGCTAACTGCTAACTTTTACCTTCTTGCTTCTAACTTCTAACTCTTAACTTCTAACTTCTATTTTTTTGCTTTTTAACTTGATTGAAAAAAAAAAAAAAAAAAGGGAGTCTGATTTTTTTTATTTTTTTTAGTGGAAGGTTGGAATTCTGTGCACCCTCCCACGGTAGGAAATCAATTAACTTGCTTGAAGGGATTATATCACATAGGTGGAAGGTTGGAATTCCGTGCACCCTCCCACGGTAGGTAATTAAGCGGATTGATATTGCTTGTTTTAAACAGGTACATCTATTGCTTGCCTACTTGGAAACAGACATTGCTTTGCCTAAGTTCAGGAATTTCTTCACTTCTGGTAAACTCACTCCTTCACTCTCGTTATTCTCCTACTTATCTTGCATCTTGTTCGTATAGAAGACTTATAGGAGGTGCATGCATTCTTGTTTGAATCCCCGACTTTCCCTTTAAGTTCTCTCATTTGTATGATCACGTGGCAACGAGATCACACAAGCCGCTTGAGGAGAACAGACTTTGAGATTGAAGACTTGTCTAATAACTTGTTTGAAGATTCTGATCATTCTTATTCATCAGACATTATGACTGACAATGAAAGTGATCAGGGGGATAATGGAGTTCATAATAATCCACCAATGCTGACCTTGCGTGAATATTTGCAACCAACAAGGACGAGTTCTCCGTCTTGTATGGTTTTTCCCACTAATGCAAATACTTTTGACTTAAAACCGGGAGTGATTCAATTACTTCCTAAGTTCCATGGCTTAGATTCAGAAAGTCCTTACCTACACTTGAAAGAATTTGATGAGGTTTGTGCAACCTTGCACAATCAAAATGTTAGTGATGATGTGGTTAGGTTAAAATTGTTCCCTTTCTCTTTAAAAGAGAAGGCCAAAAATTGGCTAAATTCTCTAAAGCCAAGGTCCATTGGCACATGGCAAGAACTGACCAGGGAGTTTCTAAAAAAATTCTTCCCTACCCATAAGACTAATACTCTCAGGAGGAACATCATGAATTTCTCCCAAAAGGAGAATGAAACTTTTTTCCAATGTTGGGAACGTTTCAAGGAATTATTGTTGACTTGCCCCCATCATGGCTACGAGACATGACGCACTGTTAGTTTTTTCTATGAAGGTTTAACTTCTCAAATGCGTCAGTTCGTAGAGATGATGTGCAATGGTGAGTTTTTAAATAAAGATCCCGAAGAGGCTTGGGATTATTTTGACCAATTAGCTGAAAATGCCCAATCTTGGGATAACACTGATAGATCTGATAGGTCTGATAAAACCAAGCCTAATGCCATGACTAAGGGAGGTATGTACCTCCTGAAAGAAGAGAATAATGATGTGAATGCCAAAATAGCCAGTTTGACCAGAAAAGTAGAAGCCATGGAACTTATGAAAGTAAACTCAATTAAGGCCACTGAAAAAGTGGAAGATGTTTGTGGCATATGCGAGACTAATGTACACCGAACTCAGGATTGTCCAACAATCCCAGCTTTTCAAGAGGTGTTACATGATCAAGCAAATGTCATGAACACCTATAAAAGGCCTTTTTCTTCTCCCTACTCGGAAACTTACAATCCTGGTTGGAGGAACCATCCCAACTTTAGTTGGAAAAATAGTCCTACTGCAAACAACTCTCCTCAGGGGCCTTCCACTCATACTCCTTATGTGCCTCCACATAAGAAGACCCTTGAAGAGACGTTGCAACAATTCATGCAAGGTCAAACAAACATTAATAATCAGACAATGCAAGCTATCAATGATCTGAAGAATTCTGTCAAAGAGTTGACCTCTTCGTTGAGCTTTCAAGAAAAGGGCAAATTTCCTGCTCAACCTCAACCAAATCCTAGAGGTCAATTTGAGGTAAGTAATTTAAATTCTTCAGATTTCCAAGGGGAACATATCAAGTCCATCACCACTCTACGAAATGGAAAAATAATTGATAAAGATATTCCAAAGAAGGTTCACAAACCTGAGGAATCTTTAAAATCAAAGAGTGATGATGAACTTGTTAAGTCCAAATCTGATATGGTTTTGCAATGTCCGATACCTGCTCCTTTTCCCCAAAGGTTACAACCTCCTCAAAAGTTAGTCCATAATGCTGATATATTAGAAATCTTCAAACAGGTAAAGATCAACATCCCCTTGTTAGACGCTATCAAACAAATTCCATCATATGCCAAATTCTTAAAAGATTTATGTACAGTCAAGCGTAGACTTAATGTACAAAAGAAAGCTTTCTTAACTGAACAAGTGAGTGCAATCATTCAACATAATACCCCACCCAAATACAAAGATCCAGGATGCCCAACAATTTCTTGTATTATTGGGAACTTCAGGATAGAGCAAGCTTTGCTTGACCTTGGGGCTGGTGTTAACCTCTTACCCTACTCGGTGTATGAGCAGTTGGGTCTTGGTGAGCTAAAGCCCACTAAGGTAACACTCTAACTTGCTGACCGTTCAGTGAAAATACCCAGAGGGGTAGTTGAGGATGTGTTGGTCCAAGTAGACAAATTTTACTTTCCTGTTGATTTTATTGTCTTGGATACACAACCTGTGTTGAATGCATGCACTCAAATTCCTGTTATTTTAGGCCGCCCATTTCTTGCAACCTCCAATGCTTTGATCAATTGCAGGAATGGTGTCATGAAACTCTCGTTTGGTAACATGACTTTGGAATTAAATATTTTTAATATCTGCAAACAACCGGGGGATGATGATGATGATGTGCATGGAGTAAACTTGATTGAAACTCTTGTGCAAGACCAATTTCTTCAATCTTCTTTTTCTAATCCTCTAGAAGCTTGTTTGACACATTTTAATGATTTTGATGAAGACATTTTAATTAATTCTGTAAACTCTTTGTTGGAATCTGTTCCGGTGTTGGATACTAACAAGTGGAGATCACGTTTTGAGGAATTGCCACCTCGCGATACCCTACCCCTCCCTTCAAGTATCCAAACACCAAAGCTTGAGTTGAAACCTTTGCCAGCTGATCTCAAATATGCATTTTTGGGACAAGCAGAGACATTCCCAGTGGTCATCTCCTCACAATTGAATGAGACTCAGGAAGAAAAATTAATTGATGTTCTTAGAGAACACAAAGGTGCAATAGGGTGGACCATAGCTGATATTAAGGGAATCAGTCCCTTAATTTGTACCCATAGGATATATTTGGAGGATAATGCTAAACCCTCTAGAGAGATGCAGCGCAGGCTGAATCCCAACATGAAAGATGTGGTTAGAGCAGAGGTCCTAAAACTTTTGGATGTAGGGATCATATACCCTATTTCTGATAGTCAGTGGGTAAGTCCTACCCAAGTGGTACCTAAGAAATCCGGTATAACTGTAGTCAAGAATGCTAATGATGAATTAATCCCAACTAGAGTCACAACTGGTTGGCGAGTGTGCATTGACTATAGGAAGTTGAACTCTGTGACTAGGAAAGACCATTTCCCGTTGCCCTTCATGGACCAAATTTTAGAAAGAGTAGCTGGTCATAAATTTTATTGTTTCCTAGATGGGTACTCCGGTTATAATAAGATAGAAATTGCACCTGAGGATCAAGAAAAGACCACTTTTACATGTCCATTCGGCACTTTTGCTTATCGAAGGATGCCATTTGGGTTGTGTAATGCTCCTGCCACATTCCAAAGATGCATGTTGAGTATATTTAGCGATATGGTAGAGCGTTTTCTTGAAGTGTTTATGGATGATTTTTCTGTGTTTGGTGATTCTTTTGATGATTGTCTATTTCATTTAAAGAATGTTTTGGTTAGATGTGAGGAGAACAACCTCATTCTGAATTGGGAGAAGTGTCATTTTATGGTCTCTAAAGGGATCGTGCTTGGCCACATTGTCTCCTCCCGAGGAATCGAAGTGGATAGAGCCAAAATTGATCTGATAGCCAATTTGCCTACCCCAAAGACCATTAAGGAGATTAGATCTTTTCTAGGTCATGCAGGATTTTACAGAAGGTTTATTAAAGACTTTAGTGCAATATCTAGACCATTGTGTAACCTTCTATCAAAGGAAAACTCCTTCGAGTGGACTAAGGCATGCCAGGAAGCTTTTGCAAAGCTGAAAGGCATGTTGACTTCTGCTCCTATAATGCAACCACCTGATTGGAGTTTACCGTTTGAAATCATGTGTGATGCTAGTGATTATGCGGTTGGGGCCGTGCTAGGGTAACGCAAGGATAAGAAGCCTTGTGTCATTTACTATACAAGTAGGACCTTGAACAGTGCTCAGATGAACTATTCTACTACCGAAAAAGAACTCCTAGCCGTAGTCTTTGCACTTGACAAGTTCCGATCTTACTTGATTGGATCTCGAATTGTTATATTCACTGACCATGCAGCTTTAAAGTACCTTCTTTCTAAGAAAGATGCTAAACCAAGACTCCTTAGGTGGATCCTCCTACTCCAGGAATTTGACTTAGAAATTAAAGATAAAAAATGAGTAGAAAATGTAGTGGCTGATCATTTATCCCGTCTTGTGCTCTCTGATTCCTTGGAGACAATGCCGATCAAAGACACTTTTCCCGATGAGCAACTTTTTGTTGTCTCCCAATTACCTTGGTTTGCAGATATTGCGAACTATCTTGTTACAGGTAACCTTCCTATTCATTGGAAACAACAAGATAAAAAGAAATTTTTGACCGAGGTACGTAGATTTTTCTGGGATGATCCTTATCTGTTTAAATATTGTTCTGATCAAATTATTCGGAGATGTGTGCCTGATTCTGAACACATAAATGTCATCTCCTTTTGTCACTCTGAAGCATGTGGTGGTCATTTTTCAGCCAAAAAGACTACCGCAAAAATTCTGCAATGTGGTTTTTATTGGCCCACTCTTTTTAAGGACACTCATGAGTTTTGCAAAGCATGTGAGCGCTGCCAAAAATTAGGAGGAATCTCCCGTCGGAATATGATGCCTCTCAACCCAATTTTGATTATTGAAGTCTTTGACTGTTGGGGCATCGATTTCATGGGACCATTCCCTCCTTCTTTTGGGTATCTTTATATCTTAGTAGCCGTTGATTATGTGTCAAAATGGATCGAGGCTGTTCCAAGCAAAACCAATGACTACAAAACGGTCTTGCGATTTTTAAAAGAAAATGTTTTATCAAGGTTTGGAACACCTCGAGCCATTATCAGTGATGGGGGTACACACTTTTGTAATCGGCCTTTTGAAGCCTTGATGAAAAAATATGGGATAACCCATAAAGTTTCTACCCCTTATCACCCACCAACAAGTGGACAAGTGGAGATATCCAATCGAGAGATTAAAAATATTTTACAAAAAACGGTAAATCCAGATCGTAAGGATTGGTCATTACGACTAACCGATGCACTATGGGCTTACCGAACAGCTTTCAAAACCCCGATTGGAATGTCTCCATATCGAATTGTCTTTGGAAGAGCTTGTCACTTGCCTGTTGAATTGGAACACAAGGCTTACTGGGCGATAAAGACACTCAATTTTGATTTGGAGAAAGCAGGCTCGCTTCGCAAACTCCAACTGGATGAGTTGGACGAAATCCGAAATGATGCTTACGAGAGTGCCAAAATTTACAAAGAGAGAATGAAGGTTTTTCATGATAAACATATTCTTCGAAAATCATTTGAGCCTTCTCAAAAAGTTCTTTTGTATAATTCTCGTTTGCATCTATTTCCTAGTAAGCTTCGATCTCGTTGGACCGGCCCTTTCATTGTGAAAACTGTTTACCCTTATGGAACTGTCGAGATTGAGAATCCTCAAAACGGTAATATTTTTAAAGTCAATGGTCAACGATTGAAACCGTTTTTGGAGAATTTCACACCAGATGATAAGTCCACAACTCTAGAAGATCCTGTTTATCCTGATTGATCTTTTCTCTCACTTGAGATGAACTTCTGTGTATACTATGCATTTTTGTTTTTTTTACTTGCTTTATTTTCTCTTTTAGTTTGATTGATTAGTTCATATCCCTATGATGTTTCATACCCTCTATCTCTTTTTGATCTCTCAATGTTATATTTCATATAAATCTCTATTTGAAACATTGAGGACAATGTTCGATTTAGGTTGGGGGGTGTAGATTTGTGCTTTATTGTTGGGATAATCTCTACTAATAGTAGACCATTGCATTCCTCCTTTACAAAAAAAAAAAAAAACTGTGTTTCTGTCTTGGCTACTTTCTATTTCTTCTTTGCCTTCCATCTAGTGAGCTATTGAATTTTGGATTATAAAGGCACACGGTGAAAATTTTTAAGAAGCTCAATTCCAGCTGTTTACAATGAAAAGTCTTTATTACTAATTCTCAGTTAGTGAATATTATAAATTGCTGAATTTTTAAACTTTCACTACACATCTGACTCAATATCTGGAGCTAGGTTGAATTTGGTAGTTATTGACTGGATAATTGTCTGGAATGTAGGGAGAAACCAAGTCTGATGAACTATGACTATCTTGTCCACTTGGTTTGCTGGTAAGAAGAAAAACAGAACTGGGTTATGATGAAGTCATGGAAAGAAACCAGTGAATTAGACCAGGTACTTTGAAAAGGGCTACCTCTTGTCAGGTCTTTGAAAAAAAAAAAAAAAAAAAAGAGAGAAAGAAAGAAAGAAAAAGGATATGGACATTTGAAAATGTGCTCTCAGTGTTGAAATATCAGTTTGATTTGCTATGATCTTGTTTAAACAAGTTGGGTGAAAGCCGTCATTGTAAAAAAGCGAATAAACTGGAATATCACAGATAAAGCCCATGAGGTATTAAGGTGAATATCCACAACTTTCGTGATCCTGGACAGATTAGCTTAGTTTTGAATCAGATCCTTAGGCTAACCCGACCATTCTGTGGTGATTAAAAAGTTGACTCTGCTTAAGGAAATTGATACTTTGGATATTTGTCAGATTGCACATGCACTCAAAAATTTTCTAAATGTTGACTTAGTGATTTGGACTTTATTTAGAATGCTGGAATATATGGCTGAAATATAATGACAACCAGTGCCCTAATAATTCGAAATTTGATGTCTTGATTAGAATGTGCCACATGAAGAAGTTTATTATGAGTAATTTTTGTTCTTCTTCAATTGTTTTGAAAAGATAAATTTGTTTTGAAAAGGAGGATTGTCAGTCATGCTTTATAGTTATTATCCTGATTAATTGATTGATTATATTCTACCTCTTCAATCTAAGTTGAAATCATTGTCACCACAGGGTGATGCTACTGAGAGATGAACTGAGATTCTTTCAAAATTTCTTGGTTATTCTGCATGATGAAAGTTTGCTGTTTGTCTCATGAAATTGAAATGATGATACTTTGATATTGCTTCACATTCTTTTTGCTCGAGGACTAGCAAAATGCTGGTTGGGGGGTGTTGATAAGTGCTTAATTTTGCTTAATTATCCTCATTTAAATAAGCATTATCATACTTCTTTGGTTTATATCTTCATTTTTACACGTAAAGTGGTGTATTTTCTCCTCACCTTTGCGTTGTCCTTTTTCTCTTAATTTTCATGATACATTTGCATGTATTTATACATGTCTTGAAAGGCCTCATGCAAAATATTTTTAAGAGAGACTTATTACGTGTATTTATTTTTTGTAGGAATCCTAACCCCAGATTACTCTCGGGATTCAAGAAGTCCAAAGTTTCAAATAGCCCATGTTCAACTCAAAGATCTAAAGGAGTTAGAGCCCAAAGTGCAAAGCCCAAGCCAAAAGTCCAAGAAGCCAAGTCTCAAGTCAAAGAGTCAAAGCCCAAGAGCAAAGCCCAAGACCAAGTATAGAAAGATTCTACAACATGGCTGGAGAATCTTAGGAAGATATGGATTAATATGATTTTAGCATAAAAATGGTGGAATTCTCTTGAATTAGAAAGAAGAAGTGTGCTATTTTGATGTTTCTATTTCAGAAAAAAGGAGAAAGCCTATTTTGGTCACAAGAACTCTTTATTTTTGGTGGATTTTGGAATTCAAGTAAAGAGCTTAATGGAGGTCAACTAAATCTACAAGAAATGCAAGAAATTTCGTGGATGGCTAGAAGAGTGCTATTATTTAGCAACCAATCTCAAACAAAGAAGGAGGATTTCCCGGATTCCCGCCTAATCTGGACAGTACTTACTAATTTGGACATAACGTTTGACTCAAAATTCGGATTAAGGCAAGGTTTGATGTTTTGGAAAGAAGACTTAAAGGGGAACAAAATTGTATTTCACAAAGATCCCCTAATTCGGACGTTTAAGGGGTCAAAACATGTCATCAAGAGGAGAGAAGTGCAATTTTGGTTGGAATTTTGGAATTAGAAGTTTCTCTTTTGTTTTTCTTTCCCTTCTCTTCTTCCCTTTAGTCTATATAAACCTAAAGTGAGAGACTTTTGGGCTCTCTCTGATCTTTTCTCATTCTCTTTTCTCTCTTCTTCTTTTAGTTTTTTTTGGAGTTATTTTATTGTAGTGTTTGGAAAACCATTAAGGAGGATGACAACTCCAAACATGGTTGGCTAAACACCCTTCTAAGGTTAGGGATTTGAAACCTTTTTCCAATTTATGTGGATGATGTGGATGGTTTGATTATTTATTTTAATTGAATAATTTTCTTAGTTTGGTTAATTGTTCCTCTCTATATGTTCTTTGATTTCATATGATCGAATGATATATGGAATGCTTGGATCCCCTGTGAGTTGGATACAAAGTGATTTTTTATTTCTCTAATTATTCGATTGAATTTAATGGTCAGTGGTTTTATCGTATAATTTTTCATCTAGATTAAATTATTATTTAATTCTAGATGTGTTTTCATCCAAATCTAAGCATAAGGAGGGATAGGTGGATTTTCCTGAAACCTTAGACCTCTTTTTCATTGCTTTACAGTAACAGTGATTTTTGCTCCATTCTTATTGAGTGGAAAACTGATTTTAAATTTTTTTTTTCTCTAGATTTCGTTTCCTTAATTCTTATTGCACAATAGTCAATCCCTGTGGATTCGACCCTGTGCTCACCAGATACATCAACTGTGTCACTTGTGCACTTGCAAGTATATTATTTTTACTCTTGATTTTATGTCCATTAATTTGGATTAAATTAAGTTGTAACAACATTCCCCTGCCTTATGCCTCTTGCCAGACTAGATACAAGTCTCAAAAGTCTGCGCCCAAACTGCAGGTGGGGCAACTCAGGATGCCTATGGAGTCACTGCGCAAGCCTCTGATAAGGGGTAGATCTACTAGCTGGCACCCGCCCTGACATCCTTGGCCTCTTGTCCTGTGAGCCATACTTGCCTTCCTACATCCCCCTCTTCCTCAAAAAATCAACCGATCTCCTTCGATAATCAAAGCTTGCTCACTTACCTCTCAACATGTTCCAAGACGTAGGATTTGTTAGACATGATGCCCATAAAAGTCATTTAGATTGTTAGATTTTTATTAATTTGATTAATAAAGACTTCTTTATCTATTGTGTATTCATTATGGGTAATTGACCATGATCATGAGATGATCTATACGATATAAGATATCAATAAAGGTCCTTAGGATATATTTTAGGAAAGTTATGTGATTGGATTATCACAGGCAAATATAACTTTCCAGTTCCTTATGCCTTATATAGTCACAGTTATGGGTGAAGCTGGACACTTCACTTATATGGCAGCCACTATGCTAAGATGTTCTCAATAGTTGAGATGTAGTTCTATCTCGAACTATTGTAGTGGAGACTACACATCAGAATATGGGTACTTAAATGTACACTGACTGATTCCATTCAATGAGAGACCTCTTGCATAAACATACTATCAGATAGTTGGTCTGTTATTCACATTGAATAGTTTCAATGATCCTTAGATCTGATGAGTTCATTTATAATTGAATAGTAATCTGACTATTTTGATTCCACCAAAGTATTCTCTACCTTAGGGAATACGATACAGTGATAATTGGATAGTCAGAAAGCTGTTCGAGTCATAATGAATTTCAAACAAGAAATCCATACTCATTAATTTGAGAGATTATCCAAGTTCCGGGTAAGACAATCAATTAAGCTTAAATCTTGCGCAGGTGATTTTGAAACAAAACAAGTTTGAAATATATTTTATTTAAAATATATTATACTTATAAAAATGTTTTTTCTCAAAATGTTTTACATGAGAAAATATTTCTCATGGCTTAATCAGAAGTCTTGGAAACCCGGATGATGTGCAATGGGCTATGAGTTAGATAGTATAAATAATCTCAAAGGCCCATTAGAGATAATGTAATTGGAATGATCAATTGAATTAAAAGGTTTATGTGGCGGGATCCGTATTGGTTAATGTTCTTACACTGGGATTCAATTGCAACATGGATATCTCACGTCACTTGCAATTCAGATGAAATTCCTATTTAGGGTCAATGGGGTAACATTGGGTAAGCCAAGGTTTGAATGTCCCAGAGCAATCTGTGGAGATGCTCACAATAGAAATACAAGCTCAAACCATTGATTAAATGTTAATCAATTATTTTAAAAAATGAATAAATGTTAATCATTGATTAAATAGATTAAAAGTTAAACTATGGTTTAAATTAATTGTTAATTTAAATTAAGGGATTATATTAGTAATTATTTAATTAACCTAATTAAAGGGAAAATGGGTTTGATACATATCCATAAATCCATAAAGTATGGACCTTTAATATAGGCTCAAACCCATGGATTAAAACCCTAGGGTGGGGTGCCCACTTTAGTGATCCTAATTGGATTAGGATTAGGTTACTTGAATAATTATTGAATAATAACTCTATTAATTATGGAATTAAAATCTAATGGATGGAATGCAAGTGGAAAATATATGAGTTGTAATTGGATTACAACTAGGAGTGCAAAACTGCCCTAAGCTCATGCCCTCCTTAAGCTCATGTCCCCTTTGGAGAAATCCTAATTGGATTAGGATTCTTATATATTTGGTTGTTGGTTAATCCCTCTTAATTGAGGAATCCTCTTTTGAGAATGACTCCTAAATTAGTAGGATTTCTATAACTAGAGTAGTTATAGTTATATTAAGATTTTATTTTAATTAATAATAAGAGTTATTATTAATAAATAAATCCTAGGGGATATGTTGTAATTGGATTAGGATTGGGATACCATCCAAATCCTATAAATACACCACACACCCCCTTGACCGTACACTTCTCTCTCTCTCTCTAAAATTCTCTCCCTCTGCTTCTCTCCAAAACCGTGAGCCCCTAGGGAGTGTCCCTAGGGATTTTTGTGAGCTACAAAGGTTGCTTCAAGTTGGGTTTTTCAACTTAAGGTTTTTGAACCCTAAGGCTTTCGTTGATAGAAAGTCTACACCAAAAATTCATCTTCTTCTTCAATTTCAAATAGAGATTCTAAAGCTTCGTTGGGATAACGAAGAACAAGGATTGGGCTTCGAGTATTTCTTTGAAAAATCTCTACAAAGAGTTCTAACGGTTCGAGTGGATTTTAGCTTCAACGGTGAACATCATTCACTGAGGTAATATGTCTAAAATGAATAGATAATTTTAGTTATTTTTTATGGTGTAAAGATCATCGGGATTCAATTTCCACATAAATTTTTATCCGGATCCCCATTTAGAATCTCGATCTTGTCTCGGATGTAATCTCTCAAACCTTCCTCAAATCTTCTTACCTTCATACTCTCTATAGTGATTAGATGAGGAGCAAACCTGGACAGCTCCACAAAGTTCGCCTCATACTCGGCCACAAACATACTCCCTTGCCGGAGAGTAGAGAACTCTATCTCCTTCTGTTCTCTCACCGATGCCAGAAAGTACTGCTCATAAAAGACATCGAGGAACTCTCCCCGTGTCCACTCCTAACCAACTTGTTCTCCATTCCTCTTTCTTGCAGCTACCCTCCACCAATGTTCCGCCTCTCCTTCCATCGCAAATGAGGCCCATCTCACTCTCTGCTCATCTGTGGCCTCAAGCATAGAGAATATCTTTTCCAATTGCATGGTCCATAACTCTACCACTGACGGATCCGTGTCCCATGGAAAGCTGGAGGACCCAACCTCCTAAAAGCTTCCACTCCGTGATGTCGGGGAGGGTGGACATCCACTAGCCTCTCTTGCTTGGCTTGACTAGGTGCTAGCAAAGCCATCGGCTAGGCTATAATTTCTGCCTATCGAGTCATGGCTGCAACAATAGCCTCCATAGCTCTACTCATATTGGGTTGGTCGGTACCCTCTGGGCTATCCCCATCACTCACACTATCTCTTCCATCTCTATTATTCCTTGCACCTCTCCTCATGACTTATAAATCCTGAAGTCAAACATGAACCATAAATCTTTTAGAAATCACTCAAAAGATATTGATAGTTTTCAACTTAACCTTAAGACTAGTCTAAGTCCTAGACGTGATGTTGCTTCCCTAAGTTAAACCAATTACCTTATTCCTACACTTAATACCTTACCCCTAAGGACTCTAATGCTTTGTACTCTGATACTACCTCTGTAATGACCCCTAATCCTATCTTGACCTAAATAGGACCTTGGGTCGCCACATCTCTTAAACTTGCTTAAATCCTTGACATGAAAGGCATGCTAAACACAATTCTCCAAAATGAGGATAGTAAAATTCCAACATATAACCAAACCATCCTATACAAGTCTGATCAATAAGAACATAACCCACCAGGACTATAATCTAACAAGTAAAAACTCTAAGCAACATCAACTAGAGTAACATAGGTCTATTACAATTCTCTTAAAGAAAAATAAGAAACCTAATAGTAAGGAGACCGGTCGAGGTCCCTCACTTCTTCGATGAAGAGATCACCTTCTTCCTCTTCTCCGTATGCCTACTCTATCCAAGGCTCCGCTATCATTTTCAGCTCTAAACCTGCTGACAATAACAGGTTGACTGAGTATTGAAAACACTCAGTGGATAAGCAGTCTAATCCACAACATAATATCATTAGAACATATTCAATAACATAATCATTTTGTAACATATAATCAGAGTGCATGAAAGCGCATATCATATTTTTATCTTGACTAGTGTAAACTTGTGAGCGTGAGAGACTCTTAGACTTGATCTTACATATTGCATATTCTTGTGAGTTTGTGAGATAATTCTTATGAGCTTGCGAGATAATTCTTGTGAGAATTCATGTCCCTTCCGCAGAACAATACTTATGAGCTTGTGAGATATTCCTTATCCATGCATGCTTGTGAGACTTGTGAGACTCATGAAACTTATAGAATAACCATGCAAGTGAACGTGTGCTTGAGTTTCGTAATTGATATTCGAGTTGGTCACCGCTTAGATTCCGATCTCCCACCATGGAAACTCCACTATACTATCTCATACCATATAGTTAGAGAATTCCTGGTTTGGAAGATTTTCCTCTAAGTATTGGCCTACCCGAACACCAACCACCATTCAATATCAATAGGGCATAGTTTAACATGAGAAGCATACTTAACCTTTCAACATAATTTAACATAGGAATCATATCTAACATTCTTAGCATAATTCATTCATTTCTCATATACATTTCTTAACTTAATTCATTTCATTTCCATTCATACATAAGAACAAACACCTTTCCTACAATTCATACAACCCATCTTTCATTCAAAATATACATCACCATAGGCCTACATGCCAATCCCATCTCCATTCATTCAAACCCATCTCCATTCTTTCAAACCCAATCCATCCTCCATTTCCATTCCACCTTTTCCTATCCATTCGTCAATTAACAAAGCATAGAGCATCATCTACAATTCCCAATATCTTAAACATAAGCCAAATACCCCATTTCATGAGTGAAATTCACCATTCATGAATATTTATCTATTTCCATAAAAATCATGCAAAAGAACTCTTAATCAACATACTTAAGCTTAAAGATTACATAATAGACTAAGTTAGAAGGCATATCGATCTTAAGGATCCTTCCCTTGGATCCAAAACGCTCATAAGAAGGGTTGATGCTGATTTCCAAGCTTTCCTTGCAATCTCCAAGAAATCTCCTTCCTCTCCAAGCAAATTCTTCCTTAGAACCCTAAGTTTTCTCTCATCTCTTTGCAAAATTAGGTTTAGAAAAGTTAGAACTCTAAAACCCTCAAAATAGAACCTCTATTTATAGTCTAAGGGTTTAAAACCCTGATTTCTGAAACCCTTTTAAAAATTTCTGGACGTGATTGTGATCGATCATCACTCGCCTGGCAATCGATCGCCGCATCTGCTGCGATCGATCGTCGGAGAAACAGAAGCATCCCTACTTTTTTGGTTCTAGACAATCGATCGTTCAAACTTACGCGATCGATCATCCCCAAAACAGAAGGCTACCCAGGTTTTTGGTCCAAAGCGATCGATCATTGACTCTGGGCGATCGATCGTAAGCTCTGTTTTTCCACTTTATGATCGCTTAGACACTTTAAATTCTTCACAACGCTTAGACACAACAAAACACGCATAAAGGCATGACAAAAGACCATTATATCCCTATAAATTGAATTAAAGGCATAAAAGAAGGTTCGGGGTCTCTACAAAGATGATCATGACAGACACCTCCAGATTACACTAAGGATACTACAAGAGCATAAGTTGTACGCTAAGCTGAGTAAATGGAAATTTTGTCTTGAGAAAGTAGCGTTTTTGGGCCATGTTGTTTCTGCAGAAAGGATTTCAGTGGATTCTTCTAAGATAAAAACTGTAGCAGACTAGGGTCGGCCCAAGAGTGTCACGGAGATCAGAATTTGTTAGACCTTGCTGGAAATACCAAAGATTTATAAACGGATTTTCCAGTTTGGTAGTGCTGCTCACTCAGTGAACTTGGTAGCACATGGAATGAAAATTGTGAAAAAGTCTTTCTAGAATTGAAGAAGCACCTCACTACATCACCAATTTTGACAGTTCCATTCGGTATTTGAGGTGATGTGGTATACATTGATGCTTTGCAGGCTAAAAAAGTGTCATGTTCCTCTCAAACGCGTGATGCATAGATAAAATTTTCTATACATCATGTGTATGGTACTAGTAGGGTTATCATTCCAACCTTCTAATGAGGGGGCATATGATGACCTGCCCTTCTGAAGCCTTCAAAATAAAGAGCTTTTTCCCCTAGGGCCTCGAGGGTAGGGTCGGGCCTGGTAAGACCTAGGCCATGCCCTTCCCAACCCTTACCTGCCTAATATTATATATATATATATATATATATATATATATAATTGGGAAATGATAATAATTTTAACAGTACAAAAGTGGGAGTATTATAATAATTTTCATCAATCCCTTTTACAAAATATCTTTAAGCTTCCTACGAACCTAATATATTAACCTCACATACTTACATCTCCTTCGCTCTCCCTTTCAAGTCAAATCTTAAAAATTTTGGCTCTCCCCTCATCTCTTAGGCTATCTCTTTGTCTCTCACTTTTCTCACAAGTTAGTTCTCTCTTATCTCTTAAACAAGGTAAGATTAGAGCTCTCTCTCATCTCTCTCACAGACTCGTCTCTCACCTTATTTTTGTGGTGATTTAGCTAGCTTGATTAGTAAAATACAAAGAAAGCCTTGTCTTGTTAGAATATTCTAAGTTGGTTGAACTGACATAATTATAATCTAATTTTTTTTTTTAATATATTGCCATCTTTGATCTTCAACTTAAACAATTATATTTAGAACATGCTCTTAAAATTATACACATCAAAAGAGGTAGTAAGTCTACGTAAGTAGCAATCTATTATAAATCTTTATAAAGAGTATAATATAAAATTTGGTGTCCCAAACATAGGTCAAGTGTGAAAAACATTGTTATAACAAGTTCCAAGAAAATTGATAAATATGATTTTTTTAGATTTGAAGAATAAATGAATCAAACTACTAATGTAGAATTAAAATCATAGTTAGATCGGTGTTTGAAAGACCCAAGAGATAAATCTATAGAATTTGATATATTATTTTAATGAAAATTCAATTTGATAAATTATCAATTTTATTGATGAGGACCTGAGACATTTTAGGGATTTCAATTTTAACAATTGCTTCTAAGTCTGCATTTAGCACTAGAGGAATGATACTAGGTCAGTTTAGGAGTTGTTTAAAATCAGACATTGTAGAAGCTTGAGTTTGTTACCAAGATTGATTTCGTTCAAAGGATAGTGATTCACTAAATATGTTTAAATTAGATGTATTAAAAGACGATTTAAAAAGAAACGTCAAGAGAAAGAGTTTTTTTTTTTGTCTAGGTAAGGGAACACTCAATACACACACAACCAGACCTAAGGTAACAGCCAAGGTGCCATAAGAGTAAACTAATTATAAATGAACAATAGTTGTATATATATTATTTACATTAAAAAAAATTATACCTACCTAAAATTTCATTCATAAAATTTCATTCATACTGATCTTTGCATTGTATTTGGTTCCAAGCCCATATAAAGAAGGAAGGTTACACATCAAGTTGAAGTTGGTGTACAAAAAAAATCCTACTAAATCATTTTTTTGTTTTTTGCTCCCATTAGCTTTGACCCTTGTGGGTAGAGCTTGGGCCTAACAAACTTAGACCCTCCGAGGGCTACAGCCTCACTTCTAATGTTGTGGGCCGGGCTAATAAGACCGAGGACCTATCCTGGTCCTCCTTTGACAGCCGCTAACAGGTCTCTTAAAATTGTGTTGCTCTCTAAATATCCGGGTCCCAAGTAATATTTTTTTCGGGGCACCGGATATCTCTTGAATCCATATTTAAAGTCAAAAATAAAATAAAAAGAGGGGGGAAAATATAGTTATAATAGTTGGATAATAAGGGATTTGTGGATGAGACTGGTGTGGAGAGTATCTGCTCCAACGCCTGTTGCAAAGTAGAGAGAAAGAAGAAAAAGAACAAGAGAACCCTTCTGTATGTTACTCTATTCTCCCTCTTTCCTTTTTCCTGTGATATTTGATTTACTTACACTGTAAAGCTCAGAACCCATCTCGATTTTATCTTCAATTCCACTTATTGGCAAAAACCAATTATTTTCTTCTTGGTTCACGAATCATTTCATGCTGAAAGGAAATCTCAAATCACATTTCTTCAAGAACATATACTTTCCAAAGAAAAGGGAAATTGATTGGTTCAGTTATACTTCAAAACAGTATAAATCTTCAGTCATGGCAACCCTTCTTCATTCCATGTCTCCTCTCCCTCACCCAAATTCAGATACCACAAGAAAATCTTGTTGCTTCTTTTCTCAACTCCCAAATCTCCATACTGTTTCACTCATCAAGGGTTTTTCTAGAGTTTTGGCATCTACCCACATCACAATTTCTCCAAAGGAGACTGTTTTCACACTACCCAATTGGAGGAATGGGAAGAATGACCCAAGAACCAAAGATCTCAGACTCCATGATGCTTTTTTGTACTTGGAATACATGATAGGGAAGGGCCACAAGCCTGATGTAGTTCAATCCACTCAGCTCTTGTATGATCTCTGCAAGTCCGATAAGATTAGGAAGGCAATTAGAGTAGTGGAAATGATGGTTAGTTCAGGTAACACCCCAGATTCAGCTTCTTATACTTTCTTGGTGAACCAGTTGTGTAAGAGAGGGAATGTTGGGTATGCAATGCAACTAGTTGAAAAGATGGAGGAACAAGGCTGCTTACCCAACACTGTTACCTATAATTCACTTGTTAGAGGCCTTTGCATCCATGGGAACTTGCAACAAAGCTTGCAGCTTTTGGATAGACTGATGCAGAAGGGGCTGGTCCCAAATGTTTTCACTTACTCATTCTTGCTCGAAGCCGCCTACAAAGAGAGAGGGGTGGATGAGGCAACGAGGCTCTTGGATGAGATAATTGCCAAGGGTGGGAAGCCTAATTTGGTTAGTTATAATGTTTTGTTAACTGGGTTGTGCAAGGAAGGTAGAGTTGAAGAAGCGATCCGGTTCTTCAGGAATTTGCCGTCAAAGGGGTTTAATCCGAATGTTGTGAGCTACAACATCTTGTTGAGGAGTTTGTGCTATGAGGGGCGGTGGGAGGAGTCAAATGTACTTCTTGCTGAGATGGATGGTGAGGACCGGGTCCCATCCATAATAACCTACAATATCTTGATTGGTTCGCTTGCACTCCATGGCCGAACTGATCATGCTCTTGAGGTCCTGGATGAGATGATGAGGGGTGGTCGATTTAAGCCCAATGCTGCGAGCTACAACCCTATAATTGCTCGGTTCTGTAAGGAGGGGAAGGTAGATCTTGTGGTCAAGTGTCTAGACCAAATGATATATCGGCACTGTAGTCCTAATGAGGGGACTTATAATGCCCTTTCTGTGCTTTGTGGGGAGGGGAAGGTGGAGGATGCCTTTTCAATAATTCAAAGCTTGGGTAATAAACAAAACTCCTCCATGCATGACTTTGACAGGAATGTTATATCAAGCTTGTGTCGAAAAGGAAACACTTTAGCAGCATTTCAACTTCTATATGAGATGACAAAGAAGGGATTTACTCCTGATTCCTACACTAATTCTTCCTTGATCAGAGGTCTGTGTTTGGAGCGGATGCTAGATGAGGCAATTACGATTTTCAGAATAATGGAAGAGAACAATTGCAGGCCAGATATCGACAATTACAATGCTCTTATACTTGGATTATGCAAGGCTCAAAGAACTGATATATCCTTGGAGGTTTTTGTGACAATGATTGAGAAAGGGTACATGCCCAATGAGACAACTTATACTATTCTAGTGGAAGGAATTGCACATGAAGAAGAAATGGAGCTGGCAGCAGAGGTTCTGAGAGATTTGTATTTGAGAAATGTTGTTAGTCGGAATACTGTTGAAAGGCTTGTTATGCAATACGACCTGGACTAACCAGCTGTGCAGTCAGATGGGAGAAAAAAGTAACCTTTAGCCTTCCTTTGTTGCTGAGAAAACCAAAGAATCATGGCTGTTTAGGTCAAGAGGGGAGTTTAATCATGGATTTTTGTAGAATCGCAGTAGGGGATTGTGAAAAGGGAGCTACATTGTCAGCTTGGTATTGGTATCAACCTTCCAAAAATTTTGGAGAGGATAGATTCGAGGATCATCTGGTATGTTAGATACTTCCCTTGCTACTTGCTTACTGTTCTTGGTTTGTGATGACACAGTCAATTTCCTGAAATGTTTGCCGTCTGCCTCACTTCAATTGCAAACCAAGGACTAGTGTCCTTCAAATTTCAATCTTAAGTTGACCAAATTGAATTAAGTGACCAAATTGAATGAAGTGGTTGGTTTGATCTTGTTTGCTTGGTCAGGTTTTCCCAAATCATCCATATGGAATTATGGATAATACCCATTGCTTGTTTTTACTCCTTGTATCCAGATTCAGTTAGATCATCTTGTATTCCTATTTTGTAGCTTTTACTACTATGAAAAAAGGTTCTGAAATGGGTTCCTATTCTTAGAATTTTCCATGTTCATCGATAGTGTTCAGCATGAGTCTGGAGCCAATTTTGAAGTGTCTAAACTCAGAAGCGTTTAGATGGACAATTTCATTCTTTCTTTCTATTTTATAATTCTTATTTGTTAGAATATGAATCTTATTATAAATGAGGGGGCATTTTATTCTTTTTATGTTATTATAAATATAATAAGAGAAGGGGCAGCCGACCCTAATCAGTCTCTCAAACTTTATTCTTTCTTCTATTCTTCCTTTCCGTCTCTTTTTTTTTAATCATGTTTTACAGGCGGAAAGACTACTTGGTATTAGAGCCATTAAGATCACCAAACTTCATTATTCAACAAATAAAGGGGGGGAACCAAATACTTCAGGTGACATCACTAGGGCCATACAGCTGAGATTACCAGTCGTACGACCATGTATTAGGGCTGCTAAATATTTTTGGTTTGTATGTTTTTTCGATAATTTATGGTGCTGTTCCCAGGCCTTTTAGGGGCTGTTTTAAGTGGTTTCTATTGAATTTTCTTCAGAAGATCTGAAAAAAAAAAAAAAAAGTTTTTTTGAGGCGACTGATCATTAGCTTCTTGGGTTGTGTCATGTGTGTCCCCAAAAAAATTGGTGTGGAATCCTTTTCTGAAGCTGAAGAAATTTATTTCATCCAATTCCGATTTAAATGGAGCAGAGTTGTGACAATTTTTTTTTCTTCCCAGTGTACCCTGTTTTCCGTGTTGAAGGTTGTTATCCCTCCGGAGTTATTTGTTTGGTGCTATAGGGATTTCAATGTTTATGGTAATCAAGAATCGATTGATCTACTTTTTTAAGCTTATTTGGAAGTGATTTCTTCTATTAGTGAGTTCAAAGCCTCTCCGTATGGTTCTGGCACTGGAATGCCAGGAGTTGGTTCAAATCTTGGTGGTATGAATGCCCATATTACTACTGTAACATTAGACGACATTAATTATCTAGAATGGAATGTACCATCCATATCTGCCATTTGATGATAGTAAATGATGTTAAACTTGCATGTAATTCGATGTTATATTGATGTACCATGTACAAGTTGGAACAGAGGAATCCAATTTGTTTTTCTAATGTAATTACTATCACATTACGAACTATGTGTATAGTTTTATCTTTGTTAGTTTGTGCCTACCACATCTTATATATTTTCAAAACATAGAAACAGTTTGGAGATTTGTCCTTTTTATTTTATCCCTTTGTTAAATTCATTTCTTTAGTTATAAGTTATAACTACCTCCTTTTTAACTGCTCTTTCCCATATGAATTTGAAAGTTTCTTTAATAGGTCTCTGTTTTTTGAACGTTTGAAGAAACCGAAATAGTCATCTTTACTGTTGTGTGTGAAGGATTGTGTTTATTCAAAAACCTCTAAAACAGTGTCTTTCAAACTTCTCTAGAAAAGTCATGACCTTTTCCATTAGACACCAATTGCTCTATATAAAGGGGTTTCGCTGGGAGCATTTGAAACCAACGAATTTTCACATTATCTCATCTATCTTCTCTCAAATTTAGTATCAATATTTTGCTGGTTCATCATTACCAAAAGAGATCGTGCTTGAACATCTCTACAAGACGTAGGCAACAAACAATAGTGTATTGGACTTCATTGTATGTTGGAGACGTATTGCCGGTACGTTTGCAGCTATAGATGGGGCAAATAACGTCTTAAGGAAAGCGATGAAACGTAATGCGCCTTGAAGTATTCATTGGCTTCCCTTTTTCTTCATTTCAACTGTATTTCTCCAACAATCTTAAAACATTATTCTTCATACAATGGCCCAATCAAATCTCCAATTCAACAATCAAAATCTTTTCAAGATTGATCAATTTAATGAGACCAATTTCAAAATATGGCAACAACAAGTGTTACTAGTGTGGGCGCAAGATTTTTACCGACTTTCCTTTCGGGTCAGGCCCTGCGGAGGAACGATGCTAA
Source organism: Tetracentron sinense (assembly GCA_015143295.1). Lineage (NCBI taxonomy): Eukaryota > Viridiplantae > Streptophyta > Magnoliopsida > Trochodendrales > Trochodendraceae > Tetracentron > Tetracentron sinense. The sequence goes on along the minus strand of CM026553.1, from coordinate 30,450,868 downwards.
AACGTCCTTTTTGACTCACGGGATTGACTGAGTCGCTACCTATTTTATTTGGGAGGGAAATAAGACCCAAGTGGATGGATAAGGACATACCGTCTCAGTCGGAATCTAGGTAAGTGATTCGTTTAATCCTCGGGGAAGGTGTTAAGCACCTCGGGACCCGTCTAAGACGATTCCCTACTCCCTAAGTATAAGCCAAATGAGATAAAATAAAGAAAAATGCTTAAGTTATTTAGGGTGTGTTAAGCCAAGAAGGAGAAAATCCTAATCTAGGGTCGAATCCGAGTTGGGTTGCCCATATACCCGTTGAGGTGGGATCAGACCAAGTGTAGTTCGGGCGGTACCTTAGACCTGTACCAAGGTTAGGGTGTGTGTGAGTGTATGTGCGCACCAGAGTGGCTTAGGGGTTAGCTGAGGAGGCTAAGGTTGCACCAAAGTGTCTAAGGGGAGTTTACCATGGTTAAGAACGCATTACCATGGTTAAGAATGGGTTAACCATGGTTAAGAGAATGCATCGGGAGTGGCTTTAAGTCTAGATTTTTGATTTGTATATTTTTTTGGTATTTTGTCAATTTTTGGTTGGTTGACTAGGGTCAAGAAGAGTTAACTGGGGTTAAATTTAACCTAGGTGTTAAGATCTAAGGTCAGGTCAGGGGTTAAGTGGGGGCCCAGGGAACATAGCAGAGCCTAGACTGGCCTCCTACAAGGACTGGGCCCACAATAGAACTCATTTATAAAATGTCTGGAATTGGCGGTAATCTCAATATCGCCAATTCCAGTTCTTTACAGAACTGGAATATCGGTACTAGCATTACCACAATTTCTAGGTTTTCCTGGAAAATGACATTACAACCAAGGAGAAGGGTTGGGGAAGTCACCAGAGGGGCCCTGGACCCTTAGGTTAGCTTAGGGGCCTCTCGTAGGCCTTGGGGGAGGTCAGGGTATGGCCCACAATGGGGTTGTTGTTGAGTTAAGACAAAACCCAGAATGTCGATAAACTCAATACCGACATTCTGATGGATTTGGGAGCCTGGAGGCCTTGGAATGACCAGGGACATCAGGAGAGAACCAGGAGGACTAGGCCCATGCCTTGGAATGGACAAGGAGCCAACAAAATGGGGCGCGGAGCCACTGTTTTGCGAAAGGTCCAGATGAAGGGGGATCCGAATAAAAATTTATGCGGAAACTGGATCCCGATGATCTTTACACCATAGAAAGCAACTAAAATTATCTACTTGTTTTAGTCATATTACCTCGGTGAATGATGTTCACTAGTAAAGCTAAATCCACTCGAATCGTCAGAACTCTTTGTAGAGATTTCTCGAAGCTCAATCCTTGTTCTTCGCTATCCCCGTGAAGCTTTAGAATCTCTCATTAGAATTGAAGAAGCAAGAGGAAGAAGAAGATGGATGTTGATGTAGACTTTCTATCACCAATAACCTTAGAGTTCAAAACCCTAAAGTTGAAAATCCCAACTCGAAGGGGCCCTTTGTAGCTCACTAAAATCCAAGCGAAACTCCCCTTGGTGCCCACAGTTTTGAGAGAGAAATTGAGAGAGAGAGAATTGTGTGGAGTGGTGGACGGTTGGGGGGGTTATGGTGTATATATAGGACTTAGATCAAGTCCAATCCTAATACAACTACAACTTATCCCTTTAAGAGTTATTTATTAATAATAACTCTTATTATTAATTTAAATAAAATCTTAGTTTAACTATAACTACTTTAGTTATAGTAATCCTACTAATTTAGGAGTCCTTCTCAAAAGAGGATTCCTTAATTAAAAGTATTAAACAACAACCAACCAAATTAGAATCCTAATCCGATTAGGAAACCACCAGGGGGGGGGGGGGGGCGTGAGCTATAGGGGAGTCCTAGACTCCTAGTTGTAATCCAATTACAACTCATCTTAGTCCTACTTGCATTCCAAATATTGGAATTTAATTTCATAAATAAAAGAGTTATAATTCAATAATTATTCAACTAACCTAATCCTAATCCAATTAGGAAAGCTAAGTGGGCGCCCAACCCTAGGGTTTTAATCCATGGGCTTGGGCCCTTATTAAAGGTCCATACTTTATGGGTTTATGGATATGGGTCAAACTCATTTCCCCTCTAATTAGGTTAATTAAATAATTACCAATATAATCCCTTGATTTAAATTAACAATTAATTTAAACCATAGATTAACTTTTAATCTATTTAATCAATGATTAACATTTAATCATTTCTTAAATAATTGATTAACATTTAATCAATTGTTTGAGCTTGTATTTCTTATGTGAGCATCTCCACAGATTGTTCTGGGATATTCGAACCCTGGCTTACCCAATGTTATCCCATTGACCCTAAATAGGAATTTCATCGGAATTGTAAGTGACGTGAGATATCCATGTTGCAATTGAATCCCAGTGTAAGAAGTTTAACCAATACGAATCCTGTCACATGAACTTTTTAATTCAATTGATCCTTCCAATTACATTATCCCTAATGGGCCTTCGAGATTATTTATACTATCTAACTCATAGTCCATTGCACATCATCCAGGTTTCCAAGACTTCTGATTAAGCCATGAGAAACTTTTTCTCATGTAAAACATTTTGAAAAAAACCTTTTGTAAGTATAATATATTTTAAATAAAATATATTTCAAATTTGTTTTGTTTCAAATCACCTGCACAGGATTTAAGATTAATCGATTGTCTTACCTGGAACTTCGATAATCTCTTAATTTAATGAGCATGGATTTCATGTTTGAAATTCATCATGACTCAAATAGCTTTCTAACTATCCAACTGTCACTGTATCGTATTCCCTAAGGTAAAGAATACTTTGGTGGAATCAAAGCAGTCAGATTACTGTTCAATTATAAATGAACTCATCAGATCTAAGGATCATTAAAATTGTTCAATGTGAATGAGAGACCAATTATCTGATAGTATGTTTATGCAAAAGGTCTTTCATTGCATGCAATCAGTCAATGTACATTTAAGCGCTCATATGCTGATGTGTAGTCTCCACTACAATAGTTCGAGATAGAACTACATCTCAACTATTAAGAACATCTTAGCATAATGGCAGCCATATAAGTGAAGTGCCCAGCTTCACCCATAGTTGTGACTATGTAAAGTCTATGTTTTTGTATTGGCACATTCCGGTGTCAAAACAAGTGAGTCTAGGCGTCTAGGAGTGGTTCTTGTGTCATTGTCGTCAAGTATCCACGACAAGTGAAGTTCAAGCGCGTTGAAGAATCGCTTGATCCACTCGGATGATCATTTCCTTCATAGGATGGTAAGTGACCTAGGTACCATGTGACCATAGGTGATATTCGACCTAGAATGATCCTAACATGATGCCTTAGGTGGTAAGTGTCCTAGTCTAATCATACGGACCCTAGGTGATGAGATAAGTAGTGCAAAACAAGTTAACAATGCTGAAATTTTTTCAAAAAACCAAGGTTGCTTGTTTTATGCATATCTCCCAAACCGTAGCTTATATTTTACTCTATAATTTGTCAAATCGACCGTGTTAAAAATAGCTACAACTTTTGTGAAGGAACCGAGATCTGAAAACGAAGTTTTTAAACCCTAGGTGATGAGATAAACAGTGCAAAACTTGTTTTAAAATCTGAAATTTTTTCAAAAAACCAAGGTTGCTTGTTTTAGGCATATCTCAGAAACCGTAGCTCAGATTTTGCTCTATAATATGTCAAATCAACTGCGTCGAAAAGAGCTACAACTTTTGTGAAGAGACCGAGAGCTGAAAATGATGTTTTAAAATCAATTTTAGCTTCAGGGTCGACCCTGGGCGTTTTGGGTCGACCCTGAATAGCCAAAAAACTGTATGGGGAAATTGGACAGCAAGATGGTTTTTTGAGGGTCGACCCTAAGGGACCTTTTGGTCGACCGAATGTGTATTTTTGGTCGACCGAATGTGCCCTATGGGTCGACCCTGATATGGGGGTTTTCCTAAAACGATTCTTTGGTTCCTTCTTTGGTTTTTTAACCTATTTTAGCAACTTCTAAACACCGTTTTTGATTCCCTTTATATATAGAACTCTTCCACTTCATGGAGTACAACTTAGGGAGTGTGTGGAGAGGGTTTTTAAGTTCCTCCAGAGGTTATAAAACTTATGGAAATTGGTGCTCTCCTCCCCTTTTGTTAGTGCTTTTAACCTAGAATTTGCAAGCCCAAAGTTCCACTTTTGCTTGTTTGGACTTGTGCATTGAAGGAGTCCATCTAGGTGATGATTCTTATCAAACCATCAACCCGTTCTGGATAGAACACCTTGGCCGGAGTGTTCCGGAGCCTTTCCGAATGAGATCAATCCGAGAAGGATTGTGGTAGAGTGATTTGGTCGGTGGAATCCGAAGCTGTCATTGATGGAGATCGATCGGAAGATCGTGGACTGTTTTAGAGACACAAAGAGAAGTACAAGCGGCTGCGGTTGATCATGGGACTTGTAAGTACGTGATGAATTTTCGAGGCATGGAGGACTAAGAACTGAAGGATCGTAGTGTCGAGTCCGAATGAGTCAATTTCGAGTCATGTAAGTTCTTGTTTACTTTGTCTTAGTGGATTCTCATGGCTGGACTAGGTCCCGTGGTTTTTCGCGGAAGGGTTTCCACGTAAAAATCCTTGTACTGTGGTTTGCTTGGTTTTCCTTATTCCGCACTTAAACTTTATCATCCCTTAACTTAATAACTCAATTGTTAAACCATCAAAAATGGTAGATAGACTATTAGGGAAACCGAACCATCCCCTTGAGCTTGTGGGATTCTCAACTCCAATCTTGATTTGAGGTTCATCGAATTTAGATTTTTCAGACTATATAAGGTATAAGGAACTGGAAAGTGATATCTGTCTGTGAAAATTCAATCACATAACGTTTCTACAATATATTCTAAGGACCTTTATCGATGTCTCATATCGTATAGATCATCTCATGATCATGGTCAATTACCCATAATGAATACACAATAGATAAAGAAGAAGTCTCTATTAATCAAATTAATAAGAATCTTACAATCTAAATGACTTTTCTAGGCATCATATCTAACACCAGAATGGCGGTAAACACAGTACTGTCATTCTAGATTTTTCCAGAAACTCAATTTTCCAATCTGGACTTGGACAAGAATGGATCCAGGGCCTTCCCCATGAGCTAGAGGGACCTTGGAGTACTTCGGGGAGTTAGGGATGATGAAGTTGGTGAGAGGAAGCTTTTGAGCCCCGAACTTGTTGGTCAGACTGTAGATAGAGTTCAATTGATCAGAGAGAGGTTGAAAGCAGCTCAGAGTAGGCAGAAGAGCTATGTCGATACTCGCATGAGAGATCTTGAGTTCCAAGTTGGAGACTTTGTATTTGTCAAGATCTCGCCTACAAAGGGTGTGATGAGGTTTGGCAAGCGGGAGAAGCTCAGTCCTAGGTATGTGGGTCCTTTTGAGATCATCACCCGAGTCGGGAAAGTTGCTTATCGGGTCACCTTGCCACCTCACATGGAAGGTGTGCATAATGTCTTACACATCTCCATGTTGAAGAAGTACATCTCAGATCCTTCAGACGTCATCAATTTAGATCCTTTGGTAATCCGAGAAGATTTGACTCTTATGGAACAACCGGCTCAAATTTTGGACCAGAAAGAGCATGTCTTACGCACTAAAAGTAAGTCTCCTTGTCCTTTTACAATGAGAGCATCACTCTAAGGAAGAAGCTATATGGGAGAGAGAAGCCGAAGTCCGCAAAAAGTATCCTAACCTATTCGACTAAGGTGCGTAAATTTCAAGGACGAAATTCTCATAAGGGGGGAGAATGTAAAGACTCGAACTTTCGTTCATGCCTTTAATGTAATTAATATGGGTATAGTAGTCTTATGTTATGTTTTAATGCGTATTTAATTATTTCCAAATGGTGTGGTGTAGTCTAAATAGTTTAAGCGTTAATAGGGTGAAAAATCAGAGCTAACAATCGATCGCAGGATACCGACGATTAATCACTCAGAACCTGAAACCTAAGTAAGCTACTGTTTTGTGCAACGATCGATCGCACTAACGTGACGATCGATCGTCCTGAACAAGAAAAACTGGGTAAACTTCTGTTTCTTTGACGATCAATCGCAACAGATGCGACGATCGATCGCCAGGTGAGCGTCCATGTCTAAAAGGAATGAGTGTTGTCTTACAATCACTTATACTGTACTTAGACAAAATCTTGTCTATGTAGGAAGTTTGGCTCAATCCCAACATTCGGTATTTTCTATCTCTCAGAATCTTTATTCCGATAATATAGGATGCCTCTCCCAAGTCTTTCATTAAGAAATGTTGAGAAAACCATATCTTAACTGATGACAACATCCCTACATCATTTCTAATGAGTAGGATATCATCTACATAAAGAATTGGGAATACTACCGCCCTCCCATTGTCCTTCTTGTATATACAAGATTTCTCTAAATTCTTTTAGAATCCAAATTCTTTGATCGAAATATCAATTTTTTGGTTCCAGCTTCTCGAAGCTTGTTTCAAACCATATATCGACTTGTTGAACTTGCATAACATGTTCTCCTGGTTAGGAGCAATGAAGCCCTCAGGTTGCTTCATATAGATGTCTTCATCTAACATTCCATTAAGGAAAGCATTTTTGACATCCATTTGTCATATCTCATAGTCATGGTGTGTAGCTATAGCCAGCAATATCCTGATAGATTTGAGCATAACTAAAGGTGAAAAGGTATCCTCATAATCAACTCCTTGAATTTGAGTGTAACCTTTATTAACAAGTCTAACTTTATAGGTCTCCACGTTACCATTGGCACCCTTCTTCCTTTTGTAAATCCATTTGCATCCAATTGGCCTTACACCATCTGGTGGATCTACTAAAGTCCAAACGCCGTTGTCATGCATGGAATCTATTTCAGCATTCATGGCTTTATTCCATTGAGATGCATCTACATCTAATATAGATTTCTTGTAGCGCCTCGAAACTTTTCGTACCTAATGAACAATGTTCTTATAGCCAATTGGCTTTTCACGTAGTCCAATTAATAAATAAAGTAGAATTGGAAGATTCTAAAATGCCAGAAATATTCCTCTTCGAAGATGAATCCAACGCAAGTTGAATCGTCAAAATCCAATGAACGAGTAAAAAGTTATGGCCGAAATACCAAGATAAGGAAAAATCAGTAAAATGGGCAAAACACAAACCAACCGATCGACCACTCTCGCACTAAAACTTGTATGGGAGAATTTTCCAGATGAGAGATTTTGATCGGTCGATCGCTCTCACCACCGGTCGATCGCTAGCCTACCGATCGACCGCTCCTCTAGCATTTTGCCTATTTTGGTCTGTTTTGCCAAAATTTTAAGGGTAGGATGGTCATTTGACCACCCCTTTTTTTATATGAACCCAAATTCGTGGGTTTGGGTCCTCATAAACCCTCAAGTATTGGTTTTGGGAGATTGAGAGAGAAGAAGGAGGAAGAGTTAGGGTTTTTACTCAAGTGGGCTTTGGATTGAAGAAGTGAAGCTCAAGTCAAGCTTGGATTCTACTTCAAGCAAAGATCTCCCTCCATCAAGTTAGGATCTCTAAATCAAGAAGGTTCTTTACAAGTTGGGAAGGAATCTTAAGGTTAGTACACCCTACTAACTCACTTAGCAATAACCTAGTTTTTCTCTTGAATGTGGTGTGTTGATCTCTCTTATTTTCCTTTTTATTGAAATGCCCTAATTTCCCTAAATATAAACAAGAAGATAAGGGTTGTGAGATGTGTGAATGGATGAAGGGTGAGGCGATTAGATGTCGTATGAATATGATGTGTTGTGAGTAATGGAAAATGGTGAAAGGGCTTTCTACGAATAATGAACACACCTTAATGTTTTGATGAAAAGTATGTACCTAACAATCTAAATACATAACCTATGAAGATGTTGCATATCAAGTGTTTGATAAAATGCTTAAATGATAATTTGAATGAATGAATGAAAATTATGAAAGCATGAATTGAGTTATTCTTCCTAAATGCCTATCTTGATCAAATGCTGTACATATTATCTACATTCTCATATGCTTATATTAGAAATGGAAATGCTATACTCATGTGATCCTTTCATTCAAGCATTTCATCATGTTTACTACAATTGTTACACACACACAAACATGCATGCATGAATCGGTTTTTCTAAAGTATATGTACACAAAAAACAACAAGAACGAAGAGTGTGATTCACGAAACGAACGATAAAGTCGGACATCAGGCCGGTCAAGGGTAGGGCATATCCCTATGATATGTTATACCTGGCTTATAAGCAAAACAAGCATGAATGATAAAGCCGGACATCGGGCCAGTCAAGGGTAGGGCATATCGCAAGATATGTCATACTTGGCTCACAAGAAAACAAGTCAAAGAGGTTGGTGTACCCTTTTCTATATATATATTTCACTAAAGGGAATTCACATTCCCGGCTCACAAGTCGCTTCAAGAGCACTAACCTCTAGCTCACAAGTAAACAAGCAATTCAAGTTAAGAACATGACAAGGACAAGCAAGACAAGTGATTCCAAGCAAGACAAGATAAACATGCGTGATTCTTACGAATGAAACCAAGACAAGAACAAGTTTTCAAACATGACAAGTAAGTTTTGAAAGAAACACGAAAGGCTATTTTCAATAATAAGACATGATTTTTTTAGTACGAGTTTTATCGGAGTTTTCGCATTCATTCAAACATGTCAAGATTATTACATTGCTTTACTTACAATGCTGTGAATGTCATATGTTGTTATTATTGTTTTAAATTGAAATTATGAATCATATCTCGTTGCTCGTGTGATTGTTATTGCTATGGTTAGTTAGTAGCTTGTACTCGCTGAGTATTCCATACTCAGTCATACTTTTATGTCGGCAGGTACCGTGTACAACCTCCACCCTGAGCCCTGAGTTGAGGAAAAGTATGTCGAGGAGAGGGAGCCACCTATCCTGATGCAGTCTCAGGAGGATAGGGATCGAGAAGTTTGGCCATATTTAGATTACTGCTGAACATAGTAGGCTCGATACCACTTTTTAGGGTAAGGTTTCTTAGTCAACTTACCTTCGAGACAAGACACGCAAGTAGGGAGTGGTTCTGCCTAGACAAATTCAAGAGGATCATCTTTTACCAACCTCTTGATCCTATCAAGATTAATATAACCAAGTCTCTTATGCCAAAGATAAGTAGACTCTGTACAATGTCTCTTCATTCCAGGCATTCTAGATGATGAAGCATTGTCACATTGCAGACATTCATTATTTACCAAAGGAAATATTAAATAAAGACCATTAATGAGATTTCCAGTAATCAAGACCATTCCTTTTTTCTTAATTTCAACAATTGAATTAAAATTGATAGAGAATCTACAAAATAAAAGTCTAGATACTGAAATCAAATTACGATGTGTAGAAGGCACATAAAAGCAGTCTTCTAAAATTAATGTCTTTCCATTAGGTAAATAAAGAGTAAACAAGCTGATTGACTTCACTGTAACATTTGCACCCGAGCTAACTTTAAGCTTCTGCTCCTATTTGGTCGGCTTTCTCATTTTCTTGAACCCCTGCAAATAATTGTAAACATGTATAGTGGATCTAGAATCCACGCACTATGAGTTAGGAGGACCATTCAGAAAGTTTGACTCAATAGTAATCAATACTTCAAAGTATCTCATACCTTGAGTATTGTTGCCACCCTTCTTAAGAGTTGCGAGGTAAGTCCTACAGTTCCTCTTCTAGTGACCTATTTTACCACAGTGGAAACACTTTCCCTTGCCTTTGTTTTTCTTGCTAGTATCATCTAAAGAACCTTTGGCAACTCTTGCCTTACCCCTATTGTCTTTAAACTTACTTTTGCCCTTATTCCCTTTTCTAAATTTTTTAGATCGCTTGGAGGTATCAAGTTTATCGACTATTAAAGTTTCACCATTTGTTGACTTTTTGATCAAATCTTGTACAGCCACAAGTGAGTTAATAAGCTCACTTAGTGACATTTCACTTTTGTTAATGTTATAATTTAACACGAACGCATTGAAGGATGAAGGGAGTGACTACAGAACAGTGTCAACCTAAGTGATGGCATCCATCTCTCCACTATGAATTTTCAGCTCATTTAATAAGCTCATCATCTTTATGATGTGCTCTTGGACTGGAGTTTCCTCAGTCATCTTGGTGTTAACAAAGGTTTTCAACTTTACTTATCAAGCTGACCTATTTAGCTCACCAAACATCTCATGCAGGTTTTGCAAAATATCAGAAGCCTTATCCATGTGTTCATGCTGGCTTTGCCAAATGTTAGACATCGAAGCCAGTATATAACACTTGGTTATCTGATTGGACCTCTCTCATTGCTCTAACTCAGCCTTTTGGGCCGGTGAAGCATTTGGAGGAATTTTGGGTTTAGGTGTCTTAAGACATAGGTCAAGATTATCCACGGCAAATACTATTCTAATCTTTCTTTTCCAGTCTACATTGTTAGTTTCTACTAACTTTTCATCACGAAGAATTTCAGTCATTGGGTGTAAGCCTGTCATGATCTAATCAAATGACAAATAAGATAGTATTAGGGATCTATTGTATTCACAAATTGCTATTAGATTATGGGTCCATTTCTTATAGTATTGCCAATTTAGGAAGTTACAATTGGCATCAAATACCTAAACACTGGCTTAATGTAATCCTGCCTTTGGGCACAACATCACATCTCCTTGAAGAGACAGATAAAAACTATCTTCCCTATTTTCACAGGTCTCATCTTATGAATTCTAAAGCATTCGATTTACTGTTTGATCTATAAGGGATGTTATACTCACGCTTTGGCGTTATTATATAATATCTCTTATTCATGTGTCCACCCACCATGAACCTAATAAACACCTAGCGAAAGCTCACGCTTTGGCATTATTGCTCCCACTATTTGCTTATACAGTTTTCACCATGTTCTCACATAGGTGAGAGGGATTGGGCTCGGCTTTGGCCTGTCAGCTTACTCACACTCCCCACTATAAGATTACATAGTGTATGATAGAAGATCATAATACTTAGGGACTTGTCCCCAGTCTTATATACATGTGATATATTAGGACAATTATTTCAATAGAATAATTAAACAAAATTAACAGATATCATCTCATGATAAAATAGACAAGTATCATCTCATGATAATAAACTTTATATGAGATTAATCGCTATGGGTTAATAAAATGCATGGATGCAAGAGAATGAGATAAGAATAAAGGCAGCTCGCAAACTCCTTCGCGATTCCTTCCTTTATCATCTTATCGAGATCATAATCGCAACATCCTCCTTCACAGCATCTCCACCAATGCATGATACATAAAATAATGGCATTAGGGAAACCAGTATTCTCGTCATTTTCAGGGAAACCGAATGAATCTGCCCTTTATAGTTTGCCAAAACCTACTACATATTATCCTCTAATATGAATGCATGAATAATAAACAATTTATCATAAAATTTGACTCATAACTATAATCTCATATAAATAGATGCAACATGATGATGAAGTAATTTTTTGATATTTAAAAGGATTGAAAATTTTATAACAATTATCAATTTGCTGGATAAAATCTATATCTTATATAGATTAAACCCCGGAGAATAAAACAATTTTATTTTCCATAAAACAATTTTCATAAAATTATTTTTTAATATATAAGATAGAATTTTCTTAAATCTCTACAATTTTTATTTCTCACTTGAATGCAAGATCCTTTCTCGAATGCAAGATCCTTTCATAAAGATTGGTTATACTAGTATCCAAGATTAAAATAAAAACTAAGAGAATCGAAAATCCTAAATATGATCTCATAGTAAAATAGGGTTTTATAATTTTTCGAATAAAATCTATTTATAGCAAAAATCATTCATTAATTAGTTTAAACAATTAATAAATATATATTAAATGATCAAATCATTTAAAAAGGGGATTTTCAAAATAAACTATTTATTTCAAAAATAATTATATCACATATAATACTAGTTTTTAAAATTATTTAATTACCATTATCAAATCTCACTTGATAATATAAACAAAATTAAAATATTCATCTCATTAACAAATAAAAATCAAAAAACTCTGAGCATCATTAAATAAATAGAATTAAATTCATCTCATGAATTAATTCATCTATTTAATTATCCTTTAACATAAACAAAAAATACTCCCTAACCAGGAGCTCTGATACCACTTGAAGGGAGATCCAAATAATAATTTATGCGGAAACTAGATCCCGATGATTTTTACACCATAGAAAGCAACTAAAATTATCTACTCGTTTTAATCATATTACCTCGGTGAATGATGTTCACCGGTGAAGCTAAATCCACTCGAACCGTCAGAACTCTTTGTAGAGATTTCTTGAAAAAATACTCGAAGCTCGATTCTTGTTCTTCGCTATCCCCGCAAAGCTTTCGATTCTCTCTTAGGAATCGAAGAAGCAAGAGGAAGAAGATGGATGTTGATGTAGACTTTCTATCACCAATAACCTTAGAGTTCAAAATCCTAAAGTTGAAAATCCCAACTCGAAGGACACTTTGTAGCTCACGAAAATCCAAGGGAAACTCCCCTTGTGCCCATGGTTTTGAGAGAGAAATTGAGAGAGAGAGAATTGTGTGGAGTGGTGGACAGTTGGGGGGGTTGTGGTGTATATATAGGACTTGGATCAAGTCCAATCCTAATACAACTACAACTTATCCCTTTAAGAGTTATTTATTAATAATAACTCTTCTTATTAATTTAAATAAAATCCTAATTTAACTATAACTACTTTAGTTATAGTAATCCTACTAATTTAGGAGTCCTTCTCAAAAGATGATATTTTAATTAAAAGGATTAAACAACAACCAACCAAATTAGAATCCTAATCCAATTAGGAAACAACCAAGGGGGGGTGGGAGGGCGTGAGCTTTAAGGGAGTCCTAGACTCTTAGTTGTAATCCAATTACAAATCATCTTAATCCTACTTGCATTCCAACTATTGGAATTTAATTTCATAAATAAAGGAGTTATAATTCAATTATTATTCAACTAACCTAATCCTAATCCAATTTGGAAAGCTAAGTGGGCGCCCAACCCTAGGGTTTTAATCCATGGGCTTGGGCCCTTATTAAAAGTCCATACTGTATGGCTTTATGGATATGGGTCAAACTCATTTCCCCTTTAATTAGGTTAATTAAATAAATACCAATATACTCCCTTGATTTAAATTAACAATTAATTTAAATCATAGATTGACTTTTAATCTATTTAATCAATGATTAACATTTAATCATTTTTTAAATAATTGATTAACATTCAATCAATTATTTGAGCTTGTATTTCTTATGTGAGCATCTCCACAGATTGCTTTGGGACATTCGAACTCTGGCTAACCTAATGTTATCTCATTGACCCTAAATAGGGATTTCATCAGAATTGCCAGTGACGTGAGATATCCATGTTGTAATTGAATCCCAGTGTAAGAACATTAACCAATATGGATCCCGCCACATGAACTTTTTAATTCAATTGATCCTTCCAATTACATTATCCCTAATGGGCCTTCGCGATTATTTATACTATCTAACTCATTGCACATCATCCGGGTTTCCAAGACTTCTAATTAATCCATGAGAAATTTTTTCTCATGTAAAACATTTTGAGAAAAACCTTTTGTAAGTATAATTTATTTTAAATAAAATATATTTCAAACTTGTTTTATTTCAAAATCACCTGCATATGATTTAAGCTTAATCGACTGTCTTACCCGGAACTTGGATAATCTTTTAATTTAATGAGCATGGATTTAATGTTTGAAATTCGTCATGACTCGAACAGCTTTCTGACTATCCAACTATCACTGTATCGTATTCCCTAAGGTAGAGAACACTTTCATGGAATCAAAACAGTCAAATTACTATTCAATTATAAATGAACTCATCAAATCTAAGGATCATTGAAACTGTTCAACGTGAATGAGAGACCAACTATCTGATAGTATGTTTATGCAAGAGGTCTCTTATTGCATGCAATTAGTCAGTGTACATTTAAGCACCCATATGCTGATATGTAGTCTCCACTACAATAGTTCGAGATAGAAATACATCTCAACTATTAAGAACATCTTAGCATAGTGGCAGTCATATAAGTAAAGTGTCCAGTTTCACCCATAGCTGTGACTATATAAGGTATAAGGAACTGGAAAGTTATATCTGCCTGTGATAATTCAATCACATAACTTTCCTACAATATATCTTAAGGACCTTTATCGATATCTCATATCGTATAGATCATCTCATGATCATGGTCAATTACCCATAATGAATACACAATAGATATAGAAGAAGTCTCTATTAATAAAATTAATAAGAATCTTACAATCTAAATGACTTTCTAGGCATCATGTCTAACACCAAAATGGCAGTAAACATAGTACTATCATTTAGAATTTTTCCAAAAACTCAATTTTCCAATCTGGACTTGGAAAAAATGCATCTAGGGCCTTCCGCATGAGCTAAAGGGACCTTGGAGTACTTCAGGAGTTAGGGATGATGAAGTTGGTGAGAGGAAGCTTTTGGGCCCTGAACTTGTTTGTCGCGACCCAAAACCCACCCTAGGAGTTAGAGTGAATCTTGGATGACTTATCATGACTGGCATGACTTGCTTGACAAACCAACCTGCAAAATGTACCTGGAGCATACACAATAGAGGACATAAAAGTGGAAACATAGCTACAAAGCACAGCGAAAGTCTAACCAAAACCTCTATGTGTATATATATACATGATCCAAGTGATACAAAAGATACACAAAAGAAAGTGCGGACAGCCCGCCAAAATACATCAATCTAAGCTCTCAAGCTCACACCCACAGCTCACTCACTCAGAATCTACCACCTAATAGTAGCCCTCTATCGGAGGTTCCTCCACAGGTTCCTCGATGTACTCCTCTTCTACCCACGGGCCAGGAACAGAGATATCAAAAGGAGCAGCCGCTCCACTATCACCTGCCGACATGAGAAGTACGATTGAGCATGGAATACTCAGCGGGTACCAAATACTAACCAACAGTCATAACATAACAATAGCAATATATAAAACATGAAGCAATTCATATGATAACAGGAAAGTAAAGCAGTTTATAGTCATGCTTGCATCACATAAAAATCGATAAAACTCTAGAAATCATCGTGCACTTGACTTGACTTAAAATACTTGTTTCGTGCTTGAAAACTTGTCATGTCTGTCTTGTTTGATCTTGTCGAGCGTGTCATGTCATGCACGCTTGGTTGGAATTTAAACATGCTCATGTACTTATGAGATGCACTTGAGAGGGAAGGGAGACCCTTCTTTCATGATATGCACTTGAGAGGGAAGGGTCCCTTCTTCATGATATGCACTTGAGAGGGAAGGGAGACCCTTCTTTCATGAGATGTACTTGTGAGTGAGGGGAGTCCCCTCATAGATGGGAAGGAAGTGTAAACTCCCTCCTATGCAGTGCTTGTTCTTGTCCTCTTGTTAAAAACGATGTAAAACATATCGTAAGATATGTCCCACCTCTAACATCGTTCCTCTTGAAAATCATCGGTAAATCATGTCATGCATGCCGTGCTCGTGGAATCATGTGCATACTTTCATTTGAAATTAAATATGACATTTGGAGATTTCAACAATACATAGCATATCAATGATTTGATTAAATAATTATTCATGTCATTTAGGACAAACAAGCAATCACACTATCATAAATCCTAACAGGTTCATAAGCTTATAAGCATGCATTTCTTAAGTTACAGCTCATTCTCATCACCTTGGCATTTCATCAAACATGTAGTGTGTACATTATTTGTCATCATCTAAATCTTACTTTTGTAGATGGGTTAAGCTCATGGCGCACATGTGTGTTTATTATTAATACAATGCCCTTCCCATTTCATTCATCACATCATATTCATATGTCATTCATCGCCCAACATTTACATCCACAACACCATCCATCTCCTAATATGCTCATACTTTAGGGAAAACACTAAGGAAGGGAAGAAAATAAAGAAAATGAGCTAGGAGGGTAGCATAAGGTACCGACTTGAATAGAGGAAGAGAACCCTTGCAAGAGCCGAGGTTGAACGCTGCCCTAGCTTTAGAGAATGAGTTCCTCGAGTGCTTGAACCGTGAGCTTGAGGAAATCTAAGCTTGAGGTGATCTAGGGTCTTCAACCCCTTTGATTTCTTCTTAAAAGCAAACCCTAGGTTTAGAATCTCATTTCTCCTCTCTCTTTATCTCTCAAATACTCTAAATGTGTTGAATGAGGCCCTCAAGGCTCGGGCAAGCCTTAAAAGGTAAGGGTATAACACCTCAAAGACGAAAAAGCCCTTGCTGAAATCTCTGCAAAATGTGATATACCGATCGATCGGTGGTTAATACCGAGCGATCGGTGTTCTTGACCGAGCTCTCGGTCAAAAACATGCTCTCTGAAAAATTTCTCCATACAAAAAAGTTAATCAGTCAATAGATACCAATCGATCGGTTGTGGACCGATCGATCACTAATTTGGACCGAGCAATCGATTGTGAACCGATCGATCCCTAGCGATCGGTGCTCTGCAGAATTTTGACACATTTTACTGTTTTGGCCATATCTTTTGACTCATTCGTCGGATTTTGACGATTCAACTTGCGTTGGGTTCGTCCTTCGAAAATGAACATTTCTAACATTTTATAATTTTTAATTTCTCCTTATTTATTAATTTGACTACGTTAAAGGCCAATTGACTACGAAAGTGCTATTTATTAAGTACGAAAAAGTCCGAGGTTCTACATTGTTGGTCAGACTGTAGATAGAGTTCAGTTGATCAGAGAGAGGTTGAAAGCATCTCAGAGTAGGTAGAAGAGCTATATTAATACTCGTAGGAGAGATCTTGAGTTCCAAGTTGGAGACTTTGTATTTGTCAAGATCTCGCCTATAAAGGGTGTGATGAGGTTTGGCAAGCGGGGGAAGCTCAGTCCTAGTTATGTGGGTCCTTTTGAGATCATCACCCGAGTCGAGGAAGTTGCTTATCGGGTCACCTTGCCACCTCACATGCCAGGTGTGCATAATGTCTTCCACATCTCCATGTTGAAGAAGTACATCTTGGATCCTTCACACGTCATCAATTTAGATTCTTTGGTAATCCGAGAAGATTTGACTCTTGTGGAACAACCGGCTCAAATTTTAGACCAGAAAGAGCAAGTCTTATGCACTAAAGTCATTCCCCTTATGCTTTTACAATGAGAGCATCACTCTAAGGAATAAGCTACATGGAAGAGAGAAGCCGAAGTCCACGAAAAGTATCCTAACCTATTCGATTAAGGTGCATAAATTTCAAGGACGAAATTCTCATATGGGGGGAGGATGCAGAGACTCAAACCTTCTTTCATGCCTTTAATGTAATTAATATGGGTATAATAGTCTTATGTTATGTTTTAATGGGTATTTAATTATATCTAAATGGTGTGGTGTAGTCTAAATGGTTTAAGCGTTAATAGGGTGAAAAATCAGAGCTAACGATTGATCGCAGGATACCGACGATCAATCGTCCAAAACCTAAAACTTAAGTAAGCTACTGTTTTGTGCAATGATCGATCGCTCTAACGTGACGAACGATCATCCTGAAGCAGAAAAACTAGATAAGCTTTTGTTTCTTTGACGATCGATCGCCAGGTGAGCGACGATCGATCCCAACTCGTGATTTAGTTTTTTTTTTAAGTTACGAAAATGAGTGTTTTAAACGTTTTTAGACTCCAAAGGGTTTCTAACCTAATTTGTAAGAGATTTGGGAAAAAAACCTAGGGTTTCAAGAGGATTAGCTTGGAGGAAAAGGAATTTGCTTGGAGAAGAAGAAGATTAGCTTGGAGATCAACCTCAAGGCTTGAAGGAGCTTCACCTAGCAACTTGGATTCAAGGGAAGAGTCTCTAAGGTCGATATCCTTCTAATTAAACCTCTTAAGATGTTTTGCATATTTAAATAAGAATATGTTTATGGATTATCAAGAGATTTATATAAATATGCATGAATTAAAGAATGGAAATATGAATTTAGGTCAATATCCTCTTTAATTTAGCTCTCGTATTATTATGATTATTGATTTGGTATGATAAATGATGGATTGGTGTTGGATTTGCATGTTAAGTACGGATATGGATGGATTTGTATTTTAGAAGCTTAAATTGAATTATGGATTATAAATGAATGAAAATGATGGTGGATGGGCTAAAATAGAGAATGGATGGATTATGAATGTGTGGATTGGAGTTGGGTTTGGAATGGATGAATGTGGCTTATGAATGGGTATGTTATGATTATGGAATGTGAAAATGGGAAGGGCATTATATACATAACTAACGCATGGTAAGTGTTTGTTGAAATGTCTAGGAACACGAAGTATGGAAATGATGATATTGAAGGGTTTGTATGAGTACAATAAGATATGCTATGATGAATTTTGCCTAATAATAATGTTAGAAATGTTATCATGAGCATGACAAGAAGTATGTATGATAAATTATGTTTATCATGTTGCATGGTGGTTGATATTCGGATAGGCCAAAACCTAGAGGAAGTTATCCATATTGGGAATTCTCTAACTAGGGAGATGCAACCTAGCGAAGTTTCTTCACGAAAGATGAAATCTAGGTGATGACCAAATTCGGATGTTAATCACGACACTCAAGTACAAATTTACATGTGTGGTAGTTTATGAGTCTCATGGGTACACAAGCATGAACACGGACATTACATGGACACTGGATACAGAATTACAAGGATAAGGACTCTGAACACTGAATCATAACTACAAGGACCCTGAACACTGAAATACAAGGATAAGGACAAGGATACTGCATGATTTTACAAGGACCCTGAATTTTAAGTAGCTTCGTATTCGTTGTTGCTCTCTATGGATAAGATTTCAAGTCCTAGATAATTATCATGGACATTTGGGATCTAAGAGTTCTAGGGGCTTACGCTTCTGTTGATGCACCTCCATGGATTTAAATACAAATACCTCGATAACTATTTTTATGGAACAACAAGCATGCATGGCATTCAAGAGTTACAAGTTCAAAAGTCACACAAGTAGATGAGTCAAGCTAAGTCATGATGTTCGCATGTTTCCGCACTCTGATTATGTTCATGTTATATTAAACTACTATTGACTTTACAATTGTTGCATGATTTAGATACTAGATTTATGCATGTGCCATTGTTGGTTAGTTTGGATATCCGTTTAGTATTCAATGCTCAGTCGACCTTTTATTTTCGTTCAGGTCTAGCACAAGATAAGGCTGCTACTCCTTGGGTGGAAGAGGAGTACATTGAGGAAGGAGAAGAAGGTGATATCCCAGTTGATAGAGCCCGGGATCTTGAACGGTTCCCGTACTAGTTTAGTTTTAGTTTTGTTGAATGAGAACTTGTAATAAACTTGAGACCTTTATAGTGAATGTTGCTTTAGTTATGGTTTTGAATTTGGATCATAGTGGTTTATTATATATCGGATGTGATGTTTTTATGTAACGAAATTTTATAGTTACTATTTTGGGAGAATTATCTTTAGTTCTACCTTATTGCTATGGACCTTAAGCAGGGACAAGTAATGTGGCGGACCCAAAGTCCCATTATGACGAAGGTGGGGTTTTGGGGTCATTACACATTCCTAGTCGGATCTATAATCATCAAGCTTCCACCTTCATGGAATGACCATTGTGAGGACCTAAAACATCGTACATTTGATGGCTTCGATGAATGAAATTGCTAAGAATCTTCAAATAGAAGAAAAATTTTAGGTCGAAATATAAAAAAGAAGATATTGTTCATGAAATTTCAAAGAACCGTTTGGTGGAGAATGAATCTGAACGGCCTAAATGAAAGGGAACTTTCAAGAACTCAAAAAAGATCTCAAGAAATAGAAAGACCAACACAATAGAACATGCTTTCATTACAAAAAAAAAATCCAGTCATTTAAAGAAGAAATGTCATCTACTCAAGAAATTGAGAGAGAAAAACAAAAAAAGGAACACGAAGCTTATGTAACCGTAGAAATGATTGCGGTAATCTCTAAAGTCAACATGATAGGTGAAGATAGAGATTGGTAGATCGATACTAGAGCCACCAGACATGTCTCTAATGACAAAAGCACCTTCAAAACTTATGAATTGGTGGAAGATTGACAAATTTTCATGGGAAATTCATTTGTCATTAAAATCATAGGAAAAGAAAAGGTTATTATGAAGTTAACTTATGAGAATCATCTCAACCTAATCAATAAATTATATGTACCAAAAATCCGTAGTAACCTAGTGTCCGCCAGTTTGCTCAGTAAATAAGGCTTTAAAATGGTCTTTGAATCCGACAATATTGTTATTACCAAAAATGGTGTATTTGTCAGAAAGGTTATGTAACCAGTGGCTTGTTCAAGCTTAATATTGATAATAAAAGTATTTCTTCCATTTATATTGTTGATTCCTCTACTTTATAACATGATAGGTTAGGACATGTAAATTTCAAAAGCATGAAAACCATGGTTAAGTTAGATCTTATTCCAAAATGTAATTTAATTAAAACTTCTAAATGTCGACTTTGTGTTCAAATTAAGATAACCAAGAAACCTTTTAATAAGGTAGAAAGAGGTTCAAAACCTCTAGAAGTCATACATTCAGATATATGTGACATGAATAGAAACTTAACTAGAGAGTAAAAATATATTTTTTAAAACTTTTATATATGACTACTCTAAATGTACCCATGTATCTTTATTAAGGAACAAATATGAAGCCTTAGAAAAACTTAAAGTGTATAAGACCGAAGTAGAAAACCAATTAGGAGTTAAAATAAAGTCACTTAGAATGGATAGAGGAGGCGAATACCTCTCTAATGATTTCTCTAATATTTTTGAATTAGAAGAAATTATATATTATATTACAACTCCCTAGACACCACAACAAAATGGAATTGTAGAACGGAATTGAACACTAGTTGAAATGATAAATTCATTGTTAACTAATTCAGTATAATTAAGTCATGGTTGGTGGGGAGAAGCCCTCCTAACTGCTACCCATATTCTAAATAGATTATCTCATAAGTAAATAAAGATAACTCCTTATGAACTCTTGATACGAAAAAATTAAGTTGAAGCTATTTCAAAGTGTAGGGGTGTAGAGTCTTAGTCAGGCTTCCAGATCCTAAATGACCAACACTAGTAAATAGAATCATTGAATGTATATTCATAGGATACACACATCTTAGCAAAGATATAGGTTCTTTGTAGTAGAACTGCATAGTCTTGTAATAAAGAACACTATCTTAGAATCCTAAGATCCTGATTTTAAAAAAAAACACTTTTAATTCAATTCCTAAGTTGAATCAAAATATGGACGAACCTTGTTCTATGCTTAAGTTAGACAATAATAATAATGAACCCTCTCTTGAATCTATAAATATATAACTCAAGAAGATATGGATATAGAACCCAGAAGAAATAAAAGGCCTAAAAATAATCCTAATTATAATTTCGGATCGGATTTCTATCTATACTTTATAGAAGGGAGAAGAACTAAAGAAAAAAAAATGAAATTATGATACTTCAAAATATTGAGAGTGGTCCAACTTGTCGCGACCCAAAATACCCCCTAGGAGTTAGGGATACTTTAGGTCGGGCCGCCGTATCATACCATCCTGTATGAGACATAAGACACATATACTTACCATCCTGTCAGAGTACACAAGTTACAAAACATAGCGGAAACGATTTATAATAAAATACTCCTATAATTCAGTCCAAGTTTGGACCAACAGAACATATCCAAAAATATGGAGTGGACAAGTCCCACCCTCAACGTACACAAAATATCAGTAGCATCTCTCTCTCACTCCCTCAACAGAAATCAAAATCAAGCCGCTTATCCGGTGATCCATCATCCTGATAGTGGTCCATAAAGGGCTCCGGATCATAGTAATCTTCCTCTATCCAAGGCTCTATACCACAAACATCAAATGGAACACGTACACCTGCCAAAGTCAATAATCAGCTGAGCATGGAATACTTAGTGATATACAAACTACTAACTAACAATGAATAATATCATGAACATGCATAAGCTTAGAGAATAACATTCGTGAAAGTAGTTACCAAAACCTTTTTCTTAACAGTATTCACGTGAAAACAAAACCAGGTAAATCTTGTCATGTGATAATCATATTCTTGTGAGTTCTTGTGAATTCTTGCGAAAGTTGGGATTCCTTGTGAGCATGCAAGGATCTGAGTATGCATGATTACTTGTGAACTTGTGAGCTTGTGAGACATGACTACTTGTGAGTCCATGTATAGTGGGATTCCTTGTGAGCTTTGAAACGATCTTAGAACTTGTCACTTACCAACCCATAGTTTGGCCTTATCACTTGTGAGCTTGTGAGAATTCTTTTAATCAAAACCTTGCTTATGAACTTTTGGAAAAACTCTTTTCTTGTGAGAAATCATCGGATCATGCGAGACTTGTAAACATCATGTTAGACTTGTGAACATAAGGTGCATATAGTACTTGTGAATATCATGGTGAACTTAGAAAACTTGTAAACATGGCATCATATTCATAGAATTTCAATACTAGTGATAGCTTACATCTTATATCCAAATCATCATCCAATCCATTCAAGAACAACCTTAAACATAGTGTTTTGCTTTAAAAATAATAGCACAAGGTAGATAGTGGAGTGTACCTACCTTTCTAGATCAACCCTTTGATCTAAAACACTTTAGAACGGTTGAGAAGTGAAAATAAACGTCTTTGTAGTTGAGAAATCAACTCAAGAACACTCAAAAGCAAAACCCCCAAGCTTCTCTCTTCTTCCTCTTTCTTCTCTTCAACTTTCTTCCAAAAACTCTCTCTAAGGGTTGTGGTAACCCTAGCCCACGAAATTGGGCTATTTATAGCCAGAGGGGATGAGTTAAAGACTCAAACACCCCCCCAAAGTATCCCAGGAGATCGGTCATAGGCAAAACAGACCCCACCGGTCGCCCAGTAGAGATGGTCGGTCGACCGATCAAAAATCATCTCTGTCCAAAACCCCCATTCAAATTTTTGTGCCTTCGGTCGACCAGCCAAGATTCGATCGACCGAATTTGCCTGTTTTTCCCCTGTTTTTGCCCTATGCTTTGTTCTTTTTCCCATCCTTCTTCTTCCTCTTATACTTATTTTACTTTAAAACTTTCAGTTTTAAATTAAAATAAAGAAGTACCCCCCATTTCAATCCAATAAAAATACTTAGAAATTCCAATTCCTTATAACTCAAAGTCTGAATTTCCAATTTTATGCAAAATCCGATAAATCCGGTTCATCATAACTTTTCCCATTGTTCGAAAACCATTCTAATCATATGAATAAAATCCCATAAAATCAACTAAACTTAGTTAACCCATAAACAACCATTACCGAAACTTTTTATCTCAAAATTCAGAAATTTACATTTCATGGTTACTATTCACTGCACTATTCACAGGCTATGAAAATGAGATCTGGGGTTCTACACAACTAGTCTCCAAGAAGCATTAAAATATCATGATACGATTTTTTGGAAAGAGACTATTAATGATGAGAATAACTCAATTTTAGAAAATCAAACTTGAAAAATAGTAAACCTACCTTCAGGATGTAAAATCATAAGATGTAAATGGATTTTCAAGAGAAAATTAAGGGTAGATGGCATTACTGAAAAATTTAAGGCAAGGCTAGTAGTCAAAGGTTATAAACAAAAGGGAGGTATTGATTTTTTCGATACCTATGCACCTATTGCTAAAATGTCCACCATTAGAACTTTAATCTCTTTCCATTTATAATTTATTAATTCGTCAAATGGATGTTAAAACTTCCTTTTTGAATGGAGAATTAGACAAAAAAAATCTATATAGATCAACCCGAAGAATTTATTATAAAGAGGCAAGAGCATAATGTTTGTAAATTAGTAAAGTCATTATATGATTTAAAACAAGCTCCTAATCAATGGCATGAAAATTTTGATAAAATAATAATATCAAATGATTCAAAAATTCATGAATCAGATAAATGCGTGTATAACGATTTTTTCAATAATGAAAGGCTTTATGTGTTTATGTGGATGATTTATTAATTCTAGGAACTAACATAGAATCGATTACAAGAATTAAGTCATTCTTACCAAGTAAGTTCAACATAAAAGACATGGGAAATGTAAATGTAATTTTAGGAATAAAAATTATAAGGAATGGCCATGAAATTATATTATCGCAAGCACACCACAGACAAATTTTTTTTAAAAGATTTGGTCATTGTGATAATCAAGGTGTATTTACTCCTCTTGATTTTAGTATGAAATTATATCATAATCAAGGTAGGTCCGTTTCTTAGTTAGAGTATGCTAAAGCTATTGGTAGCCTAATGTATGTAGTGCATTGCACTAGACCAAATATAGCATTAACTACAGGTAAACCTAGTAGGTACACTATGAATCCTAGTAATTTGCATTGGATTGCTATTTCATAATATTTAAATATCTAAAAAGGTTGTGTGTTATGGTTTATGTTACAATGCTTTCCTTGTTGAATTAAAAGGATACAGTGATGGAATTTGGATATCAGATTCTGATGAATCTAGGTCCATGAGTGGATGAATATTCTTTTAAAAAAAAAAAACCTCTCAGAGGAAGAGGGGGGTTTGGCAGACCCCTACCGGGTTATTGATAATAGAAAAATAGGGGGGACATAAACCTTACCCCTACTTCTAAGAAGAAGGCAAAAAGGGCTACTTTCTTACAGATCTGAAACCCCCTATACCCATTTGATCTAAATGAAGACGAGTTTTTGATTTTTCTGGGTATGGAATTATAAGAAAACAACGAATCAGAATTCATACTATCACACGCAATGTTTGTAGAGTCCCGGACTTAATTCCTTGTTATTATCTTGCTTAGTAGGGGTATTATTGTCATAATGGTGTTTTATGCATATGTGTTTGAAGTTAAGCGATATGGATGGTTTGAATTGATGAAAAACTCAAAATTCAAGACCTCCAATTCATTGGATGGATACAGAAAAACACTCAGGCACACTATCCCGGTCCGATCAATTAGGCCTAGGACTGTAATTGATCGGGCAGCTCCAATCGATCGGCCCATGCAGACCGATGATCGATCGGCACCCGGAATTGTCCAGTTTTTCTGAAAAGCCCCGATCGAATCGGAACTAACTCCTGATCGATCAGGAGCGCCCAAATTTTGTTTTCAAAAACCCCTAAATTACGGGTTTTAGGGTTTTAAACCCCTAGGACTATAAATAGAGTTTATATTTCCGGGTTTTAGAGTGTTAAATATTTCTAAACTAATTTGGCAAAGGAGGAGAGAAAACCTAGAGTTCTAAGAGAATTTGGCTTGGAGGAGAAGGGTTTTTCTTGGAGAAGATGAATATTAGCTTGGAGATCAACCCCAAAGCCTCAAGGAGCTTCATCTTGCGATTTGGATCAAAGGGAAATATCTCAAAGGTCGATTTGCCTTCTAACTTAACTCTATTATGTAATCTCTAAGCTTAAGTATATTTGATTAAGAATTTTCTTACATGATTTTCATAGAAATGGACATATAATGGTGAATCGGGGATTTTACTCATGAAATAGGGATTTTGGCATATGTTTAAGTTGTTGGAAAATGATGGTTGAAGCTTATTGGTTAGTTAATTGATGAATTGTTGGAAATGGTAGAAGGGAAATGATGATGGATTGGGTTTGAATGAATGGTTATGAGATTGGGATGTATATCTATGGGGATGTATGCTTGGAATGGAGGATGGGGTATATGAATTTGAGGAAGGGTATTTGTTTTTATGTATGAATAAAATGAGTTTAATGTTAAGAAATGTATTATAGAAATGAATGAATTATGCTAAGAATGTTAGTTATGATTCTTATGCTAAATTATGTTTGTGAGCACGGATTTCGAACTCACGAATACGTATACCCTCTCAGGTGTGAAAGTGTTTAGAGTCGCCACCTATTCATTTAGAAGGGATAAGTCTCCGGGATTTAGATAAGATCTTGGTCTGCGATTTGAGATTAGGGTAAGAGATTCGGTTAAGTCCGGAGAAGGTGTTAAGCACCCCGAGGCTTCCATTTTTACAATGGTTCCCTACTCCCTAGGTTTAAGCCAATTAAAGTCAATTTTTGTTAAAATGCCTAAGTGTTTAAGATAAGACTAATCTAAGAAATGAAAGCTAACTAGGGTCGAACCCAGGTTGGGTTACCTACGTACTCACATTGGGGTGAGATCAAACCGAGTGTAGTTCTGGCACTTGAGCCCGTGTCAAGGCTAAGGGGTATGTGTGTGTACACCAAGGGTGGCTAACAAACTAGTCCGGTAGACTAGGGTTAAGTTGATCGGGGTTGGTCAAGTGCAAGGTATTGGGCCCCGTAGGCCAAGTATTTAGTCCGATAGACTAAAAGAGAAGCCTAGTAGGCTAAGACAAAGTTTGACCAAGGTTAGGGTTGCTAACCGAGGTTAGGTCAAAGTAAACCATGGTTAGGATTACTAACCACAGTTAAAGAGATATGGTCAAGCCCGGTAGGCCAAAGATTGGGCCTAGTAGGCCAATGGTGAGCCCGGTAGGCTGTAAGATAGGCTCGGTAGGCTAAAGGTGGGTTTAACCGAGGTTAAGGGTGCAAACCGGAGTTAAAAGGGT
Organism: Tetracentron sinense; assembly: GCA_015143295.1. NCBI lineage: Eukaryota > Viridiplantae > Streptophyta > Magnoliopsida > Trochodendrales > Trochodendraceae > Tetracentron > Tetracentron sinense. Next base: position 30,424,124 of record CM026553.1, on the reverse strand, counting down.
ATTAACCATGGCTAGGGGTGTTAACCATGGTAATAGGTCTAGAAATGGTATTTTTGGTATTTTTATATTTTTTAAAGATTTTTCTAGATTTTTTTCCAGGGTTAAGGATTACTTAACCATGGTTAGAGGGTGGGTCACAATGGTTAGGATTGCTAACCATGGTTAAATGACTGAACAGATCATATTTGGGCTTCTCAGAATATTTTTGATTTTCTGACCATTTTTCCAGAATTTTGTGGGTTAAGGGTCGTTTAACCATGGTTAAATATTAATCAAAGGTGAGTTTAACCATGGTTAAGGGTCCGAACCAGGGTGAAAATGATCACAGAAGATCATTCTAGTCTGCTCGGAATATTTTTGATTTTTTGAGTATTTCTCCAGAACTTTGTTGGTTAAGGGCTGCTTAACCATGGTTAAATATTAACCAAAGGTGAGTTTAACCATGATTAAGGGGCTGGTCAAGTCAGGATTGGGCCCAGGGGGCTAGGCGGGGCCTAGAGTGGCCTCCTACCAGGCTTGGCTCTTATAAACAACCAAAGATATGAAATCAATATTGGCGGTAATAATATTACCGCCATTACAGTAAAATTTCCAGGAGGTCTTTGCGAGCTTGGGGATTGAGTTAGGGGATGAAACCAAAGGGTTCTGAACCCATGAGGTTGAAGAGGGGAGTTCAAGGAAGAGAATGGGCCTGATGTGGGCCCTAGAGATGACTTAGAGTGGGCTCCACTGTAGAACCCCGGATCTTGATGGCCATGTACGACGAATGATATCATATACTAAAGCATTTAAGAATGTATTTATGGTGTATGGGTGTTTGGAATGAAATAGGCAAGAGTATAGAATACTCTTGAGTATTGACAAGGGTTATGCCTTGGCATACCCTCGACTCCAAATAGCCCTAGCGTTCACGCCACTCGTCGGAATCAAGCGATTCTTGGATTTTTGGAAAGGTAATTGAACCCTCTTCGGGGTTCATGTTGATCACTTGTCATGATTTTGAGTTGGTATTAGGTCAAAAGACCGATTTCTGAAGTCGGGTTGGTTTAAAATCTGGATTGACGAAACCCAATTTCGGATCAGTCAGGCTTAGGAGCAAAATGGTCCAAGAACAAGGAATAATTGGAAGTTGTGAAAAACATGAAAGTTGTTCTCCTCCGAAAGACGAATCCAACGCAAGTTGAATTGTCAAAATCGGACAAGCGAGTCAAAAGTTATGGCCAAAATACGAAAATGCAAAAATGCTGAAAACTTTCTGCAAAAGTTGCAATCGCTCGTAGGGACCCTACGAACGATCGTAGCGGAGCTACGAACGATCGTAGAGATGCTACGATCGATCGTAAATCCCCAAAAATGCTGGAAACTCTCGGGTGAAACTATGATTGATCGTAGGAAGCCACGATCGATCGTAGAAGGCTATGATCGATCGTAAATCGCTACGAATGATCGTAGATACGCGATTTTACTTTCTTGGATGCGATTTTTAGGGGGTTTTTCACCCCTTACACTATAAATAGAAGACTTTAGGAGGGTTTTTGGGTTACCCTAAACCAAGGAGAGTTCCTAGAAAGAGAAGGAAAAGATCTTGAGCATTCCAAAGAGGGTTTTGCTTGAAACCAAGAAGAGCTTCAATCAAGGGTTGGATCTTCCCCAAATCAAGCTTGGATCATTCCAATCAAGTGAGGATTTTCTCAAGGGGTTTCTTCCTCATTTCTTCAAGGTCGGTACTCTTTGCTACCCTCCTAGTTATAGCTTCTTTTTTCCTTTATTTCTTCTTGTTTTCCTTCACTTATATATGTGTTATGAGATTGGTGGTATGAATGATGAATGGAGGTAGAAGTTGGCGAATGGATGCCGTGTGGATGATGTGATGAATGAATGGGAAAGGGCATTGTACTAATAATGAACACACAAGTGTGATGTGATTATAACCCACCTAGAAAAGCATGATCTAGGTTTAAGTGAATAATGAACACACCCTATGTTTGATGAAATGCCAAGGTGAACAAAATAAATGATAAATTAAGTGAAAACATGCTTAATTACTCTTGAAATTTATTAGGGTTCATGATAGTGTGTTTCTTACATTTCTTAAATTGTGTAGATTATTACTCACTTAAATTGTTATACGTTATGCTTTGTGAACTACCCCAAATTGTCATATTTAATTCCAAATGCAAGTATGCACACGATTTCACGAGCACGAACGCATGGCATGTTTTATCGGTGTTTTCAAGAATACGGTTTAGAGGTGGGGCATATCTTACGATATGTTTTACCTCGCTTTTGGCAAGGACAAGACAATCATGCATTTTCATAAGAAGGGTCTCCCTTCCCTCGCAAGTGCATACATAACATAAGAAGGGTCTCCCTTCCCTCGCAAGTGCATCTCACAAGGACATCTCACAAGTGAATCTAACAAGTGGAAGGACAAGCATGAGCATTCTAGGAAGAAGGGTCTCCCTTCCCTCACAAGTAGTTTACTCTTCCGAGTAGGCATGACATGACATTGCATGACAAGCATGAGCATTCTAGGAAGAAGGGTCTCCCTTCCCTCACAAGTAGATTACTTTTCAGAACAAGCAAGCATGATACACGCATGATACAAGCATGACATGGCATGACACGCATGATATAACAAGATAAGACAAGCATGACAAGTTTTCAAGCACGGAAATGGTATTTCCAGTCAAGTCAAGTGCACAAGGTCTTCAAGGGTTTTATCAGCTTTTCTGAATGCAAGCATGATTACAAACTGCTTTACTTCCTTGTATGATATGAATTGTTCCTATCTTATATATATATATATGTGTGTGCATTGCTATCTCATGCTATGACTATTGGTTAGTATTTAGTACCCGCTGAGTATTCCATGCTCAGCCGTACTTCTTATATCGGCAGGTTCTGAGGGAGCTGCTGCTCCATTTGATGTTTTTGCTCCTGGTCCATGGGTGGAGGAGGAGTACGTCGAGGAGCCTTTGGAGGAACCTCCCGTAGAGGGTTATTAGTAGGTGGTGTTAGATTCTGAGTGGATTAGCTGTGGGTGAGCATGAGTGATTATATCCATGTATTTTGGCGGGCATGTCCGCATTTTCTTTGTTTTGTTTTCTTTTGTATTAAACTTGGACCATGTGTATATACTTAGAGGTTTGTTAGACTTCCGCTGTGGTTTATAGTTATGCTTCCGCTGTTACCCTCTATTGTATATGTTCTGTGGGTTTTGCAGGTTGGTTCGTCAAGCAAGTCCTGTAAGTCATGATTAAGTCGTCCAAGATTCACTCTAACTCCTAGGGTGGGTTTTGGGTCGCGACACCCACAGAGGGCTAAACTCACCCTTCTCGATAACTTATAATGGCGGTAGTTATTCTACCACCATTATGTACTGCCTATTTTTTTGATTTTTAACCATAGTTATGCTCAAGTTAAGAACCTGGAAGGACCAGGTTAGACTCATGGAGGTCTAGGGAGCTAGTCCAGACCCTGGAACTGGACCAGGGCCCACCTACAATGGCCCAAACATGCTGCAAAGGTAAGATGCCAGGAATGGCGGTACTGAGTTTACTGCCATTCCTGGGTTTGTTTTAAAACCAGGTTAGTGCCCATAGGGGCTATGCTATGGTGACCCCAAGGGTTCCCTCATAGGCTAAGGGACCCCTAGAAATGCTGAGGCATGCCTGAGTGGCTCAGGGAGGAGGCTATACCCGTAGGGGTTCCCTTTACCTATGAGTAATGTAAGGGAAGACCCCTGTCTAGGGTTTTGAACAACAACAAATAGTAAGAAAACACAGAATAAAGTCCCCTGGAAGTGACTAGGGGCTCACACTGATTTTAGCAAAAAAAAAGGGGGAGGGTAAGGCCCTACCCTAATACTCTGCTTCTTTCTGAGGTGGTGGGGGTGGTCTGCAGTGGAGGTGCACCAGCGGTGGTGCTACACAGAGGCTGGGGGATCTCAGAAGAGCTCCTGGGGATTTAGGGTTGCTTTAGGGATTTTGTAATGCAACAAGGATTCGGAGTGGAGGGTTTTCCGATCCTCCCTAGGCTATGGGCAGGCTGCTACTTATAGAAGGGAACTTGAGGACATCATGGGGATTAAAGGGAAGGTCTCCAATGTGTATGGACCCTGTGGGGGTCGAGTGAGGAGGTTAAAGGGGTGGTGGAGTGTGCAGGGGGGACTGTAGAGCTGCAAACTGACTCTCAGGTAATGGTGGTAGATGATCTACCGCTATTGCCAAACCAGGCAAGAAATTGAATTGCGGTAGATCAACTACCGCCCATCTGAATTTTGTTCAAGTTGGACTTGGCCTATACACGCACAGTGAAGGGGGGGTTTGGCTTTTGAGTTTTTTTGGGCCCCATGGGCCCAAACCAAGGGTTCAGGCCCTAGGGGCCTTGGACTTAGTCTTTAAGCCCTAAGGGCTCTAGGGCTAGGCTAGGGCTAATGTTTAGGGTTACCTAGGTCTAGGGTTGGACTTAGGTTTTGTCCTAGGGTTACCTATGGCTTAACTATGGTTTACCTAGAGTTAGAGTTTGGTTCTAGGGTTAAGGATAACCATGGTTAAAAGACCTTAACCATGGTTAGACATGGGGTGTAAAATTAGGTGCTTACAATGTTAAAATGTCTAGGTCACTTACCATCGTAAGAGTGTGACCGAGCGAAGCTTGAAGCCGGAATGTACTTCTCTTGAGTCTTTGGAGCTTCATCTTCACCAATCTTCATCAACCAGAGGAACAGCGACACTAGACTTATATTGACACCATTTTGATATCGGAATTAAGTCATTACAAAATATGACCTTACAATCTCCCCCTTTGGCAATTCTGTGACAAAATACCAACTGAAGTACATGACTCGATACAAACTCCCAAACATGGAGACTTAATCAATTACATGACCAAGAATTACAATTTTGACAAAAAAAATCAGCACAACCTTTTTCAACTCAAACTGCTTGATCTTTTTATGTCAACTTGTTCTGAACACCTGCATAGGTTAAAACACATAACCAAGTGAAGCATGGGAAATATAAAGTGGGGAAAACACCAAATGGAATAGAATCAATATATACAAACTAACCAATGGAATACTTCAATATTTCTCCCTCTCTCCCATGTTTTAAGCAAGGAAAAAAATTACAAAGTCGCTCAACAGATTTTAAGAGTATATTCATTCAAAACATGCTATCAAACAAGATATGACAATATCACCAAAAATAGATAGCATCAAGAAGTATTTTCCAGAAAAAGATATTACTAAAGACGTAGTCATCATTACAAGCCACAAAAATATCATGGAAAACACAATCCAAATAATCAATCCATATCCATAAATCAAGGAGTGATACATCATGATAAGAAAGAACAAAAAGTGATTTGTAGTCAAACATCACAAAATATAGGATCCCAACAAAATAGTATTCATGGTCTAAGCCAATATACATCCCACAATATCAAAAAATAGAACATCTAAATTGAAATATCCATAAGAAATAATCTAAGGAGCAACAGCTGCATCAGCACCATCTCCACCATCACTATGAGTGGCATTAGCATCATCCTAAAGTGCACACTCCTCTCTAAGGTGCGTAATGTCTGCTCTCATGTCTATCACAGCAGTGGTGAGATACTAAAAGTGGCATCTGGTCTCAGCTGCAAAGTTAGAGAACTGAGTCTTCATCATGCTATGGAAAGCAGCCTGAGGTTTGCGAGTCTCATAAATAAAGATAGTCTGGCTTCGTAAAAAGCTGGGCCATCTAGGCAGCCAACATACCCATGGTAGTTGGCGAAGCAGGAGGAGGCTAAGCAGGTCTCTCCTCAGATATGGGTGCAGAACGATCGGCCGCATGAGATAGACTACTGGTGTAGGCCTTCACTGTGAGAGGACCTTTAGACGTACTAACCAAGTCTTCAGTTGAATGGTGGATGCCATGAGAGGCAAGTATACCTCGGATCAAGATGCCAAATGGTAACCTAACTGTACAAGTATTGAGGCGAGACGCATGAATCATCAACTCAATAATATGAGAAGCAAGATCAATAGGCTCATCAGTGAGCAGGGCATGGAGAAAGCGAGCTCGATCAGAACTGATGTCAGTGGTATGACCTCTAGGATGGAGGTTAGAACACATCAAGAGATGTAGAATCCTAGCATTAGGGGTCAATCTACTCTGCAACAAATGAGTATCAGGCCATGAATTTGAGAGCCGCAGATTATGGTAGCGATCTCATCCATATGATGGCCATGGGGATCGGTCTGATAATGATATGGAAAATACACATCGGGAACCTGAGGAATGGATAGAAGTCTGGCAATGAAGGTTGCAGTGACCTCAATCAGGATGCCTCGGACCTCAGCAGTGAAGGTCATGTGGACTAGGTCATCCTTTTTGATGTTCGAATAGAATTCCCGAATTAGGATCAAAAGGCCTTTGCCCTGATAGAGCAAGAACTCCCTACCACCCTCTCAACTGGATAATACGAGGAAGATCGGTGTGGGTAAAGTCGCGAAGGCGAACCAAACGCTCAAGGATCACAGCATGGTGCTCAAAATAGTACTTAAACCTATAGGCTACAGTAGGGGATCTAAACCTACAACCTTCAGAAGAGGGGTATGCTTGGCTCACTTTAGCCTTTTTAGCATTTTTCTTGGGAGCGGCCTTTGATGAGGCTTTAGGCTTAGGTGTTGCCTTACCTTTTTCAGTAGGAGCAATGGATCTAGCCCTAGTAGTTCGAGCGGCCGAAGGTTCCTCAATCACAATCCCCAGACCTCGAGTGAGAGGAGGTCCAGAATAAGAATCACTCGCATTCTCTGAGTCAAATTCGGAGGAATTGAATGAAGAGAGTGATGGGGACAGTGATTTGTCGGCATTCTTTCTCCATGAGGAGCTTGCCGTGAGGAGAACCAAAACCCATATGGGAATGAGGGTAAACAAGATGATGAATGAGAAATTTCAATCAAAGAATGAAAATTTCAAGATTAGATCAGTGGATTACCTCAAAATTGAGAGAATTTTTGGAGCCCTAACTTCAATTTGGAGTGCGTTTGAACGGATGAGAACAATTGAGGGCATATCGAGGGTTTTATACAAAAACCATGTTGGGCGTTCAAACGCCCAATAAGGCCATTCGAACGGCAAGAAACGATTGGCAGTCCGTTCGAACGCCTGGATAGGAAATTATAGTTTCTAATTTTTCACCTTTTAATAACTCTCCCCTCAATTCATGACACATAGAATCTCTCTTAGAAATCAAAACCAATTCTAGAGAGAAATTTTAAGCCTGAAAGGATACAAGATATAGCAAGTTTTGAAACATGCAACTCCCCTTAATTGAAGACCATTTGAAACCATTATTTATTTGCAAAGCATAATTAAGTCCAATTTCAAATTAGTCAAAAGTAGAAACTCCCCCTCAAAACAAGTTTGCATTAACCACAACATAATCACATATATATGCACCAATTTCCAAGGAGCCAAAAGATTGTTCACCCAAGATTTAATATCATTAAGTTTTGACTAAGACTAAATGGGGATATGTCCACCTAAGCTAGTCACATGGGCGATCAATAACAAACTCAACAACCAAGACACATTTAGTGAAAAGTTTCACTTTGAAGCATAGTGTGTGTAGTGAGATTTCTGACTTGACTTTTTCGGAGGTTTCAACCCATGGTTAAGGTTATGACATTATTGCATTTTAGGGACTCAAGGTGACTCATACACTAGAAGTCAAACCTGTTAAATCCTAAATTTTAGCATTTGAAGAGCATGTGCTAGTTTTCACCCTTGTTCATCTTTTATACAATTTGTCTTTTCTTTTCTCTTCATGACAAACTTAGCCATATTTTGGAGATATTTTCATTAGGTAAGTAGCCCTAGTTATTGGCAGTAAGGGCTTTCACACTAGCAACTCAAATAGATAACTACTGTCCGCATAGGTAACCATTACATATTGTTTGCATCCAGTAGTGACTTTCACACTATCCCAAAGGTAACCCTTTTCATTGTCTCAATCTTTTTTTTTTAAACAGGGGCACAAGCAAATAGGATATTTACATATCGATCAATCCAAATTTGGTCAACTAAAAAGGTCATCATGAATAATAGCATTATCTTTACTTAGGAATTTAGACCATCCTCTAGAGTAAGTCAAAGTGCATGTGCATGACACTTTAGCAATATTGTTTAACAAGCAAATAGGATATTAATATATCAGTCAATCCAGATTTGGTCAACCAAAAATATCATCATGAATAATAGTATTACCTTTACTTAGGAATTTAGACCATCTTCTAGAGTAACTCAGAGTGCATGTGCATGACACTTTAGCAACATTGTTTAACCAACTCTAATTGTGACTTAGAAACTTTGTCTATTTTTCAATTTTTCAAAAAACTTTGAAAGGTATAATATTCTCATGAACTCAATCCTATTCAATATTTTTACCTTGGCATGAAATAAGATTTATAAATGCAAGGAAATTGAAACATGCACAATATGATAGGAGAGTAAGCCCAAAAACATCTTTTTGAATTTTTGATTTTTCAATGTTTTTAGATTTTTCAATATATGAAGGAAAAACAACCTATCTAAAAGAAACACAAAATCTTTTTGGAGTTCTTCTTTTACTCAATCAAAAAAAATCAAATAGTGAAACAAATAAGAAAGTGCAAAACCTACTAATATACATCACATAGATAGCACTAGGACATAATAGGCATGAAGAACAACCTAGTCTATTAGCCTCAAGGTTACAACCTTGGGTACCCTTAATAATTTTGATAATAACACAATAATGAAATGAAATCTGTGGTACTAATGATTCTGTTAAGTGTTTGAAAAATTCAGATTTTAAGAACATTAGCACATCACTCAAGGCAAAGAGAATGGAAATCATTCAAGGAATATCAAGAAAAAAGATTGATCAACTCAAGCAAGTCCTTCAACCATATCCAAGTTATCAAAGAGATTGATCAACTCAAGCTATTGGACTAAAGTAAAAATGAAGATTCATGATTACATCCAAAGTCCAAGTCGGATCTCAAACAAGAAGAGGATCTCTTAAAATCAAAGCCAAATCAGATGATCCAAGAATAAGTCGAATACCAACTCTCAAGAAACCTAAGAATGTATTTTTATTTTTATAAGAATGTCTAGGACTTATGTAAGAAGTCCTCAAAGTATGGTTAGTTGAATGCTCAAATACTTAGTTTGACCATAGGAGCCTAAAACATATATTGGACATCATTCTAAGGCCCTAAGAATTCATAAAAATCATGTTAAAGGAAAGCCAAATGACCTAAGAATTCATTCACAACATAAAGGTCTTAATCAAAGGTGAAAAATAGAGTTTTACTCTGATTTCGTCGACGACATCATAGGGGTTCCCTGAATTCGACGACGAAATGAAGATAGAAAAAATCCTGAGCTTACAGTTCTTGATTTCAGCGACGAAATGAGATCGGCTTCCCAATCTCGTCGACGAAATCATGCAGGTTTCTGAAAATGCTGTAACGGCTAGTTTTCAACGGCCTTAGTTGCATTTAATGCTTCACCAACGGCCATATTAGATGAAGAGCTATACAAGGAGTTCATTTATGAACTAAATACAAACTCATGATCAGTGCAATAACTCCAATCATCTACTCCTACACTCACATTGATTTCAGCATTAATCATACATTTAGAAATCTCAAAAATCTCATTTGAGCTATTCAACTCCATTCATTGAGAGATTTCATTAGAGTAGTATTCAACTCTTATCCAGCTCATATCAGGAGCTTTTATTTCGTATTGCTAATCCAAATATACTTTTGTAAAGAAAGTCAAGAATCGTTGGATTCTTGCAACTGAAGTTGTAGCTTCAAAGAAGTCAAGAGAGGGTTTTGCTCTTGCAAGGAAAGTTTTGATCTCGACCAGTGAAGGGAGATTGTAAAGGTTGGGACTCGCCTAGAAGAAGTCTAATCAATTTGAAAATAAAATCTTAGGAATCCTTGAAGTGGGAAGCTAAAAGGTGAGGATGTAGACAAGTTGTCGAACCTCGTGAACAAAGACTTGGTGTGTGTTCTCTCTAACTCTCTACTTTACTCTCTCTATTGCATATGTTTTAGAACTGTTAAGTTGTGTTCTCATTGTTAATTTAATTCCGCATTCAAAGGGAAAAATTATTTTTTATTTGCATAGACCCTAATCACCCCCCTTTAGAGTCAATATCTGGGCAACAATTGGTATCAGAGTAAGGACTCTATATCTAGATTTAACCATCTTAGAGTTAAAGATCTAATATATGGCAAATATTTTTGCAACTTCTCTAGGAGAGGGTCAATTCACTACTAGACCTCCATTGTTCAATGGAGAAAACTACAACTACCGGAAAACCCATATAATGTAGTACATCCAAGCCCTTAACTATGAATGTTGGAAAGTCATAGTCAAAGGTCCACATCTTCCCATAAAATATGGATGATGTTAGAATTCCTAAAGTAGAGGAAGAGTGGAATCAGGCAGATATTAAACTCATTCAGATAAATGCTAAGGCTATTAATAAGCTATATTGTGCATTAAGCCCACAAGAATTCAATAGAGTGTCGGGTTGTGACTCGGCTAAGGAAATATAGGACAAACTTCAAGTCACCTATTAGGCGAGTAATTAAGTCAAAGAAGAAAAAGTAAGCATGCTAGTTCACAAATATGAACTATTTAAAATGGAGAAACATGAGTCTATTAGTGAAATGTTTACTCATTTTACAAATATTTTGAATGGACTAAAATCGCTTGAAAAGGTTTATGCCAATGCAAAAAATGTGAGAAGATTCTTCGTTCACTACCTAAAGAATGGTCTCCTAAAGTGACTGTCATCCAAGAAGCCAAGGATTTGATCAAGCTTCAAATGAATGAACTCCTCAGTTCTCTAATGACTGATGAAGTCATTATGAAAGGTCAACAAGAGGATGAGCCTAAGCTCAAGAAAGGCCTAGCCTTAAAATCCTCTCAAGTGGAGGACAGTGATGAAGAAGAAGAAAGTGAGGGAGATGACGACATATCTCTCATGGCAAGGAATTTCAAGAAATTCCTAAAGCATAGAAGGAATTTCAAAAAGAGATCATACAAGAAATAATTCATCAAGGAAATTACCAAGGGTGAAACAAGCAAGAAGGAACCTCTCACTTGCTACAAGTGCAAAATAACTGGACACATAAGGACAGGATGTCCTCAACTCAAAAAGAGTAACAAATTCAAAAATAGAGCTATGAAAGCCACATGGGATGATTATGAGGAAAGTGGCTCAGAAGGCTCAAGTGATGAGAAAGCAGCTAACTTGTGCCTCATGGAAAATGAGGATGAGGTAAATTCTTCCACCAATGAATTTCTTACTTTTGATGAACTAAGAGATGCTTTTGATGAGCACTATGGAGAATTTTGAAAATTTTCCTCCAAAAATAAAATGTTGAAGAAATAAAATCTCTCGCTTACAAATTTAAATGAATTATTACAAAAAGAGAAAGAAAATTTTCAGAAAGAGAATGAGGTATTGAATATTAAAATCTAGGATATTCAATCTCTACCTCAAAACTCATCAAGTGAATGTGATGAGCTTAAAGTCAAATTCAAAGTCAAAGATTTGACTAGCATCATTCTCACATTCACTAATGGCCAAAAGAATTTAGAAAGACTATTGGGCCAACAAATATGTGTGTTTAGTAAAGCCGGACTTGGCTATAACCCTTCATTAAAGTGAAAGGAGTATCAAAACTTCTTTATCAAACCATCTAGTAACTTAACTACACCTTGTAGTGCCTTTTATACCTTTAATAGAAAGAAGGTAGTTAAGAAAGTATGGGTTCCAAAGGGAACTTCACCTCCCAAGACTAACCATAGAGGACCCAAGATGGTTTGGGTACCAAAGAGAGTTACTTGATTTTATCTTGTAGGTATATCTAAACATGTTTCTTGGATAGCGGATGTTCAAGGCACATTATCGGGAATAAAAAAAATTCCATATCAATCACTCCTAAGGATAGAGGGCAGGTGACCTTTGGAGACAACGCAAAGGATAATCGGCATATGTAATGTTGGTAAGAATAATATTACCTTTATTCAAAATGTATTGCTAGTTAATGGTTTAAAGCATAATCTTATTAGCATAAGTCAACTATGTAATAAGGGACTTAATATTTCATTTAAATCAAATGTAAGCATGATAAAAGATAAAAATAATATCAATACTCTATTTGTTACATATAGAAATGAGAATGTATATACTATTGATTTTGATAAATTAACTTCACAAAACTTGAGATGTTTCTCTGCTTTAAACAAACTAAGTTGGCTTTGGCATAGAAGATTAGGACATGCTAGTATAGATCTTCTTTCAAAATAAAAGGTCTACCTAAAACTAAGTTCACAAAAGATAAAGTATGTAATGCATGTCAACTAGGTAAACAAATCAAAACAACTTTTAAAAATAAGAAAGAAATTTCAACTACTAGCCTTTTGGAACTCTTACATATGGACTTCTTTGGACCAAATGAGGTAGTTAGCCTAGGTGGTAAGTTATATGCCTTTGTCATAGTAGATGACTACTCAAGATATACATGGGTATTATTTCTATCACATAAAAGTAAAACTCTAAATCCATTTGCTAAATTTTGTAAAAGAGTTCAAAATGAAAAATATTACACCATCAATAGTGTAAGAAGTGATAGAGGAGGAGAGATCAAGAATAAAGAGCTTGAGCTATTTTGTGAAGAAAATAGTTTTAACCATAATTTCTCTGCCCCTAAAACTCCTCAACAAAATGGAGTAATTGAAATAAAGAGTAGATCTCTACAAGAGATAGGTAGAACTATGCTTAATGAATATAAATTACCTAGCTATTTTTGGGCAGAAGTTATTAATACATCTTGCTATGTGATTAATATGGTAGTCATTAGAAACAAATTAAACAAAACCCCCTATGAGCTTTGGACTGAAAAATCTCCTAACATAGGTTATTTCAAGGTTTTTGGTTATAAATGTTTCATACTTAATGATAAACATCACCTAAGAAAATTTGAACCTATGTCTAATGAAGGAATCTTCTTGGGATACTTAGTGAATAGCAAAGTCTATAGGGTATTTAATAAATCTTCCTTAGTTGTAGAAGAATGAATTCATGTAGTCTTTGATGAATCAAACCTTTTTAACAAGACTAAATGTGATGAAGATAAAATAAATGATAAAGTTACTATTCTATCAAAAGACATCTCATAAGTAGAAATTAACAAGGAAATGGAATAAGAAGAATCTAACAATAATGAATAATTCATTGAAACTGAATCTAAGAAAAAAAATTGATCATGAAAATGAGTATCAACTTCCTAAAGCTTGGAGATTAGTAAAATATCACCCTAAGGATCTCATTCTTTGTAATATAAGACAAAGAGTTAGGACTAGAAGGAATATATGTAATAATCTTGCCTTTTTATCTCAAATTGAACCCAAGAATGCCTTAGAAGCTATTGAAAATGAATCTTGGGGTAGAGCAATGCATGAAGAATTAACTCAATTTGAAAGGAATCAAGTATGAGAATTAGTACCTAAACAAAAGAATAAATCAATCATTGGTACTAAATGGGTATTCAGAAATAAAAATGATGAATCTGAAAATATAATCAAGAATAAAACAAGATTGGTAGCTCAAGGTTACAACCAATAAGAGGGTATAGATTATGAGGAAATATTTGCCCCAGTTGCTAGACTTGAAGCCGTAAGAACTTTGCTTGCCTTTACAAGTCATAAATACTTTAAGCTTTACCAAATGGATGTTAAGAGTGTCTTCTTAAATAGTTATATTTCAGAAGAAGTTCATGTAGAACAACCCCCATGTTTTGAAGATCACTTAATGTTAAATCATGTGTTCAAAGTCACTAAAGCATTATATGAATTAAAGCAAGCTCCTAGAGCTTGGTATGATAGGCTAAGTTGTTTTCTACTTGAAAATGAATTCATAAGAGGAAAGATAGATACAACTTTATTTGTGAAAACTAAAAATGATGACATGCTAAGAAGTCAAATATATGTAGATGATATCATATTTGGATCAATAAATGAACCCCTTTGTCATGAATTTGCTAAGAGTGAGTTTGAGATGAGCATGATGGGAGAGTTAAATTTCTTTTTTGGTCTTTAAATTAAGCAAACTAAAGATGAAACTTTCATAAATCAAGTCAAGTATACAAGAGAACTTCTTAAGAAATTTGGAATGGACAATTCAAATGAAATAGATACACCAATGAGTCCATCAACTATGTTTAATAAAGATGAAAAAGACAAAAATATTTAAGAAAAGAAATATAGAGGCATGATAGGTAGTCTCCTATATTTAACTGCTAGTAAACCTAATATTATGTTTAGTGTATGCATATGTACAAGATTTCAATCATGTCCAAAAGAATCACATATAATAACTATGAAAAGGATTTTTAGGTACCTATTAGGCACAATTGATTTAGGTTTATGGTATTCAAAGAATATATCACTAGACCTAGTTAGTTACTCAGATGCTGACTTTACTAGATGCAAAAGTTGATAGGAAAAGCACAAGTGGTACTTGCCACTTCTTAGAACACTCTCTTGTTTCATGGTTTAGCAAGAAATAAAACTCAATTACTCTATGTACAGCTGAAGTTGAGTATGTAGCAGCTGGAAGTTGTTGTGCTTAAACCTTATAGATGAAACAACAATTGGGAGACTTTAAACTTTTCTATACAAAAATTTCAATCAAATGTGATAACACCAATGTTATTTACATGACTAAAAATCTCATTCAACACTCAAGAACAAAACACATTGAAATTAGATATCACTTCATAAAAGATCATGTACAAAATGGAGATGTTATATTAGAGTTTGTGGGTACAAACAACCAACTTGCAGAAATATTTACAAAACCCCTACAATCTAAAAGATTTAGTACATTAAGAAGAGAATTAGGAATAACTAGTCTAAATGAACTTAAATGATCACATTTATGCCAAAATTATTCTTTGATGAAAGCTTATGTCTTGATATTTAAAAATAAATTAAAATTATTTGATTATGTTATGTGTATGATTTGGATGATTTATACAGTATTTGCATGTTAAAAATATTCAATGAATTTGGGAAAAATGGGTTTAAAATCAAAAATAAATGTTTTCTTAAAGTTTATACTGATTTTGACAACGAAATCAGGAGAGCTTTTGGATTTCGACGACGAAACTTGGGTTTGATGGAAACAGAAAGCTTCTTGTACCCATTTCGGCGACGAAATTAAAATCACTATTCAATTTCGGCAACGAATTCATTCCACCTTGAAAACAGTCCTTGTCTTTATTTCAGCGACGAAATTGATGGGTCAAGCCCATTTCGACGAAGAAATTGATCATGGGTATAAATAAAACCCCCAAAACCGAATTTTTTCAAATCATTCCTCAAACCCCCAAGCTAGGTTTTTCCCTCCTCTTTCACTATTCCATTGATCATTCATCCAAAACCCTTCCCTTGTGATTCAAATCAATCCCAAATCATTTCTTAACCTAATTTTGATTCTTCTACTCGATCATAATGCCCCCTCGCATGAAGAACGCAATTGTGGAACCTCCATTGAAGAGAGCTCGTACCTCAAAAGGAAAAGTGGTTGCTTCCTCCTCGTCTGCTCCGTCGAAGTTCAAATCATCTAAGTATAAGAAGATATCCAAGGAGAAATTCCTTACTCGATCTCTATTATACGGTAAGGTTGTAGATTCCGGTATTCTAAAACTTCATGGGCTAGGTATCATTAAAACTCTTTTTCAAGCCCTTAAATGAGATTCTTTCATTGCTTCTAATGAGCCCATGTATCCCGAACTTGTTCAGATTTTTTACAATCATTTTAAGTTCAATCAATCCACCCAAATTGTATCCTCTTATGTCCATGGGAAGGAAATTGCTTTTCACTTGGAAAATCTCTCAGCCATTCTTAGAATTTTTAAATGCTTTCTCCAATCTTTTGTTAATGAGCAATGGACTAAGCATGATGGTTTGATTTAATCGATGCACTCAAACTCATGTGTGTAAACCAAGACATCTCCTCACCCTTCCAACCCAAAGTCAAATAACTCACCCTCACCTCTAAGATTATCCATCATATAATCACCTATGAATTATGTAAAGTCCATGTTTTTTTGTGTTGGTATATTCCGGTGTCAAAACAAGTGAGTCTAGGTGTCTAGGTATGTATCTTGTGTCGTTGTCGTCAAGCATCCACGACAAGTGAAGTTAAAGAGCGTTGAAGACTCGATTGATCGACTCGGTTGATCATTTTCTTCGTTTTAAATATAGCATCGTAAGTGACCTAGATAGCATGCTACCATAGGAGGGAATTGACTTAAAATAATCCTAATATGATGCCTTAGGTGGTACGTGTCCTAGACTAATCATACGGACCCTAGGTGATGAGATAAGTAGTGCAAAACAAGTTCAAAATTCTAAAATTTTTCAAAAAACCAAGGTTGCTTGTAGGTGGCATATCTCCTGAACCGTAGCTCAGATTTTGCTCTATAATATATCAAAATCGACCGTGTTGAAAAGAGCTACAGCTTTCATGAAGGGAGCAAGAGCTGAAAATGAAGTCTTAAAATCGGGTTGTCACCTCAAGGTCAACCCTGACCATTGAGGGTCGACCCTGAGTATACAAAAATTTATATGGTGCAAATGGGCAGAATGCAAGAAATTCCAGGGTCGACCCTGGAAGACCTTTCGATCGACCGAAGTGGGAGTTTGGGTCAACCCAAGTGACTCCCAAGGTCGACCCTGATATGGGATTTTCGGATTTCCTTTCTAAATTGGGTTTTAGCAACTTCTAACCTTGGTTTTAGTTCCTCTATTTAAACTAGAATTCCCTAATCCGTGAAAGCAACTTTTTGGGAGACTTTGGGAGTGTGTTAAGAGTATTTTGAGGTACCTCTAGAGTTCATAGAAACTCTATATTTGGTTGCTCTCCTCCCCTAGTTATTTGGTCGTTCAACCTAGAGATTGCAAGCTTAAAGCTCCATATTTGCTTACTTGGACTTGTTCATTGAAGGAGTCCATCTAGGTTTTGATTCTTATCAAACCATCAACCCATTCTAGATAAAACAACTTGGCCGGAGTATTCTGGAGCCTTTGCAAAAGAGATCGATCCGAGACGGATCATGGATGTGTGATTTGGTCGATGGAATCCGAAGCCGTCATTGACCGAGATCGATCGGAAGATCGTGGACAGTTTTCGAGACACAAAGAGAAGCACAAGCAGCTGTGATTGATCACGGGCTTGTGAGTACGTGATGAATTTTCGAGACATGGAGGACTAAGAACTGAAGGATCAAAGTGTCGAGTCCGAATGAGTCAAGTTTGAGTCTTGTAAGTTCTTGTTAACTTTGTCTTAGTGATATCTCTTAGCTGGACTAGGTCTCGTGGTTTTTCCCGGAAGGGTTTCAACGTAAAAATCCTTGTGTTGTGGTTTGCTTGGTTTTCTATTTCCGCACTTAAATTTTATCATCCCTTTTAGTTAATAACTTAATTGTTAAAATCATCAAAAAGGTAGATAGACTTTTAGGGAAACTGAACCATCCCCTTGAACGTGTAAGATTCTCAACTCAAACATCGGATTTGAGGTTCATCGAATTTTTTCAATTGATATCAGAGCAGGTTCACTAATTTTGTAGTGCGATCTCATTCTTATATTCCGTGAATATGAATCTCCAAAGAGATGGAGGATCCATCTCTTGTTCCCCATTGTTTGATGGGAATAATTATGCCTATTGGAAAGCTCGAATGTGAGCGTTTCTAAAATCATTAGATGAGAGAGTATGGATCTCCCCTTACTTGCAATTTCTCAAGCTTGAACTCCCTTTGATCTCTCAATCCAAGCTCCTTGGAGGATTTCCTCAAAATCCTCTTCTCCTTTCTCTTCCCTCTTGGTTAGAAATGCCCCCAAATGAGGGTTCCTTAACAATACAAGGGTTTAAGACCCTCAAATTCGGCATCAGTTACTGCATGCGATCGATCGAACACTTATCTACAATTGATCGCAGGTCCTTGCGATCAATCGCACCTGGATGCGATCTATCACACATGAACCCGAACATATTGGTCTGATTTCCCTCTGTATGCGATCGATCGCACATTCTTACGATCGATCACAGAACCCTGCGATCTATCGTGCCTGGGGAAACCATCTATCGCATATGACCCTGAGAGTTTTGGACCCAATTCGCCTGCATGCGATCGATCGCACCAAACTAGCGATCGATCGCACCTTCCAGATCTTGTTGTTTTCTCCCAGTTTTCCCCCTACTTTGGTAATTCGACCATAACTTTTGAATCGGTTGCCCGATTTTGACGATTCAACTTGCGTTGGATTCGTCTTTCGAAGGGAAACATTCTTAGCATTTTAGAATTTCTAATTTCTTCTTTATTTATTGAATAAATTGCCTCTGAAGTCGACTGATCCGCAAATGGGTTTCAGTAACACGGGTTTTCGTTATATTCGACTTAGGAATACTACTTCTTAACACTTAGAGTTCTTTAAATTTTATCATTTCATAGAAATAGAACAATTATAAGGGCAAAAATGCCTTGGCACGAGTTCCAATACATAGCAAAAGTTCCGGGGCTCTACAAATATTCTTAAAACATCTTCAATTTTAAATTTTAAATTATTCTTTTAAAATTTAAACCAAATCAACAATGATAACCTACTTACACATTCACTAAAACCTAATTTTTTTAATAAGTTTTCAATGAAATATATAAGCTTAACTAACACATGTGGAAGTTCAAATCAAATTTTACCATTTTATATACTATAAAAGAAATACCATGTCAAAGTAGGACAGAATGATACCTACTAATTTTAACAGAAACCCCATAGAGTTTTGTCGAGGTTTGACATATTTTGGCCATAAAATATATCGATGGAACCATGGTTGGGTTAATGCTACAAGTCTATTCTGAATTCAATTCGTTCTATCCTCTCAAATGCTATTATCTTATTTTGTTAAATGATATAATAAAAATTAAGGGGCATTTGTTAATTCTAAAAATTAGAGCTTCTTTTTAAAAAAAAAATAATATCATATTCAAAAACAAGATTACTTTGTAAATATCTAATCCAACATCTAATTATTTTAGCATTGAGATTTTACATCTAAAATAATAACCACAAAGTCACTTTCTCTTCCAAAGCTTATTATACGTGCTAAAGCAATTAGAAGTTTTATTTGCTTACATGCGCATTAGATTTTAATATTCTTTTACAAATTGTGAGCGTGGTATATTGCAGTCTTTCCTTCCAAGTCGGGCTCTGCAGAGAAACAATGCTAATGGTTGATTGAGAGTTGCCACCTATTTTATTCGGGAAAAATAGGATCCGGGTGGATGGATAGGGACCTACGGTCTCGTTTGGAGTCTAGGTAAGTGTGTCACACCCCTAAAATACCCCTTAGGAGTTTAGGGAGACTTTAGGTGTGATTATACATAACCTGGCAAACCATCCTGCAACTGAACAAGGCATAATGTAACTAGAGTGTATAAATCAGAGTGCGGAATGCTTAACTAAATTTTTCCATCTCTATACATAACAAGTATTCCAAGTTCATATACACAATGTAATAAGTAAAGGTAGACATGCCCACCCATCAAAATACAAAATGGGTAAACCTCTCTATCTCTCTACTCACAATAATCTAGATAGGGCTACCTATCTAGATCCCTATTCTCCTGAGGCTGTAGTGGAATAGGCGCCCCCTCTTTAACATACTCTTCCTCCACCCCATGGCTCAGGGTTGAAGGTATCAACCCGACCTGCCGATATGAAATGTATAGCTAAATATGGAATACTCAGCGAGTACAAGCCACTAGCTAACAATAGCAATAACATAGTGTAATTCATAACATCAATTTTAAAATAATACAATGATCATGACTTGCATGTAACTAAATGTGAAAACTCCGTATAAAACCCCGTGTTCATAATTCATACTCATTCTTGAAAATATCTTTTTGTATTTTCAAAACTTATTTGTCGTGTTTAAAACTCATTCTTGTCTTATTCTTGTCTCGTGACAATCATGTGTGTCTTGTCTTGTTCTTGTTTAGAATCACACTTGTTTTGTCATGCTTGTGTTGTCTTGCCTTGTCATGCTTATCTTGTGAGCCAGATGTTAGTGTCATTATAGCGACTTGTGAGCCAGGTATATAAATACCCTTCAGCGAATATAGAAAGCAACTTGTGAGCCGGGTATGTAAGTACCCTTCAGCGAAATAGAAAGGATGCACCAACATTCTTGATCGGCCCAATGTCCGGCATTATCATGTTTGTCTTGTTTTCTTGTGAGTCAGATATAACATATCATTGGATATGCCTTATCTTTGACAGACCCAAAGTTCGGCCTTATCATTCTTCCTTGTCATGTTTTCTTATGAGCCAGACGTGACATATCCTTAGAAATGCCCCATCGTTGACCAACCCAAAGTTGGCTTTATCATTCGTGTCGTAAATCACTTGTTTTGTTCTTGGTTGTTTTTTTCGTGACCCAAAACCCACCCTAGGAGTTAGAGTGAATCTTGGACGACTTAACATGACTTGCTTGACAACCTTCCTGCAAAATACACGGAGCATATACAATAGAGGACATAATAGCGGAAGCATAAACTAACATAGCACAGCGGAAGACTAACCCAACCTCTAAGTACATATATACATGATCCAAGTTGTGTATAAAATAAAATCACAAAAGAAAGTGCGGACATGCCCGCCAAAAATACATGAATATACTCTCTCAAGCTTACCCACAGATCACTCAGAACTACTACCTAGTAGTAGCCCTCAACCAGAGGTTCCTCCACAGGCTCCCCAACATACTCCTCCTCCACCCATGGGCCAGGAGCACAGATGTCGAAAGGAGCGGCAGCTCCCTCAGTACCTACCGACATAAACGTACGGCTGAGCATGGAATACTCAGCGTGTACCAAATGCTAACCAACAGTCACAGCATAACAATAACAATATATATAGCATGAAGCAATTCATATAATAACAAGAAAGTAAAACAGTTTATATTCATGCTTGCATCATATAAAAAGCCGATAAAACTCTTGAAATCATTGTGCACTTGACTTGACTTAAAAATGCTCTTTTCATGCTTGAAACACTTGTCATGTCTGTCTTACTTGTCTGTCATGCGTGCTTGCTTGGAATTTAAACATGCTCATGTAACTTGTGAGATGCGCTTGTGAGATGCACTTGGGAGGGAAGTGTAAACCCCCTCATGTGAAATGTTTGTTCTTGTCAAAAGCGAGGCAAAACATACCGTAAGATATGTCCTACCTCTAACATTCTTATTCTTGAAAAACACCGGTAAACGATGTCATCCATGCCGTGCTCGTGGAATCATGTACATACTTTCACTTGGAATTAAATATGACATTTGAGATTTCAACAATACATAGAATATCATTAATTTAAACAAGTAAATATTCATGCCATTTAGACAAAGCAATTAATCACACTATCATAAACTCTAGCAATTATATACGCTTTTAAGCATGCATTTCTTGATTTACAACTCATTTTCTTCACCTTGGCATTTCATCAAACATGTGGTGTGTACATTATTTGCTAAGACCTACACCATGCTTTTCTAGGTGGGTAACATACATGTGCATTCATTATTGATACAATACCCTTCCCCATTTCATTCATCACAATACATCCACACGGCATCCATCACCCTTCATCCTCCATTCATTCATCCCATAGCATTTACATACTTAGATAGTAGAGAAAAATCATAAAAATGAAGGAAGGAAGAAGAATGTGAACTAGGAGGGTAGCATAAGTACCGACCTTGAAAAGGATGAGGAAGAACCCTCCAAACGTGCGTGGAGTCGCTGCCCTAACTTGAAGAACGTGCTCCTCGCTTGCTTGAGCCATGAACTTGAATAAATCCGAGCTTGTGATGACCTAGGGTTCTCAAACCCTTGACTCCTTCTCAAGTGAAAACCCTAGGTTAGAATCCCCCTTTCTCCTCTCTCCCTTTCTCTCAAATACTCTAAGTGTGGTGAATGAGACCCTCAAGGTTCGAGCAAGCCTTAATAGGCAAGGGTGTAACGCCCAAAAGACGAAGAAGCCCTTAATGAAATTCTGCAAAATGCGATATACCGATCGATCGGTGGTTAATACCGAGCGATCGATCGCCCACCGAGTGACCAATGTTTTGACCGAGCGATCAGTCAAAACACGCTCTCTGGAATTTTTTCTCATACAAAAAAGTGCATCAGTCGATAGCTACCCATCGATCGCTAATATGTACCGAGCGATCGGTTCTCTGTAAGTTTTGACACTAAGTCCATTTTTCACCCATTCCTACTACGTGAACTTATCCTACTTCCCTTTTGACCTCTTCTAAACATGCCTAAGACCTTTCTAAGGCTACGGCATATTAATAAATATTTTATTTAATTATTTAAAGCGTTCTTGAAACAATTTTAAAAGGTTTCCAAATTTTTCATTTCATGGAATTAGAGATTACAAAGGTATCATGCCTTAACACACACCCAAGGCATATACAAAAAGTTCTGGGGTTCTACAGTTTTTCATATACTTATAATAGAAAACTCAGTTCATACATGCATACGTGCTCGTGCCTAACAATTGGTGAGACCGTGGTAACATGAAAACTAAAACATCATATAGCATTTCAACATTTCAATAGGCATGTGAATTTTTGAAGGAAACATATAGAGCATTTGATCAGAGTTACCAAATTGGGAAAAACTCCCTAAATCATGCTTCATAGTATTAATCTAATTTTCATACATGCATTTCATCAAACACATGGTGTTCAACATTTCCATAGGCATTTACGTTCATGTTTATTCATAGTTAAGCATTTCATCAAACACCTTGAGTGTGTGTTTTATGAGTACCTTGCCCCTCTCATTTCCCATCACACAACATCCATCACATTCCACATGGCATCCATTCGCCTCCACCATCCATACATCCCACACATTCATAATTAATTAGCTTATCTTATACATTTTTGGGAACATGGTAAATTCCAAGAAAATAGAAAATACAAGATCAATCCACAATCATCCTTAAGGAAAAACCTAGGTTATTACTAAGCCAACTAGAAGGGTGTATTAACCTTTAAGGATAAACTCTTAACTTGAAGAAAACCCCTTGATGAAGAAATCTAAACTTGAGGAAGAGACACCACATTGAGGAGGAAAATCTTTGCTTGATGATGATGACCCAAGCTTGATTTGAACTTCACTATCTTCAATCCAAAACCCCTCTTTGAAAATCCCCAAATCTTCTCTCCTCTATTTCCAAGACTCCTTTAGGGTTAGGTTCACCCAAAAACTACCAAATGATCTCCTATTTATAGGCAAACAGGTTAAAACCCTAAATTCTGAAATTCATCACCAGTGTGCGAACAATCGCACATCAACTGCGATTGATCATAGCTTGTAGTGTGATCTATCGCACTAGAGCTGATCTATCGCACCTGAACCAAGAGCTTCTATCCCAAATTCCACTGTATGCAATCGATCGCACACCACCTGCGATCGATCGCAAGTGCACCCAAAAGTTTTTCCATAATTTTCTCTGACTGTGATCAATCGCACCTTACCTGCAATCGATCACACACCCCATTTTTCTCCTCTTTAACCCCCTTAGACCCTTGGAGTGCTTCTGACCTTGTTTCTATCCTTTTTAGGGTATTAACCCCCTTATATATATAATACACATAGCTCTTTACCATTAATTTTCTCATCATTCATAATTTTAAGTACATTGAAGGCCCTTTGGCCAAGTACAAAAAGTTCTAGGGTTCTACAAAGCGATTCGTTTAAGTCCCGGGGAAGGTGTTAAGCACCTCAGAACCTTCTTCTAAGACTGTTACCTACTCCCTAGGTGTAAGCCAAACAAGGTAAAATTGAGAAAATTGGTTAAGTGATTTAGGGTGTACAAACCCAGGAAGGAGAAAATCCTAATCTAGGGTTGAACCCGAGTTGGGTTGCCTACATATCCGTCAGACGGGATCAGATCGATATCAGGGTTAGGGGTGTGTGTGGGTGCATCGGAGTGACTTAGGATTAGCCGAGGAGGCTAGGGGTTGCACCAGGAGTGGCTAGGGTTGCACCGGAGTGGCTAAGGGGGTTAACCATGGTTAAGAGAGTGCTCCGAGAGTGGCTTTGATTTTGGTTTTTGGTCTTTGTATTGTTTTTTGGGTTGGTTAACTAGGGTTAAGGGGAGTTAATTGGAATTAAGTTTAACTTGGGTTAAAGTCTATGGTTAGGTCAGGGTTTGACCAGGGTCCAGAGGCATCTGCAGAGCCTAGAATGGCTTCCTACAAGGTCTGGACCTAAGAACAATTTTGTTTTACAAAAGCATTGGAATTGGCAGTAATCTCAGTAACACCAATCTTAGTTCTTCACAAAATAGGAATGTCAGTACTAGAATTGCCGCCAATTCCAGTCTCTTGTGGGAAACAGCATTGTAGCCAAGGGGGATGGGTTATGGGGATCCCAAAAGGTCTCTGGATCCTTAATTAGGTAAGGGGGACCTATCCCAAGCCCTAGTAGGGTCTTAGTCGAAGTCTATAGTGGAGGTTTTTTCAAGTTAAGGGAAAGTCCCAGAATGTTGGTAAACACAATACCAACATTCTAGAGATTTTCTAAATTTTCAAAAAAATCGAGAAGGCCAAGGGCCTGATGAGCTTGAGGTGGTCAGGGTCATTAGGGGAAGACCCTAAGGACTAACCCTGAGCTCAAAAATGGACCAAAGACTCACAAAACGATGGGGGCAACACTGTTCTGGACAGGGTCCAGAATAGTGGTAATCGCATTACCGTCATTCTGGATTCTTTCCTGATTTTGATTTTCTCCACATGGTTTAGAACCAGGGCACATCCAAAGACTTCCTCATGAATCAGGAGTGCTCTGGAATGCCTAAGGGAGTTGTAGAAGATGGATGAGCACGATGGGGAGCATGCCATAACTTTCTCTCACTATAAAAGAGGACAAGGGCGCCCTCATTATTCTGTGAGGGTCAAAATTAGGGCCCTAAAAAAGGACCAAGGTGCACAACTGAAAGAAAAATAAGGGAGAGAGGGATGGAGACCTCCTCTAACAATGCTCCAAGGTATGGGTAAGGTTTAGCAACTAGGAGTGGTCGACCACACAAAGGAGGTAGGCCTATGCTCTTCCTCTAGTTCAGACCAGAATTCTGAGTTTGAGGTACTCAGGGCAAGGGAACGGATTTCACACTTGCAAGCAGCTTGACCTAGTGTGGAGACAGGTTTTTTTGTTAGAAATTTGACCTGAGGATTTGGCTTGGAGGAGGAGTCTATTTATAGAGGTCCCAAGGCTTGGGCCATGAAGGTAATTCGGGAGAGGGTAGGTGGGAGCTTGGAAGCTGGTTGGGAGTCAACCTGAGGGGTACAGGAGGGTGCAAAGCCTGTTATGTGCACTGATCTGGAATGGCGGTAATTTCAGTGCCGCCATTTCTCTGCTAGGCTAAATCTGGAATGGCGATAATGGTGTTACCGCCATTTCTGAGTTTTTCTTGAAAATGGGCCTAGGAAGTCTGATTTTGGCCTGGTGCATTATGCTTTTTTACCAAAATGAAAATGTCGGTAATGTTATTACCGACATTATCCAAAAATTCAAATTTTTGAATCCTATAGGCCCTAGGGTCTGGTTTGGTCATATGGTCCACGTTAAGGCCCACAAGGGTTTAGCTGCGTGTTTTAGGCCCTTAGGGTTTTGATACCTTAACTGGGACTTGGGCCTAGGTTATGCTTCGGGCTTGACTTAGGGTCTAGGGCTAGTTCAAGATTAAGGCTAGGGTTAGGTCAAGGTTAAGACTAGGTTAGGTCAGGGTTAGGTCAAGGTCAGGGCTAAGTCAGGATTAAGGCTAGGTTAGGGTTGGAGCTTGGAGCTTTGAGAGAGGATAGGGGTGTAAAAATGGGGTGCTTACACAAAAGTCTATATGTCCCTAATATTTTTTTCAAATGTCTATTATATCCCTCCTATTTAAAATCCTCCAATAAGTATTTATTTATGTTTTACCAAATAACATTAAAAAATGACTTTTTTTTCAAAGAAGTTGAGTTTACCAATCAAACTATTATAAAACAAGACATTAGATAACTTTTTTTTTATCTCAAATCTAGTCTAAATAGTTATTATTAAATCAGATAAAAGTTTCCAAACAAGACCTGAGATAAATAGTTCTCCCTTAGTAGCCCTTTTTCCAGTTTAAATGGTTGTTTCACCCTAATATTATGCATAAGATAATTGACTAGGAGTTGATTTGTTAGGCTTGCAAGTATTGTAAACAAATTTGTCATCATAACCAAACACCCCATTTATGCATCACCTCCACTAATGGAGAGTAATAGCGATATTGGATGGTAGAGCTTTAAACTGAGCAAAATCAAAGCGGATAGTGGTATATCTGAATATATTGTTACGTATCTGACTATTTGAATTTGATTAAAAATTGACATAGTAGTGAAATAAGTCTTCATATTTGACTATGATTAAAATGAATCAAGATAATATGTGACTTTTCAATTGATTTTTAAAAAATTAAAAATGCCAAAAATGCAACAACAAAAAATATCTAAAAATGATAAATTAATATTTTATCATAACTAAAGACCCCCTTTATGCATCACCTCCACTCATGGCAAGAATAATAGTTATATTGGATGGTAGAGCTATAAAACAGAGTGAAATAGAAGTAGATCGTGGTAACCGAATTCGTATCCATTTACATATCTAACTATTGATTAAATATTCGACAGATTAGTGAAATGGAGTATTTGTATTTGACTCTGATTAAAATGAATTTGGATAATATCTGAGTTATTCAATTGCTGTAAAAAATGGAAAAAAATTATATAAAAATGACAATATAGTATTTTATCGTCATCTATATAAAAAATAAAAAGTTAATATGTATTAAAATTATGTTAAAAATACATATAATAAAGATATTTTAGTCATATAAACCTATAATACATTATGTGAATATATATATATATATATATATATATATATATATATATATATATATATATATATATATATAATCATTCGGATATTTATTTAATCAAATATATCAATATCAAAAACATATTTGATTATAAACAGATATTAAAAGAACTATTTGAATTTACTCCATTAGATACCTATTCGAATAATTATTTGAGCAAACGAATTCGAATATAGATAATATCCGTATTTGTTGACATCCCTACTACATGCTAAAAGTCAACTAGTGTGGTCATTAAAAATAGGATCCTCTAATGTTCCGACTTTAGAGAGACTCTTAAGCATTGTTACCAGAGCGATAAGCAAAGCGAAAGCAAGAAGCAGGAAGCAAAGCTCAAATAAATCTTAGAAAAAAGGAAAGCAAGAAATGAAATATAGGCTCCGCATTCCATTATGTTATTATGGCTAGTTATATCTTTGAATTTATCTTACATGAGGGTTTTGTGGAAATGTAGGTGCCTTGGGTTCCAAACCGACGATACTTGCTTAGAGTCTACACGCTAGGCTATAGACTCTGGTCTATCCCATCACTTCATATATACAGCTTCCTTTGCCTACTTAATGAGACGTGATGAAAACGAGCTTCCTATGAAGCAAGTCTATCCGAAGAAGCGAGTTTCCTAGGAAGCAAGTCTAGAAAACGAGTTTCCTATAAAGCAAGCTTCCCACCCCTGTACATACTTCCCCACAACTATGCTCTTAAGTTCAACACCGTTCCTCCAAGTGTTGTCACATTAACCCTATTTTGTCAGCACTAAACACTAGGATTAATGTAAACCAACCTAGGATTTCAGAAAATGTTGAACTGCTTTCAAGACACATGGCATATGGTCACTGAAACTTGATAAGCCCTTTCCAACTGGAATTAGATGAAATCCACACTCGAACTAGAAACCTTAAAGAAAAATAAAGCAACCTAAGTTGAAGAAACCAACTCCTACTTAGGTCTTATTAGTAAGTAGCCAGTAATGGGCACTTATGCTTGATGAAATGGGCCACCCCTAGAGCCTACTACTCTGGTTCACTCCAGCCCCATTAATAGCGACGGTTTTTTATTTTATTTTTATTAGTTAGGTAAAAGCCTTCACTTATAAGAGACACCACCTAGCAGACATCCTTCCAATAATATCTACCCGGATCTCCTCTCTAACATTTTTTTTTTTTGGTGGAAAAGTTATCATGTAACAAACACACACTCTAAACTCACACACACAGCCATACCTAAGTCACTAAGCTGCCATAAGGGTAAGTCCAAGCAACCACTCCAAAAGGGCATGTCTTAAGGAGGGTTGATGGGTAGCCTCTCTTCTCCTATTGTATTGTCTTGCATTAAATTCCCTAACCTCACTAACAAATCCGCCACTTGATTCAATTCACGATAGTAATGACTCACCGCTCTCTACTAAAAACCTTCATGGATAATTTTGGAGATATATTGAATTTATGTCCCAATCCTCCAAGGATTGATTTTCTAATCCTCATGGCATCAATTATGTATTTTTATTTTGTGTTAAATGGTGTTTAATTTTTTTAAAATAAATAATCAAGACAATCTCAATGACTGAATTTTGAAATGTGTTTAGTTAGTACAATATGGGATTGTAATACTTGAAACCATGGAGAATGAGAGTATTAGTGTGGTGATTATAGAATGGTATCATACCTTAGTGTAGTTATATATGGTGGCCTCAATGATCCAGTATTAGTCATTTTATTTGCTTAAATTTTGTTCACCGCATATATATATATTGTTTTGACTAACTAGCATATGTTTTTAGTGTTCACACATTTGTCATTTTTAAATTAAGTTTGAAGGTGAACCTCAAATATAAGATTTGAGTTGAGAACTCACAAATCCAAGAGGGGATGGTTCAGTTTCCCTAAAAGTCTATCTACCCTTTTTATAATTTAACAATTAAGTTATTAATTAAAGGAATGATGAATTTAAGGTGCGGAAATAGAGAGAAACATGCAAACCATAACACAAGGATTTTTATATGGAAACCCTTCCGGAAAAAATCACGGGACCTAGTCCAGCCATGAGAGTCCACTAAGACAAAATTAACAAGAACTTACAAGACTCGAACTTGACTCCTTCGGACTCGGCACTACGATCCTTCAGTTCTTAGTCTTTCATGCCTCGAAAAGTCATCACATAGTCACAAGTCCTGTGATCAACCGCAACCACTCGTACTTCTCTTTGTGTCTCGAAAACAGTCCACAATCTTCCAATCGGTCTCCGTCAATGACGGCTTCGGATTCCACCGACCAAATCACACTACCACGATCCTTCTTGGATCGATCTTCTTTGCAAAGGCTCTGGAACACTCCGGCCAAGTTGTTCTATCTAGAACGGGTTGATGGTTTGATAAAAATTAAAACCTAGATGGACTCCTTCAATGAACAAGTCCAAGCAAGCTATAATGGAGCTTTTTTGCTTGCAAACTCTAGGTTGAAAGCAACTAACAAAGGGGAGGAGAACAATTAGTTTCTAGAGTTTTTAAGAACTCTAGGAGTTAAAAACCCTCTCTATACTCTCTCAAAGATGTTCTCTACGAACTAGAATGGTTCACACTTTATAGGGAATCAAAAACAAGGTTTAAAAGATGCTAAAAGTGTTTAAAAACCAAATAGGCAAGCAAAAACGAATATAGGAAGAATTCAAATATCAGGGTCGACCCTGGGGGTTACTTGGGTTGACCCAACCATCCACTTCGGTCGACCGAAGATCCTCCAGGGTCGACCCTTATTTTTTTCACTCTCTGCCCAATTTTCCCATACTAAACTTTTCATACTCAGGGTCGACCCCCGATTTTAAAAAGGCATTTTAAGCTCTTGCACCCTTGATGAAAGTTGTAAATTTTTTCAGCATGGTCGATTTGATATATTATAGAGTAAAATATAAGCTACGGTTTGGGAGATATGCCACCTACAAGCAACCTTGGTTTTTTGAAATTTTAAAAAAAAATTAACTTGATTTGCACTACTTATCTCATCACCTAGGGTCCGTATGATTAGTCTAAGACCATGTCCACCTAAAGTATCATATTATGGTTAATCTAAGTCAATTCTCACCTATGGTAGCATGGTATGTAGGTCACTTACCATCCTATGAGTCAAACGAAGGAACTGATCATCCAACGATCTTCAACTTCACTTGTCGTGGATGCTTGAAGGCAATGACACAAGATACACACTTAATCACCTAGACTCACTTATTTTGACACCGGAATAAGACAACACATAAAGCATGGACTTTACAATCTCCCCCTTTGGCAATTCCATGGCAAAACCAAACTGAAGTACATGACTTGATACAAACTCACCCAAACACATCAAAACGGTGAATTAGGACATTACATGACTCCAATACTATTGCACGGACACCAATTGACAAATCATCTTAAATGAAGACACTGAAACTCTTGTCAAGAAAAATCTATCTGCTCCAACCCTGCACTTGCACATGCTCATAAACAAAACATCCAATGAAGCATGTGCGGAATATGAAAATAAGTAACCACAAGTAAAGCAAGGAATGTACTGAACTTGGGAAATAATACCCAACATTCTCTCCCTTTTTGGCATAATTTTCAAAGGTAGACAGGAAGCCAATATTACAAAGAATATAGCAATTTAGCACATGTATAATATCAAGGCAAACACAATCCATCCAAGTAAGAGCAGACACTGCGGGGACCAAAGAGCGGGGAACAAAATAGAAGTATAAAACACAAACTCCCCCTCAACAACTCAAGCACAAACTCCCCCTCAATAGCTCAACTTGATCTTCTCCCCCAAAGATCAAGGACACCACCAAAAATAGGGCACCTATGATAGAAAGGTCCATGCAAAACAAAAATGAAACACACAATACTAATGCTAAAAAGGTATCATGTGCCACACAAACATGCATCAAAAGCATTCCAAGTAATAGTAATTTAAAATTACAAATCCAATGAAGAACATGATTAGTTAGTCTAACTGAGGATACACATCTAACTAAATCTCACGGAATGCTAAAGCATAGCCAATTCACTTAGTCGCATTTAGTAAACAGTTCAAAGGTGAAGCAATATGTGTGTAGTGGTGGTCTGACTAGATATTAGATCAAGGTTTCTTTCCCTTTCCAAGGATATTACATTAACCACTAAGGGGACTCCTGAAGACATAAATCTTAGAAGTCAAACCTAGTTAGATCCAGATATGCTGATTTTTTTTTTTAGTGCTCATTTTTCCATTTTATTTGACTCAATATTTTTCTTTTACTTTTGGTCAAATACCTCCAAACTTTGTAAGATTTCTTTTGATGTTCTTTATCTAAACATATCTTTACATGCAATGATGGCTTTCACACTATCTAGGTAGGTAGTCCTGGCTATTAGCAGCAGGGGCTTTCACTCTAGTGACCCAGATAAATACCTATTGTCCGCCTAGGTAGCCATTTCATACTATTTGCATCCAATAGTGACTTTCAGACTATCCCAGTAGGTAGCTCTCTTCATTGCAATAATTTCTTTTTTTTAACTCTTGGAGGATACACAAAAATGGGGAATAACTAACAATATGGTCATTCTAGATTGGTCATCCAATGTCACACTATTGGGATAAGACATACACCTACAGATTGAGAATTAGACCTCTCAACAGAATCAATCAAAGTGCATGTAAAAGTGCAAAGCATACACACATGAATAAGTCTTTAACTATTCAAGATAAACCAGTCTAATTTTTATCCTAACCAAGAGACTATTAAGGTGATATATCCTCAATCAGCAACAAACTTATGTTCAACTCTGGACAAGTATAGAAATAAAGATCACACAAGGGATGCAGATTATGCAAGTCAAACAAACATGATAAAAATATTTTTGGATTTTATGGTTTTTCAATGTTTTTGAGATTTTTCAAAATAAATAAAACAGAAAAATATACCAAAGAAAATAAACACTAGTAAAAAGAAAAATTACTATTATACACAGACATCACAGCACTAGGACAAGATAGAACACTAACAGCACACCCTAGGCTATGACAGGCACGGGCTAAGTGAAGCCCTTCCGATCTTCCTTTCTCACCCAAATGGTTTTAGCAGTTTAATTGACCCTTTGGTTTCTAACCATTTCAATTGAAGTAGGTATGACATTTTGCCTCTTCCTCTTGTTCCTCCTTTTCTAAGATTGAGTCCTAGAATTATGGTGGGCATTATGGTTTTCCCTGTTACCTCCTCTATATCTAGCAGAGTGTCATGACCATGCCACTGTCTAGAGTTATCATAGATATTCAATATATCTTCATTTAACTTACTAGACATCTCCACTAGGATATCAACTCTCCTTTGAAGATTCTCATTTAAGTTATTTTGGTTCTTAAAATCATGATTGGGCATTCTTCGAAGTTTAGGACATTGAGGCTTAATATGACCCTTCACTCCACATTTATGACATATAGGAATGAATTTCTAAGTGGAAGGGTCTTTCCTTTTAGCAAGAAGGTGTCTTTTAGCACCAGGCTCAGTATTCGAGGTAGATGGAGTTCCCTTCTCATTTTCATACCTCTGATCTTGCTCAAGATCAGTCAACTTGATTTCAAGACTTGTCTTTTTATCAAGACAAACATGCAAATCAGTTTCAAGAAGTTGAGTCTTGATAAGGAGGGAGGCCTTCTCTTCCTCAAGCTGTGACACAAGAGCTCTCAACCCTGAAGCCACTTGGTCTAAGGCATCTTTTTCCATTTTAATAGATTTGATCTTTTTGGACATGGAAAACTAAACCTTTTTCAGTTTTAGGCATTCCTGAAATAACACATCATAAGCTGCCTCGAGGTATCCCCCAGAATCTGAGTCATTCTGACTCCCATCATCCTCCTCGCCGTCACTATGGTGTTGGTCACTCACAACATTTGAAGAAGTTTCTTCAATCTCGGATAAAGATGCAGTGAAGGCCATATAACCCCTAATCTTCTCATAAGAAGAACTATCTGATTCCTCAGTTTCAGATTCACTGTCATCCCTTGCCTTGCCCTAAGATCTTTTCTTATTAGAGCACTCAGTGGCAATATGGCCGTAGCTTTGGCATTCATAGCATTGAACACCTTAGGATTTACTGTCAGCACTTTTAAGATGTTTCTTATTTTCAAGTGCTTGGACTTAGGCTTCTCAAAAGATTTTTGTCCTTTCGGATGAAATCTCTTATTAAATTTTAGAAATTTTCTGAATTTAACTCATAGGTTTGGAGAGAACCAACCAACTCTTCAATTTTGAGAACATCAACATTTTTGCTCTCTTCAATTGCGGTAACCTTCGATCAAAATCTCTCAGGTAGAGATTTCAAAATTTTTCTAACAATTTTAGACTCAGGTATACTTTCTCCCAGGTTAAAACATGTATTAACAATGTCACTCAGATCAGCATAAAAACCATCAAAAGTTTCATCATCATTCATTTTCAGATTTTCAAATTTAGAAGTAAGCATTTGAAGTTTGAAGATCTTGACTATTGTAGTCCCTTCATGGGTAAGTTTAAGAATGTCTCATGCCTCATTCGAAGTGTCAAATTTAGAAATACACCAAAATTCTTCAATTGTGACAGAGTGAAGATTGTATTTAGACACTTATTGTTCCATCTACAACTTTCAAGATCTACATTGGTCCATTCAGAAGAAGGTTTAGGGATGGTCTGATCATCTACGGTCTTTCTTGGATGGGTCCAACCTTGTTCAATAGAGATCCATACTCTCTCATCTAATGATTTTAGAAACGCTCTCATTCGAACTTTCCAATAAGGATAATTATTCTCATTAAATAATGGGGGACAAGATATGGATCCTCCCTCTCTTTGGAGATTCATATTCACCGAATATAAGAATGAGATCGAACTAAAAAATTAGTGAACCCGTTCTGATACCAATTGAAAAAATTTGATGAACCTCAAATCTAAGGTTTGAGTTGAGAACTTACAAATCCAAGAGGGGATGATTCGGTTCCCCTAAAAGTCTATCTACCATTTTTATGATTTAACAATTAAGTTATTAATTAAATGGATGATGAATTTAAGGTGCAAAAATAGAAAAAAAACATGCAAACCATAACACAAGGATTTTTACGTGGAAACTCTTTCGGGAAAAACCATGAGACCTAGTCCAGCCATGAGAATCCACTAAGACAAAGTTAACAAGAACTTACAAGACTCGAACTTGACTCCTTCGGACTCGACGCTACGATCCTTCAGTTCTTAGCCCTTCAAGCCTCAAAAAGTCATCACGTACTCACAAGTCACGTGATCAACCACAGTCGCTTGTACTTCTCTTTATGTCTCGAAAATAGTCCACAATCTTCTGATCGATCTCTGTCAATGACAGCTTCGGATTCCACCAACAAAATCACACTACCGCGATCCTTCTCGGATCGATCTCCTTCACAAAGGCTCTAGAACACTCTGGCCAAGTTGTTCTATCCAAAACAGGTTGATGGTTTGATAAAAATCAAAACCTAGATGGACTCCTTCAATTGACAAGTCCAAGCAAGCTATAATGGAGCTTTTGGCTTGCAAACTCTAGGTTGAAAGCAACTAACAAAGAGGAGGAGAACAATTAGTTTCTAGATTTTTTAAGAACTCTAGAAAGAGTTAAAAACCCTCTCTATACTCTCCCAAATATGTTCTCCATGAACTAGAATGGTTCACACTTTATAAGAAATCAAAAACATGGTTTAGAAGATGCTAAAAGTGTTTAAAAACCAAAGAGGCAAGCAAAAACGAATATAGGAAGAATTCCCATATCAGGGTCGACCCTGGGGGTTACTTGGGTCAACCCAACCATGCACTTCGATCGACCGAAGTATCCTCCAAGGTCAACCCTCATTTTTTTTCACTCTCCGCCCAATTTTCCCATACTCAACTTTTCATACTCAGGGTCGACCCTCAATGGTCAGGGTCGACCTTGAGGTGCAAACCCGATTTCAAAAAGGAATTTTCAACTCTTGTGCCCTTCATGAAAATTGTATCTCTTTTCAACGCGGTCTATTTGATATATGATGGACCAAAATCCGAGCTACGGTTCAGGAGATATGCTACCTACAAGCAACCTTGGTTTTTTAAAATTTTTCAGAATTTTTAACTTGATTTGCACTACTTATCTCATCACCTAGGGTTCGTATGATTAGTCTAAGACCATGTCCACCTAAGATATCATATTATGTTTAATTTAAGTCAATTCCCACATATGGTAGCATGGTATCTAGGTTACTTACCATCCTATAAGTCAAACAAAGGAAATGGTCAACCGAGTCAATCAACCGAATCTTCAATGGTCTTCAACTTCACTTGTCGTGAATGTTTGAAGGCAATGACACAAGATACACACCTAATCACCTAGACTCACTTGTTTTGACACCGGAATAAGCCAACGCATAAAACATGGACTTTACAAAGTTGTTTATCCAAAAAAGATGTTTTAATAATGATTTTGTGTAAACAAATATTTTTATTTTAAATGATCAATGCAGACCAAGTATATGGATTGAAAGATTTTTCATAAACTTTATGGTATGAGAAATGCTCATTGTCCAAAATTTGGATAAATTCTACCCTATTTACAGATTTAGCAAAAACCAAATAATGATATATTGGATATTAATTAGGCAATTGCGGTGATAAGGTGATCTTTACTTTTCTTAAGATCATGAGTTAGGACTCTAATGATCAGTACTATAAATAAGGTGATCTTATGTTAGGATAATTAATGCTAGCTATACTCTCTTTTAAGATTCACTTTCTTTTTGAGTGGACAAAGTATTGGTTTAAAACACATCTTTCTCTTAATGGAAGACAATAACACATGTATTTTCCTTGAAAAAAGTGAATTTTAAAAAAATATAGCTAGCATTATCCAATAATTTGTTAGTCTCAACTTCATCTCTAAATAATCATGCAGGAAGAATATTTTCCTTCGAGCTTTGAAATCTTGGAGTTAAAGATCGTGTGTTTTGAACTTGTATGCATATTGATTCTTGAACTATGGTTGACTAGATCTGTACATTTAATATTACAAAATCTACTACTGCTATAAACCCAACAATTAAAGTGGGACAATAGAAAAAGGTTTCAGTCCAGTTACTGGGCACAACATAACATGATTACACATTCATCTATTGGATTTACTTACTTATAAATCCATGCACAAGTTAGATTCATAAATAATCAGTTGTGTAAGTTAAATAAAAAGGATTTAACTTATCATTTAATTGAGTTTCAATTAAATGTGTGGTTTAATTAAACAATGGTGTTTAATTTTTGGATTAAACGGAAAAATGATTTTTGGACTAAAATCATGTTTAGGATTTTTGGATAAATTAATTAATCGTGCTATTTAAAAAAGAAGATTTGGTGCACCATCATCCACTGATCAAGTAGTGCAAACTCATAGGGAATGAATAATTGAATTTGAGTTGAGTTGTATCCCGAAGAAATTAATGTTTTTCCCGTGCACATGGGAGGCTTCGACTATCTTCAAGAAAGATTTTTTCGAGCACCTCTCAACTTGCGTGATTCGATTATATATACGTTTATATATTATTATTGTTCAATTATTTATTTGTTGAACTTGTGCAAGGATTTAGTAAGTACATCCAACATCATCTTGGTTGTTTTGTAGGTTAAACATGTGGGTTCTCATCAACTGGAACACTGAAGAATTGTAGGGTCTAAAACTGTTTAGAGAGTTCATTCTGAACAATGTATCTTCCATGGTCCATGCAAATATTTGCCACTGGTCTCTAGGGTTCAAGAATTTATATTGTCAAATAATATGTAGTACTCGATGGATCATATATCATATTGTACTTCTAATTTGGACCTATTTGTAGAAAGATGAAACAAAAAAAAAATGAGATTTTTGTATAAATGATAAGGAAAATGTTGAGAATTGTTTCTAAAAAGAGAGTGATAAAAGGTATGTCGGATAGTGTGCCTACTTTCATGAAACGAAAGTGACCCTTTGAGTTAAAAGGTACGCCACTTGTCACTTGGGATAGGAAGTGGGAAGTAACCTTTGTCTATGAGATATCCCATGGGTTAAAAGTTGTGTCCTTAGCTTAAGAGATCTAAATCAGAATTTTTTTATTTAAAAACCATTTTAAAAATTAACCAAAAAGGTCCATTTTTTTTTTCGGGTAATCAAATGGTTAGAATGCTTTATCCAAAACATAAAATAAATAATAAAAAAAGTTTGAATAGAGGTGTTATTTAGAACATGATTATTATTATTATTATTTATAACACATCATTTATTTATGGTTAGTAAATTAGTGAGCATATCAACCGTCTCACTCTCAAGGAACTTAAAACCGAGTCTACCCCTATTAGGGATACACTCCAACCGGGCTTGACTTGAATGGCCTCAAAGGTTAGAGTGATATCGAGCCGAGTCGAGTAGTGGGGTGTTCAAACTCGTTCATTAATTAAACGAGCTTAAAAATCAAGCTCGGGTAGCTTGGTTCGTTAGATATAACTATTTATATTAGGTCAAAATTTCATGACTTTATTATCCTATATAGGTAAAGAAATTACAATGCTACATGAAATTTTATTATAAGCTTATAATTGTACAAAGGGTATTGTTATCATGTAAAATACATTATATACTATTAATTTTTACTAGTATACAATAAATATATTTAATTTTAGCATTTAAATGAAGTGTATTTTAAATATTTTAATAGGTTAAGTATGTGTATAGACGATGGGCTTGTTCAAAACGTTGATTGAAGTTTTATTAATAACAAAACTACCCTTTCATTTGTTCAAAGGTTCTTTGGAATTTAGTTAATTCTAAAACTGACCTTACACATATGGGTTGAATTTTAGTTAATTCCAAAAAGGCCCTTACAAATATGAGTTGGATTTTAGTTAATTCCAAAATTACCCTTACACATATGGATTCAAAACATTGACTAAATTTTACTTAATTCCAAAAATACGATTTACTTTTAACTTTTATTAATATAAAAGACTTTTTCACTAAAAAATATAGAGGACTTAAAAAGTTAATTGAAATTTAATATAATCTTAAAATTGTCATTTATTAATATATAAAGCAATGTTTTTATAATCGGACTGACCGGTGACCAATTCCCGATTCGGCCGTTTCGGTTGCATTATGTCCTTTTATTATTAAAAATATATATTTTTTAT
Organism: Tetracentron sinense; assembly: GCA_015143295.1. Taxonomy (NCBI): domain Eukaryota; kingdom Viridiplantae; phylum Streptophyta; class Magnoliopsida; order Trochodendrales; family Trochodendraceae; genus Tetracentron; species Tetracentron sinense. Next base: position 30,385,823 of record CM026553.1, on the reverse strand, counting down.
TTTCTTGGCTAGAATTTCACTAAAGTTCTTTTATTCTCAAAATGCCCTCAAATTTTTTTCCTATAGTCAAAATGTCCTGAATTATTTTTAGTTCCCAAAATGTCCTTTAGTCAAATTTCTATACCCAAAATGTCTCTTACAAAATTTTTTAACCCAAAATGCTCCTCAAGTTTGCTCATATTTCATTTTCTTTATTTCTACAATGCCCTTCAATTTTTCTATACCCATAAATGCCTTCAATTTTTCTATACCCAAAATGCCCCTAAAGCTTTTGGGTTCTCAAAACGTCCCTACGTCATGTTTCTATACCCAATGTGTCCCTTAAATTTTTTTAACCTAAAATGTCCTTCAAGTTTTTATATTAAAAAATATTCTTTAAGATTTTTTCCCAAAATACCCCTTACAATGGTCCCTCTTCCCTGTCTCTCTCCCCACCCCCCATCTGTCTCACATGCATAGCACATGCGTCCCACTGATATGTATATATATATATGGATTTAACTTCTTTCCAGGCACTTGTGCTCCCCTCTACAAGCTACCATGTGTCCCTTTTAACACCCACTAATTATAGTTCAGATTCACTCACCCATTGGGTTCATACATCTTACCTTGGTTTTAAGAAGAAAAAATAAAAACATATTTAACCTTAGGTAAATTAAGCTTAACCACAATTAAAAGGGGACAAAAGGTACATGTGGCGACCTATAGAGGCGTGCGCGTTCCTCTAAGAGTGGAATTTGCAAACCTCTACAGGCTGTCATGTGTTCTTGTTAACACTCACTAACTGTGGTTAATATTCCCTCACCCCTAGGGTTCATCCGTCTAACCTTGGTTTTTAGAAGAAAAAAATATTAACCTAAGGTTAATTAAGCCTAGCCACAATTGAAAGGGGAGCAGAACGTGTGCACAAAAAGAATCACAACCATATATATATATATATATAGTGGTATGTTCAAGCTCAGCTCATTAATTAAAGAGTTAAGTACCGTTTTGTCGCCCTGGGCATGGTTTGAAGTTTTTTACCAAAGAGGTATGTATTCCAATATTACCCTTATAGTGTTTGACTTTTGATATGAATAGCTTAAGGGTAAATATGTCAAAAGCATGACCTTTTAGTAATAAAAAGGCAAAGGGTGCCCTATTTGATAAATATGTCAGAAGCATGCTCTTCTACGTAATAAATGCAAGGCATGCCCTTTTAGGTGAAGCGCCCTTCATTAAACAAACTTGAAAATCAAGCTCGAGTTTGGCTTGTTTATTAAGTATTGAGCAATTCAACCGACCAAACTTTGAGGATTTCTTACATAAATCCTAAGTACTCTCAAAGACTAAATAATAAACTATAAGACCTTCTTCAGAGTCTTCATCTTCAATCTTGATCTTGAGTAGATTTCTTCTTGAGCTTCAAGATCCGACTTGGACTTTGGGCATGCTCTTCAATATGCTCATCTTGATCAAATATCTTTCTTATAGCTTAATGGAGAATCTTTCTTACTTGGTTGCTATTTTCATCGTTTTGCCTTGGATCATCTGTTAATGTTCTTCATAAGCTGAATTACACTTAAACTCAATAGAACATTAGTAATACAAATGTCATTCTATTATTGTGTTATCATCAAAATCAAATATGTTACCTTAGGTCAAAAACCTAAAGGTTAACGATTTCCCTTTTTTTGATGATAACATAATAATGAAATGAAATTGGTCAAGCTCCCCCTCAATATATGACTTAAGTAGAATATTTGAGGTAAGGCTCCCCTTAAATATATGCATTAATTAAATTTAAGAATTTCATTTATTTGCATAAAGTTTAGATCATCCATTTATGACAATGATATCATTAATTTTGTCAATTAGATTCAAGATACCACTTATGATTCCAAGCACTCCATGCACGATACGTTCATTTAGCCGAGTTTTTCTCATAAGCATGTATTTCAAGAATCATAAGAAAGTTTTTCAAATGTAATTCATAAGAAAGAAGCATAAGTACATAAGCATTGACAAAGTCAAACTTTGGATTGGTATTTCTAAGATCAGTTACTTCATGCTCACAAGGATCAAGTCTAAGATCTTGCATAAACTCCAAGGATCATAAGTCTCGCAAGGCTTTCAAGAACTCGTAAGAAATGCATATGTCACGACCCAAAATCCCCCCTAGGAGTTAGGAGACTTTTGGCACGTGACCGCCGTGTCATACTATCCTATCATGACACATAAGGCGTACTTAACATTCTGCAAGAACATACAAGGCATGCTACAAGGCGAACCTGAAAATTTCTTAATAACTTAACTGTATTCCAAGCGCATACAAGTGCGAAAATTCAAAGTGGACATACCCACTTAGTTAAATATACATGTCTCTCCCTCTCATCACTCAAAGTAGTAATAATAAGGTCGCCTGTGAAGACCCTTATCTTCAAATGATGACCCCAAATAGGATCCTCTTCCACTTACTCTTTTTCAACCCATAGCTCTTGCCAAATAGACCTGTCGACATAAAATGTACGGCTGAGCATGGAATACTCAGCGTCTACATACTACTAACTAATAATGTTATAAAACATTAACATAACATATAGTGTACAGTTCAAAATATAATATACAACATCAGAGTGCGGAAACCAAAATGAATTAACAAGTGTATACATTGAATCATAACGTATTTCGATATCTCATGAGTTTCTTATGAATCGTATGAGTCTTGTGAGTTCCTTATTAGTCTTATTCATCTTATGAGCTTTTGTTTAAAAACATAAATCTTAGAAGGTCTTACGAGAATCAATAGCTTATGAATTCTTATGAGTTCCTTAGAGTTCTTATGATCCATAGAGACTTAGAGCACTTAGAGACTTTGAGATTCACTTATGAGCTTGAGTATATGAGATCCTTAGAGCATAGAGCATGTGAGATCCTTAGAGACTTATGAGATCTTAGACATTGAGATCCTTATGAGCTTGTGAGACGATCTTAGAATACCAACCCAAAGTTTGGCCTTGTCAATTACCAACCCAAAGTTTGGCCTTATCAATGCTTATGAGCTTGGTAGCTTATGAGTTCTTATAAATCCTTATGAATGTTATGATATACCATTTTTATGAGAAATCATAGTGACATGCGAGACTTATGAGCCGTAGAGTACTTAGAAAACCATAGATTGCATAGAGAGCTTCGAGTGCTTGTGAACATAATAGTATTTGTGGAAGCTTGTAAACATTGAGTCACCATATAAGCATCATTCTTCATAGTGAGTATTGGAAACATCGAAATAGATCATGGGATTTCATTCATGGAGTAATCATTGTATATACATGGGCTACTTAGCCTATTTTGTAAAAATCATAATTCTAAGCTTACTTTACGGTAAAATCATTCTTTTAATATTTATGCTTAACCCAAAACTCATCATAAAAATATGGCGATAATATACATCATTTGTAATCAATAGGGTAAGCAATATTGACTCATTAAGTGTAGTAAAATTCCCAATTTCATTTCATTCCTTCAATAGCATACGCATATAAGATTACATGCCTTAGTCTTCTTAAAAACATACATTAATACCTACTATTTCATTTCAATCATGCTAATAGTGTATACATACAAAGTTAAAGCTTAGCTTTCTACAAATTTGCATCCAAAATCAGGGTTTACTAATATTAAGCATGAATGAATCATAACAAGGTAGTTTGTAGCTTGTTCTACCTTACAAAACCGATTCCCTACAGTTTAATCACTTGAGAATACTCCGTAGAAGTGGGGAAAAGCTTTTGGCAAGCTTATGGAATCAATTCCAACTTGGGAAAGCTTGAGAAAGTGAAGATCGCACTTCAAGAAGCTAAACAAGCTTCACTCTAAGCCTTGACAACAACCATTAGCAAAACCCCCTTCACAAACACTAACTTCTCTCTCATTTTCCTCAAAACCTTCTCCAAGGGTTGTGTAAGCCCTTACCCACGAAAATGGGTGCTTATATAGGCAAAGGGGTTGTCAAAAACCCCATATACCCTTCAAAATATCTCCCCAAAGTCGGTTTAGGCTCCAGTCGACCGGTTTACTTAGGGGGTTCTGGAATAAACCCCCATACAAAAAAGTGTGAGACCAGTCGACCCCTGGTCTGACCGGTCGACCCTTAGTGGAGGGGTCGACCGTTGGTCTCCCGCTCAAGCTACCCTGTTTTGTATGCCTTGCTGTTTCAGCCATAACTTTCGACTCGATGATCCAATTTTGACAATTCAACTTGTGTTAGATTTTAGATTCAAAGGGGAACAACTTTTATGTTTTTCACAAAGCCCAATTCGGAGTTTTAGAGGGTCAAAATGAGCCCACAAGTGGACTGGTCCAAACTGTTCCAGAAATTCTCAGCAGACCAGGTTCCGGAAATCCCACATTTAACTTAACTTCTAATCCAAATCTCAAAAATTGATAAACATGAACTTTAAAGAGGAGTTCAATATCTTTCTAATGGTTCAAGAATCACTCGATTCCGATAAACTATGACCCAACTAGAGCTCCCACAAGTTAAGGGTTGTTAAGACCTCTCTCATCCTTTAACACTTAGAACCCTTCCCTTTTTAATTTTTATCACCCATAAACATCAAGGCAGGTTCTTTAGTACCCTTACACACCCTAAATCCTATAATAAACTCCTCACATCATTCACACACATCTAGGGAACCTTAGACCTCACAAGCACTGTTTATAGCACTATTCACACACTGTTCATAGAACTATTCACAACCTATTTAACTTGGTTCCAGGGTTCTACAGCGTAAGTTTAAGATCTTGCATAATACTCCAAGGATCATAAACTCACAAGGACTCGTAAGCTCACAAGAAGCTCACAAGAACTCATAAGCTCAAGAGAGGCTCATAAGAACTTGAAAGCTCATAAGGAACTCTTAAGAATTCACGAGGCTCATAAGCATTCATAAGAACTCATAAGCATGAACAAGGAGGTTTTTTTTACATGATAAATAAGTTTTGACAAAAAGTTTTTCATGACGGGTTTTAAGCATAAATTTTGTGATTAGTATTCCTTTGAATGCTTGTATGTAGTATTCTTGTTATTATAGCACTGTTAGCTAGTAGTTTGTGCTCGCTGAGTATTTCATGCTCAGCTATACATTTTATATTGGCAAGTCAGTTCGACATCCCAACCCGGAGCCATGGGTTGAAAAAGAGTACGAGGAAGAAAGGGAACCGCCTATCCCGTTGCAACCTCAGGAGGATAGAGATCTAGATAGGTAGCCCTAGCTAAACTATTGCTGAGAGGAGTGATAATGAGATTTATTTTGTATTTTGATAGGTGGGCATGTCCACCTTTATTTTTGTTATGTATGTACAAACTTGGAATACAGATGATATATAAAAAAGAAATTTGTTGGTTACGCTTCCGCACTTTGATTAAGATTCCGCATTACTTTATGTTTCCATTATGTATTGCCTTGGATATTTTAGAGGATGATTTAGTATCGGATATTTGCACTTCACGAGCCAAAGTATCCCTAACTCCCAGGGGTATTTTGAGTCGCGACAAAGATAAAACAATTAAGCATTAGAGATTTTCGAGCATGATACCATTTATTTCAATCAAGCTCATTCAAATTCATAAGATATTCATTTCAAAACATAATTCTATATATTCAACCTTTATCCATTCATATCATATCATTAATTAATATATTCAACCATATATCAAATTAAATTATTATTACAAAGTAATCAAATTAAATCATTATCACAAAGTACACATATCATCAAATAGTGAACAAGAATGTTCTAATTCCTGAGCTTGTTAGGTAGTTGTTCTGTAATAATCAGTGAAGATATCAAAGACTTACGGTACCACTCAGTTGAACATTGTGCAGTGGAACATCTCAAACAATTCACATTTCATATCATTTAAGTACTATTCATCATATCATACATTTCAAAACATATCCAATCATAGCATCATTCAATACATTTTCAAGCATGGAAGCATTTCATCAAAACATCCATTTTCATATCAATTCAAATTCAAACATAACATTCAAATCAAATCCTTTTACACATAATCAAGCAATCAAAGTATATGATTAAAATCCAATTCATTCAAGGAACACTCTTTGGTACCTAAACCATTTTGGGTCCAACTAGGTTAGCCTTGGAAAAACTTGTTCCCTTAAGCACCCAAACTTGCCTAATCCCCTTATTTCCAATAAATGTGTGAATATTCTTTAAAATACAAGAGGTAAAGAAATTTTGATAGTTATTTTGTTTCTTAAATTGATTATAGCCTAATCCGGCTCTAAAAACACATTTTTGATTACCTAGCATTATGTCTAGGGTCTTTTTACCATTGATGACTTTAGTTATGATGCAAGACAAATCATCAAGCTTATCATATAAATTTTCACATTATTTGCATTCAATGGTTGAGATTATAAGCATAAAAACTAATTTTTCTTTTTCAATTTTTCATTTTCTTCTTTCAAACTCTTATCTTCATTTTTCAAAAATCCATTTTGATTTTAAATGGATGAATTTTCATTTTTAAGCTTTTTATTTTTAGAAGCTAATTTTTCAAATTCACAATATAGTTCATCATATGCTTCTCTTAAATCATTAAAGGAAAGAGATTCATTATCGAAAGAATTTACCTCATCCTCATGTGTCATGAGGCAAAGATTGGCTTGCTCCTCATCACTTGAGCTAGAATCTGATGAGCTATCCTCAGAGTCATCCCATGTAGCTTTTATTGCCTTTTTCTAGTAGGTTTGACTTTTCTTGAGTAGGGGGCACTAAGGCTTGATAAGTGTAGAACCCCGAATTTTCATTTCACTAAGTATTGAATAGTATGTGAATAGTGCCAAAGTGTGGTTTTGTTCACTAATGGGCTTTATATTAATACAAGTGTTTAGATATTTGGCGTGCATGTTTTAAGAGGTTTACATATCCTTAAAGAGTGTGTTTTAAGCATTAAAGGTGTTAAAAAATTGGATTGGAGGAGATTCAAGTAGTGAAGATAAGGTTTTGCAGAAAATAGGGGACCACCGATCGCTCGGTGATAACCTCCGGTCGACCGGTTTTATACCGATCACTCGGTAGCTATCGAACGGTTAACTTTTTTGTATGGGAAAAAATTTCAGAGAGGGTGTTTTTAACCGATCGACTGGTTGAAACCACCGATCGACCGATCAGTCACCGATCGCTCGGTCTGTACCACCGATCGATCGGTCATACGCAGATTTTCTGCATTAAGGGTGTTTAAGACTTTAGCCACTACCATTTGCCTATATAAGGGCTGGGTTCGTGCCTTAGGGTTTCAGAAACCCTTGGTACCCCATTTTGAGAGCTTTTGAAGAGGAAGAAGAAGGAGTGAGCTAGGAGTTGCTCAAGCTTGAAGGAAAATCAAGATCCTTCCATTCCTTTGGTGTTTCTTGTCAAAGATCTTGAAGCTTTTCAAGTGTTCCAAGCTTTTGGAATCAAAATCACTGATCTCATCAAGGTAGATACACTCTACTACCAATCTTGCAATACCACTAGTTACCTTGGGTGGTTCTTCTTATTATCTACTATATATGTACCTCGATTTGTTATGTGGTGAAAGGTTGTGTTATACTTGGATGTAAGTTATCATTATGATGCACTCTAAGTATTTGATTTAATGTCTCTAAGAGTTTTTGGGTGTCAAAAATATGCTAGTACTCTTGTATGCTCATATGCTCGCATGTCTCGCATGAATCAATGTTTTCCACGGATTTCTTCAATGTTACAAAAAGGGTTTTCGAACAAATGACTTATAAGGAATGATTCTAAGCAACTCCATGATTTGTCTAAGATTGGTTCACAAGCTCTAAGGATCATGATACATACTCACAAGAACTCCATGATATCTTTAAGATCGTCTCACAAGCTCTAAGGATCACAAATGAAATACTCTAAGATCTCTATGGTATTGGCTCTATGGTTTTGCTCCATGCTCTATATCTCTATGGATCATAAATGACTCTAAGAAACTCTACGAACTCTATGAACTCTAAGAACACACAAGACTATGATTATCGCTTAACTCACATGGTATTGACGTTGGTTTTGGTTTTCGGATCTTATCTCACATGCTATTTCACGGTTTCAACGCTCTTACACATTTTAAGGATTTTATTCTCCATGATTCGTATGCTCTATGCTATATTGCTTTGTTGTTAGTAGTTATATACGCTGAGTATTCCACGCTTAGCCGATATTTGTTATCATCGGTAGGTGTTCGGGTTCCATTCGACTTATGTGGCACGGAGCCTTGGGTTGAGGAAGAGTACTTCGACCCAGAGCCTTCCATGGATCACTACCATGACGATGGGTCATTAGATAGGTGTCGTGACTTCGATTTCTGTTGATCGATTTAGAAAGATACAGTATTTTGTTAAGTGAGAGTGGGACTTGTCCACTCTACCCTTTTTGGATATTTATATACATGTATATTTTGTTGGTTCACACTTGGACCAAGAGTTAGGAGTATCCAGTTGTACTTTGCTTCCGCTATGTTTAGTGTATTTTGTTTCCACTGTACATTGTATATTGTTTCCGTTATGTTGTCTATGTACTCTAACAGGTTTCCATGTATGCCTTATGTATCATATTGGAGGTATGATACGGCAGTCACAAGTCAACGTATCCCTAACTCCTAGGGGGTATTTTGGGTCGCGATAATAAGTCTGGGCTTTTTGCACTTGTAACATTCAATGAGTTCTTCTTTTGCTTGATTTGCTTTTGAAGTACCCTTTAACAAATTCCTTCTTGTAAGCCCTCTTCTTGAGATTCTTTTTGTATTTCAAGAATTTCTTAAATTTTCTTGCCATAAGTTCAATTTCTTCTTCACTTTCCTCTGAATCATCTTCACTTTCTTCTTTGTTGTAAGAGGATTTTAGAGCATGTCCCCTTCTTGATGTAGATTCATCTTCTTGGTTTACTTGATTCTTCATGATTGTCTCATGGGTCATTAAAGATCCGAGAAGCTCATTCATGAGTAGCTTTGTCAAGTCTTTTGCTTTTTGAATGACCATGATCTTGTCCATTCTTTTGATAGAGACCGGAGGATCTTCCTCACAATTTCTGCATTACTATAAATCTTACCAAGAGTTTTCAATTCGTTAATAATGTTAGTGAATCTTGAAAACATAATTGAGATGGATTCATTTTCTACCATTTTAAACATTTCATGTTTATGGACTAATATATTGATTTTCTCTTCTTTTACTTGATTAGTCCATTCAAAAGTAATTTGTAGTTTATCCCAAATTTTTTAGCGGAGTCACAAGCCGAGACTCTATTGAATTCTTGTGCACTCAATGCGCAAAATAGGTTGCTTATAGTCTCAGCAATGAGTTGAACAAGCTTGATGTCGACTTGTATCCCTTCATCCTCATCCTTAAGAATTTGAATTCCATTAACATTTTTAGTAGAGATGTGGGGACCATTTACAATAACTTACCAGCATTTATAGTCCAAAGCTTAAATGAAATACATCATTCTCAATTTTCAATAATTATAATTTTCTCAACTAAACAATGGCAGTCTAAGGGTAGATTGACCTTCTCCTAGGGTAGTTGCATAAATATTTTCTATTTTTGTCAAAATAAAATCTTTTTTCTAAGATGGTTAAATCTTTTAAAAACAGAGACCTACGCTCTAATACCAATTATTGCCTTAGGTTTGAACCCTAGAGGGGGGGTGAATAGGGTCTATGACAAATTAAAATTCTTCCTAATTCCTTCAACGAAATTTCAACTATATAAGTTAAAAGGAATAAGAAATTTAGTAATTCTACCAATAATGCAAAACAATTAAGTAAAGAGAATGGTTAAAGAGATGCAAACACAATGACAACGATGTTGTACATGAGATTTGGCAACCCGCCTACGTCCCCGCCTCAAGCTATAGCCGTTAGAGGATTCGCTACGATTTATTCCCAATCGTCAATCTTCTTTTGGGTGAAGATCAAACCTTAATAGGGAACAATACTCTCTAGACTTAGTCCACTTTCCGGGTAATGACCAGACATTTACAAAGCTTCTAGCTTCACAGACAAGACTCCTATGAACATCTTGATTTTACAACCTCTTTGACAAGAGTAGTTTTTACACTCAGCTAATGCTCTTTACACGAGTTGTTAAATGTCTTTAACACTCTCTAAAAATCTCTCAAAGATTGGAGTTGAAAAGCTCAAGAACTTGGATTTGGGCATTCTAAGTTATAACTCAATAGATTTGAAATCTAAGCTTTGGAGTAATAGATTGAATGATTAAAAGTATTAGAGTGATTAATTTTATTCATAAATGTAAAGTCTATGTTTTATGTGTTAGCTTATTCCAGTGTCAAAACTAGTGAATCTAGGTGATTAGGTGTGTATCTTATGTCATTGCCTTCAAGCATCCACGACAAGTGAAGTTAAAGACCGTTGAAGACTCGGTTGATCGACTCGGTTGATCATGTCCTTCGTTTCACTCATAGGATGGTAAGTGACCTAGATACCATGTTACCTTAGGTGAGAATTAACTTAGAATAAACCTAATATGATTCCTTAGGTGGACATGGTCTTAAACTAATCATATGGACCCTAGGTGATGAGATATGTAGTGAAAAACAAGTTAAAAATTCTAAAAAATTTCAAAAAACCAAGGTTGCTTGTAGGTGGCATATCTCCCAAACCGTATCTCGGATTTCGCTCAATAATATATCAAATCGACCGCGTCGAAAAGATCTACAACTTTTGTAAATGAAGCAAGAGCTGATATTGTGATTTAATATCTTGGTCGAACGAAACCAGTCAGGATTGACCTTGATATGGATTGTTTTTATATGGGGAAAAAATCCAGCAAGTAAGAAAAGTGACTGTAGACCCTGAGAGACACTTGGGTCGACCCAAGTGGACATTTGGGTCGACCCAAAGTGCCCAGGGTCAACCCTGAAGTGGATTTTCATGTTATTTTCGTTTTGGCAACTTCCTTAACTTAGTTTTTGGGTCTTTATTTAATGGGAACCCTTCTAGTTCGTGGAGAACAACTTTGGTGGAGTATTGAGAGGGTTTTTAACTATCTCCAGAGTTAATAAAAATACTAATTTTCATTGTCTCTCCTCCCTTTTGTTAATCCTTCTCCCATCCTAGATTTTGCAAGTCAATGCATCAATCTTGCTTGCTTGGACTTTCCCATTAATGGAGTCCATCTAGGAGTTGATTTTAATCAAACAATCAACCCGTTCTGGATAGAACAACTTGACCGGAGTGTTCTGGAGCCTTTACGAAGGAGATCGATCCGAGAAGGATTATGGAGTATGATTTGGTCAGTGGAATCCGAAGCCGTCATTGACGAAAATCAATCGGAAGATCGTGGACTATTTTTGAGACACAAAGAGAAGTACGAGCGGCTGCGATTGATCATGAGACTTGTGAGTACGTGATGACTTTTTGAGGCGTGGAGAACTAAAAACTGAAGGATTTTAGTGTCGAGTCCGAAAGAGTCAAGTTCGAGTCTTGTAAGTTCTTGTTGACTTTGTCTTAGTGGATTCTCTTGGCTGGACTAGGTCCCGTGGTTTTTTCCAAAAGTGTTTCCACGTAAAAATCCTTGTGTTATGATTTGCATGTTTCTTTCTATTTCCGCACTTTAAGTTTATCATCCCTTTAATTAATAACTTAATTTTTAAATCATAAAAATGGTAGATAGATTTATAAGGAGACCTAACTATCCCCTTGAACTTGTGAGTTCTCAACTCAAACATCGGATTTGAGGTTCACCGAATTTTTTCAATAAATCAATCATATTTATAGCCCTTGCAAAGATATAGCCGTTGGAGGCTTCATGAGAACTCAAAGAGCCGTTAAAAAACTAACTGTTGGGCATTTCCCGCAGGCAGTCATCGACAAGTGCATTGGTGCATTGTCCAATTGTCGATGAGTGAAGGTTAAAAAATTTCCTTCAGCTTCTATTAAGCCCACTCGTCGACTAGTGTTGAGACTACAATCCCACTCATCGACGAATCATTTGTTTTTCAAGAGAAAACTCATATTTACAAGACCAATAAGATGAGAATGAATTCATAGGTCTTTTAGCTTCCCTTTAACAAGATATTTATCATGTTTTAGGTCCTTAGGTTAATATTCAATTTTGTCTTAAAGCATCTACGGTCAATTTAAATATTGAGCAATTCAACCGACCAAACTTTGAAGATTTCTTACATGAATCATAAGTACTCTCAAAGACTAAATAATAAACTATAAGACCTTCTTGAGAGTCTTCGTCTTCAATCTTGATCTTGATTAGATTTATTCTTGAGCTTCAAAATCCAACTTGGACTTTGGACATGATCTTCAATATGCTCAACTTGATCAAATATCTTTCTTGTATCTTGATGGAGAATCTTTCTTACTTGGTTGTTATTTTCATCTTTTTTACCTTTGATGATGTGCTAATGTTCTTTATAAGATGAATTACACTTGTGAGGGGAAAAATACCGGACGGACGCGCGTCAGCAGCAGCTTCTTCCACGTTCTGGGTTCCCAGTAGAAGGTTGGAGCGGAGGGTGTGACACCCTGACCTGTACTCCGATGGTAAAGTCAGTAAGGGTAGAAGACGATGAACAGAAAATGTAGAACAGTCACTGAAAAATACACAAGGCACTGGAGGCTCTTCGCACGTATTCTCCGATCTCGGTCAGTGAACAAGTGTCCTGTGCACTAAAAATCACGGGGTTTTTATAGGGCAAGGGTTGGTATGGCCATCGATGACCATGGATGGCCATAGGTGTACATACCACGTGTCTTTGCACTCATTGCCAAATATCTTAGACATATCTGCCACCGGTTGCATTGCACGTGAGAGTCTCCAAAAAGTCCAATCGGACGGGATCGGTCGGTACGCAGAAGTGACCAGCATTAAATGCCAAGACAGTGCTTTCGGCACGAAACGGCGCGTTCGGCACACCTGTCGGGATCATGGATCGCCTCCTGATCACTTCCTCCTACGAGCCGGTCTCGTTGTTGACTCAAGCTCGGTTACAGCGTAGATGCCTTAAAATATAGCACGACATCGTTGTAAGTGAGACAACGGGCTCGTTGTTCGCGTAACGACAGCGCCGTTGTCAAGAGCACAACGTTCACGTTGTGCTTTAGACAACGAGTACGTTGTCAAAGCCGCAACGTAAACGTTGTTCTGCATGAGAACAAAGACGTCGTAGTGCGCACAACGGGATCGTTGTGCATCAGACAACGTTTGACCCTCATATTTTAAGCACGTGACCCCAACTCGCGTCCACGTGTCACTTTCGTGAACAAAACGACAAAAACGAGCTCATTCCCCAACGCTGAGCTGATATACGAATTTTATCCGTTACAATTTGCCCCTTTATGATGCTTGGAACGTAGTTCGAAGCGTCATAAACGAACAAAAAGACCATACCTGGCACCACTCCGGAAGACGAAACGTTGCGTGCTTTGAACGCCTATTGAGAAGGTCGACCGTTCACGCCAGCTGGTCACGCGTGCGAACCGTCGCGTCTCTTCAATGCGGACAGGCTGTCATCATCACCGATTTAAATTTCGAGAATGCTTTAATGACCCTGACGGTTATAATACTTGGTGAAAAGACGATCTTGCCACTGCTCTTAATTCCGTTGATACAGGTGTACGCCTCAAATGAAGGGTAGTGGTGTACTTTCGCAAGCCAGAGACGCCTATAAAATCCCATCGAATCCTCTCTCTCTCTCATCCTGTTTCATCAAGCACTGTTACTCTGTCGAATCCTCTTCTTGCCCGAAAGTTCATCTTCTTCAAGCTCTTCAACGATCTCTCTGAGTTCTTCGGTTTGGTACGCCCTTCACCCCTATCTCTTATTCTCTCTTACTGTTTTTCCATTTCTCTCTTCTCCGGTTCCCAGTGTGGTTTTGCTCTGCGCATACTCTTTTGTTCTTGTCCCTCTTTTCGATTTCTTCTTACCACCATGGCTGCCAATGTCCCCGTAGAACCTGCTAGGATAGAGGAAGTTAGAGGCCCTTCCGATGATGAGGCCAGTTGCACAGGTAGCGCACCTCACGGTGCCTACATTGAAAAATCCTCAGTTCTGCGCCAGTTCCAGTTGGCGCATTTAAACCGTTTCAGGGAACGTTTCGACTTCCCTTCCAATGTCAATCTCCACTTCAAGCGAGATGATGCCATCATAGATAGGCGCTCTGCCTGTACTGTTGTCTATCTCTCCCAGCTTGAGGCTGGCCTTCGCTTCCCTCTTCATCCTGTCTTGGATGAAGTTCTGTCCACCTTGCAACTTGCAACGGGGCAAATGCACCCGGGCTTCCACAAATACATGTCCATGATGATCAAATTCATCAAGGACGGGTACCCCATAGAGGCTAGGCATCTATTCCACTTCTGTCATGCCGTCAGATGCCGAGGCAATGACGACGGTCTGTATTCCTATTTTTCGTGGAACAAGAAACCCTACTATCCAGAGCTCGTCTCGGGCATCCTTGATAGGGAAAGGAAATGGAAAGTCACTCCTTTCGTTGTCTCTGGTGGCTGGAAGGCAGAAAATTCGTCGGTCCCCAACGTCTTCCGAGTGGAAGCAGGTATACCACAAGTCATCCGTTGTCCGTTGTGCACCATCGTCCTGACTACGCTCTCGTTGTACGCTGTATCTTCTCGTCTTGCTAACTTTTTCGTTGTACTAATTTTGCTTTTTCCCGTGCGCAGTGGACCCAAAGAAATTCTCATACAAGAAGTTAACGTCAGAAGAAGAAGAACTTCTTACTGGTATCCGCCGTGCTCGAGGCGGGGAATACATTAGGTGGAAACCACTCAAGCTCGACACGCGGGCCTCCTCCAGCAACCCGGCAACTACTCAACAACAACCACAACAACAGCAACAGGGCGCCTCCACCTCCGCACCTTCACCGCTCCCTCACCTAACCGAAGAAGAAGAAGAAGCCATGGCCGACTCAAACCCACCACCGCTAAGCAGGAAGCCGAGGTATGCTCGCCCTGCAGTCCAGCCGCTTCCACCGCCACCACCGCCGAAGAAGAAGAAGAACCATTCTTCCAAGGGTACAGCGCCTGCTGACCCGAAGAGAAAGATGGCCGCTCCGGCCGAGCACGAAGCCAGGAAGAAGGCCAAGGCGGACAAAGAGAATGTGGTCATTGCTGCTCCCCCTTCTGTCCCTGCCGCTCCTCCAACAAGTCCAGGAGCCGAGGCGACAACGGCAGTGCCCGAGGTTAGCTCGGCGCCTGCCGCTCCTCGAGCTGCCGCTGCCCCAGCCAGCACGAGCTCCGCTGTCGTTGCCTTGGCTGCAACGGAAGCTGGCACGACGAGTCTCCCGGCTAGTATGCTGCCGACCTCCGCTCCGGACTGGTCACCCGATTTCACTCGGTTCGGGGTGCCAACCGTGAATGAATCGGCGAAGAGCTCTAAGACGGCCGCTCGAGCTCTGACTTACGCGATGAGGCTGCCCCGGGACATCGCTGAGGTTGGCCAACTCCACTTGGCCGACCTGTCCTACGCTGCCTGCCAGTCTGTGGCCACAGTGAGCTTCTCCCTCTCTCGTCTCCTATCTTAATTGTTCGGAATATTACTTCTCATTGTGCTAATGCCCAGACACTCCCTTGCAGATGAACACGCTCGTGCAAGAGCTCTGCGATCGCAGCCAGGAAAAATACACTCAGCTGCGAGACGGGATCAACTACTGGAGAGACAGGACGGAGATGCTGGAGAAGACTCTTGTTGAGGAGAGACTCAAGGCAGACTTCGATCTGTCTCAAGCCAAGGCTGACACGACTCGTGCTGAGGTAAGGCTAGGCACTGCTACCAAGGTACGGGAAAAGGCTGAGGCTGAGGCACGATCAGCAAAAGAGGCCGAAAAGAAGGCCAAGCAAGAGGTAGAGAATGCTGTTGTACGCATCAGCGAGCTGGAGCATGTCTCCCAAGTTTTGGGCAGACAACTGGAAGAAACTGAGACAGCCAGGTCGGTACTGGCTGAGGAGCTCGAGGAGGCCAAGAAAACTCAGGAGGACACCGAGAGGTCCGTGACCCTGAGGCTGCAGCAGTATTATCAGTCTCAGCTGGACACGCTCTTGGATGAAGATCGTGCTGAGACCGAGAAAGAGGTTCTCGACTCGCTTCGCCAGCAAGGCCGCCTGAAGGAAGACAATGAAGAGGACGTCACCACGTTCTCCGAGCTTCAGAGCAAAGAACTGATCGAGCTCGACAACGAGCCCGAGGTGCAAGGCGTCGAGTTGCCTCATTTTCTTGAAGGTCCTGCACCCCTCCCTACCGAGCCGTACTCCGAGCCTGCTGCTCCAGGCTTCCTCCTGCTGCCGATGAAGTTACCCCGGCGGAAGCCCCTATTGCTGAAGCCTCTACTCCTGCCCCTGCTACAACGGCAACAGAGGCTGACCCTGAGCTCGTCTGACCTGCTGTCTCTCTGATCTCCTGCTCTTCTGATCCCTTGTCCCTTCCTATGTTTTTGCTTCGCTCTTATGTTGATGTAAATTCTCCTTTCTCCCTTTATGGGAGTTTCTGACTGTAACTACCCAGAAATGGGCTTTTGACATGAATAGATCGCTCCTCCTTTTTTATTTGTGTTTGCACTTCTTTTCACCTCGTAGCGTAGTATGGCGCATGCACAGAGAATAAAAAAAAAAACACAATGTGAATAGCTGAATGATTTTTCACAGTCCACTGTACCGATGTTAAGGCGGTACTTCGCTATTGTGAACGTTCGGATATTCGCGAAATTATAATTGTTGTATACCAAATAAACTATTTTGACCAAAACACTACGATCAAAACACTATGAGTAGAACACTATGATTAAAGCACAACGAACAAAACACTACGAACAATCACTACGATCAAAGCACTTTGAGCAAAGCACTATGAGCAAAGCACTACAAGCAAAGCACTACAAGCAAAGCACTACGGGTAGAGCATTACGGATAGAGCACTACGGGTAGAGCACTATGAACAAAACACTTCGAGCAAGCACCATGAGCAAACACTACAAGCAATCACTTATGAACAAGCACTACGAGCGTTCACTATGAGCGTTCACCATGAGCAAAGCACTGCGATCAATCACTTTATGAACAAGCACTACGAGCGTTCACTATGAGCGTTCACCATGAGCAAAGCACTGCGATTAATCACTTTATGAACAAGCACTACGAGCGTTCACTATGAGCGTTCACCATGAGCAAAGCACTGCGATCAATCACTTTATGAACAAGCACTACGAGCGTTCACTATGAGCGTTCACCATGAGCAAAGCACTGCGATCAATCACTTTATGAACAAGCACTACGGGCAATCACAGATCCAGACACATCATTCGCGTAGTTCATTGTGAATGCAATCTGACAAATAAAATTCATGAGACGAACGCAACGTGACTCAGTTTCGAAACACATGCTCAGAGGATGTCATTAGGATAAGCCACTAGATTTGCTCAGATGACATCCTTATATAAGCCACTCGTGTTCGTTGTGAGTACGTTGTTCAGTCAAAAAACTTTATTTGAATTACTTGCAAAACATTCACAATACTACACTAATGCACTAGATAGAGAATAGTGTAAACAATAAGCAGGCACAAATCACATATTGAAATATGAACACTATGATTATGTAAAATCACTGAAAACTTGTAAGCACGACGATGTATGTAAATAGTATTTCTCAGATTCTATTGAAAGAATTGCTTCAGATTCATGATGTTCCAAGATTTCGAGATGAGGTTACCTTGCAAGTCTTTCAAGTAGCAGACTCCAGGACTTCCCAATCGTTCTACGATATAAGGCCCTTCCCAGTTTGGTCCCAACTTGCCACTGTTAAGCTCTCTTGTGTTCTGGAACACTCTTCTGAGGACGAGATCACCGACTTACAGCACTCTCCGTTGTACTTTCTTGTTGTAGGCCTTTCTTAATCGCTGCTGATATCTCCTCATCTGAATACTGGCGTCTTCTCGCTTCTCTTCTAGCAGATCAAGATGAATAGCCATGAGTTCTGAGTTCTGATCTTTCTCTCCACCCTTCTTCTTGCCGTGCCAAGAGCGCACTGTAGGCAAACTGATCTCTGTAGGAATGACTGCCTCCATGCCATACGCCAGAGAGAAGGGAGTTTCGTTGGTGGGGCTCCTTGGAGTCGTTCTGTACCCCCACAAAACGTTGTGCAGCTCGGTGGCCCACTTCCCCTTCGAATCTTCCAATCTTCTCTTCAAGGCATTGAGAATGTTCTTGTTGGCTGCCTTGGCTAATCCATTCCCCTGAGGATAATATGGGGAAGAGAAGACATGCTTGATCTTCAACTCGCTGCAAAAGTCGGCCATTATACGCCCTGAGAACTGCTTCCTGTTGTCAAATATGATGAACTGCGGTATGCCAAACCTACAGATGATATGCTCCCACAAGAATCTCTTCACCTCTTGCTCCCTGATGCGTGCAAGCGGTACAGCTTCAATCCACCGTGAGAAGTAGTCAGTTGCCACCAAAAGGAAGATCAGATTCCCTGGAGCCCTCGGGAAAGGTCCCACGATGTCAAGTCCCCACCGCGCAAATGGCCAAGGCTGCGATACAGTGCTGAGCTCTTGAGCTGGAGCATGAATCAGACGAGCAAATCGCTGGCATTGGTTACACCTCTTCACATACTTCTGAGCGTCAGCTTGCATGTAAGGCCAGAAGTAGCCTTGCCCCAGAGCTCGATGGGCAATGGTCCTCCCGCCCGAATGAATACCACATATACCTTCATGCAGCTCAGCAAGTACTCTCTCCACGTCTACGGGATGAACACACTTCAGCAGAGGTCCGCCAAAAGATTTCCTGTACAACTCTCCTTGCACCAAGGTATAACGAGATGCCTTTGACTGAATGCGCCTTGACTCCTTCACGCTGATGGGGAGAACTCCGTCCTGTAGATAAGCCACCAACCCTGTCATCCAGCTCGGGACTGGATTGACAAAGAATATTTCTCGCTGTGCCTGAAGAGTTATCGAGGGATACTCTTGGAACTCCATCAGAATAGCCTTAGGCTCGTCAGCCTGTACCATGGAAGCTAAATACGCCAAAGCGTCAGCATGCCTGTTCTCATCTCTTCGGGTATGCCTGATCTCCACAACGGTGAATGTTTCACATAACGAACGAACGAGAGTAGCATACTGCTTCATCCGGTCGTCCTTGCATTCATAAACACCATTCACCTGATTCACCACCAGCTGTGAATCACAAAACACTCTCAACGTGGAGATTCGCAACTCTTGTGCGCTCTCCAACCCAAGGAGCAAGGCTTCGTACTCAGCTTCGTTGTTAGAGGCAGCGAACCCGAGGCGTGACATCTTCTGAACTTTGATGTTGTCCGGGCTTATAAGCACAATACCCAGTCCCGAACCACTGAAATTGCAAGACCCATCTACGTACAACAGCCAACCGCTCCACTCTGACGATTCGACCCCCTCCACAACGGCGTCTCCGTTGTCAACTTCAATTGGGAGCTCCCGAAGATTAACAATCATATCCTCTGCCTCCTCCTCCACAGGAAAGTCAGAAAGAAACCCCGCCATTGCTTGCCCCTTCTCTGAACTCCTGGCCCGGTATTGGATATCGAAC
This sequence comes from Tetracentron sinense, assembly GCA_015143295.1. NCBI lineage: Eukaryota > Viridiplantae > Streptophyta > Magnoliopsida > Trochodendrales > Trochodendraceae > Tetracentron > Tetracentron sinense. Next base: position 30,366,203 of record CM026553.1, on the reverse strand, counting down.
TCGCTCAGAGCTACGGCCCACTTTGACATCCTCCCCGCCAGCTCGGGTCGTCCCAACACGACCTTCAAAGGATACGTTGTGATGACAACGATAGAATGAGCATGAAAGTACGGCCGAAGCTTCTCTGCAGAAAAGACAAGAGCCAGACACACCCTCTCGAGCTTGCTATAGTTGCACTCTGCTTTGAGAAAGGTCTTGCTGATGAAGTAGACAGGCTTCTCCACGCCATCACAGCTTCTCACCAGGACGGAACCAAGGGCTTGCTCTGAAACAGACAAATAGAGATATAAGATTTCACCTGGCTCTGGCACCGAGAGGATGGGAGTTGATCCTAAATACTCTTTCAAGGCAAGGAAAGCCCGGGAACACTCCGGAGTCCACGCGAAAATGGAGTCCTTCCTCAGCAGCTCGAACAGAGGTTTGCAACGATCGGATGACTTGGAGATAAACCGGTTGAGCGCAGCAATCCGACCTGTCAGCTTCTGAATCTCTTTCTTCGACTTGGGCTCTGGCATGTCTAGCAAAGCACGGATTTGAGATGGATTAGCTTCAATCCCCCGCTGACTCACAAGGTAACCCAAAAATTTCTCCGAGGTAACCCCAAAGGTGCACTTCTCTGGGTTAATCTTCAGATTGAAAGACCGCAGCACAGCGAAAGGCTCAGCAAGATCCGCCACCAGAGTACCTCATACTCGACTCTTCACAACGATATCGTCGATGTACACTTCAACCGTCTTGCCAAGGAGTGACCCGAACATGAGATTCATCAGACGTTGATAGGTGGCACCTGCATTCTTCAAGCCAAAAGGCATCACTCGATAACAGAACAAACCTCGCTCCGTTATGAAGGTGGTCTTCTCTCGATCTGCTTCCGCCAGGAGGATCTGGTTATAGCCCGAATAACCATCCATGAAGGATAACATCTCGTGGCCGGCAGTGGCGTTGATGAGCCTGTCTATCCTTGGCATGGAAAAAAAGTCCTTAGGGCACGCCTTATTGACACCAGTGAAGTCGATGCAGACTCTCACCTTCCCGCTCTTCTTAGGCACAGCCACAATGTTGGCTATCCAGTCAGGGTACTGTACCTCCTGAATGAACCCAAACTGGATCAGCTTGTCAACCTCCTCATTCACTGCATCATGATAAGCTGGAGCAAGCCTTCGAGGTTTCTGCTTCACTGGAGGGATGGCAGGATCAACATTGAGGTGATGGCAGATAACATTCGGATCGATACCAGTCATATCTTTGTGAGACCATGCAAAGACATCAAGATTCTCCCTAAGAAAACTCAGCAACTCGAGCTCCTCCTCCATTGTCAAGCTCATCCCGACCTGCAACACCTTTGGCTCTTCTTCCGTTCCCAAATTGACAGCTTTCGTGGGCTCAACGGAAGGTCTGCACAACGATGCCTCCGAGCTTCCTTCCACAACGGGAACGGCCTGTAATTGCTACGAAGGCACAACGGAAACTGGAAAATCGCACTTCTGCGAAGCCAACTGATCGCCTCGGATCTCCCGAGGCCCGTCCTGTGTTGGGTACTTCAACACCTGGTAGTACGAAGACGGTACAGCCTTCATCTCATGGGTCCACCAGCGACCCAAGATGGTATTGTACGGTGATGGCGCATCCAGAACGGAAAACCTGGTCTGAAGGACAACGGGCCCCGCCACAACGGGCAAGACAACGTCGCCTACAGGCTTCATCGAGCTGCCATCAAATCCATACAAGGGAGTCTGAGCAGGGATGAGGACGAAAGGGTCCAGCTTCATCTGGGTGAAAGCATGAAGGTACAAGATGTCTGCTCCACTCCCAGAATCTACGAGTACTCTCTTGATGTCGAAGTCTCCTATTCTCATGGTGAGAACAAGAGCATCATAGTGAGGTCGGATCACTCTTGCCAGATCAAGATCAGTGAAGGTGAGTGCCTGCTCAACGCTTCTGCTAGGCACTTGCACCTGGCACACTGCGGCCTCGTGAGACAGCTTCCTGACCTTCGCCCTGAAGTTCCTCTCCACATCAGCTTCAGGCGTTTGCACGCGGCAAATGACATTGATCGTACCCAAGGAAGCCTCTCCACTGGAACTGGGCTTATTGGCGGGTTCTCCTCCACGAGATTGGGATACCGGCTCCCTGGCGCGCTCTCCACCGCCGTTGTCAGAAGCAAGATACTCTCCCAAGTACCCCTCCTGAACAAGCCTCTCCAAGTATTCTCTCAGAATACGGCATCGGTTGGTGAGGTGACCACGACACTTGTGATAATGACAGTACTCATGCACCCGTGGCCCCGATGTAATGTCCGGCACCGCCCTCGCCGGCCACTCAAAGTATGGCTGATCCTCCATTGACCTCATAATGGTCGTCGGACTGACTGTGAAATTGATGGGTGGGGCTCGATCTGCAAAAGATTGCCTCTCACTAGGCTGCACGCCTCTCTCGTGCTGTACTTGAGGCTGTATTTGGCGTGGCTGATACTGCTGCCTCGCCTGCTGGTCATTAGGACGTCTTTCCGTCCTGCTCTGATACTGGTTAAAATTTCTCTCAAACGGGCGCCGATCCGGCTGATCCCGTTGAGCCACATACACAACTCTCTCCCTCTGCTTCCTTGGTGACGAGCCCTCAGATGATGAAGACTCGTACCTCTGCTTCTTCTCCTTCCTCTTCGATGGTCGGTGTGCCCTTTCCGCGACATCCACCACTCTCGCTCTGGGCTTCGGTGCTGACACAACGGATACGTCCTCCTCGTACCTCCCGTACTTGGTGGCACATACCATCAACTCGTCCATCTTGACGGGATAGTCAAGAGCTAAAGACTTGTAGAGCTCGGAATGCTTGGGGATAGCATTCTTGAAAGCGGCGATGCAGCTTGCTTCATCAACTTTGTCAATGTTGTGGACTTCATCAGTGAAACGCGAAATGAAGTCCTTCAAGGATTCGGCCGGCTTCATCCTCAAAGAGAAGAGAGTATCTGCACCCGCCTTCTTCTTCTTATTGATGATGAAGCGATCAATAAAGGCCGACCGGAGCTCTGAGAAGTTACTGATGGAACCAGGAGGCAAGTTCCGAAACCACTTCGATGCTGCCCCAGACAGGCTGTTGGGGAAAGCCTTGCAATACAAGTCATCATCTGGATTGCGAACAGCCATCGCGTGCTTGAAGTCAAACAAATGCTCCTCCGGGTCCGTCTTTCCAGTGTACATGGGGAAGATCGGAGTTATGAACTTGGAAGAGGTATAGGACTGGTTGATGGCATCCGTGAAGGGAGAGTTCTCAACGTTGTCCTTTGCTGACTGAGCAAAGTGGTCAGGAATCCCTCCCTTCATGCTCTTAACGCGAGCACCGATTAAAGCCTCCACCTCCTTGGCCGTTACCCAAGTCTTCTGGGTGTCTGCGCCTCCAGTACCCACTCTTAGGTCTTCTCTTCCTGCCCCTTCCCGGAAATCCACACGATCTGAAGGGATACTCTGCTCTGCCCGAACCGGAGGTTGTCTTACGTCCCCTTCAATAGGAAGAAGCACAAACCTGGTTTCACGATTCTCTGGGGCAGAAGGAGAAGAAGAGAAGTCAAACTGATGTCTTAAAGAAGGTCTCTGCAGTGGCACTTCATCCACCTCGAGCCTGCTATGCTCGAACGTCTCTAGCCTTGCCTGCATCAACTGTTGCTGCCTGGTGATTTGGTCCAGGGCAGACTGTTGCGCTTGCAGCATTGCCAAGATGCGATCTGAGACAGAGAGCTCAGCAAGGGGAGGCACGGTCCTCTCTGGTTGCCCAGACGAAGGACTGACTCCAGGATTGTGCACGACAGAAGGTATGAAAGAAGTGGCGTGAGGGGTTTGATCCTCATGCCCAAAAACTTCTGACTGGTCTGCCATAATCGCAGAGAGCAAAGGGGAGTCCGTTTATTATTTCCCACAGACGGCGCCAATTTTGTGAGGAGAAAAATACCGGACGGACGCGCGTCAGCAGCAGCTTCTTCCACGTTCTGGGTTCCCAGTAGAAGGTTGGAGCGGAGGGTGTGACACCCTGACCTGTACTCCGATGGTAAAGTCAGTCAGGGTAGAAGACGATGAATAGAAAATGTAGAACAGTCACTGAAAAATACACAAGGCACTGGAGGCTCTTCGCACGTATTCTCCGATCTCGGTCAGTGAACAAGTGTCCTGTGCACTAAAAATCACGGGGTTTTTATAGGGCAAGGGTTGGTATGGCCATCGATGACCATGGATGGCCATAGGTGTACATACCACGTGTCTTTGCACTCATTGCCAAATATCTTAGACATATCTGCCACCGGTTGCATTGCACGTGAGAGTCTCCAAAAAGTCCAATCGGACGGGATCGGTCGGTACGCAGAAGTGACCAGCATTAAATGCCAAGACAGTGCTTTCGGCACGAAACGGCGCGTTCGGCACACCTGTCGGGATCATGGATCGCCTCCTGATCACTTCCTCCTACGAGCCGGTCTCGTTGTTGACTCAAGCTCGGTTACGGCGTAGATGCCTTAAAATATAGCACGACATCGTTGTAAGTGAGACAACGGGCTCGTTGTTCGCGTAACGACAGCGCCGTTGTCAAGAGCACAACGTTCACGTTGTGCTTTAGACAACGAGTACGTTGTCAAAGCCGCAACGTAAACGTTGTTCTGCATGAGAACAAAGACGTCGTAGTGCGCACAACGGGATCGTTGTGCATCAGACAACGTGTGACCCTCATATTTTAAGCACGTGACCCCAACTCGCGTCTACGTGTCACTTTCGTGAACAAAACGACAAAAACGAGCTCGTTCCCCAACGCTGAGCTGATATACGAATTTTATCCGTTACAACACTTAAACTCAATAGAACATTATTAATACAAATGTCATTCTATTATTGTATTATCATCAAAATTAAAGATGTTACCTTAAGTCAAAAACTTAAATGCTAACACCACAAACAAACAATTTGTGATTTTAAAAAATAAGAACCACACTCTTCATTGGGGAGGCCAGGATTCGGTTCTGTTTGGTGAGGCTAAGGGGGCAAGGGAGGGCACATCCCCTTCGACCCTTAAATTATACTATATTGTTTAATTATTTAACATGACATAGTCATGAAAAAAGTGATAGTTGCCCCTTGAATTTTTTTTCTTAAAAATACTATATTATTTAATTAATTAATAGGACATAGTCATAAGACAATGAGGATAATTACCCACAAACTTTTAATTTCTTTATTTATTTTGGTGGCACTCTTAAACTTTTGAAAATAAAATACATCTCTTATATTATATTATTTAATTATTTAACATGGCATAACCATGAGACAAGATGACAATTACCTCCGTAAACAAGTAGAGACAATACTTATTAGATATGTACAAAATACATGAACGGAATGACCCACAAACTTGATCGTTAAAAAAATTTGGAGATTACACCCCCCAAACCTCAATTCCCAATCCTCTTAAATCCAAAAAATATTGGTATCAATCTAATCATTCACTACAAATACATCAATAATTATTAAAATTTTAATTTAATCATCACTGACTACGGTCTTATAAGTTTCCTCACTTCTTACTATTACAATGTTGCCGACAAAAACAGACGGAAAGAAAAACAAACAAACGTTTATTGATCAGCTCAACCTGCCTTAAAAATGACAACATATTCTTACAGTGAAATGTAGAAGAGGGGGGCAGTGGTATCCAATGATCTAACTTATAAGCCCAGCCATAGTACAATGATGTCCCATCAGCTTTCACACCGTCGTTCCAGTAGAGAATGATGACAAAAAAACGTTTTAAAAACTCTCCTGCCAAGCTTTTCTATTGGAAAAGTTGATTTTTCAGTGCATTGAGTCTTCAACGAGGCCCACAGAATAATGAGGTTGCTATGTAATGCTGGGCCCTACAGCTACTCATGTAAGAGTAATAATTAGATTGTACTCTTTAATGCTATATCAAGCTTTCTAAGTAGTAATAACTCGCCCTTGGATACCCTTTCTAGCTGGGATGGTCAAGGTGTGTCCCTAGGCTCCGGGTCTTGATTTAATTCACGGATATAAAAAAAATTAAGAGTTTTCTGGAGTGAAGTGGAGGTGTATCCCTAGTCTCTGGGTCTTAGATTTAATTCACAGAAATAAAAAAAATTAGAAGTTTTCTTGAGTGATGTGATGGAACGCCGACACTCTTTCCACTTAACCTAACAATTAACCATAAATATATGATGTCTTGTACTTTAAAAAAAAAAAAACAAAGAAAAAAGAATCCGACTTCGAGCAATGAACAGAAGGATGCCCCTGGAAAAACCGAGTTCAATTCTCAATGAGGGAAATTTCCAATTTGAGTTAGAATTCCCTATTGGTGATATGATAGGTGGGGGTGACAATAGGGCCGAGTTTAGACTTCAAAGTCTTTGTAAATGTGTGCCGAAATAATTTAAAAATCATCGAAATTCACGCCCATATCAAATCCATTGTCACCCCTAATAATAGGAGGGATCACTCGTACTACTACCACTAGTAACTAATTGTAGATAAGTCATATTAAGTCCAGCTAGGGCTGTCAATGGATCGGATCTTTATCCAGATCCGAATCCGATCTGATTAGACGGGATTTTAATCCTATTATAGATCCATCAGATCGGATATAGATCCGTCAAATCGGATACAGATCCGAAATCTTGAATCCGGTTATAATCGGATTGGGTTTGGATCTATAGTGATTCGATCCGATTATAAGATAATAATAATAATATTTATATAATTTTATAAAAAAAAATTGTAGTACTAATTATAATTTTTTATTTTAAAAAAATTAAAAAAATATATTTTTAGATATATTAATGTTAATCAGATCGGATTCGAATATTAAATTAGTAATCAGATTCAGATTGGACAATTCATAATCTGGCGGATCTCAGATCGAATCCGGATCTATCGAATTTTTAATCGGATCGGATTCAGTTCAAGGCAGATTCGATCCAAATCTGATTCGTTGACAGCCCTAAGTCCAATCTACCATCTGCACATATTTTTAACAACAAAACAATGTTTTTACAACCAAATCAGTGATCAAACCAATGAGGTGATCGATTGCCATCAACTGGGTAGTTTGATCCGGTTGGAACTCGAACTTCGTAAAATGAAGAAAGTAACTAGAAATCAGTCTTTAGATAATAAATGCAATGATTTATGTATTTCTAGAAGACCTCTAATAATATTGTAGTGGTTTTAATAATAATAATAATAATATTATTATTATTATTATTATTATTATTATTATTGTAATTCACTGTTCAGCCAAATGAAGTGTACCTAACAACTCAAGTACTTTGAGGCTAAAGTTCTAAATAGTCAAGAATAGTAAAAACCGTGCTAGTGGGGAAGAGAGAACCAGTGGAGGGTTGGTTGGCTAGGATCGCACCTTGGGAAGCAGAGGTTCCGAGTTTAATTTATTTCCTGTTATTGGCCACCCTTAGGGATTTATCCCTATTTACCTGGTGCTTGTAGATAGAGGGGTTTGCAAGTGTCTAAGGGATTAGACGGGTGCTCTAAGAGGCTTGGACACCCACATTAACAAAACAAAAAAAAAATTAGGAAAGAGAAATTGGGCTAATAATTCTACTAATTTTATCATTTGCAAGGTGTTGGGTAGATAGTAGGATTCTAAATGAAGGTGGAGTTTGGTAGGTTCTAACTTCTTTTTAGAGAATTATAATCATTTGAGAAACTTAAATAATCACAACCCTAGTAACGGATGTATTGAGAGAATCCTTACATTACTTTTAAAAAAGATTCTCTGTATACATTTATCACTGCATAATAATTTTTCAGTTTATTAAATAGTTAGAAGGAGATTGCGCCCAATAGAACGCGCGCACGCCTGTAGGCTACCATGTGTCCCTTTGATCAGTTACTAATTGTGGTTAATTAAGATTCACTCTAGGATTCGTCCATCTAACCTTCGCTTTTAGAGAGAAAAAAATAAATTTATATATATTATATTAACCTTTGATTAAGTTTAATCACGGTTAAAGGAGACTCTACAAACCATCATATGTCCTTTTTAACACTTACTAACTGTGATTAAGATTCACTCTTTCCTAATGTTCATCCATCTAACTTTAGTTTTTAGAAAAAAAAATAAAGCATAAATATTAACCTAAGGTTGATTAAGCTTCATCACAATTAAAGGGGGCTTTATAAACTGTCATGTGTCCGTTTTAACACCATTAACTATGGTTAAGATTCACTCATCCCTAGGGTTCATCCATCTAACCTTAATTTTTAAGAGTTAGATTTATTAAGTTTAATCATAATTAAAAAGAGCTCTATAAACTTGATTAAGTTTAACAATAGTTTTTTTTTAAAATAACAGGTGGCAGCCTCTAGGCACGGCGGAAAGCGAGCGAGCAAAGAATCAAGGTCCTAGCTAGAATTCTCCAAATAATCATTAGGATTATGATTCTAATTTACAAGAGTTTCCTAAATGATTAGAAGTCTCACTAATTTCATTGATCTCTACTTCTTTAATTCATAGGTGGTAGACAGGCCAAAAATGGCCAAAATTTTCGCTAGAAAAAGGCTGAGCGCTCGGCAAATCTTATTTGATCTTAAATATGACCTATTTAATTAAATATCTTTTTAACCTATTTATTAAATTTGTTTGATAAACACTAAAACGATAAAGTCTCTTTTTTCAATAACTTGTTTAGTAATACATAAACATAAGTACTCATTTGTTGGGCACTTGTGTCTTTAAAAAAATATATACAAAACTAAGCTAAAAATCGGAGTATAATAAAATAAAAAGTAAATTACACTGATCACCTCCTTTGAGGTTTGGTGAAATTTCAAAAACCTCCCTTCTAGTTTCTGAAATTACACTACCCTCCCCTCAACTTTGTTTGTTGTAATAGATACTACATTCTTTTAAGTTTACCGTTACTTTATGGATGGAATTTGATGATGTCATCATCGAAACATTTTAAAAATGTTTAAATTACCCTTTTTCAACACAAGGTTAGTTAATACAATAAAATAAATGATAATTGATTTCTAACCAAGGTTAATAATATCAACTTAAGGTTAATATATATTTCCAAAATCAAGTATATATATATTTTTTTCTAAAAACCAATGTTAGATAGATGAACTCTAGGGGTGAGTGAATCTTAACCATAGTTAGTGGGTATTAAAAGGGACACATGATGACTTATAAAGATCCTTTAACTGTGGTTAAACATAATTAACCTCAGGTTAATATTTTTATTTTTTTCTTAAAAGCAAGGTTAGATGGATTAATCCCAGGAGTGAGTGAATCTTAAGCACAATTAGTGGGTGTTAAAGGGGACACGTGGTAGCTTGTAGAGCCCGTTTGATTGTAGTTAGCAATATCAACCTAAGGTTTTTTTTTTTTTTTTTCTAAAAATCAAGGTTAAATGGATGAATCCTAGGGGTGAGTGAATTTTAATCATAGTTAGTGGGCGTTAAAGGGGACACGTGGTGGCTTATAGAGCTCCCTTTAATTGTGGTTAAGCATAAGCAACCTAGGGTTTTTTTTTTCTTCTAAAAACCATGGTTTGATGGATAAACCCTAGGGGTGAGTGAGTTTTAACCATAGTTAGTGAGTGTTAAAAGAGACACATGGCGGCTTGTAGAGCCATCTTTAATTGTGGTTAAGCATAACCAACCTAAGGTTATTTTTTCCCTAAAATTAAGGTTAGATGGATAAATCCTAGGGGTGAGTGAATCTTAATCATAATTAGTGGTTATTAAAAGGGACACGTGGCGGCTTGGAAGTTTATGTTTTTTATTGGTTGAGCTTTCCAATGGTAAAAACGTATTTCCTCAATCAAGTAATAGGGTAAAATGAGAAAATGATAACTTTAGTTACCAGTGTTAATATTAAGAGTCTGACAGGGCAGGACTGTGTAATTTCAGAAACTAGAAATGAGGTTTCTGAAAATTCACCAAACCTCAGGGGAGGTGAGTGTAATTTACCCAAAAAAATACAACAACAAATTTTATGGACAAAATTATTCCAAAAAAAATTTGACGTAAATGACAATAAAATATCTACTAGCAAAATAAGTTTTTTTTTTTTTAATGTAAACTTTATTTACTTGTTGAAACATATGCAAAATGTTTAAGGTCTTAAAAAGTAGAGCTAATAAATTTACCAAAAGACTTAAGATCATCTTGAGTTGGTTTTTTTTGTTTGATAGAAAGGTTATTATTTAACACACACTCACACCATAAACGCACATACATAACCAGACTTAAGGTGGCCGCTAGTGCCATAAGGGTAAGTCCAAGCAACCACTCCAAAAGGATCTTTCTTAAGGAGGGTTGGTGGCACCTTTATACACCCCCTGCAAAGGCCATTTCTCAACCAATGGGATTAAACCTGGGATACACAAGCAAGTTGGTGCTAGTTGGAGATGTCACACACCTCCTTCACACTAATCAAAGGCCTTCACACTAATCAAAGGCCTTGATTTATGTGTACATGGCTTGGCAAGCATGCAAAAGAGGTATGTGGCGCCTTTCGATTGGGGTTGGCATTCTTCTTGCCAACACCAACTCGAGAAGATCCTAAGTCTTACCATACGGTCTTATTTCAATTTTATCTCTTATAAGTTAAATAAGCACTATTTTTTAGATTTTTGTCAAACACTAAGGACTCATTTGGGGTGCACTTTTATTGTCTGTTTTCTATTTTTAAAAGTAAAAATTAAAAAAATATATTTTAAAAAAAAACTCTATTATCAAATTTTTTGAAAATAAAGGTAACAAAATAATTCTTGTTACATTTGTTTTTAGAAATAAAAAACAAAAGTAGAAAACGTGGAATGTTTTGCCTCCATCAACGACTCTCGCCCATTACCACCACCATGGCACCACAACCACCACCATGTCACCACCGCTATCAACTCCATTATTTGTTTATGACTTTTCATTGTGCAGCCCTTAACTGTTTAGAGATTAATGTTTTTATAATATTTTATTTTTATGTTATTATATGATTATGCTAAAAGTGTTTCTTGGATAAAAAAATAAAATAAAAAATAAAAAATTGTTTCCAATTTTCAAAACAGAAAAATCGCAATATATCCAAATAGCCCCTAAGTTTTAAACCAGCCGATTATCAGGACTGATCAGTTGGTACAATTTTATAACATTTCCATAGTTCTAGAACCGTTGGCCTTGTCCATTTCAAAATTAATCTGTTCAAGCGGCTAGTCTGGTCCGGTTTTAATAACACTGTAATAAAATAAAGGGATCTGGACTATAGCCACCTGATCAATTACAGATTTTTAAAAAAAATATATATATTCACAAACCATATAAGGTGGTGCTCCACAGACTAGATGGGTGGAATCATGGCAGGGCCACCATATAATCAAGTGATGTTTGGGGATCAAATTGAAACTATGGAGAAATAAACAAAAGGAAAAGAGAAAAGATTCCAAGCACCTGAAGAACCCTATCTCTCTCCCATTGATTTTGCTCTTTTCCATGTGCACTCACATAGAGTGCTCAACACACCACGAACGTCCTACTCCACTTTCCACCTTCACCTTATTTAATATCTACATTCTCTCTCTCTACATCTTTCTCTCTCTACCTCTCTCACAGTATCACGGGTAAAGCTAGTCAAACAATAAAGAAAAAGTAACAAAACAAAAACCATTTTCTCTCTCTCTCACTATCTCAAAATTTTTTTGAACGTTGGAAACAATCGACAACCACCAACAAAAGAAAAGGCTGACCCATTCATCCTCCAACGTTGTGATTCGTTTCCCATATGGATTAGGAATTAGGATTTCCTCGGGCTGGGCCAGAGTAACAACGGAGATCCAATCACAACCAATCACGATTGAATTGGGGTAGAGTTCAATCACACCCACCGGTTAATATGTGTCCTTGTCCACTCCTATTATTATTATTATTAATTATTTTTTTTGAAAGGTAAGCTAGGGTTAGGCAGACCCCTACCAAAGGAACATAGGCGGGATTCAATACCAGGTCCTTGGTTCGACACCAAGAGACTTTAACAACTAAGTAAATGTAAATAACTCTTAGAATTCAATAATCCAACCTTGGTTTGTAAAAAAGAAAATTAACATTTACTCTTTTTTGTTTTTGGTAGAAAAATTAACATTTACTCCACTGGGCGAGAACCAATAGCTCTTTCACATTTACCCCATGAGATCGAATCAAAGCCAATCATGATTGAACTTGGGAGAGTTCAATCGCACCTACGAATTAACATGTGTCCCTTTTAATTCTTATTAGCGGTGCTTAAAATTTACTAATCCTTAGAGTTCAACAATTAACCTTAGTTTTTAAAAATTGTTTGAAAAAAATTTAACTTAGGGTTAAAATTTTTTAACCATAGAGTTAAATTTTTTAAAAATATTTTTTTTCTAAAAACCAAGGTCAGATTGTTGAACCCCAAAGTTAATAAATCTTAACCACGGTTAATAAGGGTTATGAGGGACAAGTGTTGACCTGGGAGTGCGATTGAACTCTCCCCAATTTCAATCATATCGCATAGAATCGCATTCCCACTTTCCAGTCTCTCTGGTTTATTTTCCTTTTTCTATTTTTGATTTTATCGTTTATGGTGTAATTTCTATTCGGCCACTAGAGGACACCCCCAACAGTCGAAAAAGAATAGGAACAAAATAAGAGAAACGTTCATTTCTCTTCCTTTTCTTTATAAAAACGTTCATATTCACGCCAACCAAGAAAGTTGCAGATTCTATCTTCAGCCATTACTACTACTATCTCTGGATAACACAAAAGGTGTCTCTCACAGATAAGCAGAACCCCATATCTTTTTGCTTCTTTTCTTCTTATTTATGGAGGATTAATGGGGTTTTACAGTTCTCTTTTCTGCTCTGTTTAGATAGCAGAGAAGGGTATATGGTTTTATGAGTTTTCTTTCTCTGCAACATTTATATCTTGTGGGTACTTGAGAGGAGGAAGAAAAAAGCTTGTGCTTTAATGGTGGTTATGAGTTTCTGAAGAGTTTGGTGACTTCTTTGGAGGTTTTTGTGTTCTGGGGTTCATTTTCTTTTCTCAAAAATGGAGGGCATTTATTTGGTGCATTTAATGGTGGTGCTTTGTTTGGGGTTGTTTATGAGGGTTTGGTGTCAGGAAGAGACAGTTACAGCAGTTTATATGGTTACTTTGAAACAAGCTCCTGCCGCACATTACTATAGTGAGGTGAGATTGGAGAGTAATGGCCTTAGCCATGGAGCATCTGGGAGGTTAAATAAATTGGACACTTCAAGGTACTTTCATTTTCTCTTCCCTTATATTGTTAGATATAGATATAATGGCTGTTCTGTACTCAGCAGTGCAAATTAATGGCTTTTTTTTTTCTCTCTTTTTCCATTTTTTGAGGTGGTTGTGTTTTGGTACTTTGTCTTATTCTTGTGTCTTTTCTTCTTCTTTTTTTATATATACACCTTGTAGTAGTCTTTAAACAGGGCATATGAATTGGTTATTTATATTTGTTGTTTTCCTGTTGTGAATCTAAATGTAGCAGAATTTTTATGGCTGGAGTTTGGATTATGAGCTCCCAATGCCACTTGTAAATTTAGATTGGGGCTTTTGCTGCGTCATAAATTTAGATTATGAGCTCCCAATGACTCTTGAGCTTTGCCATTACCAAATTTTGGTTATCTTCTAGGGTTTGTTCAGATTGGCAAGTTTGAATTAATGGGACTTCATGGTCAAGGCTGCTTTTATGTTTTTCATTTTTTTAAAATTTAATTTCTGTGCTGGGCATGGGGATCAAGGCATAGTTCGAGTACTTGTTCCCCAATTCACGTCGAACAGCTATAATGATTTTTTTGTACATGGGATTTCTGCTGTTTATTTCCCTACTTTCCGCCCTTCTCTGTCTTTGTTTTCATTTCTATTTCTTGGGGCCAAGTTGTTAAGGGTTTAGAAGTATCGATCAGTTATTTTGGTTTACTCGTTATTATTTACGGACTGTTAAAATAGTTGAAGCTGGTTAAGGGTCACTAGTCTACAATGCGCAAAGCTTTTTACTGCTTAAAATAGTTCACGAGATTCGGAAGAAGTTAGAGTAGTAATTGTAAAATGCATTCAGGTTTCATGTAGAATCGCTCTCACTCACTCTGGCTTTTACCCCAATCCTTTTAGGGAAATTTAATTTAAATATCTGTATAATATTTAGTTTATACTATGGTTAAATTGGGTGGTATTATCTGTTTCAACTTGCAATAGGGATTGCTGGTTTGATCCAAAAGGGGATGTGTAAATGCGTTATATGGGATTTTGTAAAGATGAAATTGTTTTCTGAAATAGTTGTGGTTTTGAAATTGTATTTTATTTCTGCAGGAATAATTCTAGATCCAGTCGAGGCTATAGTTCTTATCTGGCCCGGGTTCATGATTCTCTCTTGAGGAGGGTGTTGAGGGGGCAGAACTATCTGAAGCTGTATAGCTATCACTACTTGATTAATGGGTTTGCTGTGCTTGTTACCCCTGAGCAGGTATATTATCTTCTTCTTCCTTCCTTTTCACATCATCAACTATTAGATGATTTGATTAATGGGTTTGCTGTGCTTGTTACCCCTGAGCAGGTATATTATCTTCTTCTTCCTTCCTTTTCACATCATCAACTATTAGATGATTTCTATGATTTCCCTTTGACATAAACTTGTTAAGTTGAACATGGACCTCTGGTATTTAACTAGTTCTCGACTGAATCATGTAATTCAGGCTCTGGGGTAGTTTGGTCTAAGAGCCTGAGATTATAATTGGGGATGGTCTACTATCAGCATACCTTTTTGACGCGCAGTGAGAATGGGTCGACAATTTGATTGGTTTTCTTGGAAACATCCAACTACAAATATTAATCTTATTGGATGGTCATAACCACTCAACCTGTTGTAATTTTTTTTTGGGACAGTCAGCTTATAACATAATGAATGGTCCTGAAAAGGATTATCCATTCAGATCAATTTTTTGGGTATAGGATTTTGGATTGCCAGGAATGAGCCACTGAATATTGGTTCCTATATCCCCCTGCATGTTTGTCATTGACTATGTGCTGATAAATGCTCTATGCCTCCTGATTTAGTATTGGTTTCAAATTATTTGACTCAATTTTTTTTTCGTGTAAAATTATGTTACTCAATTTTGTCTCTTCTAAGTTCTTATTTTAGCGATCTTTGTAAATTTCAAAGGCAGAGAAGCTTTCAAGGAGGCGAGAAGTGGCAAACGTGGTTTTGGATTTCTCACTTAGAACTGCTACCACCCACACTCCGGAGTTCTTGGGCCTTCCTCGAGGGGCGTGGGTTCAAGAAGGTGGACCTGAATCTGCAGGAGAAGGAATTGTGATTGGATTTATTGATACTGGCATTGATCCAACACACCCCAGCTTCTCCGATGATTTTTCTGAGAATGTTTATCCAGTTCCATCCCATTTTTCTGGTATCTGTGAAGTCACAAAGGATTTCCCATCTGGGTCCTGCAATAGGAAGCTTATTGGGGCCCGGCATTTTGCTGCATCTGCTATAACAAGGGGGATATTCAATGCAACTCAGGACTATGCTTCACCATATGACGGTGATGGCCACGGGACGTGAGTGTTCTTATTACATTCCTCGATAAATTTTCAAAAATTTAGTCATATATTTGTAATTTTTTGTCATGGGTTTTCTTTTGTGTGGAAATTTTGTAATTTGTTTACCCATCCTTTTAATGTTCTAAGCAAAAATCTAAACCATTGGTTGATTGAGTTCCGGAAGGCTTAATTACCCGTATATGTTTTGGTGGGCATTTGTTATAAGGCAAATGAGTGTTGGTTCCATCTAAAAATGGAATTTGAGAACACCTGGCTCATATGCAGGTGTTAACCCACATTTACCCACTTTCGACGGGTCTCCCTTGCAAGATCTTAGGCAATTAAAAATTAGCTGGTTTGAAGGATTGCTGTCATTCTGTTCCATCACATTTTTACTAATGAGGGAAAAAAAACTGGCAGATAGGACAGGAAAGGTCCATTAACTGACTGTTTTCTATAATCCAATTAGTTTGGTTTTGGCTGAGGAGATCTCCTGGGGTCCATTGATGGTCAATCCTGACACATGACATCTGCTCTATGTCCTGGTAGTTCCATTGATAGATGATGTCTATAATACGTCAATTTTTGGGATTTACCATTGGTTGAAACTATTTAATATTTCACTTTCTTGTATAACTTTCCAAGGGTGGCTGACAGTTCTATTCCTGAAATACAGGCACACGGCTTCCATTGCAGCAGGGAACCATGGGATTCCCGTAATTGTAGCTGGGCATCATTTTGGCAACGCGAGTGGAATGGCTCCACGTTCACAGTAATTGATGCAAATCTATTTTCATTAGCTTAATCTAGCAATATATATGGCATCTGTTGAACAAATACTCTCCACTTTCTGGAAAATGCCATGGCAGATACTTATCTGCCAGAAATGCTGACATGCTTATTAGGATTACTCGTATGCACAACCATCAAGGTTCTTCCCATAATAATCAAGGTTCATCCCATACCATAGCATGATGTAGTCACAATTACACCCAATACTATCAAGGTTCATCCCATACCATAGCATGTAGCCACAATTATGCACCGATCTGGACTGCTCATCACTGGACCCACTTCTTGGGTGGAACATGACACACAGATCATACTGCTGAACTATCTTAAAATTTGAACTCGAGCTACATGCAGGATAGCTGAAAGAAAAATGATGAGGGTCATGGTTAGGAGCACCTAATTGGTAGGGATTCTGGACTATGTGTTCCATGCAAATGGGGTGGCTGCACTGATTGAATGCCATATTTGTAACATTAGCCGGACACGGGTAAAGTATGGAGTAAAGGATCATGAACCTCAATGGTGGGATGCTGGTCGTGGTTAGGGCCATCTATTTGATTGGTATATGGATTACATTCCATCCAAAGGGTGGCTACATTGTACACTAAGTAAATGGTCCACATCCAACATTCTCTGGGTGTGTGAAGGTGAAGGATCATGAACCATGATGGTGCTATCAGCTGTCTTATTAGTTATACAGTCACTCATTATTTCAGAAAACATCACCTAATGATGTTTTTTGAAAAAAAATATATATACTTTCATAGTTAATTATAATTTATATTTTGGTAGTTATAATTAGGTTTCTTATATATATTTATAGATATTGATTGATTTATATCTGTCAATATGTTTCAGCATTGCTGTTTACAAGGCATTGTACAAGAGTTTCGGAGGCTTTGCTGCAGATGTTGTTGCTGCCATAGACCAGGTACACAGTAATGATCAAATCTATTTTGGTTACGTGGTTCCTTCTGGCACACACTGATGCACATGCAAGGGGGTCACTTTTTGATGGTTCCTTCCGAGGAGGTCAATATTTCACCTGATGGACTGAACTTGGTCATCTGTGGCTCTTTTATGGAGCTCAGGCATTTTTTTTTCCTGTCATGTTTAAATGAACACAACAATATTGGACGGGAATTGTTAGGGAATTAACCCTAAACAGGATCTATGAGATACGGAAATAAACATAATAAAGATCAAGAACACACACACAAGAAGACTAGATTTACGTGGTTCCCTCAAGTTGAGGTACGTCCACGGAGTCGCCGAGATATTCACTATGAACCAGAGCAAGAGAACTTACAGAGATGACAACAGTAGCCACTCCCCCCCCACCCCCCATGCTTAATAGAATTAGGGTTGACTATTAAAGTGTGACCAGAGTACCCCTACCCCCTGAAGAAATACGGTGAGGTAGGATGTTCAGTCCTAGCAGGCTTCACACTACCTATCAGGAACCATAAAATTG
The DNA here is from genome assembly GCA_015143295.1 of Tetracentron sinense. Taxonomy (NCBI): domain Eukaryota; kingdom Viridiplantae; phylum Streptophyta; class Magnoliopsida; order Trochodendrales; family Trochodendraceae; genus Tetracentron; species Tetracentron sinense. The sequence goes on along the minus strand of CM026553.1, from coordinate 30,348,344 downwards.
ATCAGATCTTCTTTTGTGATATTTGTTTTGCTCAGAATCTCATAATGGGACCCCACCAATAGAGGATGCATCTCTTCCCCGCCCCCCTTCTTCCTGCAACACACACACACATGCATGATTGCATGTGTGCCCAATTCAATGTATATGTCAGAATCAAGGCAAGACTATTGTCCTTCCAAGGATATACTATGCTGTCTTGTTTATGGTGTCCTTTTCGGAATTTGTGAAACTTGTTATTTATATATTTCTAGCTGATAGAATAAAATACCTATTTAAGAGAAAAATGAAAGAACACAGCTAATAGTATGCAATACTTGTTCAAGAGAAAAAGAGTGAGCACAGATCTTACCGATCATACCCTCTCTTCTTTTTCTTTTTTCTCTTCTTTTTTTCAATATTGATGTAGTGATTGAACTTTGCTTATATACCGTCTACGGATCAGTGCTGGCTACTTCCATTATAATATATTTTAATATAAGGTAGGTAAATAAACTTGCGCCTGTTTCTAATTGAATTAGTTTCATGGCCCAACACTGTTGGAGTTTGTAACAGTCGTATATATTACCGATACTGGCCAATTAAACAGTTTCAACATACTTCAGATTTTAAGCATACATTAAAAAACAAAGATCTACATATATTCCATAGTTCAAAAAACAAAAACTTGACTCGACTCATACGTTGCTTGAATAGATTTGAGCTCGACTACTTGATCAAATAGAGAAAACTCATATCTATACTAAGGCAGAGTGTTTCTCCTTAGTGATGACACGTCGGACTCCTCTTTGATGCCACATTACCTAATTAAAAAAATCAAAGTGGGGCCTACCTTTTTCCCTCTCTCCATTTATCCTGCACTTAAGGGTAAGAGACAAGACATTAAGTCTTCTCACTTTCTTTTTCTTTTTCTATTTTTTAAGTACAACCAAGTGTACTTAAAGAATAAGTCTTTTCAATCTTTTTTCACACTTTAGCGTAATCTTTTCACTTTCTTTTTTTTTTTTTCTAATTTTTTTTTATGTACAACCAAGTGTACTTAAAGAATAAGTCTTTTCAATCTTTTTTGAGCAGTGATTAGCGGACTTGGGGTTCCATTATGTAAGGAAATGACCAATCCTCATTGGTCCACGCCCAATTTTTAAACAAACACCAACTGTGGTTAAGATTCACTCACCCACCTTGGTTTTTAGAAGAAAAAAAAATCGAAATCCAAACTTTAATTTTCTTAAGCTTAACCAGTGTTAAAAGGGACATGAGGACACGGGGTAAGATAAGTAGTGGACCGCATCAGCCAAAGCAGGTAAAAAGTAAAATTAAAAATAAATTAAAAAAAGATGGAAAATACTTAACGGACCCGGGTTGGTCCTCATTGGTCCACACCCTATTTTTAAACAAACACCAACTATGGCTAAGATTCACTCACCCCTATAGTTAAGCAGTCCAACCTTGGTTTTTAGGAAAAAAAAATCAAAATCTTAATTTTAATTTTCTTAATCTTTACTAGGGTTAAACGGGTGTTAAAAGGGACATGAGGACACGGGGCAAGATAAGTAGCAGACCCATGGGTCCGCTAATCACTGCTCAAGAAAGATTGAAAAGACTTTACTCTTTAAGTACACTTGGTTGTACATAAAGAAACAGAAAATAGAAAAAGAAAGTGAAAAGACTTAATGTCTTTTCTCTTACCCTTACGCGTAGGATGAATGGAGAAAGGGAAAAAGGTAGACCCCACTTTGATTTTTTTAATTAGGTGATGTGGCATCAAAGAGGAGTCCAACGTATCATCACTAAGGAGAAACACTCTGCCTTAGAATAGATATATTTTCCATCTTTTTTTATTTATTTTTACTTTTTACCTTTCTTACATAGCAACGACATTGCCTCCTCGGCGATGCGTGTAAGGATGTGTGGAGGTGATAGCATGCATCTCGCATGTTCTGTTGGGCGGTACACCACACTCTCCCAGGTTACCACGTGTCCTCTTTGACACCAAATAATTTTGGTTAAGATTCACTCACCCTTAGGGTTAAATAATTTAACCTTGATTTTTAGAAAAAAAAATATTTTAAAAAACATAACCACGTGAAGAAAATATATATATATATATATATATATATATATATATATATATATATATATTTATACTGGCGCTTCGGAGGCTCTCTCGACCCTATCCTAAATTAAAATTGGTTATGCATCCCTAAATTAAAAGAGGAGTATGGTGATTTCTTAATCTCACTAACTAACAAATTATCCTGGGCATTCTCCTTAATCTCCTAGGTCTAACTTTGACCTTCTCGGTCAATGCTATCAGATTGACTGTCGTTTTTTGCCTATAAACCATTGGATAGAATTACGTTGGATTGGAGTGGTCCTACCTGATAAAAATGGATTTTTCTCTTGCTCATTCAATAATTAGGGATACTTTTCGAGACTATACCAAATAATTGTGGTTAAGATTCAATCCCTCCTAGGGTTAAATTATTTAACCTTGATTTATATTTTAAAAAACTTAACCACGTGAATGAGTGAATCAAAACCAAGGTTAATTTTTTTAAAATCTATATATTTATTTATATACCAGTGCTTCATAGGCGCACTCGACCCTATCCTAAATTAAAAGTAGGCGCTCTCCCGCTCTCGCTCTCTCTCTCGCTCCCGCTCCCTCTCTTGCTCCCGCTCTCGCTTCCGCTCTTGTTACTTAGTTAGGACCATCCCCAAGCCTTGAAAGATGAGTATGGTGATTTCTTAATCTCATTAACTAACAAATTATCCTTGGCATTCTCCTTAATCTCCTAGGTCAAACTTTGACCTTCTCGATCGGTTGTCTTTTTTTGCCTATAAACCATTGGATAGAATTAAGTTGGACCAGAGTGGTCCCACCTGATAAATGAATTTTTCTCTTGCTCATTCGATAATTAGGAATGTTTTTCGAGATTATGGGGAAGAATTTGGTGATCAGGTATTTTAGCATATCCAAGACATGGATATGCCTTGGGATCCATGCATCGGGCTAATATTCTAAATGATGAACGCAAATTGCAGCACCAGAAACTCTGCCACCGAGCCTTATATCATGACTCATCATCTGCTTCTTGCTAATGCAACCATGGTAAAAGTGTACATGAAGATGTATTAGGTAAGCAGTAGTTTCGGGACCATGATGTTATGCATTAAGCCATAATCTCTGTCAACCTTTCGATCGGTTATATATTGATCAAATGGTCCATAGTAGAAGAATTTGAACAAATTTGATAATAATGATTGGTCATGCCATCAGATCATGCGTAATAGAATTATTCAAAAGTTGATAGTGATCAAGGACATATTTCCATGCATTGCATGGGGTATTTACTAGTATATATATATATGTGTGTGTGTGTGTGTGTGTGTGCGAGCACGCGCATGTATGTACTACAAGGAATGTGTGTGTGTATGTGGTATGTACCCACCCGCGAATGGGGAATGTTGACAGTCCCTGGTGAAAAAACTTGGTAAAGTTCACTAGGTCTTTATATGCCTGTTTTTCCCTTCTATTGAATCACTATGCTCTTAAGGTGCATCATGCATGGGTATTTTATTAGTGATTCCATAAGGAGAGAAAAAGTGGATAGTACTTTTCTTTGATTTTAACACTCACTTTTTTTAAATTTTATTTATGAAATGACCAAAATACCAATACAATTTCATTTTCCTCATTAAATAACAAGGGCAAAGAAGTCTGGTGAATGTTACCACATTCACTAACAGCGTGGATGGTAAACAAGACCATAAAAACGGAAATATGTTTTCTAATATTTTGCAATTCGAAATACTACAAACAAAATCTTTCGTATGGTACTTTTCTTTGATTCTAAACCCACTTTTTTTAAAAAAAAATAATTATGAAATGACCAAAATACCATTACAATTTCAATTTGGTCATTAATTAACAACAGCATAGAAGTTCAGTGAATGACTGAATGTTATCATATTCAATACCAGCGTGGATAGTAACAATACCATAAAAAAAAAAAATGTTTCTAGTACTCTAGTGTTATTGTAATCGAAATAGTAGAAACAGTTTCATACAGTACAACTGTTGCATATTTGTTTAACAGATAATTACAAAACCTGCCCCTAAGTTTCTAAATAACACTGACCTCCCCTTGATTTTGATGCCAGTATCACTTACCTCATTTTCATCTAATCTCTTCAATTTTGTATGATGGAAATATCTGACATCATTGTAATAGTGAATTTAAAATACTAACATTCTCCTAACTATGTTCTTGAATATCAAAATGACTATTTTGATGACAATTCATCAAATCTCTCTCTCTCTCCATATGGATGGTTATCCTATTTCCTAAGTGAACACCTTTGGATCTATAATCCCCAAGATATGTGTCGTTCATTTAAATGATGACAACACTTGGATTTTGGGTCCAATGATGTGCACAAACACCTTATTTGGTCTTGAAGTCCATCCTAAAACAGTACATTCTATTCTTTTTCTTTACCCAAATTACACTTCTTGATTTTCACTCATGAGGTGTTCATTACTTTTCACCCCACCAATGCTATGAGAGAGTGATGACCTGCTGTAACACATTGGAACTGCGTCATTTAACACGGGCAAAGGCTAAATGATCTAGAGTGGCCATCCAGTGTCCACCTCTAGGATGGATAATAATATGAAAATTGTTTTGATTAGAACTAGAAAAGCAAGGTTCTTGTATTAAAAAAGTCGCATGGGTTGTACATTCTGTAGAAACAATAATATTTATAGGGGTCTTGTTGGGTATATTTTCTTGGTTTTGGGAAATTTCTTGCATGGGAAAATAAATGGCTAAAATGGGTTTTGTCTAGCCAAATAAGAAATCTTCTAAATGGACTTGCTGATTGATTGATGGTCGCAACATTGTTGGCTATTTTTTCTTGGTTTTGAAAAATTTCTTGCATGGGAAAGGGTTTTGTCTAGCCAAATAAGAAATCCTCTAAATGGACTTGCTGATTGATTGATGGTCGCAACATTGTTTCTTATAACCACTCACTAGAGAGTGGGAGAGGTTGTGTTTTGGAGTTTATAATAGCTTATGTGATTAAACTTGTCCAATATATGCCTCTCCTTAAAGGTGTACTTTGATATGGATGCATACATTGACATGGCTGTATTTTATCTCTAGTTGGTTTGTACGAGGTCCAACACATACCTATTTTCTATTTCACTGATGCACCCAACCACAGTTTTTCGACATGGAATATATTATAGGAAAAGAAACAGAAATATATACATTTTCCCATGCTTATGAATATAAACATGCACATACATACATACATACATACATACATACATTAAAAAGTATGTACGTATATATGCACACACCTACGGACATCATGCATGAATGCATGATTTCTACATGAGACGTACTTGCATCAGAACTGGAGTTTGGAAGAAACCATCCTTTCTTCGTTTGCAATACATGTGATGCACATGCATGCTGGTTAGGATCCACCATTTTATGAGTTCTATCTTGAAGATCTTCTTTGGTAAAATTGATCCAATATATAATGTTCCTAACCATCTCATCTATTTTATCTTTTTTTTCCCTCCCTTTTTCTGAAAGAAAATGGGCAAAGGGTCTAAAGAAGAGTATGGGTTTCAATATTTTCTTTAAACTAGATCAATTTGGCAGGAGCTACCATTTGATGGCTCCTACCTATGAGTTTTCATGGTAATATTTCACCCACTCTGATGTGTTCCTAAATGTCCGATATATTCAATCCTTTTGTGTTTCGAAAAGAGTCTATGTATCATATGGTTATAAATTATAATGGGGTAATGCTAACTCCACTTTTTTCAAAGTCACTTTCTTAGAGGGGATGACATGTGTTAGTCTCTTCCACTAAGAGAAAGACACCTTTGCACTAACACATGTCATCCCTCAGAAGAAAGTGACTTTAAAAGGAAATTGGAGCTAGCATTACCCTTGTAATTATCCATTCTTGTTCAATTTTGTCCCCGAAGATCTCCTTAGCGCAGGACCCAGCAAACGCTGGGTCAAATCCAACCTACATATGTGCATGTGTATTACAGAGGCAAGGAAGATGGGTTTATTCTGTCCTCCCTTGTGGATGCTGATGTTTCTCTCCCTGCAATATGTATATATCTGCTTACAAGTTGCAACATGTAATGTAGTATGTAATATACAACCATATCTTTTACAGTCATTAACAGTCACTGTGTTTGGTCTTGATCGTCTATGCCCAGGCAGCTCAAGATGGAGTGGACATAATAAGCTTGTCAATCACTCCTGACAGACGTCCTCCTGGGATTGCAACTTTCTTTAATCCCTTAGACATGGCCTTGCTTTCAGCTGTAAAGGCTGGCATTTTTGTCGTACAAGCAGCAGGCAATACTGGACCATCACCCAAGAGTATTTCTTCCTTCAGTCCGTGGATCTTCACTGTTGGTGCTGCCACGCATGATAGGGTCTACAGTAACTCTCTATTCCTTGGCAACAACCTAACCATTTCTGGAGTTGGTCTTGCACGTAAGTCTACACCAAAAGTTATTATTCCAGTTCTCTTGCATTTCTTCTTACATGACTTATGTAGTTTGGCTGGTTCTTATCTGATATTACTTAGCGGAAAATTTGCCATTAAGGACTACACATTGGTATTCAATCACATTTTTGCTTTATGCCAAAAATTTGTCAATATTATTAAATTTGTGTTGGACCTTTGTGAATAATTTCCTCTTTTGGGTGATCATATTTTCTGAAGGAGCAAGAAACTATATTGTCAAAATTGAATTGGATCAGATATCAAAAGTGGTGGGAATTAAGTTGAATCATAAGATCATTGGATTCATAGATATCTTCCTCAAAAATATAAAATAATATTTAAAAGATCTAAAAAATAGATATGCTCAAAAATATAAACAAACTTTTGTCTTGCACCACAAATATGAAAATCACAAATCAGATTTCACCCCCCAAAAGAAACTGAAAACCAAATAGCCATGCATCACCAACTTAAACTAATTCCAAGGCCCTTTCATTAAAAGACAAAAAAAAAGTCTTTCAAAGAGCTATGTAAAAGAGATCCAAATGCTCAAAAAGAAGAGATCCAAATGCTCAAAGAAGTTTCAGTTTTTCATTTAGTTGATAATGTCATTATCATCTTTTTATCTTGTCATTTGAGTAATATTCGTCTTCTTCTGCTTCTTCTTCTTCTTCTTCGATTTTATGACCTCTTCATCTTTTCTTCCCCCTCTATATTGGATATCAGGTCCTAAGCAAGAATACTAAGACATTAAATACAGAAATTCCACTAAATTACTTCATGGATTCACAGGTTCTATATCCTGCATCTTCAAAGTATAAAGTATAAACTCAAATTTTCCCTTTTTGTGAGTTTCACTTCCACTAGGGTTTCCTACTACCTCCAGTTAATTGAAGAGTTCATTGATATCCATCCAACTTGGATCAACAGGGAGGGCTGGGTCTTCTCTCTCCATAACCCATTCATCATCCAAATTACAGTCAGATAAACAATTGTTGCTTCTTTTAGCTTCTCGTAGCCCCAATTGCATTTTGTATTTAACAAACACAAGCATTCAATCTTTTTGGTTCAAGTCTTTTTATTTTCCTCATATACTTTTAACTCTTTACTTATTTTGTAAATATCCCCTATAATTCACTAAATCTTTTTGAATCCTTATATCACATTGTTTAGACATGCCTGAGAGGCACACCATTGAATTGTTTACTAAGGTGTTTGCTCATGTACAAAGTGTCATTGATTTGAAAAATCATACATTAACAACTTTTTAATTCATTTTATAATTGATATGTGCATAGGTGTAATATTCCCGATTTGATATTAACTTCTACGTTTAAATAAAGGACAGGTTTGGAACAAAGAAGTGCACATTATTAGATTTGAAACAGTGCCAATTGTTCTCTACTCAAATTATAGAATTTGATAGGATTTAAGATTCAACTCTCAGATTGTAAGATTCAAATGAAAAAAAAAAATAGCATTATTTTTAAAGGGTTTAGACATAGAATTCAAATCGTTTGGATTAAAATGAGATTGAATCGTAGGATTCTAATCGTGACTTGTGGGGTTCTAACAATAGCAATGAGTAAAATGATAAAGAATAAGAAAAAAAGTGATTAAATGTGATATGGAGAATCTATGAATACACTTTCTAAATATGAGTATGCTATGGAGCGCACATGACTCACATATAGGCATTGGAACCACCATCTGTTTGGTCTCGTATGCAAGTATTTCCTTGATAAAAATCCAACCTGCTTGAGTTTGAGCTATTACATTCTTCTGGTAAGTAACAAATTACATGGTAAATCAGTTCAGAGAAAGCAAGCACAGAGGTTGTTATGGTAATCTAAGTTGGTACATTTCTCAAATAGGAGATCTCTTATGAGTTATGACTGTTGGGTCTCATGTCTGCATGTGTGCATTGTGGCCTCCCTCATGCCTGTACCTTTACTCAAGAAAACATATACGTACTGACTTTTGCTTATCTTCAGCGGGAACAAAAAAAGGCACAATGTACACACTGGTCTCTGCGATTCATGCTTTGAACAATGACACAGCGGATCCCAATGATATGTACTTGGGTGAATGCCAAGACCCCAGTAGCTTGGATCAGGATTTGGTCCAAGGGAACCTCTTGATCTGTAGCTACTCAATCCGCTTCGTGCTCGGGCTCTCAACTGTCAAACAGGCCTTACAGACAGCCAAGAACCTTAGTGCAGCGGGTGTTGTGTTCTACATGGATCCTTTTGTTATTGGGTTTCAGCTTAACCCAACTCCGATGAAGTTGCCTGGGATGATAATTCCATCCCCCGACGATTCCAAGGTGCGTTTTGCAACCTTATATGAATTTTACTGTGGAAGATTTAAAATTTAAAACTGGACTACCAAAGGCTTCCAAATTCATCTCTACAGATTCCAGTGTCTGAAGCCCGATTCCCCTTTCTATTGTCTTTTATGGTCATTATATGAGCAAATATAATCAAATAAATTATACATAGACATTATGATTAGAGAATCTGGTCCTGTATTTGTGACTCCCAACATTTTCTGTTTCATTTCACCATAGTAACAAAGTTCTCCGATTTTTTTGAAAAAGTCCCAGAATAATACCAGACTTTTTCATCGAATGATGAATTCATGAAGTATTCGTGACTTTTGAAAAAAAAAAAGTGTGACTTCTTTATAAAGTCGTGAATTTTGTGAACTAAACATGAATTATTCACGATCTAATATATGAAATATATTTGTTTATAATTTTCGTATTTAGTAATCTTTTCTTTTTTTTTTTCATATCTTGCCCGACATTTTTCTGATTTATTTCCGAATTTATCAGTTTTTTCTGAAAGTTTTCCTAGACAAATAATTCCTGAACCCAGATTTGGTAACTATGCATTTCACACCTATAGATTTCACAATACATTGTAACCTATGCTTCGTGGGGGAAAAGGTGATGTGAAATGGACACCAAATTGGATGAAATCCAAAACTGTTTGATAGTAAGTCAGATAAAATTTAAGGTGGTCCAATGATATACATTGATCAATCAACTGTATTGTCTCATTAGTCATCTGTATTATTGATCAATGGGCCTGTTTTTTCCCACTTTAACTATTTGAATATGGACTACAATTATGTATTCCCTATCGATATTTCAATTTTTTTGATGACATAGATTAATATTTACCAAGATTTTAGGAGTTCTAATCCTTTCAATATAAATTTATGTGGAAAATGTAAACTAAACTTATTGATGTTCTTATCAATAGATAGTTGATGTAAAGAAATAGAATATTACATCTATCTATGAAATTTATTGGTTATTTAAGATAAGATGTTGCTTATCTGTTGTAGATACGCAAAAAATGGATATCCATTTTACCCATTTCTTTTGTCAAAGTATAATGTATAAGAGTTAGTTTGCAAATAATGGCAAATCACGGATTCCATCTGGTGGGCATTATGGATATTTTTGGAAGTTTTTGGAGATCTAGTAATGGAGGCACGATAATTAGCCATGTTTTTTTGCAATTAATCCTGCCATTGTCTCTCAATGGACTTGTATTTATGCTTTCTCTCTTTGGCAGATTTTACTCCAATACTACAATTCTTCCTTGGAGAGAGACATATTATCAAAGAAAATTGTTAAATTTGGGGCTGTTGCGCGAATATTAGGGGGACTAAAAGCTAAATACAGCAACTCTGCACCAAAGGTTATGTATTATTCTGCAAGAGGACCGGACCCTGAGGACAGTTTTCTTGATGATGCTGACATAATGAAACCTAACTTGGTAGCTCCTGGAAATTTCATATGGGCTGCTTGGAGTTCTCTGGGTGCCGACTCCGCTGAATTCCAAGGTAAATACATATAAGTATGCATGCACAAAATATACATACACAATTTCGTTTTTTTTAGATACATGCATATACAGGTGCATCTGAGGGCATGAAAGGATGCACTTGCACTCTTGGTTCTCTATTTGGAAGTCTACATGCTTGTATTCACATACATATATGCATGTAATCATTTAGGACCTACAGTCTACCTTCTTCCTCAAAGTAAAGGTCTAAGTATTTACTTTCATTTACACAAATATTCTTGTATGACCTTTCCATTCCCCTCAAAGGTAATGCCAAGTAGTTTGCATACACATGCATATATTAAAATATTCATGTCTGCCTATCTGTCATGCATCTAAGCATGCATTTGTACATTTGTAGGTATTTTCACACATTTATAGACATATAGAAATATCTTTATGTACATATTCATATCTTTTTGTATGTATGCATGTTCAAAGAATTCAAACTAACCCAATGCAGCTGAACTGACTCATCTAGCATAATTCCTCACACACTAATCAGAGATATGGACTAATTTGGCTAACATTGAACTTGGTAAAATTAAATGGTTGAATAATTGAAAAATGAGATTATTTAGGAATATCCTTTAAGATCAAACAATTCCATCGAATTGAGTATGATTGTATATGTGATAGTTTCAAAAGATTCCATTCCTATTTTTATTTTTTTTGATGATGTTTTTGAATAATTAACTGCCCTGTTCGGGTATCTCGATTGAAATACCTATAAATGGTATTTTCCGTAGAAATAGTATTCTTTAGTTTCACCCAAGCTTCATCCTGGTCATGGATAGATCACCCAGGTTCGGGTCCATAAGCAGTGACAATTGCCCTATGAAGACTTGCTTTCGCTACGGCTCCGGTGGGTTCCCTTAACCAAGCCATAGGTTCAAATCCTACAGAGCGTGAGCATTCTCAATATTATGCCTTGAAGAGGACTCGAACCTCCACGCTTTTTGGCACGAGATTTTGAGTCTCGCGTGTCTACCATTTCACCACCAACGCATCTTGAAAGTGAACAAGGTACTGCATGACCTGCCCGCTTTAAAAACAGTCTGGAGTTGTTTATTTAGTATTTACCCCAAAATCATACCAATTGGCAGATCATACTTCCATTAGATGGACTTTTCGAACAAATTATTCATATTATTTAGCCATCCAAGTCTTAGATTTGTTTATCAGAAGTTTGAGATTGTTTGCCTGATCAGTAGTATTACATTTGATCTGTGCTCCATGAATGATGTGGCTCGCCCAATAAACAGGTCTGATCACTGTGTAGTTGCTCATGTCTTCCCCCTTAATTTTGTAAGTAGGTTAGATTTTGTCTTTCACAGATGGGAATGTATTCCCCTTAAATGGGGCTTCTACTAGATGATATTAATATTCAGATACATGTACATTAACATATGCATATACATGAAGGCAATTTCTGTTTCATTTGAAACATATTATAATTAATTGTTGATCGCAGGTGAGAACTTCGCAATGATGTCCGGGACGAGCATGGCTGCTCCTCATGTTGCTGGGCTTGCAGCACTGATTAAGCAAAAATTTCCAACTTTCAGTCCTACAGCTATTGGTTCTGCACTTTCCACGACAGCTTCTCTCCACGACAATAAAGGTGGGCCTATAATGGCCCAGCGTGCTTACACCAACCCAGATTTAAACCAGTCTCCAGCAACACCCTTTGACATGGGAAGTGGCTTTGTCAATGCAACTGCGGCACTAGACCCGGGTCTGATTTTTGATTCCAGTAAGTTATTTTTCTGTTTTTTGGTAATCAATTACAGTAAGTTATCGTCGTTATTTTGTGAGGAAGTATACCAGCCTCCGCCATTTGACCCCATTATGGTCCAGGGTCGTTTTTCATCCATCCTTTGTCTTGAGTTGTTTATAAGCCAAGGTGGGAGTGGGACCCCACCAGTCTGAGTGGTGGCTCCCCTGTTGTGTTTGATGTGAACCTGATGTAGACTGAAGATGGCCCTGGAGCCATATTGGGGTCAATCACCCTCAGGGTGATATTATAATCTTTTATAAAGGAAATCATTGCTTCAGTTACTCTATGTACCACTCATGGTGCACATGCTCTTTGATATTGATGATGCAGTTAATTTGTCCACCTTGGAGATCTCATAGCTGGTAATTTTCACCTAGACGATGAATTGAATCCGACTAAATAAAAAATGATCCAAGAACTCCATACTGATGATTGATTTTTGGCTATGTGATCTTCATGGTAAGGTCCATTAATTGGAAATCAATATGTTTTGTATGTGCTTCACATGGCGGTAAGGAAAAGACCAAGGAAATCATTTCTTCTAGCATGTATGCCTGTATATAAATATAAATTTGTGTTCTACCATGATTGTTCTGTTGACATGTGCTGGAGAAGTTGCTTCCGTATTGAGCCATCATGTTCCTTTTTCTTTATATATCCGTGATAACAAGGGAAAGAAAATGAACTACTAGGCTTGAAGGTTTGGGAACCTAAAGTGGTAAAGGAACCTCATCGGGTAGGTCTGTAGATTGTGATATTGAAGATTTGGGCTGAATTTGAAAAACATGCCACGTTTGTCATTGGAAATGGGGGGAGGAAGTCAAATTCTGGTCTGATCAATGGTGGGTCACGCGACTTTGCATCAAGACTTCGATAACCCTAACTCTATTTATTTGGACAAATAAGCATCAATGGAGTCTATGTTTGGAGGGGCTGAGTCTATTGTATGGGTTCCTAGGTTGAAGCGTCCATTAAATGAGTGAGAAGTGAGTGGTTTTATCGAGTTCTTGACTTGCCTAGAGTTCGTTCGTCCTAGACCCGCGTCTAGGGATAGCCGAGTTTGGTCTAAGGACAATAAAGGTCAGTTTTCAGCGAGATCTTTTTTGTTGGTGTTGCAACCCAGTCCCCTGCTCGCATTTTTCCCGTCGAGCTGTGTGGTTTGAAAAGTAGCCTTTTTCTATAGACAACATATCTAGACAAAATTCTAACTAATGACCATCTCCAAAACAGAGGAATTTTCCAATTGGTTGTGTTATGCCGGGACAGTGGAGGAAATAGTAGGTCATTTGTTTCGTCATTGCCCTTTTGCATCGTACTCTGGAACTATTTTATTTTCCAGCTTGGAGTCGAATGAGTCTTTCCCTGCTGTGTAGCACCTTGGGGTGCCTTGAAAGGTATCCCTTTTCTATAGACAACATATCTAGACAAAATTCTAACTTATGACCATCTCCAAAACAAGAGGAATTTTCCAATTGGTTGTGTTATGCCTGTACAGTGGAGGAAATAGTAGGTCATTTGTTACTTCATTGCCCTTTTGCATCGTGTCTCTGGAACTATTTTATTTTCCAGCTTGGAGTCAAATGGGTCTTTCCCTGCTCCTTCCAAGGCTCCTTGTCTTTCTGGTATTCAGGCATGCTCGAACCTCAATAGGATTTCCTCTGGGCACTTCTTCCCGGGGCCATCTCTTGGTCCATTTGGAAAGAAATAGATGCATCTTTGAGGGGACATCACTATCCCAAGATTATGTTAGATTACAGGCACACAACCTACTGGTGAATCAGGTTTGATTGGGTCTCAATCAGGGACGATTTTTTCCTAAAAGGGATGCCCAGCTTTGTCTCCTAGGCTATTTTCTTTCCTATGGAGTTAGGGCTAATTTCCTGAATCTTCTTTTTTCTGTTAGCCCTTTGTTTTCACTTCTTTTATTCTCTTCTTTCTTTGGTTCACTATTGGTGCATCTATGCATTTCCTCATCCTTATCTTTCTAATACAATAATTGCTTGTTTACCAACCAAAAGAAAGTGAACATTGTAAGTAGTTCAGAAAGTATGGAACCTCATACGTGATAGTTAAATTGTATCCTACACCTATCTTAATGGAATCCAATTCTAAGTATATACATGATATTTTAATTGTATCCTACACCTATCTTGATGGAATCCAATTCTAAGTATATACATGTCATAGTAAGGAACCTCATACATGTCACAGTTAAATTGTATCCTACAACTGTTTGAAGGGAATCCACTTCTAAGTATATACATTATCATCCTTATTCTTGTGTTTAAGCTTATAACAGTGTATTTTAACTAAAATATTGACTAGGCTAAGAGTTTCATTGGTTTTGAGTGTACTTTGTGGCTCAACGAGTATACTCTCGAGTTAATGAAATAATAATTACCATATCGATATCATTTTATATCCAATTTTAAATATTATTTACATAAAATAACCAACTTGTGAGTCAACTAGACAAGTCTGATCGAGTTCTCAAGCTACTTAGGTTGAGCCAATTGGGTCTAGCTAAAACAATAATCACCAAGTCGGAGTTTAGGTAGTATTTAGGTAGGGAATTTTTTTTTAAAAAATAATGGAAAAAAAATCAAAATTTTCAAAAATTAATTGGGAAAATATCAGGAAGACAAAAAAAAAAGATTTCTAATTACGAAATATTATAAACAATATATATCTCATCTACTAGATATGTTTTGATTTTTTTTGTCAAATGCCATGAATAACTCATTTTTAATCTGCGACATTATGAAATGTCACATTTTAAAAAAAAAAAACGTGAATTAATACTAAAATAAGTTACGTTAATCGGGACTTTTTGAGAAAATCGGAGGACTTTGTTACTATTGTTTGAACTTTGAACTAGCTATTACAAAACAAATTTTTAAGCCCAGATCCTAAATTCAGTCAATTTAAATGGATTCAACCTGTATTCTAGGTTCACATGAGTTTTAACAACTTATATAGGAGGTTTCCCAAATTGGCCCCAAGATATTCCAGGAGTCCCTGACAAACCTTGGACTTTTCAACTTTTAGTGGCCCTACATGCATTACACATGTGGTGCTTTTATGTCCTAATTTTGTTAAATGCAAAATACCCTAACTACTATGTCTTCTTCACAAAGACAATTGCTCATCACCATTTCTCTTTTATAGTACATGGTTTTGAATTGAAGCATCCATTTGCTCCTCTCGCAATCTCTCTCTACCATGGAAATAAAAATCGCCGAAACCGATACGAAACGGGCGATACGTATAGGTATCGGTAGACCCCTATACGGTATTTAAACTGATACAAAACGGGCAATACGTACCATTTATTAGTAGTTATATATACTTTAATTCATTGTGTAATTGTAATTGTGTTTGCTACTTTGTCTTTGAGTTGCTTCTCATGGCTTTATATTTGGTAAATTTGGTTATAATAACTCATTTATTTATTTTAATTTAATTTGATTTAAAAAGAAAAAAGAAATTATATGTATCGTCCGAAATCGTTACCGAAACTGATACGTATAGGTTTCGGTTGGGACCAATACATCCCACGAAACTGTATTTTAATCCTTGCTCTCTACCTCAAACTCTCATTCTCTTCCTCTCACGGGTCTCACACTGTCTCATCTCTCTTTCCCCACTTTCTCTCACGTTCTCTCTCCTCAAAACTCGTGCTCACATGTTTAAGAGAAGAGGATTTCATCCGTTTCATATCTCATTTCTCTCCTCTCCTTCAGAAAGGAGAACCCAAAACAACTTCACGTTGAAGAAGAGCTGGACTGGAGAATCACAGGACTCCGACTGTCAACCACTCGAAAATCTTGTATTTGTGGTGGATTTGATTTGATATGATGGAAAATAGAGAGAGAGGAGACCAACCAAACAGTCAAAACCTAAACCCGAGATATCTGAGTGGTGCAAGTTGGGTGTCGATGCTAAAATTTGGCGATCAATCATAGGACTCCGACTGTTCAACCACTCGAAAATCTTGTATTTATTGATTAAATTTGATAGGATGGAAGGAGGAGGGGGGGGGGGGGGGGGGGAGAGAGAGAGAGAGAGCAATCAAACAGTCAAAACCTATACCCAAGACAGTGTAGTGTAAGTTGGAGATCGATGCTAAAATTTAGCGATCAATCGCCTATTTAATCCCCAAATCACTGATTTTTCAGCGATCGTTCGCCAATTTTAAATTGCTAAAAAGTGCGATTGGTCAGTCAAAACCCAAACCCAAGACGGAGTGGTGCAAGTTGGAGATAGATGCTAAAATTTAGTGATCAATCGCCTATTTAATCCCTAAATCGGTGATTAATCGCCTTTTTAATCCCCAAATCGCTGATTTTTCAGTGATCAGTCGCCAATTTTAAATTGCTAAAAAGTGCGATTGGTTGCTGAAAAATCGGCCGATTTTGTGTGTGTGTGTGTGTTGGAAGACCTGAATTCCACTTTCTACCTAAAACAGATGCGCTGACCAGACTGCGTTACACCTCGTCTTAGCCCCAGAGTCTAACCACTAGCTCAATGAACACTCAAACCAAACTCGCCCATCCTTTCTCGTGGAGTGATGGAAGAAGCTCATACTCTAGGGTAAGAGCTTCTTCATATAAGGAAGGAGCGTTATTGTTTGCGAGGTCTTGGTCATTTACATAGACCTACTTATTTAATTTTGTGGGAATTTTATGATGTATAAACCAGTTGTTTCCAAAATCGTCTTTGGCATCGCTCATATTTGGAACGTTTCATAAGATCATTCTATTTCCATGGGTGTTTTTGTAAAGGCGTTCCACTAGCGGGAAAGAAGAGCTCTATGCATTAAGACCTTTCAGTTACAAAAGATTCTTGAAACTCTCGCCTCTCCTCCCACTCATCTGAAGCTCCTCGATGACGATAGTTCCTTGACGACGGCAAGCTATCCCCGCTCCCCCCCTCCCTTCTATCTCTCTCTGCTTCCTCTCTATCTACTCTTGATCTGCCCCGTCAATCGAACCAGCCCCCTCTCTTTCTCTCTGCATCTCTCCTCATTTCCGCAGGGATTGAGGTTGGATGTGTGCACTCAAAACAATGTGGGATTGCTCTCAGACATCACTCGGGTGTTCTGTTAGAATGGGTTATCAGTGTCAAGAGCAGATGTTCGAATGCATGGTGAGAGGGCGATCGGGTCGTTTTACGTGACGGACACATTGGAGAACAATGTGGACCAGGAGACAGTGGAGTGGTGTGGAAAGAGATTGGGAGGAACCATCATCATGGTTAACAAGTCCACTGGCTGGCCTTCTCAAGTTCCCTCGTCCGACAGCAATAGAACCGGTAGTTGAATGGAAGAGAAGTCGAGATTCATTTAGCATCCTATTGTGGGCCCATCTTGAGCATCTCTCAAACAACTTCAGCT
The DNA here is from genome assembly GCA_015143295.1 of Tetracentron sinense. Lineage (NCBI taxonomy): Eukaryota > Viridiplantae > Streptophyta > Magnoliopsida > Trochodendrales > Trochodendraceae > Tetracentron > Tetracentron sinense. The sequence continues at coordinate 30,330,760 of CM026553.1, read as the reverse complement.
CCATAAGATCATGAATAAGCATATTACATTCATGATCCAGCTACAGCTAAGGTTATGTTACTGCTGTAGTTGATCATCTCTATCCATATTAGCTAATGTCAATAATTTTTCTCTTTGTTTTCTAATCTTTAGTAGTTAAATATCAGTGTACATAAGCCATAGAATGTGCCCTTCATTTCATACCTCTACTCTATACATAACCCCACGATTAGTGATGCATAAACACATTACATAAACAATTCAGATACAAGATCTTTATTATCAATATATTTAAGTACTTAGTCAGGGGAGATTTAATTTTTAATTAAAAAAAACATATTTTTTAAAAATATTAATTATAATTTAAAAAATGCAAGCTCAAATACTCCTTATTTTCACCATCCAAACAAGATCTTATTGTTTTTGTTTTCCAGAATCTTGCTTCCAAACGGGTTCTCAGCACATAATCATTATGGATAATCCAGAGTGTTCCTTTTTTAGAATCAGAGAATCACCAGGAATGATGCCAAATGGCCCCTAAATGGCCGTCCCTTACTGGGGTATTAGCACCCGGAGGAGAGGAGGAACTGATGAGAATCTTCCTAAGCTACTTTAAGATGTCTTACTTGGGCACGTCTACCCTTTCCCTAGCCTAAGCAGTGCTTTGGGGATGATTACATTGCAAAATACCATAATAGATACAAGAGTTTTGGGTGGTTGATGGTTGGAGTCTTGTGATTCCCAATCTGGCTCTTATCCAACGTGAAGTTGGGTTCTTCTTTACAAATGAGAAACAAGAGAGACGATAAAGGAAGAAAGTGTTCTCTATTCAGTACGTGAGCATGAGTCTAGGAGAGAGAGAGAGATAGTGGGGAAAGAGAGATGAGACAGTGAGAGAGTTTGCTTTGAGGAGCAAAAAGAACTTTCTCCAAGTACTATAAGAATTTGCTTGTGTGGAAAAGGGTTCCATGTCCATTTACAACTTTCCGAAATACCTTGGGGCTACTTTGGCCCCTTATTTATAATGTATATGCTATTCTAGAATAAAACACATGTTATATTGCGTATTAGCACTAGACCTGTATTCATACCGAGCTAAGCCGAGCTTGGTTTGAACATACTCGAGCTCAGTTTGAGCTTGGCTTGAGTTCAAGCTCGAATGTTCAGGTGATTCTAATAAAATCATTTATTATGAAATTAGAATACATGAAACTACACACAATAATCTTATTCAAGGATAGTCCTCAATTCAAAAGTAGAGAGTTAGGGTTTTTGCTTTTAACTTCTCAACTTTCTTTTGTTATCATTATCTGCTAAAATTATTTATTATAATTTAAAAAGTATTATTATATATATATATCAATATAAACAACATTATAGAAAAATATTATATATATATATATATATATATATATATATATTTTTTTTTTTTTTTTTTTGTTTCATGCTGAGCTCAGCTACAGCCGAATCGAGCCCTAAACGAGCCAAGCCCAATCAAACAAGGTCTGACTCAAGCTTGGCTTGCTTAAACATTCAAGTTCAAATAAAAGCTTGGCTTGGTTGTTCGAGCCTGAAATACGTGCTTGAGCCAGGCCCAAACGTGCCGAGCCAAGCCATGCTCATGAGTCAGCTTCGCTTAAATGCCAGCCCTAATTAGTACCCACAGGTACTGCAAACGTATATCCATTATCAAAATCATATTTGAGTATATGGACTTCCTAGAACATATTTGGACTTGACAC